>CM063710.1:560000-1760000 GCA_032441835.1 Slavum lentiscoides | reverse complement strand
GCTTGTTCTTCACCTGTTGACCTTTGAAGTATTGGTACTCTGATAATTTGTTCAATATTTTACTAGTCACAACTATTGGAAGTCGTTCACAGGTGGTATGTTTAATATGTACGTTAGGTAATAATTTTCCATCCCAATGAACAACAACATAACTTGACGGATTTTGAAACCGCGATTTTATTATTTTAGCACGTTCACAACGGTAAATTTCTCGAGATCTATGAAGTGATGTTTGATTTATTACATAATCATCAATGTTACATCCTAATGCCTCTAATGTCGCTTGTAATACATAAACACTGTCACGAATACTTAATTTACATCTATCTAAAGTCCCGGCTAATTTTGGCGTAATGAAATTTATTGTACCTCGACTTTTTTTTTTAACTGGTGAACATTCGATTGGTTTCTGTGCAATACAGTTAACACTTTTATTCATATCAGAATCATCAGATGATTCGTAATTATCTGAGTTTTCAGTTTCCATAAGTTCATCAAATTGTAAAGACGTTGATGACGAAGTGGGTTCATTTGATATTTGATCGCGATAGAGAACTTTCCTTTGTAAATCACTAACCTTCCGATTTTCCTTTCGCTTTTCTCTTATCATTTCATTTTATCTATACCATTAAGACATCCAGGACGTCCAGGTAGACGTTGGTTAATTAAAAACTGTTTATCTACATCGATTTTCATTAAAGTTAATGCATCTAAATGTGCGATATCAAATAAACTATCCAGTATTGTCGTAAATTCATTTTCATTTTTCCGATATAAGTTTCCGATTTTTTGTCTATTTTTTTGCAAGTTTCGCCAATTATCATATATTTTGATTAACTTTTTAACACAGTGTTGTACAGCTCTTGTCGGTATCCTAGCTTTTTCCCAAAATATCATACATTCCCGAATAACCAAATTTGCACTATGTTGTACATTTAATTTTACGGTTCTTACATTAAAAAAAAATACCTGAAGTACTTGTCTCAGTGATGGCAATTTTGAACCGAGGACTTGGGTCTCCATAGATCCAATCAGAAATATATTATCGTCTTTCCGGAGTATAACTGACATTTTAACTATTTTAAAGAATTAAACAATATACGGCATACGCACAGTCACACGATACGCACAACGTGATACTACGAATCGTACTAAAGTCTAATGTACCTATTCGGGGAAATAATAATTCTTCGTTTTACCATTCGATTTCAATTTTGTTTCACATAACGGGCTCCGGTAATCGCTTCTATACAGTGGCGGTGGCCCGTCCCTGAGGTATCCGCCTCAGCACACACGCGTTTCAATACCGTTACGCACTGCAGTAACTGGAAAAAAATTGCTTATCGATCGCGACACATTGCGCGAGCTTTGTACAAACGATATATAGTGTGTATAGCTGCGCCGCCGCCTGTTAAACCAGCGAGTGTCTATAAGAGACACAGGATGATATCGGGTACGGTAAAATAATATCTTGTAAGCGAGTCAAACATGAGAGACTATATAAAAAATATACGAGAGCCGAGATAAAGTCGCGAAAAACTTTTCCGTCGTCGGGGCAGTTTTTTTTTTATATAAAGACGAATAGAAAAAAAAAATATGTATTTCTTTCATTTTTTTTTTTCGGTTTTCGGTTTCAATTCGTACAAATGAAAAATGTTTCTCAAAAAAAAAAAAAACAATATATTCAAAGGCGACGCGATGAAACTTTGTTGCTCCCGGGATTCTTTTTTTTTTCTTTCGTTTTTAACGAAGTGGAAAGAGACGAAAATGAATAATAATAATGATGACGACGACGACGTAAAAAAAAAAAATTGTTTCGGGAACTTTTTCTCTCTCTCTCTCTCTCTCTATCCTTGAGCATAATTGAGGAAACGTTGTGCGTCGTGCGCACATAAGAAAAAATAATAATAATAATAATAATACGCACAACCATCGCTGCAGTCGGTGAATATTGATCGAGTTCATAAAAAAAAAAATATAACACCTTCTTCTCGACTATATTTTACGCTGTGTGTATTTATTTTTTTTCGCCGTCAATGACGTAAATAGTCTATTTTATCTCTGAATTTTCTACGACGCGGAAAAAAAAACGAATTATAATCACACGCGTGTAGAAAAAAAATTAATGTATCGAAACGCGTGACCGTTCCTGTACGGCCGTTTGTAGAATATTATTATATTTGACCATTTAACTACGGAGATGAGGAGCTACGCCATTTTGTTGTTTCACGCTCGATTTTTCATCATATTTTCTTTGGTAATATTGTACCACACACTGTGCACGGTTATTGTACACCTCGAATGCAACGAAAAAGTTCCTCTTATATCCGTTGTCCGATTCTCGAGTGTAAAGTAGAAATTTCGGTTTTCGTGTATTTTTTTTTCGAGTAAAAAACGTGGTTTTTCTCCCGGTCTTATTGCGGCGGATTTGAAAACCCCATTAAAAAAAATCTCATTAAATCTTTTCGAAGAAAACGTATTATGCCATACAATGTTCGAATACTATTTTCACGAGCGCGATCTTAAAAAATATACAATTTCTAAAATTTCTAAATATAACTTCTTTTTATCGATTCTTTTTTTTTTACACTCAGGCGTATGAGAATTTCACGAAAACTTCGTTTTTCAACGAGCTTTCCGACGGTATACTACTCGTTTTTCGAAAACTTTTGTTTCGGGGAGAGAAAAAAATCATACGTTTAACGTAAAAAAAATGACTAAAACTAAAAAAATGGCTGGAATATTGAAAAACTACCTCATACCTCCGTTTGAAAATTTCTTAAATACTCTCTCCTATGTTTGCGTTACGCGTAATATACTTTATTGAATTACATACGCGCGCGTTTTCTTTTCTTTTTCTTTAAGTTTAACATAATATCGTTATTATTACGCGTCGTACTCATGCGCGATGTATAATATTATATTGTTCATTTTATTTATTTATTTTGTACATAATAGATTTTAAACGTTCGTCGTTTGCAAAGCAATGCGCACAAACGAATTTCAAATACGCGGTCGTTCTACTTTCGCGCGCTTAACAATACGAAAAAGCGTGCACGTAAGCTGCAGGTTTTACGTGACTACCGGTCTCTCAGAAGACTACGGTACACGCGAAAAGATCAAAAGACACAGAAGATATGTAAAAAAAAATATTAAAATATCGCCCGAGTTTTTCTTTACACGCTCTCCCAATATAGTCCCCCTATTATTATTATTATTATTGTTGTTCCGTATACGTACAATACATTCGTGTACGTATGTTTTAAACATATATATATATATATGCACATAAGCACCTAGAAAGATTTCTGTCGTGATACTTCTGTTTGTTTTCGTCTTAAACAGTAAAAATTTTTTTTTTTTTTCGTAGTCCGTATACAAAATGTATACGGAAAAAAAGCAATATTTTTTTTCCTATAAAAAATACAATTACGACGCGTACGCGCGTTGTTTACAGGGTTAAACAGTAAAACGTCTAGACCCTGCGAATCTCGTAATTAAAAATAAAATACAGTAAAAAGTTTGCGTAAACAGCGTGAGTAAATCACCGAATTAAATCGCAATACTTATAACTTTGACTTATCATAAAAAATAATAATAATAATAACTCGTTCGCGATTTTTGAATACATTATATTATAAAGTATTAAAAAAAAAAAATTTTATATAAACTTGTTTACTTTTGCGATACTGAAACAAACAAATATTTATTGTTCTCAAAACCTTGAACCGTCGCGGCCGCGCGCGCTATTGGGATCCTGAACTTCGCGTGGCTCTCCACTCTACGCACTGCAGTCTTTATAAATATTCATATTATATTTTTTTGTTTTTTTTTCTTAATTTAATTATATTCAATACGCGTTCGCAGCACTTTTACGTACTAATTAAACGGATTATTAAATTACTGTTGTTACATTGTTTCGGAAAATATATACGATAAGGCGCACCGCGGTGCACTGCACTGGAAATTTTTTTAAACATTTTTTATTTTGTAAAGTAATGCTTCCGATATGTGTATATATTATATATACTAGCTGTACCGACAGACGTTGTCCTGTCCGAATTTCGATAAATATTTTTTTTTTATCTTTTCGCGAGTTTGTGAAAACTATTGGAAATGCGATTTGAATTTCAAATCTGAATATTATGTTTTATTTATATTTCTATTTCGATGTTCGAGTAAACAATGAAAAACCAATAAGCTGATTTTCCGGATTCGCTAGCTATTAATTATACTCGAATTCGGCCGTGCGCAGTTTTGTTAGAAAAAATTTTTAAAAATATTTTTTTTTTATATGCCCTACAGTCCATTAAGGCCTTTTGCACGCTTCCACCAAACTTCTCCACTCGTCCCGATCCAATCGTTTTGACTCGTCGATACCTGAAATGTCCTTCTTTATCCTATCTAACCATCGTTGTCGAGGTCTTCCCCTTGGTCGCTTTTTTGTTGTGTTTCTCACATTTCTTATCAGATTTTCACCTGCACGGCCCGCCCACTCTGATCGTTTCTCCTTCAAGAATAATCTGACTTTTGGCTATTGTTATATAACACTTTCAGATCTTTGTTTTTTCGTCTTTCATATTATCCATTTTGGTTTTGAACAGGCCCGTGGATTTTTCCTAAGACTTTCCTTTCGTAGGTGAGTAATTTCTCTTCGTCTCCCTGCGTCGTGCATCATGATCATGATCTAGACCTAAGCATCTTGTTCGTGGCAAAATAGGTTTTGTTTGCACTACTATTGTTCTTATTCGGATCTCCTTATGCGTGTTATTTTTTGTGTTTACGTTGACACCTGAGTATTTAAATTCATCCACTCTTTCAAAGGAATAGAGGCCCACTTTTAATGATACTTTATTTACAACATGTCTGGACGTTACTAGATACTTATGGTTTTATTTTCATTGAAAATAAGCTTCATTCTTTGACTGGACTCTATTAATTTCTCTATTACCGTAATTACGTCGTTTTCTGAATCTCCTAATATATTACGATATCGTCTGCGTACGCGCAAACATTACGTTCTTGTCGTTCAGCTCCATTTCGTGACATACTGGTATATCTCTGATAACTTTTTAAAAAATATTTAAGAAAAAAATTTTATTGAAATGCCTCGGCGAAAAACGTTTAAATACAATATAATATCCTCTCCCTTCCTCAGACAAAAAAACGAAAAAAACGAGCGACTCGGGCATCTATACTCGGAGAAGTATTTGAAACGACTCTGTGAAAAAAAAAAAGAGTAAAATTAATGAAAATGGTACTATATATATTATATTCGTGTAATAACGGCGTCTTCAAGAAACCGTACCAGGACCGTGGCCTGCAGGAATGCCTCTGCGAATCGGTCGAATACGATTCTTCGAACGTCCCCCACTTCAATATCATCTCTATATATATTATGCGTATATATTCGCCATAAATCCATTGTATTATCGATGATATATACACACTTAAATAATAAATAATTGTCTATGAAATGAAATCGTATATAGAAAACTACACCCAGTGGTGTATCGGTAAATAAATGCGGTATACGCACATTTCTAAACACATAGGTTAGGTTTGCAAAAAAAAATTTTTTTGAAAAAGTTTGTAATTTGTTGTGCATTTTTCGTATAACACGTTTTTCACATTTATTTGCCATATAATACGATTGTAAATACGTAAACACTAATAAAAATGCAGTAAAAAGATAATATGTACTAGAACACAACTATATATACTAACCTATAACCATGTGTATACGTTGCTTCCAACCACACACAGAACTGAATTGGTGTGCTCTCGCTCAAAATCGTTAAAATTATAAAGAAAAATATGTAACTACGGGTAACCAACGAATTATATAAAATATATCAAAAAAAAAACCTACAAATTGGCGGCGACAAGATAAATAATAATTAACTATAGCGTATACCCCCATAATCAGTGCCGTCCTAACCACCAATAACGCCCTATTTATATTTGACGCCTCCCCAAAAAAATTTTTTTACAACTAACGTAACATCTAATTACATAATTTTATATATTTTAATAGTAAATACACTCATCATATAGATACGAGGGAAATTAATATCTAAAATATCACAACAAATTTTTTCTTTTTGACATTCATTTTTCTGACGCCCCCTGCATTCATAATACTTTGGACGCCCTAGGGCACTTGCCCAATTTCCCCCCCTTGGGACGGCTATGCCCATAATATTATGTTCATTTCACGGCAGGGTACACGCAACAAAACCGAAAATAGGGAACTTCACCGGTATATTACCCGCGTATACCCACCAATACACAATCACTGACTACACCGCTATCAATCCTAGAGAGACGCCACCAGGCGCGGCTCCAAAGGAGGGGGCCCCCTCCCAAGCCCGTATTTTTCGAAAACAATTTATATCGTCTATTACACTAAAACCGCCGTAACTATCCCGGTTTCTCTTCCATTGCGGTAAAAGTAAGACCTTTTTTTTTTCGGCTTATTATACGACTCAGGCCCCAACCCAGTCTCTGGAGCCGCCCCTGGACGCCACGAAGTCTATATAGAGTGGAGGAGGAAGAACATAAAAAAAAAATTTCGTCTGTGCGCCGCCGCGCGCTATATCGGTACGCTGCAGCGGCCGCCGGCGGCGGGTTGTTGGCGCCGCCGCCGCCGCGCGAGGGATAATTAATTTAAGCAAATTATCGCGCGCTCAACCGCCGCCGCCGCCGCCGCACCCCCGTATCACCACCGTAGTTCGATCACGGCCGCCGCGCCGGTGTAAACAAGGAAGCTAATGCGCGGGGGCCTCGCCGCGCGCACGCACGCACACCGTACCGCCGCCGCAGCATCACGCGCGCGCGCCACGTCGTCCCTTTGTGTTTATCCGCCCGCCCGCCCGCCCGCCCGCCCGCCGTCACCACTCGACACCGCGGCGAGCTTTCCCCGACCCCGCCCGACCCCGCCCGACCCGCAGACCAATGGGCGAACGGGGTTACGCGCCGAGACCGGGATTTTGATCGTCGGCCGAGATGCGTATGCATATTCATGAGGCCACTCCTCCCGCGGCGGCGGCGGCGGCGGCGTCGCCGTCTCCCGTCCACCAGCCTGGCCGCGCGGAAGAAGCTTTGGCCGCGGCGCGCAGTGCGGCGCTGTGTATTCGCGTGTTGTATATATATGTATACACACAACAGTGGTTCGCAAACCGCACCGGCGTTGTTTATATTATACTCGCCGCGAGTACTACGCCGACGAATCCGCGTACGGACTGGCGGACTGGCGGCGCGTATAGGACTGGGAAATTTATCCCGATGCGCCGGTCGAATACGTGTGAAATCGTTTCAGGCCGCTTCGGACTCGCGATTTATTACAACTTTGTTATTAATAACGAATTTTTGTTATTAAAAAAATTATAATAATAATAATTTTTTTTGCAGTTATAGCTATTATAGTAACGGAGAAAAAGAGTTTTAAATAAACCGCTGTTGACTCTGTATGATGATACTGCCAGTCGTCCGGACTGTATATTCCAAAAAAAAACCAAACATTATATATATATAAAAAATTACTGATTGTTTAAATACTTCAGTGGCGCCCATTGAGCTAACCATGTAATGCAACTGCATGTCCACTCAGTAGTGGGTGGGTGTGGCCGTGGGGGATAGTATGTCATACCTATCATATATTGTTATACTGTCATCTAGTGTCTATAAAAGTATTGTAGGAAATAGTATGTACAATACAATACAATGCAATAAACATTATGCATATTTAGGTATTAGGTACTAATTAGGTAGTAAAATTTGGTGGGTGGGTATAATTTTACCTAACTGCATGTGCTGTTGTAAAACCTCTGTGCGCCACTGAAATACTTTATACGATAACGCGGCATTAACGAATAATAACTATAAAACGTACCGATTCAATCAGTATACAATAGGATTAAGCTAAAGACGAGGTATTTTCGAATACGAAAAGTACAATAAGCCATTTTGTGTTACAAATAATTGGGCTGCTTCGAGCATTTCCTGGTCGTTCTAAAAGAACCAGTCCGCCCTTGCGGATGAATTAATATATACGTTTATTATTATGAAGGGCTGAGAGGAAAAATTATGATCAATCGATCGTCGTTATATTAAAGACAGTTACAGTTCACCGTCTATTATATAGTGTTTTATGCCTACGCACGAATCGATGCGTGTGAATCGAGTTGTAGCGGCGGAAAAGATCACTGTCCGTACACAATAAAATTGTAGCGCAGCGTTCTGATAATAATTATCGTCAAAAAAAGAAAACCTAGAAAAATGTTGATTAGAACAAAAATCAAAGAATATTTTGTCCGATCTCCGTGAGACACCCTGTACGTACTATTATATAAAACACGCAAAAAGGTTTCAAACACTTTCGTAGGCACAGTGCCTATACGCAGTGGCGGCTCTAGCATTTAATTTTGGGGGGCCAAAATAAATTGAGTTGATGTCTTGACCATTTTTTTATTTGTTTATTTGCTAATAATAATTAAGGTCAACAACTATTGATCAATGAGCATAGGTACACAGATTAGATTAATACAGGATGGTTCATCTAATCTGTGCTTTGGCCTACAGAGCGATAATATTTACTGACTATTATACACGTATACTGGATACGACCGCGTTATTTTCGATAACGCTGTAATTTTTTTTTTTATAGTCTATAATACCGGCGAGTATTCGTCCACCACTAAAGCTCTTTTTTTTAAGAATTTGGGGGGGGGGGAATGGTATACGCCAATACGGTCCTGTATAATATACGTGCGGAATATGCAAAATAAAGAATAACATATAATATCTATATAGGAGTCGCGATTGTGTTAAATTGTATATTAATATGTTACGGATTCAAACGGTCGAAATTCACAATATTATTTTCGGTTTTATGGTCGGTTAGGTTATTTCGATACACATTTACGTGTATTAAATCACAATATGAAAGGTATAGTACGCGAGGAGATTGTCTGGCATTAAAAAACTAAAAAAATAAACTAGGAATAATGAAAATATATAATATATTAAACCGTATCTCAATGAATTAAATTGCCTGTAACGTGTATTGTAGGTTTATAAAAAATATATAATATATATGATAGCGAACAAATGGACGGGTACAATTTAAAATGAAAATTTGTAATAAATTTATAAAAATCGAAGCCTCGTATATATGTATAGGAATTTGCGCGAATTATTCTCGATTTTATGTGTAATAACGATATATTGCGTCAGCGATGAAATTGCAGCAACGGTATCCTTGAAAAAGACACGTGCAGCGATGCGACGACGACGGAAGGACACGCGAAACGGAAAAAGCTCGCTGCGTTATTTATCCTGCGGTGTCGTGCGAATATTTTTGGCACCAATGTCGCGCGGCGGTATCGCGGAGTTTCGGTCCCCTCCCACACTGTCAGATCGCGACAAGACAACCCCTAAATAATATGCGCGCGCTATCGTGGAAAGGACGACGGGACTGGGGAAGGGATCGAAAAGAAAAGCAAAAATACACGACGACGACGTATTATATATTAAACGACGCGTATATATATATATATATATACGCGGCGATCACGCCACATCCGCCACGAAATCCCGACGCGCGTGATAACGTTTTCCCTACACATAATGTATATATATATATATATCTTACACGTTCCCACAGGATACGTAAATACGTGGTGTAGTACACCTGCAGGGACTGGAAATGCAAAAACGTCGGCCCTTTTCCGTATATACGCGTGTTCGACCGCCGCCCGCGCATGAGGCGCCAGACATTCGAAAAATAAAACATACGATAATCGTCCTTTATACGCGTTTAAATAGCGACGAAGACGCAAATAGAATAACCAGAGGAACGCGTATCAAACAGTTTTAAAAAAAAAAACGTTTTCGTTTTTAGTGTGAAAAACGGCGTAAAACTCGTATTATGTAAATTACATTTACAATTACAATTAGTTGACCGTATTTTTTAATTTTTTTTTTTTTTTCATAAACAGAACATTATCCGATCCTTATAAGAAACAAAGTAAAAAAAAAATAATAATAATAATAAACAAAAGCCACCGTAAATTATAATACTTTCCAAGTTTCACGACGTCGTTCTATGTTAAAATATTTATAATTCCCAAATACATATGCTAGTAAATATATGGATTACACAGTTCCACTATAGGTAGTTATAATATACCGCTATAACCCATACAGAATAACGGCTGGGTCTAATAGTTAAAGTATATAGGTTTCGTTATCACGGATTGTTCGAAAAATTGTTACAACAAAATCGGAACGTAATTAGGTTAAGATTACGGTTAACGAAGGTTAGGTTAGGTTTTAAAAATTGTAACGTATATACGTACCTAATTTTAAATATATCTCTATAATTTGAATTTTAATGCTTTTTTTCGTGTGTTATTGTTATACTTTGACGTTCGATGCATAAATTATGTATTTTAATTTTGACATATATGTATAAATACTTGGATATTAAATTCATTTTTTTTTTTTAATGTACTTTATATTGCATCGTGTTTAATAATTTTTAATACATTAACCGAATAACTGAGTTGCAATGGATATATAATAATACTTCAGTACAGAGCGAATAACAAGTTAAATTATGTATTTTCGTGTTTACTCAGTACTTTAACCGAAAATGTTAGTTATTCTATATAGAATAACAAAATTGCATATATTAACGTTAACACACATAAATATACACGATATATAAATATAAATATTTACACTTAAAAATAAATATATATATATATAGAAACGTTCGATGGCGTTTTGGTTTACTATATATTATAAATAAATATTAGAATATTAAATAATTTTTTTTTTTTTTTGAACGTCAGATCGAAACGGAATATTAAATATTCGAGTACAACCGTCGATTTCATAATATCAAATAAAATCTACGGTACGACTAAAATCTTTTAGCGGTTAAAAAAAAAAAAAATCGCCACTTTTAAATAAATTAACAATTCAAATTTTCACGAGGAAAGCAATTTATATAAATATAATACATTTATTAAAAGGGAATAATCAAAATTGTTTTGTACACTATACATAATATTGTGTATATAATTTGTTGATTCTGTTCCAAATTAATCTGTCGTGTTTGTGTTTTAATGGATTTTTACCATTCGACTCTCGTGTACCCAGTACTTTTATAGCCGGATATAATTTTAAAAGGAAAACGTAATAATATTATGTTAGAATTTTAGAAACGGATTATTATAATTATTATTTATAACGGGTATATTATAATATCTGAATTTCGTGTCAAAACGGAAAAATTTGCGTGCGTATATATAAGATATAAGAAGTCATTTTTTTTTTTTTTTTACGCTCGAAACTATAAACGCTATCTTCGACCAATTTCGTACAAACAGAAATTCGATTTTTTTTTTTTTAAATTGAATTTTGCCTTTTTTGAAAATGTAACGTTTTGTCGACTGCACGTTCCTCTGATTCTATACGCCGACGACGATATACGTATATATATTTTATTGAAGAGCGCGACCCGGAATACATAATATCAACCGTATAAAATCGCGGCATAAAATAAACTTAGATATATATGTAATACCCGTTTCGAACATTTTCAAAATTTACAATAATATTTTAAACCCTTTGAATTTTTTTTTTTTAATTAATATATTGAATTTTGTATTCCTGTTTTAATTATTCGTATTAATATTCGGAAACATAAAATATGTACAATTTTTTTTTTTTTGTAAATATGTGTTTTTAAATCTTCCGGATTAAAATTTACACAGTTTAACGTCTTAAGAACGTATATTGTATATACATATATTATAGTGACAAAAAAAAAAAATCGAAGATTTTAGACATCATCGCGCGCGGGTACAATTCGCAAAGCTTTTTCAGACTCTCCGCCGCGATAAATCAGCTACACATCTATAAAAAAAAAAAATAAATAAATAACAATGAATGAAATTCCACTCGGTCTCTATATAATATATACGTCGTATAAGTTTACGTTTTCATTTTTTTATTTCTATTTTTTTATGAAAAGCATATAAATTTTCTGTACACCAACGGCAATCGCGAGGATCTCATTCAATTGACGTTTTTTTTTTTTCACCGACAATATATATTTTATATCTATCGCGTTATTGCGTCCTGTACACAGACTGTGCGTATAACGTAGAAATTGGTCACAATACCAGAAAACATCGGATCGGGAATTTCAATATTTTCGCATAGTTTAAAGAGTTTTTTGTAAACGATTAACGACATTTTTATGCGCCAGTACGCGCGCTGCATATGTTCTCTAAATTAAAATTGCTTGAGCAACGACATAATATTGTATTTCATTCGCGTAGGTACTGATACAGTATTATAGGGCTCGTTGCACTTAAATAGAACCTACAAAAAAATGCTCTTAAAGTGATTTAGAAAAATAATAATCGAACTTAAAAATTTCTCCGCCGGCAACAAAGGTATCCGTTTATTAAAAACCGAATAGTATGGCCAACTTTCAATTACATATATTTCTATATTTTTACGGAACAATTCGAAAAATTGTTGTATCCGATAGAATTTGTTATATGTTATCGTTGAAAATTAACAACAACAGCCCAATACTGTTTTCGTTAATATTTATATAAAAATACGTCGTGGAATGAATAAAAAAAAAAAATTGCTATATTATACGAACGTTATTTTAAATAAATATATTGGATAATCGACTTTGTTTATATATATATAAGTATTTGCGTTTTCTTTTTTTTTCAGATTTCTCAACGTTTGGGCCGTCATCGAATCGCCTGCGAGATCGAGCTACACTATCCTAAGCCTATAATTGTATAATATATAGATCATATATTATGATACGTTCGTACGTTTGTGAAATCAACGATATAAGCGCAACGTATAAACATTGTAATTTACGAGGAGAAAAAAAGAAACGTTCGAATCGATTGAAATCGATTTCTTGGATAGCAATTTAATTCGGTGTTAAAATTTTTTTCATCCTTATGCCTACTGCATATATTTTCACGATACGAATATGATTTGCGAGTGTACATTCGAGTATATATAGTATATAGAACGCGGAAAAAGAAAAATCTGATAATATATATAATTAAGCGAGCGCGGTACAATATAATATATAGCTACGCGTGACGTATACGTATACAAAAACGTCTAAAAGGGTAAAAATTAAACGTTAAAAACGTACAAAATATATTATATGTTTTGCGCGCCTTCGTCACATATGTGGAAAACCTTAAACGGGGATTATAGTGTCGTCGATAAAGAATATATATATATATATTGAGGAGACTCGAGCAATTTTCTTTCAATTTCTTTCCTATAAATTTTTGCTCGTACTATATATAGTTTAATATATATATATATATAAATAGGCACAATATAATATGTCGTATAGAATCGCGACAGTTATTGTAATCCGCCGAAGGGTCGATGCATGCGCTTTATACACTACTGCAACGGGGACTCTGGTATTTGTGTGCTTGTGTGTGTTAGCTGGAGGACGTCTCGGGAATACTAATGATAGTCTCCGCCTGAATCGTATGTATAGCCGTGCGCGTATACAGCGCATTATCGTCGCATCATCATCGTATACGTCAAACTCGGTATAAAATAATAATAATAATAATAATAATATAGAAAAAATATATATAGGACTATATAGACTTTATACTCAGTCCGCAAACGAAAAAAAAAATCGTTTATGAAAATTACACATTATATATAAATATATAGTTTTGCGATATTCGTTTGGATGTCTCCCGTCCGGGATCGAAAATTCCGTACTTGTAAACGTATTTTTACTGTGCAACAGCGCGTATTATTCAAAAGTTTTCAATTCGAATTTTCGCTTTTGAATCGTCCCATTATGGGCAATTGATCGGGGGGGAGGGGGCCGAAATGGTTTTCGAAACAGAGCGTGATGTCCAACCGTTTATTCGGCAAGTAAATTTTTTTGAAAAAAAAAAGCGATATTTTTAATAAATCTTAAGAGGACGTCTCGCGCAAACGAGTTGACATACGACGCTCAACAGATGGCGTACACTACGTCTCTCACCGATTCGATAAATCGCCTCCGCCGCAGACGACACGAGAATGATAAGCGATGTGTCGCCTATCATTCTTAGAACCGCGAAAATAATTATCAAAACTAATCGTTTAATTTTTGACTTGGAAACATGCGATTTTAAACAAACACGGAGAATTTCGACAGAAACCGAATTTCGATATTTCAATTAATTACAGTTATTGCGGAAATCGCAACAGCCCGGTGGTAATCGCGCATTTACTCGGATCGAATTAAGCCGCACTTTTTTTTCCTTACAACATTTTTAAAAAAAAAAAATCTATTTCCGCCCAACGCTCGTAGAACTTCTCGTACGTTTCTACACGCGTTTTTAAATTGTTTTACAATAATGTCGAGCGCGTATTATTCGAAGTACGAAGTCACTTTTTCGTCTCATATTTTCTGCGCGAGGCTTCCACGTGGATGGTCAAAACAACTAAATTAACGTTAAATCTGCAAGTATTCGACGAAACGGTCGTATTTTCGACCGACCCAATGTTCGCGCCAACGCGTGGAAATACGTTTTTATTAATATAAATTACGCCATACATACGCGCGTGTATACGTATAGAAAAGGGTATTTATATAATATTATTTTACACTGCCGTCTGTTTTTTTTCATTTCGAACTGTCGTGTGGTCCAGTGGCGACGCGCACTGCAGCATCACGCCATACCGGTACAGGAAGCGCTATCTGACGATTAACCGGCCAAATCCGAGGCGAGTTATTCTTTGAGACATGAGAAAGTTCCTGCAACGAATAATACGCGTTTGTCGCCTGCCGCGTGTTTTCTGTATTTCGACTTTATTAGAGTGGTTTTTTTTTTGCTATTTTAAGACTATTTAAATTCGAATATACGATATATATTATAGTTAATACACATAAAAAAACTCATACCGCGACTACGTATATAATCTGAAAATCGTTATTAATACATAATATTGTAAATTACTATATTATTATATTTTCCATATCGTTTTCCAATATTGTATCTCAACGATTTCTAATATAATATATTATAACAGTTGAAATACAATTTTTATGGTAGATGCGTGCCGAGGTGAAAGAAATAAAGACTGGTAAGTGGTAATATAGTAGGTATATTATATATGGGTATCTACACATTTTTTTTAAAAATATATTTTTAATCGTATTATTGGAATGTGTACACAAAAAAAAAAATTGGATAATACATATATACTCGTATTCATACTATAGAGAAAAAAAATTGCACGTAAACGAATTTTTATTTTCCGTTAGATAATTTACGAATAGAATTCTACAGCAGAGTGGTTCGAATAAAAATGAAACAAAAAATTTAACCCGGCTGCACTACCCCGATATATATATATATAGTGTTTACAATGATAATAAATACACCGAAAATTCATCGGGGTAATATAATATGTATAATATTATAATATATCACATAAAATATCAGTCAACGGGTTTATATTAAATAATATATAATATATATGTATAAGGTGCCGCGGATAATGTATATTAAAATATAGATGCGTTTTATGTAGGTATTCTAAAATCTAAAGTTTATCTACAAGTTTTTTTTTAAGTTTTTCAAATACAATATTTTAGTCATTTGTCAATATGATAACAGAATATTAAAAAAAAAAATTGTAATAATTATAATATTACTTACATAAAGAAGGCTATCGACTGACACTAACAATTATACTAAACGCGTAATTACATAACGTCATAAATTTCAATAAAACACGATAACTGGTCGAATAAAAATCAAATTTTTATAATATTATTAACAAAAACTTTTATTTCCACATTCGAATATATTATTACAAAAATAATAAAAGTGTTTTAAATACATTTTACAAAACTATTTGTTCTAGTGTTTTAAATACATACAGCTAGTATTCTTGACAATACTGGATGTTTAGTAGATTTTTTTATATAAATATCGTATATTCATTTCAAAAAAAAATATATAGTCATTTTTCGAGTACCCATATGTATAAATATATATATATATATATATATAATAAATAATTTTTATAATAAAATAATCGGGATTGTGATCGGGTGAAAGATTTGTTTTTTAGATAAACTCTCACCACGACCATTCTCACACGAGAAAAACTGCAAACTAATAAATATATATATATATATAATATAGAACAGCGCACACAAAAAAAAAACACACACACCGAGCAAACACGTACACATCACATACACACACACACACACACACACACATAATATAATATGCATAAATTATTTCCCCTCGTGGTGAATTATAATTTCCATTTCCGTGTCGTCACGCACACGCGACGCATGCCTATATATATATAAAATATAAATTTTTTTTTTTTTATAAGCAATATTACCATTATTGTGTATTGTTTGTTGCTGTTGTGGGATTGTCGGAAACTCAGAACCGATATTGGATCGTTGAAACCGATAACGATAAGTCGAATAGGACGGTTTTTTATTGGTTGGAACATCGCGTGCACACATATTGTATTAAACACTTTTTTTCCTGTTACTATTACTATCATTATTATTATTATTATTATTATTATTATTATTATTATTATTATTATTATTATTATTATTATTATTATTATTATTATTATTATTATTATTATTATTATTATTATTATTATTATTATTATTATTATTATTATTATTATTATTATTATTATTATTATTATTATTATTATTATTATTATTATTATTATTATTATTATTATTATTATTATTATTATTATTATTTTTTTTTTTTGTATTATTATCTAATATATAAAAATCTCGTGTCACAATATTTGTCGCCACTCTCCTCCGAAACGTTTTATAGTATTTTTAACACACACATATATATATATAATATATATATACCTATATAATATGCAGATAAGAGCACGAATAAAACATTTGACACGTTAAAAAATATTAAAACCGCGGTGTATAATATAGATATTGATCAAATTACTAGATAAATGTAATTCAATTATTATTAATTAGAATAATTTTTACACACAAAGCTTTTTTTGGCAAAGCGATTTCTCAATCAATATGTGTTTATATATTCCATTACGCGTTGTTTGTGTACGCGCGTATATATTAACACGGTTTTATATAGACAATGGGTCGACAAGATACGCGTGTACATTTGTGTTAAATGTCATTGAGAAAACTCAATTCAAATTAGGTGAACCAGCCAGCTCTCATCTTTTAAACATCGTTATTTTTGTCAGCAAAACCCGTTTTTTTTTTTTTTTTTTACATAATATACCCCTTTTCATAATCTAATAATACGACATTCCATCATGAATATGATATACATAAATAATTAATACTTTTTTTGTATATAAATTTTATAAAATATTAACGAATATAATATATAGAGTACCTAGTTTATCGAATAAAAACTCGCTGAATATTAATAAGTATATTTTGCAAAATTATGCGCGCGTATATAAATATATATGTGTTTGGAAAATTATAATATATATAGTTATAATAATAAAGGTAAAACATATACAATAAAGCACAGGAGTCGCACTGCAAGAAATATACAATTATTCTACATATATTTCATTTATATATAACATGCACGATGTATATAAACCTAAATGTTCATAGAATTTTTTGTTCAAAACAATTTTTCCAATAAATAGTATTATAGCGAAATTAGTTCTGGCATTCTTACAAATCGTGCGCTGCAGTTATTGAAATATATATATATATATATATATATATATATATATACAAATTTTACGCATACCTAAAAAAAAATTATATAATATTATGAATAAAAATGAAATAGTTTTATACATTAATTTGAACTATAAATATATATATATCATTATACATATGAAGCGAATAATTATATAAACGCGTGTACTGCACAATTATATTATATATACGCGTTTGAATTTAACGTGTATACATATAATTATATGTAAAATATACAAGATTTTATCGTGTAAATCATCATTTAAAACACATTATCATAAGTATTCCGATTAAAAGAAAATTAATAATAATAATTAAAATAACCATATATATATATATATATATATATATATATATATCTATAAGAACGAAAGGCGACAATCGCATACAATAATATATGTTAATATATACGCATGATGTAGTGTTTAAACTGTAAAGTATATATTATATTCGTGGTGTCGCGGTATATATACTTATATATAAATACTATTTTCTCAGTATATCGCGAATATACTATATGATATTTCAAATTTTTTTTTTTTTTATTTAATTTTTATATATTTAAATACGAATTTTTCGCTATATACGATCATTTTGTTTTCAAAACACAAGACGGAGTGAATATACAAATATATTTAAAACTCATACGATTCTGCAGACGCGATTATTTCGTTTCAAAAAAAACTATTATTTTATAGTTTTTCGAAATGTTAACGTTTTTTTATTTTTTTTTATTTTACTAGACCCAAAAGCTGCAAGATTTCAAACCAATTATATAATAATAACATATAATCGTTATACACAAATAATATTCTAAATATTTTTCTCGAAACGAATGACGGATGTGACGGATTCCGAGACAGTATTTTCTAAGTATATATACCCGTCGCGGAGTTCGAATCGAACACTTACCGCAGCTCTATATAAAACGTGTCTATATATATATATATGTATTATTAGATTATTCTGCGCTCTTGCAACAATAATAAATATATATAAAAAAAAAAATAGCGATGAACTGTTGAATATGATTTTTACGTTTGCGAGAAAATACCTGGAGATTTTATTTTAGATTCTGAACTGTGCGAAGGGAATAACACACGCGTTGAACGTACAACGTATATTACAATAATAATAAATTGCGCTATACCGCAGGACACCGCGGTGCAGTAGCAGCGCGGTTACATTCGGTATATCCGCGACCGCGGTGCACCGTCCATTTTGTACCGCGGGCCGCCGCCGTAGGAAGTGGCCCCGCGATAACGCGCGCCGCCCACACACACGCACGCCGCAGCCACCTTCCGTCCTGCACGCTGCACGTCGCGCCGTCTGCTTTTCTAGTATATTCAGCAATAATTCCTGCACCGACGGTTTTTGTATATACCGCTTGCGGCCGTGATAAATATTGCAACCGTCGCTATTATGTGTATACCTATACTCGCAACCAGTGGCGTGATTTGGTCACGATTGTTTGGGTGGGGTGGGGGGATGACATTTTTGTAGATTTTATATATAACCCCCTCAAAAATAAAAAAAAATTATTTTTAGAAAAGATGATTTTCAATTGACGTATATATATATATACGACCGCGACTTTGCGATAAAATAATATATTCCACGACCGAGAATTTATTTATTTATATATATTAATAATATAAAATTATATATGATTTAAAATTTAAAATACAATATAATATAATGTACATTATCGTAGTCGTATATATAGCTACTATAGCGTATCCGCATAGGGGATTCGGGGGGGTTTTTTTTTTTCGTATTATTTCGATGAAATATACTACATGGATTAATATTATAAATAAGAACATATAATAAGTGTCATAAGAGCCAGTGGCCTGCAATCTGCAGAAGAAAAAAAAAGAAGTCATGAGCGGGACACGACACCCGAATCCCCCCCCTCCCCGTAATTACGCCGCTGGTCGCAGCTCGCTCCATTTTAAAATTGAAAATCTTGAAATAATATTTTATACGCTTCAGCAGCCGATAAAAAACGATTAACGATTAAAAAAAAAAGTAGCGAGCCGCTCGAAAGTAAATTTAATACAAAAAAAATAAAAATCTTAAGCCTTATAATAAAAAACCGTCAAAATTATTATTATTATTTTTTAATTGTACGTCCACTGCACGCTGTTAGAAAGTATATAATATGTGTGAGTCTATATATTGTATATGAAAAAAAAAGGCACGATTCTGATCTAGTTTTACGCGTATATATATACATATGCAATTATTAATAATCAATAACGCGCGCGTTTGTTGACCCGAAAATAATGATTTAACGCCGGGTCCGCACGTTCGGCAAACACTTCAGACGACTGTATACGATGAGGACCTATAGACCTGCGGCTCGGCGGCCTGCACGCGGCCCCTGCTGCAGCCGCGGTGCTTATATGTATATATATATATTGGTGAGAAGTCATACGAATGTGTATTGAAGTGCGCGCGTATTGTCACGGAGCGTGCGAAGACTGCAGCGGACTAAATAGTTTCGACGGCGCGGCCATTGTTCGATTACCGCGCGATAAAAAATAATTAAAAAAAAAAAATCTCCATCGTATACAAAAAACAAAAAAAAAAAAAAACCTCACGAGACCCGAGCGGAGTTCACGAAGTCGCTCGCGAATTACGTATTATAATATATGCGCGTACATAATCAATAAGAATTATAATAACAGAGACAGGACAAACAATAATCTTAAAAAAAAACGACAACAAAAATTTAATTCGACGCGACCGTCTTGCACTGTTTGCCTGCTGCACGCGATTTGTTATTAATTATTACTATATACAGATATTAGGACTATAACTTAATTTACATATAATAATATATTAACACGTGTCGTCGGACAATAAGCGGCTAGCTCGTCGACGCCGGCCCACAGCAGCCCACAGTTTTAACAATGTGACAAATTTCCACCACGGCCCTTCCCCCGAATCAGGAACAGGACTGCAGGAGCGTATTTAAGAAGGAGCTATAGGCCTCCACAAACGACTAATTCTCAGCTATTTGTATAATATATTATACTTATTATTATATTTCTTGGTGGTTTGGGCTTCAGCCTCCTTATGTACTACTCCTTAAAATACGCTCCTGATTTAGGAACGTATTCAAGTCAGTTTTATGGGGTGGGGGGCAAAATTTCTAATGGAAGTTATAACACGTCAGGATTTGACACTTATCGTCACAAAACTGCTAATTTTTTCATATATAGTATATTTTATACGTGTATTGGATACAATAGTGATTTAAAACGATTACTGGGGTCTATAACGACAACAAAAAGTATGTTTTATTAAAAAACAGTATGTAAAAATAAAAGATACTCCTAGATTATTTTAAACAAATTTTACACTATTAAATTCCAGATTAAACATTTGTGTTAAGATTATCGTTTTCTAATTCGAGACCGTATAGGTCGTTTTGATATTACGAGTGTTGGAAAAACTTAATGAATTTTAATAGTTTTTTTTTTTTTCGTATAGAAGTCGTTGAGCTCATATGAGAGGGGAGGTCGCTTTATTACACCCTGATGTCATATGCGTAGATCTACCTCGAGGTATAATAATTTTTACAAAATTATCTAAATATAATAAACGCTCTGTATATAGGCACATTACGACGTAGTTTACATTATAAAAAAAAATAAATAAAACTCAAATTTCTCTTATATTTAATAACATAATAAATATAGTTAACCGCGACTTAGGAACGGATGGAAAATAAATTACAAAAAAATATCATTTCAGTTAAAAGCTGCACGATTTTGTGCCTCTTAATATACGATTATTATCCGAAAGCGTCAGGGAAAACGCATTGAAAACATTCTTGTTTCGTGATGTCAGTGCGAGATTTTTCACGTCTATTTTTTTTTTCTTTGTTTAAGTCACAATGGCGCATATTAAAGGATTGAATTTATATTAGAGGTTGGATCGCCTCCCCGTTAAGATTTTAGTAATGTAGTTTTCTACGATTTCACGGATAATTTATTATTTAAGAGTGTATTGATAATAATTATTGTATTGTTGTTTCCAAAAAGTAGTGATAAGGATTTTTATTAGATTTATTTTATGTATTTTAATACCGATGAAAATTATAATATAAAAAAAAAAATGGACTTGATTTTTTTTTTTTTTTTTTTAGAAGGGGGAGGGCGTAAAACTTTCTCGCTATATATCGAGGTAGGTACGTTACAATTCTTAAATCGCCATCCCCAAACTAGATTGAGCTTCAGATACGCCACTGCAGGTTTAAGACGATATATGACTTCACCACGGCCCTGCTGCAGGTTTTTTTCGCCGCAATATCGATATTTTACTGCGCGAGTGCGGGTTTTCTTCTCTTCCGCGAAAATTGATTAAAATTTTTTTTTTGAAAATTCAATTCAAAACGGGTCGAATAACCGATGACTATAATAATATAATTGTTCTGTTCACAATAATATGATCGTCACGTGAACCGCGCGTTATCACTGCCGGTTTGAGAGCCTCTGACGTGTGCGTAATATTATTATTAGGTGCAGACCATTGGCGGAAATGAGGGGGGGAGGGCTCGAGGAGGCTAAGCCCCCCCCCCTAAAAATTATTTGCGTTTAATGTAATCTATATATATAAAATGGAGCCAAAATGTATAAAAATTCATCAATTGAGAACGGCTGGGCCGATTTGGCTCAAATTTTTTTTAATTGTTCGTAATTGCCAGGAGAAGGTTTTTACGAAAAAAATTTTTGGAAAAACCCTTTTTTTAAATTTTTTTTAAAAAATTTGTTTGATGATTGTTTTTTTTTGGCAAAACAACGTTTGCTGGGTCAGCTAGTAATTTATAATTTGTATGTATTTTGGATATTTGAGGACTGCAGGTTGCTATTTTTTTTTTTTTACAGACGACCAATTTTTCTCTGTATATTACGCTTTTTGTATGTTTTAATATATTCCGTGCGTGATGGCTATATGTAACGTTTACGGGGGGAGGGGGGGGAGGTGGGAGTAGAAAAAAAACCGACAGTTGTTGTTTTGGAGCACGGAAAACGCGTGCAGGAAGTCTGTGTGACTTGTGCAGTGTTCGTTTTTTTTTTTTGTTTCGGCCACACACACGCGCGCGCGTATAGCGTTCGGACATCGCGCGCCACTGCGATCGGCCGCGACGGTCGTCGTCGGCCCCTCCGCCCGACAAAATCGGCCGCCGGGACGTCGGCGGAAGTCGTAAAGGAAACCGGGAATTTCCATATTATCGGTACCAGCGATCGGTCGGTATATACCGCGGTATATATATACATATATAGGGACACACACACACGTCATGATCGTAACCGCGTTTATAACCACCACCACCACCACCACTACCGCGTTATAATATTATTATTATAATATACCTGCAGCACGACCGCACGGACGGCCGGCCGCCCGGGGGCGATTTGGAATTCAAGACGTTCCACAACAGTTTTCGAGAGACACGACACACACACACACACACGACCGTATATAATATACGACGACGACACACACAAGCACGCACACATTTTATAATATGTGACTTACGGGACGAGCACGTTCTCGCGCATAAACCGCGCCGCAATCCCTCCGTCATTGCCGCGGACAAGTCTCTCGGATTTATACTTGAAAATCCGTATACATGTATGTAGGTATATACTTGTATATACGCGTACGGTAAACCGCTAAACAGATGAGATATACCTGCGCGACGTTATTCGCGCGAAAACCGCGCGTGCGACTATGTAAGCTTGGGGAGGGGGGGTTTACGAGCGTCTACAACAGTGTTTCCCAAACTGCTGCAGGGTCCCGTGAAAAATAAATATAAATAAATTGGTAAATAAACGTTTTCGCGCTATACGAACGAGAACGAATTAAATCTTCGAAATAATGAGCGATTTTATTTATCCTATGGCACATTTTGGTACACATAATAATATACATAAAAAGTTGTTGCAAAGTTATGACAATAAACATTTACTATACATAACGTATGTTATGTTAATTGAACAACTTGGTATTAGTGTGTTACAATATAAATTCATTTTAATTATAGAACAATTTACAAATGTACACAATTATAAGCTAGAAACGATTTTGGAGAGCTTGAAACATAAACATTTGAGTTTTTGGTATTACCATGACAATTTATTAAAATGTATTATTACTATTTACCAGGCGCGGATCCAGAAATCACAGAAGGGGGGCTGTACGATGATCAGCTACCTAAAATTATACCTATTTAGGTAGTTATATGTATAATTTTTAAGCAATGACTACTTAAGCCCCTTAGCCCCCCCCCTTGGATCCGCGCTTGCTATTTACTCATAACATCCCCCATTGAAAATTCCTGGGCACGCTACTGGAGATAGGTACGCTAGATTAAATTCTGAGCACCGATATTTTACGCAATATTGCAGTAATAGTATAGTTGTTAACAAAATAAAATTTTTAAAGCAGTTCTCGGTTTTTTTTTATTCTATATTAACGCCGTTCACTTTTTTTGCCAGGAAGCGTATATAGAACTGCTCTCCCACTCATTTGAGTATAAAAAAGAAATTTCTGCGTTTCTGTGATTACGGGTGGAAAAAAAATGGCAGTAGGTACCGCAAAAAGTTCCTGCAAAGGTTCCGTTAGCGAAAAAATTTGGGAAACACTGGTCTAGAGCCAACATACCAGCGAATTTCTGATCAATTATCATCACCGTAGTGATTTCTTATAGCGCGAACATAAATATTTAAATATAATATTATACATACAATTTTCACTTCGGCGTATATTAATATTATAAGATATTTATATCAAAAATATTGTTTTCAAAGTAATAATAAACAAAAATAAATGTAATACATATAAAAACAATGTCTTATATTTTTCTATGTAAGCGGTCGAATTGCGAATCAATGTAATCAATAAAGAGACCCCACGTTTTCTCTATTACTATTGCTTTCTCGCGTTCAATGTTGGTTTATTTATATTTGCTGTTTGTCAGCTATTTTTGAACGAAGTTTTTCTTTTTCGAAAAAAATCAGTTAATAAAATTAAAATTCAATATACCGTAGTGACAATTTTATAAACATAATATCATTTAATTATTTATGTTCATATATTATGATGGTTCATAAGAAATTACGGTTTGATAAGAAATTGTCTCGTGTGCTCTGTGCTGTCTCGCAACCACGGTTTACTATAGTAAACTTATCTTAAACTGTGTTCGAGACGCTCGGAGTTATTTTATTTTCCGCGTTCAATTACCGTGGTGAAACATACATGTATTTAATACAGTATACCTGTACCGCGGTATACCTATTCTCGAGACCTTACGACAACACGCGCGGTATGCAATACTAACAATCATTACAACGTCATCGCCATTATTAATCAATTAAATGATCTAATTTTTTATTTATTTATTTATTTATTTATTTATTTATTATTATTATTATTATTATTATTATTATTATTATTATTATTATTATTATTATTATTATTATTATTATTATTATTTGCTCGCGTGCACCGGACATCCGGCCGCACGGAATAGTTCCGCACCGAAAGCATACAATCAAGTCAAAAAAAAAATACTATAATAATAGTAAAAAAAAAAAAACTATAATAATAATAATAATAGTGAAAAAAAAATAATAATAATCCGACGGGGGAAAAATAATACGGCGCCGAATGACAAGGTTCCAGTCGAAAAAACTATATAAAAATGGCCACAACGCGATTCTGACGCGTATATATATGTGTGTGTGTGTGTGTGTGTGTGTGTGTATAAAGACAATTAACATCTTAATACTTTTTACACGAATCCTTTCGCGCCTGATGAAAATCGTAGGTATATATATATATATATATATATATATTACACACTCCGTTACAGTTTCTTGCGTACGGAAAACAAAAAAAAAATAATAAAAAAAATACCCAATTACGATGGTTCTATTTCTTCTTTTTTTTTTGGAAAATATAAAAAATAATAATACTAATGGAAAACTGTTAAAGAAAACGATTACATTATACTTACGTAACGAAACGTGTTCAATTGTATTGTACGTTCCCTATATATATATATATATAAATGGAAACGCGTCGCGTATAATATTCAAATTGCTGGTGCCGCTGCAGGAGCGTGCGCGCTCCTTACACTTGTATACGACTCGTATACGCGCGAACACACACACACACACACAGTTTTGTGTATAATTCCACTGAATTTAAGAACAAAGCCTCATATTACACACACAAAATATATATATATATAAGCAAGCGACGTGATGAAAAAAAAAAGAATAAGAAAATATACATATATACAAAGAATCGCTTTTGCGAAAAGGATAAAAAAAAAAAAATCTATTTCGTTTTCTTTCGTATATATATATATATATACGTGTACAGCGCTGCGCTCTCGTCCCTTATATATTTCCCGGTCGACTCTTTTTCTCGAAAGAAACACGGTTTCATCCCTTCCTGCACCGCTGCAGCATCAGCAGCAACAGCGACTGTTTCCATTTAGGTCTCTCTTTTTTTTTTTACTTCTCCTTCTTCTTTCTTCTTTATATATATATATATATATAGGAGATCTCTTCTTCTTTCCATACGCCCTAATGTTATTTTGTTTTGTACGGTTGTTATCAATTTGCATAATCTACCCCAACGCACACACATAACCCTGCAGTCGACGCTTTGCCCCTCGTATATATATAATATATATATATATACATATAGTCCGCAGCTATACCCGCTCGCGCTGTGTAGACTTTATACTATCTGCTGCGCACTGCACAAGAAACTTCGGGAAAATCGCCGGTTTTTTGATGCTGCAGTCATATCGGGCAGAATCAAAAAACGCGTATACCCGTCAACAGTGAATACCGCGCCGAAATTTCGTCCGCTATTTTTGGAGATGTCCGTTATTTAGAGGTCTGCAATTTGTTGTTGGAGTTGGGGAAACGCGAAAGTCCGTATTATTTGTACGTCAGCTGTTGCAATATTATCGATTATTATTATTGCTAATACTGACTACGCGCGCAGTGGCGTAACTAGGACCATTTTGTGTGTGTGTGTGTGTGGGGATATAATAAATGAATCGACCGAAAACAACAAAATTTGAAATTTCGAAAGCACAAAATCAGTTTGCAATCAAAGATTAAACCCCTGATTACATCTCTTATCAGTGTACCAATCACTAAAAGCAAATTGCATCCACAGATATCTGTGATCGTATCATACATTTTATCACGGAACACTATATTATAATACGAGTATGTTATCAGATTTCACTGGATAATCACGAACAGATGAGTCAAGAAACTATAATTATATTACAATTTGTATCACGATGCACCTACAATTTATTCACTTCGTAATCTGTATTATATATTTCATACAATTATCTATAAATAGAAAACGTGTGTGCGAAAACTTACAGGACATATTATTTCCCCAATCAATTTTTATATTATGAATTATAAAACAAGTAAAAAAAAAAAAAGGTCTGGGTGTGATTTATCACCTAAATCACGCCCCTAGATACGCCATTGATTACGCGCGTATAATAATGTAAAATATTTTATTTTATATACTTATTACATTTTTATATACGTTATTATATTAATATGTACATTGCAAATGTAATTATTATTCATATAATACGCATTTATTATTTAATATTTACCAAAAGGTAAATAAAAATGATTTTAAGGTAAAAACAATAACATTTATTTATAAAAAAAAAATGAGAATATAGTCACTTTGCAGGCTTTGTTATTAAGACCTTGACCGCGCATAGTCTATACCGATTTTTTAATAGACTTAAATAGTTTAATAATTATTACTGTAGTTTAATAATATTATATAGTATAATAAAGAGTAAAAAATATGTATACATTGTAATTGAATATACTATTAGACATAATTACGATAAAAATTATCAAAATCAATCATTGACGTATTTACGGGGGGGGGATATGGGGGTCATATCCCCCATCCTCGGGAGGTTATTAAAAACAATATTTTGATAATTGTATGAACGAAAATGAATGATATTAAATTCAATTTTGAAAAATTAAATAAATAAATCAAATTTTGTACACAAATGACAATAATGTTTGTTTACATACAACGTGTATATAATAATATCAATGTATGTGTATAATAAATACATTAAAAATATCTGTTAAAATTTGTACATCCCCTCTCGTGGAAAAATCCTGGATACGCTACTGAAATCTATAGCCATAAAGAAGTGTCTGTTTTTTATATATTATATAGTGTCCCGCGTATTTAGGAGAGCGGTTTTCCTAAAGTGAAAAAATTAAACGTCCGCTATTTAGAGGTGTCCGTTATAAGAGAGATTTCACTGTATAAATATATATATATGTAGTCTCGAGAAATTATTTTCGTCTTTAAAGTCACACGCCGCGGTTTCATTTACTCGTTTATTTTATTTTATTTTTTATTTTTCGGTAAAAAATATTTGAAGAGCTCGCGGTATCCACAAAAAGTTTGATATGCAAATGCGTATATAATATACGAGATTCTTTCGATTTTTTTTTTTTTTTGGTCAACGTACCTATATATTTTATGTATATATAAAAAAATTATTCGAAAATGGAAACGCGAGCGTGTTTTTTGTGTGCAGGCGAGAAACTACAGAAAACGGCGGAGTTCGTGCGCGCAGCGGTTAGAAAATAATAATTTCGACGATGCCGCGCTATATACGTGTTATTAAAAATTATTTCCATATTACAATAATATAATATATATTTTATCGCTATACAATAGCGCAGTCAAATAAAACTAGACCGTAAGTAAGTGTGTATACGACTGGTTTGATAAAGTCGTTAACGCCGAAAAACTGTGTATTCGATACTATATATACATATTATATAAAGAAAGTTAAAATACCTACCACTCGTTTATTAGTCATATATTTTCCTACGGGACAGCTGCAACGTGCAGCAGTATATATACAATCTCGCATATAACGAAATCCCATTAAAAAAAAAATCATCTTTCGTGATTAGCGTTTTTTCTTTTTTTTTTTTACCGACAGTGTTAATCGAGTAAGTTTGAATAAATATATTGTCGTGTGTGTGTTTTTTTCTTTACTTACTTATTTAAATATAATAAATTAATTAATACAACCGAACGAGAAACGTATAATTATAAATTATACGAGAATCACGTGAAGAACGAATATCATTATAATAAACTGTGTAATCGTCGATTTAAGGACATTAGGTTTTTACTGCATAGAAAAAGATTTCGATTAACTTTTTAGAAAAAAACGTCGTAAAAATATCACAGATTTTAATAATTTGTATAATATTTTTGAGTATTTATATATGTCAAAAAGTTAATATTATAAAGATTATATACTTACGGTTTAATATGTATTAATTTAATTCTTTTTTTCTAGCCTATTGAGATCGACGTAACACGTTTTTTTTATTCATTTTCCTATATATTTTATCAATAAATACACGTTCGAGATGAACGTAAGTAACTACCTATAATATAGAATCGGTATAGATACAAATAATTTCAAAATATCATATGAATTGTTAAACGGATTCCTATTTGTATAAAAACAAAATCAAACGGACGATTAAAAAAAAAAAAAAAAGAATTAATTTAATAATTTAATACAACATGACCGTTGTATTCGGATTTTGAATATTAAAAAAAAAATCATAAACTCGTCCAGCCATGCTACCTACATAATAAATTCGTAGTATTTTCTAAAAAAAAAACCTTCAAAATTATAAATATTATATTTATTCGGATCTTCTTTTTCTTCCCGTAATCAATCCTAAAATCGGTTTGCAACAATCCTCCACTCTATTTCCTGGTACTTGCCTTTCTCTTGATTTCTTCGTATGAATCGCATCCTTGCAGACCAATCACTATTCGTCTCATATATTCCAGTCGCGGTTGGGTTCAATTTCCCATAAAGTTTTCGTCTTCCACGCGTCCTTTTGTAATTAATCCGAGCTAACCACCGCATGTCTTCGCGTGTCCAATCCGCATTCATTTCTCCTTTATACACGTTTCCACAGAGTGTTTCTCTCGGATGACATCCGTCTCAATATACTTCTTCGTTAGTCACACGTTATTCGGGTTTACGACGTGATTTATATATCGTTCTACATTAAATACGCGCGTGCGAAGTGAACGTTTATCGAACATCTTTTTATTTTATTTTTCAGCTGCAGTATACGCGGTAATAAAAAAAAAAAAAAATACAAGTAAACGTGTTGTGCGGACAAAAAAAAAAAAAAACATTAAAACAAATAAATTATTATTATTTTATGTGCATTATAATCTCGCGCAAAGCGTGGGGACGTTTCACGTGACATACGACTTTGTTCGTTAAAAAAAAAAAAAAAAACCTTCCGCGTATACCTATAATTATTTTTCATCAAAAAATTTTTTTACATTTTCAACCCAATTATATATATATATATATAAACAATACATATGATGTATTATACTTTTTTTTTTTATTATTTAATGGCCGCGCACTATACGCGTTGCAATTATCGCACGCGCGCGTGGTACGCACACGGCCGGACGCGAACTACGAGACCGTTAAAAAAATAATAAAAAAAAAAACAGCGCGTACTACCTACCCGTACGAACGCATGACAACGAGAAATAAAAAAAATAATTATCCTGAAAAATATAAAAAAAAAAAAAAAATCGAGATTATATTTTTCCTTTTCCAGTAAACGGATGAAAATTGTTTGTAAAAAAAAAAAGGGTCACCGGAGGACGTCCATTTTGTAAATTATTCTCTCTCTCTATAGGTATACTAACTTTTTCCCCGACCACAATAAAAAAAAAAAAAAAAACGGCGGCGTCACGGATCAGACGTCTTGTCACGGCAAGGTGAATCGAGTGTATGGCGCGACGCGTACAATGTATATACATTGTTATTTTCTTCTTCCATGAACACCGCCGCGCTGATGATCGCCGTTCCGTGACGAGATTCCTTAATTACCCTTGGCCGCCAGATATAATTATTATTAGCCGGACGCCATTACTATACAGTGCTATACTACTACTATACGTTGTTGTAACGTACCGTACACAATATATATATATATATACGTATATATTTTAAAGAGGAGGTTGTATATACGACGGGTCGTATTCATACCGAGGAAACACGTAATAATACGGACAAAAAAAAAAAAAATTGTTTTATTTAAATGTAGTCGACTACATATATATTATATCGTTGTTTTCGGTCACAGCCGCCGCCACAACAACAACAACAGCAACAACAAAAAAGGAGGGGAGAATATATTATTTTAATATATGTATTTTAATTGAACGCGCGGTCCACACACTGCAGGCGCGGTGCATGATTATGGGGAACACTGCAAAACGACACAACGTTTAACGCGCGAAATTCGCTGTTTTATATTATATAGTGTACGGCGGGCGGTTTGAAACGGAATACGTTTTTTTTTTTTTTGTAGGGTTTCAAACGAAATAATTGCGCGTGTAAACACGAATTAAAAACCACGCGATAATATAAAAACGCTGTATATTATAATATTATATATAGATAATGATAGACGCGAGCGAGCTTTGTGCCACAAAGAACTGCTATGCAAAGAAATTTAGGTTAGGCATAGCCGTTCCAAGTGGGGGGAGGGGGGTGGCAAATGGGGCAAGTGCCCTAAGGCGTCCAAAGTATTATGAATGCAGGGGGCGTCAAAAGAACGAATGACAAAAAGACAAATTTTGTTGTTTTATTTTAGATATTAATTTCTCTTGTATCTATATGACGATTTCGAGGATGAGTGTATTTACTATTAAAATATATAAAACTATGTAATTAGATACATTACGTTAGTTGTAAATTTTTTTTTTGGGGGTAAATATTATTGCCTTGGGACATTATTGGTGGTTAGGACGGCACTGAGGTTGGGTGAATATATAATATCAACTGTAATTGAGCTAGAAACAAAGTATTTCGAAATATGTGAATAAATATTGCAGTAAGTCATTGTACAATGATAATTGCAGGACAGATTCAAGCAAAATTATCTCCCGGGCCGCTCTAAAAAAAAAAGAACCAGTCTGCAGCCTCTACGGGTATTGCGTCGTAATACAACGTGTCTCTGTTTCCTAAATTTCTACTTTTTCCCATAGTAATACGAGGCGGCAAATCTCTAATACTTATATTTCATATAAGTATTAGGAAAGTATTATATGAAATATAAATATTAGAAATTTGTTCTCGTTTGTATACAAATTATAATACATTATCTGTGAGTTTTCTTTGTATTTAACCAAAAAGAAAAATAAAGAATTGGACAGTTTATAAAAATAAAACAGGTATACTAAGACTAATAAGCGAAGCGTTTTTCCGGACACATTGATATATTATAATGCATATGGCAATTTCCGACCGTTATGTTCGTTTTCAAACGCTGAAACGAATGAAAAATTATTTAAGACCAAGTTTAGGAGAAGAGAAATTATACATTCATTGAGCTTGTTTGCAGGCAATTGAATCGGGACTTTTAGATTTCAAAGATATTATTAAATGAATTCGCTACTCGAAAAAGAAGAAAACCACAATGAGCACCTATGTATATGTGCTAATTTTAGATTTTTTTTAAAATTATATTTCAACTTTATTTTTACTAATATACCTATATAGTTTTAATATATATATTTAGGTATAGCGTAATATTGTAATCACATTAATCGGTTTATATGTTTAATATAAAACAGAGATAAAAATGTTGCATATAATATTGTTTTTTCAATAATAATAATAATAATAATAATAATAATAATAATAAAATAATAATGTAAAAAGTCGGCAATTTGTTCAGTGCTTATACTGTATTGCGGCACAAAAGTCAAATCCGGCACTGACTGATATAATTTCATATCGAACGACCGTTCGGTATCCGAGCACTAAACATAATATTATACAATATAATAATCGTATATCTGTCGGATGTATTATACGTAACCGCGGGAGAAAAACAATATAACGATAATATGCCGAACGTATTGGCGCTGCAAGGGTTAAGTCCGTGTAGCTTTTGTCGCTCAACGTATATATAAGTATATATATATATATATATATATATATATATACATAAAAGCACGCAAAAACATTCAATCGGAATTATTATGGTTTTCGGATCATTTAACAATATATTATTTTATACTGTATATAGCTTATACGATAAAACAGATAGTCTGTATATAAGTATATATATATATATATGTAGTAAATGGCTTTTGTGGACTACAAGACTATACACGAATATAACCTGCCGACGCGCGTATCTGTATAGAACTGTTGAGGCCAATATACTCGGTCGATATACCGCAAGAATATACAGAAAGAGAGAGAGAAAAAAGTACGAGTTCGCTTTTCTCCTGCTGCAGACTCCACGTCTGGACTACGCGCGCGATAAAACAAGTCAAAAGACGCTACAGAAGCGAGAGAACGTTATTTCAAAGGATACGCGCACGAATACTGTATATATAACCTTTTCCTATATATATATATTTTTTTTTATATCTATTCTCTACACATATTAACGCGGATATATTATTATAGTCTCGCAAAAATAAACAACCGTATAGTGATAATAATAATAAAATTACCATAAAAATTACTACGTATATATATAATATAGAGCTGGTCAATAGCGAAAACCACACCGTATTTTTCCTTGCAGTATACGCGCGCATATATGGTTTTATTGAATTTTTCTTTTATTCTTTATATATAGCAAAAAAAAAAATCGAATAAATCCCCTCCAAAAAAAAAAAAACTATTTCCTTTTATATATATATATATATGTATATAAGTACGGCGGCAAAGGTTCGGAAAAATCGTTTTGCCCAAAGCGGTTCGATATAAATTTGAATAATATTTCTAACGCCTTATATTACATGCTCGCGCGAATTCCTGCGCGACGCTCACCCGAACTCATATAATATATACGATCCTGCAGTTAAACGAGGTTCTATCCTGTGCAAAAAAAAAAACCACCGCCCGAACAACAAAATTCGCTTTTTTCCCTCGTGCAAGTGCTGGACGACGACGACGAAATAGTAGGTGGTGCAGTGTTGCTATAAACTACGACATAGCTGCATTATAATATGTCCTGCTCTAAAATCCGCACGATGAGCACCGCTTTGTCCTGTGCAGTGTACATAATATATTATATTCGCCCTCCCGACGCGGATTACCGATGTTTTCGTGCGTGTACCGTCTGTGACCGCGTTATATTCTACATACGTATATAAATTATTAAATATATGTGTGTGGATAGTGTTTGTACTTAGATACGGTTATATATTGAAAAAAAAGGCGAAAAAAAATATTTAAAAAAAAAACTACAGCTCGAGCGGTGTGTGTTATTATTATTATTTCATACGCTCGGTTCGCAACACGTATTCTGGATATCCGTGTGTCGTCAAATCTGTTGATTATCATTCCGAGCACATCTCTGCATACATTATAAGATATTTAACTAATGTGTGTGTGTGTGTGTGTGTGTGTGTGTGTGTGTGTGTGTGTGGCCGGATAGTACGACGACGAGGGGTGTACAGACGCTCTCGTATATACATAATAAATTAAAACGCCGTTTTAAACACAGACCGCGGGGATATATTATAGAAAATTATCGTTTTTTTTTCTTTTTTCCAAATAAAAAAAGGTGTACAACGCAACGGGTACAACCAGCGACAGTGCGATATTCGAGTGGCGAGCACGAATCATAATTTTTATATAGGATTAACCACGGCTAAACATCTACATAGGTATGACAACGGATTTGTGATGCGCAAGTATGACTTTTTCTTTTATGGAAGTCCTACCACTTCCATAGAAGAAAAAAATCTTTATCGTATTACTAATATTGTATTATGCTGTGCACGATGTTTTGGTTTCGTGTTGTGCGTGTTTATCATTGTTTTTTAACAGCGGGTGCCAGTTCCATGGAAAAAAATACGACATTATTGTTTTTTCCATGGATGCGCAGATCAATTTGGACAATTTGTCTTCACACCCGGATATTTAGCCATGGGATTTACAAAGTCTTAGGTGTTAAAAATCCGAGTCGAAGCCACGGGCAGATATGCACGTACTATTCTTTTTTAAATCCTGCAATTTATTCGGGTTTTTGTGTTAATCGGCGAGAAAATTCATCTGTGTTTATATGTTTGGAAATATTACGTTTAGGACATAATACACGTTTTTCGTTTCCAAATTCATATCTATATATGCGTATACAATGTGTAAAAGTTTCGTTTTTAAATTCTTCGAAATACAAATTGAATTTTGTAACTGAAAACCGTAATTTTTTAAACCACTAAAAAGCGAAAAACGTATTACGCGTTTAAATCCGCGCCTTACTATTATCTCGTGTAAATTCAATATGGATAAACGATAAGCAATTAATTTGTAAAATTACGATTGCACAGTTAATAATAATAATAAAAAAAAATCTTTTAAAAAACGTTTAATTTAAAGAGAGGGAGAAAACAATGTTTTATGAAGAAAAAAAAATTCAAAACTAAATAACGCCTTTTGTTTTGTGTTTTGTGTTTTGTACAGGTGGTATGGAAATTCGATTTCGACGTAGAAAACAAAATTATATCAGTTGATTTCGAATATAAAATATTCGATTGCGTGAAAGCTGTACAGAGGACCTCTCAATGACTTTTGAAGCATAAAGCCACTGCAGTGCACGGAATCAGATTTTGTAATAATTTATTATAGTGCGATACAGTCATATGAGTTCTACACACACATAACTTATATACACTTAGTATATAAGTTTCTTAATCGTTATATACAAAAAATCGTATGCAAAACGATTATTATGAACAGTTATTCCTAACCAGCTAATTACACACCGAATCATATTCGATCGAATAATTTTACAAAATTGGAAAAAATTAATTTTACGGCGCAAAAAAAAAAATATATATATAGCGATATGAAAGTGTCGAATTTAATATGAGCGTGTTTCGAATCATTTATTTGTTGAATGCGAAAAATAAAAAAAATGAATAAATATTTTCGAAGAAAATAAAAGTGAAATAAAAACGATAACGCGGCGTTACTGCTTTAATATAATTATGCGATATTTTACATTTTAGTATCATTATGTAACGAGAAAATTATATACAACGTAAAAATATATAAAAAAATAAAATAAAATAATCCGTACGAGTTTTCCAACACACACACAAGCATATGTATATATATATATATAATAACTTGAAAAACGCACATTGCTTTTGTACACGAAAAAATATAAGATTCCGTGACTAAACAGCTAAAACAAAAAAAAAATCAATACGAGTCTAAAAATAAAAATATTTTCTTCACACGGTACGCGTGTACAGTGCAGTTATCAAAACTATATATAATGTATAAAATAAAAATATTAAAAAGAAGTGGCAAAACTATTGCCTCCTGCATAGTTTTCCCCTTATTCGACACTACTGTATTTTCCAGTCTGCCTTTCGCCCTGCCTTTTTATGAAAATGTTGGTAAATAAAATGTGTTTTGTTCTTCAAATACGCCACTGCTGCCTACGTCATTCTACAGGGATCTTCCGAGCGGCAATTTTCCTGTTGTCCTTTTTTAAAAAAAAAACCCAAATATCCATGCACAACGAAAAAGAAATCACTCAAAGAACTCGATCCGGAAATAAAATAGTTTCCTTAATTTTTATGATCTATACGCGAGTTCGTTTTAATACAATAACTGATCAATCGTTACTTTGACCGATATACATTTGAAATTTTATAAAAAACAAATGTGGGCGCTATAACTAGTCAAGAAATATATATTTAATTCGACTGTATATAGTTAATTTTTTCATTAACTATAAGTAAGTTCCAGGCTTGGATCTGTGCATGATTTACAACCAGCTAACGCGTGCATTCCGTCTTTTTATGTACACGTCACGAGGAGTTATATAATATGCGAATTCGCTCTTTTTAATCCCTCGTCGTTATCTCACACGCCTGTCGATTGTTTTCATTTTCTCTCGCAACAACAACTTTTCTATAATAAATCCGTTCAATAACACATTGAATCGCGTAAATCTCCTCCTATAATCATATATCATGACCGTTATAAAGTCTATATTAGTGCTGCTGACTTGGTGTAATATATACGTACTCTCTCAATAAATTTGTCATTATTTTATTTATTTACTAATTTAAATAATCGTCTGTGTTATAATTTAAATGTGTATAGCTAATAAAAAAAACGTTTAAAATAAAATATTATACGCGTTTTGTTAAAAGTACAGGTATTATCACTAGGACTAGGATTTATATGCAATAAAAAAATGGTAAAGTATGCATTCGATTTATTAAAAATAAGCAACAAAAAAAATGTAAAAAAATATCGCACAAAATACAAAAACAAAATTTTTAAATTCTAAAATATTATTAATATTATTGATAAACTAATAATTTTATTCGAAAATATTATGTATAATATGAAACAATGATGTTGATGTCAAACAACGACTGCGACAACTCGAATGCTGTAATTGTAGAATAATCTGTTGCAGTTATACGAGTTTATGACAATTAAGATAAGATGTAAAAGAAATAATTATACATACGTAGTTAATATTCATATATATATATATAAGTACTTGAGTATTTTATTTTATTTTTATTTTTTGATAATATTCTATTGCCTTCTTTTACCGACCACCACGGCTAAAATCGTGTCGTCCCGGTTCGCCGACTACCGTTTTGCCGAATCCCGTTTCACCGAATTAATTTTTCCATTTACTGCTCGATATGTAATGTAAAATTTTTTACAAAAGTAAGACAGTAACACAAGTTTATAAAATAAATATTATATACACCCATGTTTATACACATAATATATAAACAAACATTCATGAACATTTATCGAATACTCTAGGCGTATTTTTTTATAATATATAGGTACCTACTTATTATATATGTATATCGTTATTTTTTATAATATTTATTATTTAATTTTTATATGAGTATTACGATTTTTTTCTTCTTCTTCTTCTTCTTCCACTGGCACTTAATACTCTCTAAGTGTTTTGGCCGCCATCACAATATCTCTCAATTTTTCACGGTCCTGGACTACTTCCCTCCATTCCTGTACTCCCAATCTTTCAAGGTCTTCTTCCACCACATCCAGCCACCTTTTCCTGGGCTCGAGGTCTCTTTCCCACTGGTTTCCAATTTAGTATTGTTCTGCTTATATCATTCTCGCTTCTCCGCATCGCGTGTCCTAACCATTGGATCCTCTTATAAAGCTGATAACTGATGCAATTCCCAATTCGTCTTGTAGTTCTTTATTATATTTTCTTCTCCAAGTCGTATTGACGCTATCATAAGTTGGTCCACATGTTGTCCTCCAAATTTTGTTTTCAATTAACAATTTCTTTAATCGTTTAAATTTTTAATTTATTTATAAAAAATTGCGGTTAAATGAAATTACTAAAGTAATAGATTCGGCAAAACGTGATTCGGCGAACCGGGCCTAAATAATATACCCCGTGAAACGTGCGTTTTATTACATAGATGCAGCTGTGTGTGCCCAAAAATGAAAGTCTCTATATCGTCTCGCCTCCTCCCGAGCAGTATATGTATACGCTCTTACGAACGTATTTAATTAATAAAATTATTGATAATAAAGCGTATATTTTTCCCATTTTCCAAATCGTCATTCGACATTCGGTTTTCGCGAACTCCGTCGCGTATAGCGGCGCGGTGTATGACACTGACGAGCGCTATCGCGTACGCGATTCGTTTCGACTTTATGAAAGTTTTGCGTACGGTACGGTTAGGTTTTTTCTTTTCAATATAATATATATATATATATATAGTTTTTTTTTTTAATTACGAAGGAGGTTTGTTTGGCGTTCGGAAGCAACAGCTTGCACGACGTTCTCGTTATACGCATAACGATAACACACAACTAATATTGTCACGGGCCCGTGGAATTGAATTAAAACCGTCGAAAAGCAGTCGAACCGTTTATAATTTATTCCGTAACACACAGCGCCGGATACATTCTGCCGTTTTCTTCATACATATTCATGCGGACTCGGCGGAGGAAACAGGTGAAGGTCCCACACACACACACACACACACGTTCCGCGGCCACATGGCGCACACGACACCCGGCAGCGGCAGCAGCACCGCCGTCACCACCACCGTCACCGCGGGAACGGCGGCAACCGTTCGTTCCGTCGCGGAGACGCGCGAGACCTGTGTAGCGAACAAAATTTTTGGGCCACGGGCTTGAGAGTATATAAACGTGAAAAATCATAAACTAATAACACAATATAAATCGTTAAAATTTTACTTTGAAAAAAATTTCTGGGGGCGGGTCTGAAGCCTAAACTCCCCCCGGCTACGCGGCTTTGGAGACGCGCGTGTACGGGAGAATTATTTCGAATAACTGCACAGCGACGCGGCTTTAGGTCGAGACGCAGCGGTCAAAATGGACCGAAAAAATTGCGAAAGGAGGATGGAAGCGATTTCGTAATTTCAAGTCTTGAAAGGGGAGAGGTAAAGTTGTAAACGGTCCGTATTGTTAAACAGTAAGCGAAAAGAGAGTAGTCTTTTTCTTTAAAAAAAAAAAAGCCCCTGGCGAAAACAGTTCGAATAAAGTCACTACACGTATAGAAGCAAATCCAGTTCATTTTTTTATTTTTTTTTCATAGAAATACGAAACGTATGCTTTTTTTTTTTACTTATACAACTTTTGCAACTCGTTCCGTTTACTATATTGTATATAACGCGTAACAAATTAAAAATAAAAATTTTGTATATCCATGAGGGACGAATAATTTTAAACGAAATAATTTGGGAGGGAGTGGATAGCATCCGATCTTATTCCCTCTCCAATTCGACCCTGCATAGGAGCCGGTGACACCACCTGAAAGCGGAAATTTATAAAAAAAAAAATTATCCAAACAACGATATTTACACGGGCGCGACACTGCAAAAGAGTTTTGTGATCTGCTGCAGTATAATTAACGTATTTAGATGATATAATAATAACGCCTCTTTTAAAGGGCGTTTTTGTAGGTTTTTAGGGCATTTTTTTTTTTTTTTTAGGTTTTTACGCGGTAAATGCGTTTTTATTAGGCCATTCAAATACCTAAAATTTTATTATCTGGGCCCTACACGTGACGTTTAATAATACTACGTATAATGTTAAAAAAAAAAAAGTCTTTAGTACCACGGGATAAATCGGTCGTGGCCTCGACGGGAGAAAAGGATACCGTATATACATATACAGTTCGGATATCATATAGTTTTATGAAAACATAAATTATTTATGTGTCCGGTACACGAAGCTGCAAGTGACGACAGAAATCAGAGAGTACTTTTCCCCGAGTTTTTCCCCGCGCGTAAATCCATTATGATATATTATATAGTGCGCGCCGCGGACCGAGCGTCCTCTATAACCCGCTCATATTGGTATCGTCGAAAAGTTCTACTGCAGAAATGTATCCGGTCTAAACCGATTTCGCGAAAAACTTTTATAAACGGGTTTACATCGCATATATATTTGTCGCGCGGAGTACAAAAAAAAATAGCTATTTTTTTCACTTTGGGGAAAAAAAAAATTCGAAAACTATACGCGATGATTTTCTTTTTACATATTATTATAATGTGTGCAGAGCATATAGGTACATACCAATCGAGTGCAGTGATGCTGGGCCATCAATACTATACTCCCATGTAGTCGTTAAAATTTCATCACTTGAATTCGACACAATCGCTGTCAGTGGCGTAATTACGAATTTTATATGGGAGGGGAGAGACAATTTAGCATTGGATAATCTATAATTGTAACGACCCTTCCAACATTAATCAGTCAAAGTTCAAGTAATTGCGATACTCGTATTTCGTATACTTTTATTATTTTCTTTAATAAAAACGACATATTTTATAATAAAATTTCTAATTTTCTTCGTTTTTTTTTAAGCTAATTCATTGAGTGCTTCATCCATTTTTACTTCAAAATCTAACTGTGAGTAAGACTTTCTTCGATGACCTAATAACCTAACCGCATCATACCAGTTGGTAGTTACCAGTCAATAAACTGAGGAATCCTATGAATTATGATAAATACTAACGGATTATGTTAACACAAAAAAGTATCATTTTTAATTATTATATTTTTTATACATTAAACGATGTGTTATGTAGTTATGTAAAGAAAAGAAAGCCCATGGGAGGGGATCCATCCCCCGTAATTACGCCCCTATTCACGGTTACCAAAACGCGTTTTCAACTACGCGTATATATTTATAATGTGCGTTTAAAGCGGAAACGAAAAACGAAGCGCGTTGACTATCCATTCGATTATGTAATTATTTTTATTATAAAAACTGGGAAAATTATTGTTCAAATGATATTCAAAAGGTATCTATAATAGTACTGGATTATGGCGGTAATGCATTTTTAATATTTCGTTAAATGTCAGACGCTTTCCGAGACGCAAATGTGTTTTAAGTACAAACTATATTTTAATAGCGAATTTTTTTTTTTTTTAAGGCATTTTTTAACGTTTTTTGGACATTTTTTTATGTTTAGGTCATTTTTTTAAAAAATAAAATTAGAAATTTAAATGAATTAAAACGATTTATTTGACCGAAATAGGCTTACTTTAATTTCTGTTTCAGAATGAATTACGCACGTGTCAAACTCATTTTTTTTTTTTTAATAAAATTTAAATAAATAATTCCATACACACATACAATGTACATTGTTAATTTTTTTTAAATAAAATATGTAATTATTTAAAGGGAAATCATTTTTTCAAAACATCTTTTGAATCTTTTACACCTGCGTATTTCGCCTTAAAGGGCATTCTTTTGACATTTTTAGGTCATTCAAATCCGAGCCCTAGACTTATGAATCACTTATTGAAAATCATGACGAACATTTACGTGTACAAAAGATATTATAATAAATACGAATTATTCTAAAAACTATACGGCGCGTACGTCTGTATAAAGACTATATGTTTAATTATGATATAGGTAACTTTTAACTAGATACATTTTTAACGAACAACTCGTGTGAAAAATACGAAAACATTTTAAACACATTCTGTGCGCGGATATCGCGCGGAGGATAAACGCTTGTAAATAAATATGTTAAACACACACAAATCATTGTAGGTATATGATATTATATTATTATTAATAATAAATTATTATAATATTTATATTATTATAGAAACGATTGCGCTATAACGGTACTTCGACATGTACAACGATAACATTTCACCGAATCGTCGTCATCTGCTTCTGAATGTCTCGTCGCGTTTAAATCGAGCGGGCAAAACACGGTGACCTGCACGAGACGTTTTTCTTATTTTTTTAATTTTATTTTATCCAGCGGAGTGTTCGGATCTGACAGAGCTACATGTAGAGAAAACATCTATATCACGTAGTGTCTTAATTATAGCGTTTATATGTTTTATATTATTTATTTTTGGTTGAAACGTACGCATATATTTAAATGTTTTATACACCGGTGTAGGTGCTCGGCTTCACCTGTATGAATACGACTCATCGAGACACCGCGTCAAGTCGTTCGGGTGATAGTGCGTATTCACATTTTTTTTTTTTTAATAGAATATAATATAACAACATTAGTTGTAAAACACCGCGCCTGTTATCGCCTATATAAGGAGAAACGAATCGTGTAGTATATTTCCAGGCCTAAACTTTATGTTTACACCGTTCCGACGACCCGGTTCCCTTCAAAAGACCGGTTGGTGTAGTCAGGCATATATAGCTTGACTGTGTATAGACTGCAGCGTTTGAATATCGGGAAAAAATTATTAAGAAGACGAATTTCGTAACTGTTATCGAGATATTTCTCACATAATCACTGCAATAACCGCGCGATTATAATAATCAGTGGCGTATTTAGGAGGAGGGCTAAGGAGAGCAATCGCCCCGAGCATCACGTTTTCGGGGCAACACATTTTTAAGGATTTTATTTGAATAATATTAACATTTTTTTTTTTTAAATATTACTATTCTATAGTTTGGAAAAAAAAATTATAATCGGACAATTTTCAATAGCCAGTTTTGGCATAATATGAAGTTTTTTTTTTTGATTCATATTGCGCGATAACTGATGATTATTGTAGTGATCGGCTGCTTAATATTCATTAATTGTACGTGTAAAAAAAATGTATGTTTACCGGTCACTATGTAACGACCATATAACTCTGGGGGTTGTCTTAAACACGTCAAAATCAGACGACTCATCAATTTCTTAACAACGAATTACGGGAGAAATATAATTGTTGCACCTACACGCGTAAAACTTTTTTTTTATCATATACTATAGGACAGACGTACTTTGTCAAAAAAAAAAACTGAGTTGTCCGGTTAAGTTGACTTAAACCCTTCAATAATCGTCATCATCCTTAACCGAGCGCAAATTATTTATTATTTCTAGGTTTGTTGCTGAAACGGAGAACGATATTTTGCTGCGAATTCGCTTAGTGTATAATATATATACTTTATATGTAATTTTTTTTTTTTGCATTCAGTATGTATTATAGGGCGGTCAGAGAGGACGACGAATGAACGTGTACCTAGGACAACGAAATTCTAAAATCACACCACTGGTTATATGATTCAATACAAAACGTCGAATAAACGCATCGTTTTCCGAGACGTGTAAACCCCCCCGCCGACTTAAAAGTGTCGTGAATAAACGAGTTTTTGAACTGCATAGGCGTTAAAAAAAAAGAAAGATATTAAAAAGAGAATCAACCGCAATTTTCAGAAACACCCGGGTAAAACAGCGTATCGATCGCTGCGTATATACCTCGTTGCAAAGTGCGGCGGAACAGCTGCGAATGTAAATTTTTTTTCTAATCCCTTAGTAGTAATACGAGACATTTCCTGCCGAAAAATTTTTTCCTTTTACCTCGCCCCACATCCCCCTACGGTCGTTTAGCGTATATTTTCAAACACACACCGCGGAATTCCGCAGTGTATAATTTATTACCGCTTGCAGCGTGCAGTCTGAAAATGATTCGCCTGGCGCGTAAAGGTCGGGCCAGACGTCATCGAGATAACCATCACTTTGTGTACGTAAGAGTAGGTGTTTTAGTAAGGTTTTTTTTTCATTATTATTTCGTATTAAAAAAAAACTCTCTCACACACGACGAAACAGCTACGTTATACCGTGGAAACGTTCCACGCGCGCGTTTCGTTTCGAAACAGAATGAAAATTACCCAAGGCCGAGCGGCGGAGCGATTCGTTTTTCCCGATTCCGACATTATATATTATATTATTTCTGTTATATTTAACAATACGCGCCGCGACTGCAGCAACAATATTTTTCGGTTCTCATGGCTACACGGGCCTGCAGCAAGACGGATTACGGTTGTCAAAACGCGCGCGTTAATTATACCGCGTACCGCTTATTATTATATATTATGTACACAAATAATAATAATTACAAAAAAAATTAAATAAAATAACGATAAATACGCGGCCGGCCGCCGTAGTAGAGTGGCGGCGGTTAGGTTCCGTTCACAGGCGACGTAATTATTTCCATTCGAAAGCGCGCGCGTATATAATATTTTTTACGTTTAAAAAAAACCGAATTTAATAATAATTAGTAATAGTGACGGGTACTACCGCGAGCGAAAACTACCCGAATAACTCGATAGTTTTGAAATATCTGTTTATTCGATTGTTTAAAAAAAAAACTATCGAATAGTTTTATATCTGCGAAAAGCGCGACGGAATGACTGGATAGTACTATCGACAACCAGCAGTGGCGGATTCATTGGACCCTTGGCAGTTATATTATATTCGTAGTTAATGATTGTGATTCGTCGTTAGGGGTCGTTGCAATAACGTTGACTGTAATCTTATCTGTATTATATAGTTTTTTAGTTTTTTTATAATATTTCAATTTTATTATTCTGAGCTTTTTTTTTTAGAAATTGATATATATATTTCAATTTTTCGTGTTACAAAAATTTGAGTAATACTCTATTTGAAGGCCTTACATCGAATCCTTAATACCGTGCTTATAAAATAATAATTAACATTTTTCCCCCCCTAAAAAAAATCCTAGATCCGCCACTGTCGAAAACTATCAACTATCGAGACGATCAACGACTCGGTAGTCCTTTAAAACCATCGACGAGGTTAGTTCAAGTTCTCACAATAAATTTATAATGAGGATTAATTGTTGTATTAGTGTCTATGTTAATTTAAATAGTTGCCTGACTTGAAAAAAAATCTATTCACACAACCGAGTGAAAACTATCGAGTGATTCAGTCGATAGTTTTTTTTACATATCTATATAATAATATATAATACTATCTATTCATTTGAATAAACACTCGGTGGTTTATTAAACTATCGATAATCAAAAGTAGTCGATACCGCCCATCACTAAATTAATTAGGCGCCAAATGCGCGCGCGTACCAGCTCCTATATACGAATTGTTTTCACTACGGATGCTGATTTTATTATGTAAATTAGAGTACGGGCCTATATATAAGTTAAACGAATGTCCACTTAACAGATATCCAGCATAACGGCCTCTCATTAGTCTGAATGCATATATTCCTACGAATCAAATTAATTGAGTCTTTTTTTTTAGAAATCTCTGCTTCGTGGTAAAGGTGTAGGAAAAAACACTATTCGCAGTCCTCGACATTGAAGGTAGCGTGCCTCAAGTCTCGCTCCAACTGTGTTTCGTTAACGACATAAAGAGCAGAATACGCGCTATTCGCAGACAATACTCTCAGTGTCTCTCAAAAAAAAAATCATAATGCTAACATAGCTAAAATTCGGCTACAGAAACGGCTCGACCTGGAAATTGAGTGGTTCACAACGTGGCGGATCGAAATAAACTGTAGGTGTTCTATTTGACCCGGAAAAAGCCTAAGAATAACCGCGCCTGAGAACGATAACGCAGGAACGCCGAAGTCCGCGAAAAACGAAATTCTTCTAAAATAGTCCGGCACGCCTTGTTTAGAATATACAACATTAAAAAATCAGGCCAAATCGTTATTATATTGCCGTAACGCACGCAGTCCCGGTATTCGCGAGCTAAGAAGTCGTTCTAATCGATCGCTTACAAATCGCCGTAAAACCCTTCCTAAGCCTATCACGTGGGCTCGTAATCAGGAAAATCATTCAGCTTTTAAATCATTTACTACAGAGTAAAGGAGCCCGGCATGGTTTTACAGGCTTAACAGCCGTTCGACTTCGTATAACTATATATGTATAAGAAAACGTGAAAAATATATCCGCATTTCCGTTTCATCAAATTAATTTTTTTTTTTGTCCCCGTTTTTCATTGTCGTAATTTAAGATTTTTTTTATGTCTTTTATAATAATATGTTATATCGCATATTTCAGTAGGATCCGCTACGCTGTGTATAACACATTCGAGTTAAAATGTACAGTGTCCTGCGGTGTAGCGCAAAAAATCTTTAATTACGTTTAAAAAAAAAAGTATTAAAATGGAAAAATATATAATGAAAAAAAACTTAACACCAATACAAACATCTTTTTTTGTTTTTATCGGCGGGTATATTTAAATAGATTATGTCAAACATCGTGACGAGTATAAAGTGACTCGTGTTTTTTGAAAGCTTTGAAATTGTTTTTTATTTATTTATTTCCCTTTTTTTTTTTTATTCTTTTAACACGTGCGAGTGTAAGTAATATAGAATATTATATAGAATTCTCGAAAACAACAGTGTCCTCGATTTCCCGGTTTATTTTGATTTTATGCAGAAAATCCAACGAACTGGAATCGAGCTCACACTCCCTTACCACTCTATACCGTCTACTACTCCCTTACCGCTACTCCGGTTCGGTGTTCAACGTGTACGTGTGTGTGTGTGTGTTTATTTAATAATCGGATGAAGGCGATACGTGGGAAAATTAACACCGTCTTCCCCATATATAATTCATGTAAGCGGGCCTATTTGCATACACACGAGTGTCGATAACACCCCCGGACTGCCAGATTTGCAGCTCGTCGACACTCCCGCTGGTATATGTATATATAAGTAGTATACCCAGCGAAGGTCTCACAAGCGCATTAAACAAAAAGCGAAAAGTGTAATAAAATAATCAGGACCGACCCTGAATTCGTTATTATTACTGGCAGTATACGTACATATACTCGACTAATAATGTATATACAGAGACGGATTTACACGTGGGCATAAACTAAAAAAATAAATGTACGACCCGTTCGTGTATCACGCCAGACTAATAACACTCGTTTAAACCGAATATTGTACGTGTTAAAAAATAACCGAAATTATTCGACTAAATACGAACTACACTAATTTACGTGTAATTCCGCACCGATCTAAAAATTAACTCTGAATTGTTCGGCTGTAGCTGCAGGAGTGGTAACGAGGAAAAATCAAAAGCGGACGTCTCGTCGATGATTTTCAATGGTAAAAACACCAGGTCCGCGCGAAACTGGGAAAAAAAAAATACTCTTCGGAGTGATTTTTAAACGTAAAAAAGACCGCCGGGGACAATTTTGTTTCAAACGAATAAAACGTCATAGGTGTTTCAAAATATCAACGAGAAAAACAGTCACAGAGATTTAAAGAAGACGAAAATATCCTTATATATTATGTACCGCGCAAAACGCGTATGATGAGGTTCCCTCGAAAATATTGCTTCCCTCTATTTTATTATATTTATACGCCTTTAAAATCTCTAAAATCACATTGGCGGGTATTTTTTTTGTGTTTTGCGAGAACGCGTTTTTTTTGTCGTTTACACGGTTTCTACTCGTCATCAATCCCGCGGCTACAATGCACATTTATACTGATAAATAATAATAATAAACACTGCTGTTCGCACTCGCGAATTAACGATGAATATTAAAAGCAACAGACACGAGTTCTAATCAAATTTTTACACTGTTATTACCCAGTAAAAACTGTACAATAATTTACTGCACTCTAGACGACTCACACGCCCAGTTAGTTATTCTTAATAGTACGCAACTATGATACTTTGATTAGATCAATCCCGTCTGTACACACCGCGAGTGCTTATTCGCTATTTTCACGCGCGTTTATTCAAATATTAAATACAACATTATATTATTTCATCGTGACAATCGTTTAATAACACGTTTTTCTCTATTTAAACGTCCTGAAAACGTTTATATAATATTTATATTCGTAACGACGCGTTTAAATATTTTTGAAATTTTTAGTTCGCATAAAAATTGCCTATACAAAACCCCTTGAGAAAACGCGTCAAATACGATATTTTTATATATTTTTTTTTGTTTCTTTAATATCTCCCAGTGAAAATTCTTTAAGCCTACTGTCGACAACCAAAACGTTCTACGCGTTGTTCGACGACCTGTAGGCACCCGCCGTATTATTTTCATCGATTTATGCGTATATTAATTTAATTTTCGATTAAATACGAACGATATAGATGTTTGTAAATCTGTCCAGATAGCTATAGATTCCACGCGGGAATTGAAATGCAAAATGTGCGTATGAATAGGTACAGTGAATCCGAAAAACGCAGAAAATCACTGCGAAAATCGTAACGAACTTGCAATATGTGATGAACGTTGGAACAACAATTGCGATTCGTCAAATGTATAATAATCGTGCACTGCAGTTGTAATTATTATTTTATAATTAATATTATAAATTTTTCAACTAAAATGTATAAAGGCGTATGATAAGTAAAAAAAAAAAAAAAATTCCTAACTCCTCTCGTAATTCAAAAAACTATCCGCAAAAAAAATACTTGCATCTTTTTTTTTTTAAGGTGTAACGGCCTTTAAGACCAGCCCTCTAAGCGCGTATCCCTCCACCTATTTCTGTCCTCCGCTGTTTCTCTCCATTGTGTACCTGCAAGTCCCACTCCTCTTACACGTTTAACAACTTCACAGTCCTCCCATCTTAATCGAGGTCTTCCCAAAGGTCGTTTTCCTATCGGATCGTTTTCAATAACGGTCCGTATTATTGATCCCCGTTCCCCCAATGCACGACCTGCCCATTCGAGTCTTCTGACTGAGATTTCTTTCGTCGTGTTAGGGCGTTGAAAAAAAGTCCCGTAGTTCCTGATCATGGCTTTTCCTTCACATATTTTCATTTCGTTCATCTTTGACTGGCCCGGAAATTCTTCTCAGAATTTTTCTTTCAAAAACCCAATAATAATTGCATGATATATTTTTTGAAATATTTGTGTTCTATCGACTGAACGTTTGTAACGAATATTACACGTGTGTAACGGAATGGTTTATTTCGAGCGTATTTTATATCGAATCGAAACGTGTTCGTACAAAATACTAATACGACCTGCAGCACACACAAACACACACCGACACCGGTGTACCCGAGTATACAATTTTTATGTCCGTTAAAAAAAAAAAAAAAAAAGATGACAAGGAGGCCGGTGTGTGCAGTGTTATTTGTGTGCGACGCGGGTCCCCGTTTCCGTCGTCATACACACTGACCTCTGGCGAGGCGCTGAACAATATAATATAATATTATATATATATATAATAGATTACACGGCGAATCCATTTGCATTAATTAAAAACAAAAAACCGAAAAACAACAGCGACGACGACGAAAAAACTCCGACAAACCCTATTCGGATTAAACGCGGCGGTGTACTATATAATTATTATTATTGTGTGCCCTAAGTGGACAGATAATAAAAAAAAAAATAAGTAGCCGATTGCTATATAATATACTGCTTCAGGAAGAGGGATACGCCATGTGTGTTTATACGCAATAATATATTGTAATAGTATATTTTTTTTAATTTTATTTATTTTATTTTGTTCGACGTGGCGTTCCCCCCTCCTAGATTACAATTCACCAAAAAGCAGCAAAAAAAAAAAATGAATATATATATCCCGTTGATTTCAATATTTATTAAATTTTTCCGTTTAAAAATAAAAAAACGAGAGGGTACCCGATGTCGTGAACTGGGTTGCTCATAACGCAGCGAATTAGACAGAGTTTCAGTTATTACACTTTTGATGGCAATAAATCGCAGTGACGTATTTAAGATTTTATCGAAGGAGGAGATATTGATTTCGAAAATTACTTACCTCGCAGGTGTGTACACAAAACTGCAATGACAAATAACGCCATAACGTTAGCGTTGAACACATTTTCACTAGCTGATAAAAAAAAACATGTACTACACGAATTTTTTTTTTTAATTTTGTTTTTAACGCATTCGTTATTTTAATTTATAACGAAAATTCCGAGTTTCTGTATTTTTTTCTTTTTGCGTTTTCGTCGATTATTACCAGGGCTCGCAAACGTTATAATAACGTTTTGATTATAACGTTATAATTGCAAAATATCAATTGAAATGAATATCAAAAAACGTAACGGAAAACAATAAACACTAATTTTAAACTATCACAAATTAAAATATATCATAAAACGAAATAAGGTATTAGCGTTATATATCAAAATATCGAAAAACGAAAAATAGAATTAACGTTATTTTAATATTTGTATCCAATTTACTACGGAAAATATAAGCTTATGGTGTAGGTTTATTATAGTCCTATAATAAGGCTGGGTTCACACGGACGCGTAAAAATTATTCAAAGATACGTATCTGAGAAGATGTCAGCTAGTCAGAAAAGTTTCTATTGGTAAGGTCGTTTCTTCCAATTTTTCTTTTTCGACATCACCATCATATACGTTTTATTCTTATTTAATTTATTTGATGAACGCGAGAGCGTATAAAACAGACGGCGGACCCCTTCCCCCAAAAAAAAAATTGGGGACTGAATTAAAAAATAAACAAAAAACCCGCTGTTCTATAATAATAATATTATATAAAATAGCTATACGCGGTATTATATTCCGTTTGTTTTTCGAGTGCGCGCAAACACAATATTATTACCCGTAACCGCGAGCGTATATACGTATATATGTAGTATAAGTCCGTTCTTTTTTTTTTGCTATTTTAAACCGTCCCCATATAAAACGTCAACCAGATATACTCGGAAAAGAAGTTCGGTTGTGTTTGTCATACAGACTGCAGTTTATCATGCGGAAAGAAACGTGAAGTAGCGAAGCTTTCACCGCCGCAGCACTACGTCGTATATACACACACACAATATATATATTATGTGCTTGTAGGTTCTCTTTTTTCTCTTTTTTTTTTTTTTTGAAATATGGTCCGTAGAGCTCATTGAGCGAAGTCATCAGTATCCATAAGTTAGCAGTTCCCCTACACCGAACGCCTTTGCTTTTTCGTCGAAACTAATGTTTTATGGATGGACTTTTGGCAGCGAAGATATATATATATATATGAAGAGAGAGACTGTATATATATAGTGTATACTAGACTTTATATATATATATAGAGAGAAAGAGGAGAGAGCAAAAATAACCGTAAACGCAACCATACACACACACTTTTATATATTGTATATATATATATATACAGGTGCTTTCGGTCAGACGGAGGTTTTTCTCTCCGCGTTCATTAAACGACATTTTATACCGTCCCGTGCACGGGGCGGCATGTTGTGGAAACGAAAGACGGCGTACATATATATATATATATATGTAGGAAAGAGAGCACTTGCTGCACGCGAGCATACGAGTGTGCTGCAGTAGTGTATAACAGGGGAAAGAGGAGAAAAATATAATATATATTATATAAAATATATATATATATATATATTATATAAGGGCGTGCAGTGTATCTTTATCCGCGGTATATGTAATATTTTTTCTATGCGCGCGTTATATCGACGGACTTATAGTCACCACGGACGAGTGGGCGATATAATAAAAATGATTGAAGACTCAATTTTCGGATTTAACGCTCGAACCATTACGGTGTATATAATATTTCGAACGAAAAGTTTTTGATACTTTTTTTTTTCTCTGCGTTCTGCGAGAATTCGGTCGGGCGCGAAATGTTTAAACTCGAAATGGAAAAAAAACGACAAAACGTAGTACCAGAGGCGGATCTACGGAGCCCGGTTGAAGAAAATTTCCCGCCTAAAAAAAAAAAAAATTAAGTAGAAAAAAGATTAATAAGACCAGAAAAAAAAATGGTCAGCGACTTTTTCTGTATTTTACTACCGACAAACCTAAAAATAGTCTAACGACTAAATTGGACGATTGACATTAATTCACCTGGCGATTTCCTTCCTGAAAAAAAATAGGTCGTCCCCTTATTAGTAAAGGAATTTCGTATAATTTTTAACAATTTTTTCGCTATACTAGTACTGTGGCGATACCGCCAATAATATATACTCCGAGGAAAAAGCTTATCATCAGTTGCGCTTTAACTGCAGCTGGTATACCTATTTGATCGTTAACTGATTATTATCGATAGAGTCTGATAATATTAATTGTCTTTTCGCAAATTTTTTTTAAATATATATCGATAAATGTGTTCGATTATTGTGTAATTTTTATATCCTATGAATAAAATACGTGTGAGATTTTGTAATTCATAAAAAAATAGTAATACCATAATGGTAATTAAAAATATGATTTTTAAATCTATAATTTGTGGAACAACTTTTGAAAATAATTCCCCCGACTTAAATCGACTCTTAGATCCGCCACTGGTATTTCGCATATATAACGGCTTCGCCCCGGAGGTATGCGCTTGCAGCTATTATTTACAGTGCTCGAATGCCGAAAAATATAATAATAAAAATCCAGAAATATTGTTATTATTATTACGTATAGATAAAATGTGTTATATAATATATGTACTGACAAAATTATTTATCATTAATTATGTGTGTGTGTATGTGTTTGTAAATCTATCTTAGGCCAGAGGCGGACTGAGAAGGGTCCAGCCCACCGATCTCACTCATTCGATCGGTCAAAATATATGGGTACGCGATTTTCACTTTTTTTCAAATAAAAAAAAAAATCATATATATTCATCAAATTGAATATATTGATCAAATAGTCGACAGAATTTTTTTTTTGTTGACTATATATTTTATACCTTTATAAATATAGCTATAAACTATGGGTTATGTTTTAATCGAATAAATTTATAATATGTATATTGTATATTCAATAAAGTCATTCTATATCATTACCTTCTATTATAATTTACATTAATATGGTAGAGACGGCGTCTCTCGTGGAATTTCGGATAGAGTAAAACGAAAATTTAAAAGGCTATAGCCTATAGCGCTATAGCGAGCCGCGGGTGCAGAAGTTGTGGATGTCGTTTGAGTGAATATTACTGCTATTAGATACAGTTTTAGTGTTTTGTACTATATATAAATTAGAAAGTAGCGATTGCATTCAACAAAAGGATTTTGAGCGGAACTTCGGTGTAAATACACCGCACTATTTGAACAACGCGAGTTTTGTGATCTATTATAGCATTTTTGTTTTCGATCAATTTTTACGAATCATCATCATATATATATATAGGATAAATACCGACAATATAGTAGAGTGCAATTTAAAAACTATTGAGAAAATAGTTTTTCTTCCAATTTTTGGGCTGTTTTGATGAGGAAACTATAATGAGAAAATCGAAAAACGTTTCAAATGAAATACCAACTAAAGTACAATTTGCCATACCGGAACGTAACGCGTGACGTGATCGTCCGAGCGTATTCTTTCTAGTCGAAAATTTGTACGCAGAAAAAAATCAACGTCGTTGTAAAAGTCCAGCGCTTAAAGTGGAAAAAAATTCCCGTGGGGACTAAATGCGTCTCCATATAAGCGTTCCCTACATCCTATCATTATATTATGTAAAACGTATACGTATATATACACAGAGTGATTTTTTAAACATGCTCACCCCACTTTTAACCTTGAAAAATTAACACATTTCTAATACATTTCGTGTAAAATTTAAAGCGCTAATAATATTATATTTTTATGAAATAAATTTTTTATTTTTTTTTTATAAAAATCAATAGATTCAATAACAGGAACTGCAGCAGACGATGTGTTTGGTATAAGTCAATATTTGCGTGAATTGTACTGGCGGTAACTTTAAGTGTAGTAGGTAAATCATTCTTCGAATTTTCGGTGAAGTTACACTTCAAAACACTCGTAATATCTAAACAAAATATATGGAAATTAAAAAATGAATATTCATTAATCCGTCGTCGTAAGTCACGGCGTGGATTTTTTTTTTCTTCATATTTCGTCGCGCAGGATAAAAACTTTCCAGTAACTTTAATCATTTGTTAGGTATAGTATTATTTTAAATTAATAAATTTAAATAAAAGACGATTTAAAAAAATATTTTTAATTTACTTTTAATGTGAAGCAATCGGGACGTTTTCAATTAAATGGTCACTCTATACGATATACGCGTAATATTATACTAGCGTTTTCACCCGGCGTATTCTGTCCTTTTATTTTTTTCAATATTTTTATTTTTATTCTACCTATATATATGTGTCAACATATTTTATAATTATTGTGTAAAATATAAATTCACACAATATACTTAACACCTACATTATTCAACTACAGTAGGTATTACTGAATCAGTGCCGTAGATAGGATTTTTATATGGGGGGGGTGTTCAGTGCTATTTTGATTCGTGCATTATAATCGTGTATCGTAATGATTTATCAGCACAAAAATCTATAATCATGTTTATCAATGTTTATAAAGACATAGACCAAATTAAATACATTTATACATAATGTTATTAGGTACTTATTTTTCATAAATAACAAATCTACTTAACATCAAGATGTTGGTAAAATCTAAATATGAACATACACTTCACTGTAACATCTGCAATGCTGTTGTGCGTAAAAAAAAAAATTGAAATTTCTACTTTTCCGATGTTCAAGTGGGGGTTGATCCCCCCCCCCCGTGTCAACGGCCCTGTACTGAATTATAGTAATAGTGCGGCGTATACACAATGATATTATACAGTCGCGCGGGGTAAATAATTGAAATATATATTATAAATTAAATAAATAATTTAATACGCCCGTTTAAAAATAATATGTAAATAAACATGGATTTTGTCGCGTCCATAACAATACGAGTCTATCACGACAAAACGAAATAACCATTTTAAAAGTATTCGATTCTATTACGAATCGCCTAAAATTAAAACACAATTACTATACCTATTCAGTTTAAGATTATACCGGAGCGATGCTAGTAGCTGCTCCGTCATTGGCTGTTGCTGTCGACGGCACACGACGGTTTCCGACAATCGGAATACCGACAGAACCTCGCAGGCGCGAACATTTAACCAACTCTCGTCCGCCGCCCGGTATATAATCTGAATAGAGTGTAATATATATTAATCTATGCATAAGTAATCGACCCGTGTCTGCTAAAATATTATAGACCGTTAAAATAAATATCACAAATCTAAAAAACGGGTCTAAAAAAATTGTCAATTTTTTTTTTTTATATTTCTTTGTTTGAAATACTTTTAAAACATTTTCACGGAATCGTCCAAAATATCACTCGCAGATACTCATCGTTTTCTTCTGTCCCCCCACCAGGTAATGGGCGTAGTTAAGTAATCTATTTCACTTAATCAGTAAGTTTTATCGTTTACCATATGTGATTATATGGTTAAAATTAGTTTTATTACTAAAGATACGTATACTGGGTTATCGCATGACCGGATTACCGAGACTCTTGTATGGCTATATTATATATAATTTCAAGGAATAATTATACTTATCATTGTAAAACGAGACGATTATTTCAAGTAGACACATATTTAATTAATAGTAAGTAAGTAATATTATTAAAAAAAAAAAGAGTAAATGAGTACCTAAATTTCAATTATCGTGGTTTTTCTCTATATAATTATGTTCTATACACAATATGAAAATGCACGTTTTAGTCAGTGCTTGAACTGGAAAAAAAAATTAGAAAGGGGATGCAAAAGTGTAAAAAAAAAATGTTAATGTCTCGAAAATTCGTGGGGACTTCGCTCCCCCTTCCCCCTCCCCCTCAGTCATCATTACCTATATTTTTAATTAAATATATCTATTAAATTTATAATATCGACATCAAATCTTTACTCTTTTGGTGTTGATAACAACAACGTTTAAAGACATTTTTCTTATATTCATTAAAATTATTCAATAAAATCGTAAAAAGAGACTGACCGTTTCCGTTCTCAGCGTCCCATTATGAAAAATTAGAAGTAAATATTTTTAAAAAAGAAAATATACACCATCAGTGGCGTGCTCAAGGGAGGGAGGTTAGAGGTTATATCCCCTCCCATTGTCTTTTTTGCCGACCTACAGAAAACAACTTATTAGATATAAAAGCTGTTTTAGAGTCATTACTTCATACTTTTTATTAGTTATTACATATGACAATAAACATTTACTATGCACAACGTACGTTATGTTAATTGAACAACTTGGTATTAGTGTGTTATAATTTAAATTAATTTTGATTATAGAACAATTTACAAATGTACACAATTATAAGCTAGAAACGATTTTGGAGAGCTTGAAACATAAACATTTGAGTTTTTACCATGACGATTTATTAAAATGTATTATTACTATTTACTGATAACATCCCCCCCATTGAAAATTCCTGGGCACGCTACTGTATTCCATCCTCCACCCAATTCAAGCACTGATTTTAGTTTAAAAAAAAAATATATCATTTCGAAAATGTGTTGCGCATGGTTTGGCCGTATGCAATACTGTAGGCGAAACGTGGCACCAGGATTCGATGAGTCAGTGTGATCGTATAGTCGGGAATCGCGGTGGCCGACGCACGACGGCCGCGGCGTCGACCACACAGCTGTTGTGCGCAATGCGAGCCCGCGTACCAGGGCCGCAGGTAACGGCCACTATAAGACGTTGCCCTGGCCGTCGCCTCCGCGCAATAACGGTCCCTTCGCTTGGCCATCGCGGTTGCGTCCGCCACAACGGCACAGAAACACATTTTTAGAGACTATAAATTATTTTTACTGATTACCGAGTTTCTCCGTCGAAAATCTTCAAAAATTCGTTTTTTTTTTTACATTTTTTTTTCTTTTGAATCCTGAGCGAAACGAGGAATCTGTTGGTTTTACACAATGATTTTTACTGGTTTTTTTTATTTTTTTCGTGATAATATTACCGTCATACGCGTTATTATTTTTTTATTGAAACTTTGTTCACAAAAGCACTTAGTTTCGACAATTATTTTTTAAGTTAACGATTTAGATACAAAAAAAAAAATAAATTATAAAAATGTATATAAGCAGCCCGGAGTTGCGAAAAAAGGATAAGGTGGCCATGATCAGAGGATGACAATAGGAGTTTGTGAAGAGAGTATGTGGTGTGCATTAAAAGGAATTTTGAGGGAATTAAGCAAAGAATGGAAACGTTAGTCATACGCGTTATATAGTAAATATTGTCTCTATAGTCTTTACTTGAAACGTTTTTCGTTTTTCTCAGTATATATGTGGTCTCCTTACGCGTAACACGAAACGACCCGAAAATTGGAAGAAAAAGGCTTTTTCTCGATAGTTTTTTTTTTTTTTTTAAACGCGGCATACAAAACCCCATATCAAAATAATGCAGGTCTTATAAAGTGTTAAAATTTACACCGAATATTTGCACTACATATTATATAGATTTTATATTTATATATTTTATTGTATAGTTTTCTTATAGATTTTTACTCGTTAAAAGCGGAGAAAAAATAGTAAAACTATTCCATCGCATTAATTTTCCTTTTTTTTTTTGCAAAACTCGTATTTTTAGTTTACTTTAAATTCAAGTGTTAGATAATCTATCTATATAATGAAAGGGCAAGTATAATGTGGGTTTAGCGGTGTGAGGCGAGCACTGCAGGCAATCATGACCCAACAAATATATATCACGAAGGAATTGCGTTTAATCAGTGGCGTCATGTGTCTATTTTTTTTTGGGGGAGGCAATTGCCCTTTGAAATTTTTAGGTGGGTGGGTGGTTTGGTTGTGGTCACCATTTATAATTTTTATAGCTCTTGTGGTACATAGGAAATAAGAAAAGGAATATTAATAATATAATAATATCCTTCATCCAATGATTCAATAATATTGGATTCCTAAATTTTAAAATTAATATTAATTTCACGTAGAAGTTACTTTAAGTAGGAATTTTATAAAACAATTTCTAGAATTTCTAATATAATTTATTATATTTTAATATTTTTATTTTATGTGTTTTATATATAAACCTATTATTGTATATTATTGTTATTAATTTTTAAAAGAATTTGCGAAATCATAAGATAATATATTGTGATATTTCATAATTTTGTAGTTGGGCGGGTGGTTAGTTTTAATTTTTGCCGCTGAAGCTAGAAAAGTTCATGACGCCACTGCGTTTAATTGTAAAATATAAAAATGTTTAGTTCAAAGCAGTGGCGCACACGTTAAGGGTCAATGAGGTCGATCGACCCCCCATTCAAAAGGGTGGGTGGGTGATGCTGGTGTTATGGAGCTAAAAATTTAAATAATATATTTTTAATCATAATTGATACTATAGTGCATGCAAGGTCGTCATTGGGTGTCTACTGGTTGTTTACTAAGTGGTGACAAGGTGTGCAAAATATTGTTAGATCCATCAATGTGCAGTTCAGTGTGCGCCACTGGTTCAAAGTAGTAATAAAATTAATGATGTTTTATTTTCTGCTATATTATGATTTCTTATTGTAAACCACTATTATTTTGCATAAAAAAAACGTATGATGATGGGGGGATGGAGGGCACTTTTGCACGATTCGACATCCTTGAAAACATGAGGTTTACTAAAAGTAATTAAATGTAATTAACGCGTTATCATTGGATAAACAACGTTATCGTCGCGTTGACGCGAGCGGGCCGTTTATTTTCTCTATCCTCCTTGGAATTCGTCAACGGCGGCGGCGGCGGCGGCGCGTTACCGTCGTCGCGGTTATCAGCGAATCGATAATGATAACGAGTCGTACACACACGCACGCACTGCCCGACGGCACGCCGCCGTGAAAAAAAAAAGAAAAAAAAAAACGCAGACGACAATAACACGGGATTTGATATCGCGGAAAATCGTCGGTTTTTATTGTAATTGGAAAAGTAGAAATTAAATATTAATAGTCGCGTGTGATTTTTAACGGTTTCGCCATTGTCGTTTACGTTATTCGCGCCGTTCGGTCGTCGTCAATGTGTTGTCGACGCGTTGGTAAAGGAAACGATATTCGATGACAACGGATGTTGACGTATTTCCGCGGTGACACGAGTCCTCCTTCGAAACGCGTTCAGCGCCGATTGTATTCTATAGTCGGATAACGTTGTGTCGACGAAAACGAGCGATGTAAGTATACGCCGACCGAACGATTGCGATTATCGTTCGTCCCTTGTTGTCGTCCGTTGACGGTACTTTTCGTACGTACGACGACATTTTTACCGTTTACAGCCAATCGTTTCAGAATGTTTTTTTCGATTTGTACAATTTTTTGTTTTTTTTTTGATATTCACGTTGTTACAGCGATTGTTATACCCGTACTCGTTTACAGCGTGTAAGAATGGATTTCGACTTTTCCCCTCCTCCCCCATCCCCCGATAATCGCGTTCGTTGCTCGTTGCGTAACGATTTTGGTCCAGGAGTATCTGCTGGCGTCGCTCGCGTTTACCCAATGAGAAACACCGGTCGTATTTAAAAGTTTGTTAATGTAATTTACTTGTTTGTTTTCAGTATCGTTATTGATTTTCTTATTACCGTACGTGGAAAATATAATATACGCCTAGCGATTGATTATTATATGGTCGTGTACCCACCGAATTTTTAACGTACGTCAACGGTCATTCCGTTGGCAGAAGTGCGATCGATCGTCCCCCCCTATTCCCCTTCGTACGTAATGCTATAAGTCGGTTAAAATGATTTTAATACGCTCACAGTCCGTGTCCAATTTCCTATTTATTAAACTCTGTACTCGTAACTATTAGGACACTTTATTCTGTTAAAAATATTTTAAAACCGATACATTCCCGGAATCAGAATATAACTTGGAATGTACCTATTCAAATTTCTTGAGTCGTGATCTCCACTAAACCATGAACTTTCATTTTTATAAATCGGAAATTAAACACGGACTGGCCGCGACGATTAGAGATTAAAATCTCGAATTAAAGTACGATATTAAATATTTTTTTACGAATTAAGTTTATTTTATATGAAAGAGTAAACAGCTTGTATTATAATCATCTAATTGTATATTAATTTTAGATATATTCGTGTGTTATAAACGTAAGAAATTAAAATTCATATCCATGTAAATTAAAATACCTATTAAAGTTTCTAGTCAGTTTTTAAAGTTTTAGTTCATATTTTATCAGCATTTACTTATAACACTTTATCACAGGTCGATAACAATATTTTGTATAAATGTAATCATATTATTTTACTCATTTAGGTGTAGGGATCAATTAATATATATTATTATAATGTTTACGTCAAATAAAGTTTCCTACTTAGTACAATTTAAAAAAATATTAACGATTTAATTATTTACTTACTACAATGTATTTATTGTACGTATACATGAACTACGTTACCTATAGTTTTTAAATGTTCTTTAATAAATTATTATTCTTGTCAACATCTTCTATTTTATATTATATCCACTTAATGGTATACAATATATTGTATTTTTCCACATTTTATTCGTCAGAATATATATAATGACTTTCTATACTTTTGCGTTTTAAAATCTCTCAATAATTAATAGTTTAATAATAAAACAGATTTGTAAATTTTTTTTAAAATTTTGTACTCCGATATTGTTAAGTAAATAAATAATAATTATAATAGGTATTTATAAAATGTATATAATTTTTTAAATACCCAAGATGATTTCAATTTTGTGTTGTAAACATTCTAGAGAATAATATAAAATTTAATTTTTGTAACGTGACATTTTAATGGCCTTGTGTGTGCGTTTATTATTCAGTCAGTACGGTATTTAAAGAATTTTATAATCCTAACTTTAAGCGCAATGCTTGATTGTTAATTTTTAATTAGTATAATTCAAATTGTATGATTAATAGTAAGTAGTTATATTCTGATTGTATGTATACTTGTATGATTTTATATCTCGTAAATAAAATTAATAACACTTAGCGTATTAATTAATGTTATATAACAATTTTTTTTTATTCGATTCAATAATAATATTATAATATACACGATGAATTGAACTCGGAGAAAATAATTTGGAAGAACGAGAATTCATAACAACGACGTCTTTGGAATTGAATCGATTCCACCACAGGAGTCCACTGTTTTTTATTAATCGATTGTTAATATTTATTTGGTTGTTTGTTATATCATAAGTCATTGTAAATGTATTGCAGATTTGTGCATCGGCTTGTTCGGTCATTACAATTTGGCTTAGGATTGGTCCAAACTAGTTCACGACTATTCCTATTAATATTCAAAGGTTAGTCAAATTTTAAACAATGTTAATTGTTATCGGCTATGCGTCAGAAAATCATCATGAGCCTCTGACAGACTGATTATTATCGTTGTTCACGAAGTGTCCACTGTTGATCATAAATTGATCATTCTAATACATGAACTCAATTTCAAAACAAATTGTATTACAGATTATTCAACGATTCAAACAATCGCCAAGAATAAGTTAAAAGCTACGTTTCCTGTGCTACATAACAGAACATTCATTTTTGTTTGAGGTAGGACCAAAATTAATTAAATTAAAATGTAGCGCTTTGTGTGTTATTATTTAGTATCTAATAATAATAAAGTTATAAAATATGTAAATAGTTATACATACTTAAATTTTTATTGTTTTAAATATTGTACAGTGTACAGTGTCAACAAAATATGGAAATCACGTGTCTGCAGAAATTTAATACCTAGTTTCCATTTTTTATTGATACTACATTCAATATATATATATATCTATATTTATGTATATTATATGTTAATTTGAATTAGCATCATTTATCCAATTACCATTGTAAAATTAACAATAATTACTTTTGGGTAGGTAAGTAAAAAAATGAAAGGAAACCGTTTTTGAAGAAGGTCGTAAAAAGGACAAAGGCGTTTTGTGGAATACAAATTTAAAGTTAATTAGTCCCTTGAACTAATGTATATTGTCTGTTTGTTTGTTTCATTGTAAAGATGGAAGAAGAATTTATGGTCAAGGATACCTGTGGTTATGATTCAGATGAGGTAAACTCATCTACTAGGCGAAGTGTTGAAATGGACTTGGTAGCTTATGATTCATCTCCTCATTCAAACGGATCGAATAATAGCACCAAAAATGATCAGAGTTTAGATACAACAAAGACTAAAACCAATTGGTATAAGTCTGTGGATTCGTTTCTGGAAACAGAAAAAGGTAAGGAGAGAGGCAGAAGTCGTGACCACAGTCAAAAAAGTAAACGTGATAAAAGTTCGAGTAGACATGGTAGTCGGCGACGTAACAAGCATAAAAAGCACCACAGATCTCGGTCTAGAAGTAGAAGTCGGTCTAGATCAAGGTCAAGATCTAGGTCCTCCAAACGAAGGAGTAGATACTCTCCGGGTGATCGTGATTCGCAAACGAGCCAGTATAGTAGTGACGAAGACTGGCGTAAGCGACGGTCTAGGAGCTTTGATGATTCAGACGGGCCAAGAGTTAGAAATATATACTCGGATTCGACAACTACTAGTACTAGGCGTCATTATAGTACTGCCGACACGAGAAGAAATCATGATGGAAATCAAGAATATTATCGTGAAGAAGATTTTGATAGATACACGTTTAAAAAACAAATTCCAAACAAAACTATTATTATCCGTGGCTTGGCTCCTCATATTTCAGAAAATGACATAAGAAAGGAGATATTGAAATGTGGCCTCACTCCTGTTGATATACGTTTGATTAGGAAAAAAGACACTGGATCGTCTCGTGGATTTGCGTTTGTAGAATTTTTTACCAAAGCGGAAGCCGAAACATTAATGGAATCTAAACAGGGTGAAATGATGCTCAGAGATAATTTCAGAGCAATCATGCAGTATACCATTTCTACAATCGATCCGGAAAAAATGCTGTCCGATTGGTGGTGTAAATGCAATGCTCACAACTTTAAACGCAGAGAAAGTTGCTTTGTATGTGGAGCGTCGAGAGAGATAGGAGAAATATTCGACCACTCAAAAGAAGTCAGTTCTTATCCTACACACACGGTTTTATTACGCGGTCTAGAATTATTTACTACCGAAGAAAACGTCCTTAAAGCTATACAACCACTGTCAACGCTACCTATTCGAAGTGTTCGAATCGGACGAAATCCATTAACAAACGTCTCTAAAGGCCTGTGCTATTTGGAAATGAACAATGTGGTTGACGCTATGTACCTTCATAACGCATTAGTTGTAGAAGATCCATTACTCATCGATGGAAAAGAAGTGCTTGTATCTTATTGTAAACTCGGACCAGTCGGTCCTGTGGCTACTGCTTCAATGGGCAACGCTGCTGTAGAAGCAGCGAAATGGAGCAATCAGAAACCAGAAACTCCAAACTATACCATTGCTGATGTTCCTGGACTTGCAGAATTCAGTGCTAATGTATATGCAAAAACCCCGGCTGAACGGACTTCTTACGTACAATATTACACTAATTTTTACACGGAGAAAATTCAAAATGGAGAACCTATTAATATGCCTTCTGTGCAGTGTGCACAAACTGTTTCGGCGGTTTATGCTCCTGTTGGTACAGTTCTTGTTCCACAAACCGTATCGTCTTTTCCGTTACCGGCATCAAACAAAGTTGAACCTTTAAGTCAACCTCCTTCCGGAAAAGGAGATGCTACGTATTCAGCTCCAGATCTGTCTACTTATCAGTTTGATAAGGGATCGGGATATTATTATGATCCGTACACAAAACTTTATTACGATGCTAATTCGCAGTATTATTTTAATAGTTTTACAAATAGTTTTCTTTATTGGGATGCGACGAAACAAACTTATTTATCCGCACCCACGAATGACAAATCAAATTCTGATGTAAACAGTACGCCTGAAAATGAAATTAAAAAAGAAGATGCGCCTGCAGCAGTAGAGGAAAGGAAAGATGACGACAAGGTAAAAGTAGCAAAACGTATTGCTAAAGACATGGAAAAGTGGGCAAAAACGTTGAATCAGAAAAAAATATCTGCGAAACAAAATTTAGTAGCAACTCAAGTGGCAATGCAAACGGCCAAAACTCAAGCAGCTGCAGATATCGGGTATTCCGTGATGGGCACCAAGGCCGAACCTAAAAAACAATTTTTCCCGGTTACTTCCACGTCTGACGATGCTAGTTACAACGACGAAATCATGGAGGAAGCCAGTCGCAGTGAAGACGAACAACATACCGATTGGATTAAACTTGCTTGTTTATTGTGTAAACGACAATTTAGTAGCAAAGAAATATTGATAAAACATCAGCAGATGTCTGAATTGCACAAACAAAATATTAGAAATTGGTACAGCGAAAGAGGATTGGATCCGGATGACGAATCAAAACGGGTTATTCAGTACAGGGACAGAGCGAAAGAAAGAAGGATGAAATATAATGAACCCGATAAACCGTCAAACAACTTGAAGGATAAGTACATTAAGGCGAAAGAAGCTACTGTAGACTATGAACAACCGACCAAATTAGGTATTGGTTCTGACAACAGAGGTAACAGGTTATTACAAAAAATGGGTTGGCAAGAAGGGATGGGTTTAGGTAAAGCAAATCAAGGACGAACGACTATAATAGAAGCTGAAGGTAGAATGGCAAATGCTGGACTAGGTACTAGGGCTGTTGGGGTGGTTCCTGGCCCTCGTGAGACGTACAAAGACTGTGTGAAGAAAATGATGCGTTACAGATATAACGAGTCTGAATAATTTTTCAGGTAAATATTAAAAACTGTGTAAATTGTTATTATTATTATCACTAGTATTTATTATTATTAGTATTTATTATATTGCCACAGGAAAACATGATTTATCTGTGATGTAATTTTCTTTTTATCTTCTTCTATGTTCAATAAATAAATGTATTTTATTATGCAGATTATACATCATATCTTTTTAATTACGAGTTTGAACACATTCAATTTTTAAACTAGGTTTATCCATGTTCAGACAAAATATTGTTTTAGTGCATTTAAAAGACATAATAAAAAAAAGAAAATTTAAAAGTGTAGTATAGAATTTTATAGTACAAAATAGTAAATTAAATTATAATATAATTTTAATTTTAAGTGACATGAATACAAACCTCAAAGGTATTTACATAACTTTAAAACATTGTTTACTAATTTATGTATATGTAAGTAATATCACATAATTGTTATCCATAAGTTATTTTATTTTGTAAATAACAAGACATATTATGAACTCTTGATAATATGTTAATCGGTTATAAAAAATTCAATTAAATTTTCTAGTTTATTTTAAATATTGTTATCGCACAAACTTGAAATTTTTCATTCAAGAATTTTAATCAAAATGTATATAGTATTTTATATATTGTACTATACATATTATAAATTCGTGTATAAATAAACGTAACGAGATTAATCATATTATGTAATTACTTAAAATATTAAAAACAATTTCGTGTACATTATTTAAATATATTTATATATAACTTTTGAAAAAACGTACTTTCGATTTAATTGGAAAACGTAGATAATATTTTATTTCATTGTTGAGATTCTCCTTTTTTACATAAACGTTCATTGTTACTTGTTAATTTGTTAAATAAGTGTATCAAAAATGCCGATATTTTTTTTTTTTTTTTTATAACAGCTTCCATTTTGCTAAGTCTTATTTATTGTTACTTGAACAATTAATTTAAATAAATTAGTAATTACTATACGTTTTGTACCCGATTAGATGAATATTATTACGTTTTTGAAATCGGTTTTAAATGTATAAACATTTAAGTTTAAAACTGATACATTGTACGTTTTTCATCATATTGTAGTTGAAAAGGCGTAGGAATTTTTTGTTTTTATATATATATTTTTTTTTTATCTTTTAATGTCAGCCCTGTTTAATGATCTTAATTATACCATTAAATTATTGACTATTTAAAAAATAAATGCTTTGAAGTTTTTTTCTATTTCTAAATTGCTGTTATTATTATATATATATATTTTTTTTTAAACGCATATTTTACACTCCTGAGTTACGTACCTACTTAAACACTTTACACTTATCATAGCTGGTCGACGAAAAATCGTCAAATAATCTATTATATTTTATACCTCTTGGAAGTACTACGATTTGTCGTGTATTTATGCAGTTGTTTTATGTAACAAGTATTATCTGAATTTAACTTGTTTCATGACATCATATTATAATTCATAATGATGAAGTAAGTAAGAGACTTGACTAATATTTTTCAAAATTGAAAAATAAAGTTGATTGTAATATTGTAAAATATATTTATGTAAAAATATTGCATCCGTTTGCATAATATATTTGAAACGATAAACAATGGATACAATGTTATTTAGAGTCTTTGTTTACCCATAAAATACGAAAGGGTTTTATTAGATTAATATCGTTGCGTGTAAAATAACTGGTAATAAAATGTTTCGAAACCGAGAATGTGTTTTACAATCCGTTTATTGATTTTAAAATATTACTTATTTTACAGTTCTGCTTGTCGTCAACAATGATCGTTATTTTAAATTGTTCGAAAAATCTTTTCCCCAAGTACGATGCTCGTAATATTCTCTCTCTCTCTCTCTCTTTCTGCGCTTGGCAATATTCCGTCAGCTTACTTTTACCGTTTCCGATGATTTTTAGATTTTTTTTTTTTTAAGAGCCACGGCCTAGAGGTCTTTGGGCTTAATAATTACAAAAACACAAACGATAAACGTTTACAATACGATAAATTCGCACAAATATTTTCATTTATATTACACTAAAAAAATTGTAAAGCCAAAAGAATGACACGGCTAAAAGTACGTTTTATTAGTACTTAATTTCGTAAATATTTCAAAGATTAAATTTGTTCCGTTTCAAATTTTGACAAAAAATAAAATATATTTATTATATTATATACTATCGATAGTTTCACGATTCAGTTTCTTATAGCTATACTTTTCAGGCTCTTCAGTATGCGTATGACGCGTTTTACAACGTTTATCGTTACCCTTTGTACATCGAAATTAAGTTAGGATGAAGAATTTAGGGTCTCGAAAAACGATTTTACATCATAGGGCCCCGCAATTTATAACGCCAGTCCTGCTTAAATCGAATGAGTACATAATATATACATATATATATATATATATACAGAATAAAAAAGAGAATAACGTTTTTTATGAATTAAATAAGTGTAAAACGCGAAACGAGGGGAAAAAATTGCGAACATAAAGAAATATAATTTTGGGGAGAAAAAAAATCGTCTTTCAATTCCCAAACGAGATACCGTTAAACTATATGTAATAATTTTCAGAGTCTCAAAAGCAGGACGCGGGCGCAACTAGGATAACGTTTTTGGGAGTGCTGTAGAATCTTGTGTACAAAATGATGCTGTAACGTACCAGCTTTATTATAGTTTTGAAATATTTATTCGGTATTAAATCAATCGCATAACATATATCAAAATATATATTTTTTTTCGCTTAATTTTTTTTTTTTCGATTAAAGCAAACTTGTTGAGAATGTCTTCCGCATATTTATTTATTACGTCTGTACGCGATAGAACAAATAAATAGGAAAACTATTTTGTCCCACATATACTTGTTCTTAAGTAATTTTTTTACCCTCGTGACTAAAAACGACCTTGCCAATATACTTGTATGGATGGGGTCATATAAGGATTATCTTAAAACATCATGTGAAAAAAAAAAATCTTGAAAGTGCTAAACACTTTCCCTATAGCTCCCCCTAGTGTCGCCCATAAAAGCGTACTGTACGTTCGATCACGAATATAATGCAGCCTCATAACCGTGTCCAGCGTTCTGTAGCAGAGTGGGTATCGGAATAAAGAGATATAAATAGCGGAAAAAGCGTATAATGTACGGAGAGAAGAAGTTTGAAATGCGTCATAACTTATAGAGCTCGAAATTTTAATGGCCTAACAAAATGTAAAGAAAAAAAAATCGCTTTAAATGATAACAGTTGGTTTTATTTTGACAATTGGTACGATGAGGCCGAGCGAACCACCGAAACCAATACGGGTTACTATAAAATACAATAAACTGATGTTGTATTAGTACAAAATACTCGTATTTTTCGATATCCAGTGAATTTTCATTCGGTACAATATTACTGGAAAATAAATTTTTAAAAAACGAGTCGTTAGAATAGTGTGCAGGGTACCAAGGCCGGCGTGAGGGCCGTAAAGCGGTCGCCTAAGGGCGCCGAATCGCCACTGTGGCTCACCCCTAAATTGTAACCCTACTATGTGCCTGTCCTAATATGTGTCGGCCTCCCTTGGGCCCGCTCTGGAAAAATGAGCTGACGCCGCTACTGTCATCGTAATTGTCGGTAGGTACATTATAATATATCGTAATAATTTTGACGAAGATGAATAATTGGGGGGTGAAGGGGATTGGCGGGATGAGTGTGGTCGAGTTTAATCGTTGTAAAGAATTTTTTTTTTTAAAGTCCCCTTTATTTTTCCAATTCGAGCACTGAGGAGTCTCGGATTTCATCGCGAAACCAAGGTTTTTTTTTTATATATATATGAAAAATTCTTTTTTTTCCGACGAAAATCAAAATACGTTTTACAAAGCGGACGTGCAGTGGAGAAAAAATTCGACAAACGAAAAACGCCCGAGGTACGTGAATTTTTTTGCCGTGTATAGGTCTTATGGCTGAGGACATTCTATAAATTTGTGCGACACCGAGAGCGTTACCATGACGTCATGAACCCGGCTCTACTCACCACCCGGCCAAGTCCCCCCACTTCTATACCGTCGTTGCCAGTTACATTGGAACGGCGATGGCAGCGCGATCTATAGACAGTGGCGCAACTAAGAGGGATCAGAGGATACGATCGCACCCGGGCCCGAAGTAAAACGGTGTGTCAGTGTACTATTGTAAACAATTAAAAAAAATATTATACTATTCGATTTTTTTTTTTAAAAATTCAAAACCTACTTAAATTGTATGAAAATATTTTGTCTACAATTATTAATTATCTGTATTGTGAGTTAAAATGAGTAAAACCTATGAGTCAAGCACAGAAGCGAAAAAATTATATTGAAACAAAAATAAAAATTATCGTAAATAAAATTAAAATTGTAATGAAAGAAAAATTAAGAGACGATAAATTTCCAAAAAAATCATACAGTGATTTCACAAAACCAATTGAATCGGTTATTTTGAAAAGGCACCGCGAGTCCACATTTTGTCATTTATCATTTTACGCTGGATTTCATGCGATATCAAACGCATTGACTGTTTCGCGAAGAAAATCAATAAGTCTCCGTGCACTATTTATGCATTTTTATAGGCACGTCAATTTATAGGTCGATTGTTGAAAGACACTACCTATATATGTCCAACTAGATTTAGTTCTCTTCGAGTCTTCAATACTATACACTAAATACCTACGAAATATGGACTCGGTGTCGTTTCAAAATAACCGATTCAATTGAATCTACACCAGAAAATTTTATTATAAGCGCAATCTGCGCTTATAAATATCATTACAACTCCGCAAAAAAAATTTTTTTTTTTTGTTTCATCGAAAATTTTGTTTGGTACGCGGAGGAGACGAGGACTGTAAGCTGTAGGTAACTTTTTGTCACGTGTAAAATATAAATGATATGTAAACGTGTACCCAGGCCCGTAGTGGCCAACCGGGCAGATGTACGATGCGCCCTTTAAAATTACGAGGCACAATGCACACATTAAATTCGAAGAAATTACAATATTTATTAAATAGATTTTGGAGAAATATTGACTCCGATAATTTTCCAATTAAAACCGGATAAAATTCAATGATATAATATTATTAAAAAAATGTTTTTTTTTTTTTCATATGTATATAATAGGTACACCGTTTATAGTCGCATACAGTGGCGTGCCGAAGAGACGTTTTTTGAGGCAGTTGCCTCGCGGTAATTTTTTGGGTGGGTGGGTAGGTTCAGTGGTTAAAAACATATATATTATGTATATTATACATGGTGGGTAGGTAATGAAATTACCTAGTTTGCCTGAGGTTTGAAAAATGTTCTGCACGCCACTGGCTGGTCGCATAGACGTTTTGGTGTCGTCATTGCCATTTTGTTTTCACGCGGTTTGTTGGTTTTTGGTTTGTTCTTCTAAACCAATTGAGATTCTTAATCGGTAATATTTATAGACCTCTAAAATGAAAGAAAACATTTTTTTTAGGCGCCCTTATAGGATTCAGCAACCGCCCTATAAGAGCAGCCAGTACGGGCCTGCGGTGTACCGATGTTGTATCTTCGTGCAGCGTAGATAGGCTTCGTTTTTTTTTTTTTTTTTCAATTTTTTTTCCCCTCGTCCGTTGACGATCCGTCGTCGTCGTCGTCGTCGTCGTGTGAACGCGGACACACTGCAGCAGCGCGTGTAATATCGAATTGAGCGCCGCCGTTGTGTATAGTGGAAAGAAAAAAAAAAGGACGCGGCGGTGGTGGTGGTGAAGGGCGAGAGAGAGAGAGAGAGAAAGTTATAACAACGTAACAACAACAACAACAATACTATATCTGCAGCTATACATATATATATAGTGTCGCGTCCGCGCACCGGGGCAATCAATCAAAACGGGAGTTTTTGCGGGCAAAAGAAAAAAGTATATATTTTATACCGAAATAATAATAATACCCGTTTTGTATAGACCCGTTTTTTTCGTCTTCTATTCGCGTTCCATCCATCATGTTTTTAGCGCCGCCGCGGTATACGAGAAACCGTATATATATATATATATGTGTGTGTGTGTATATATACGACCACGCGTATATTATACGCGTTTTGTGTTTGTTTTTCTCGAGAAAAACTTCTCGGCCGTGTGGCGACGGGAGGCAGTGAGGTCGGTCCACGCTTATTTATACATTCCTCCGCTCGCCGCCGTCGAGGCACGCGCGGCCGGCGGTGTGTCCGAGCACGCGCGGCCGCCTTTGGCTACACTATACTGCGGCGAGCGCGAGGAGAGACTTGCGCCGCCGACGTTTTTTTATTTCTCTCTTTTTTTTTTCTATGTAATACGCGTATGGTATAGGACGCGTCGTATATTATTGTATCGACCGCAGCGTATTACTACACGTATCGTATGGGTATATAGGTGTACGCCGCGTCAGTGGCGTATTTACGGGGGGCAATTGCCCCCCCCCAACCTCTTCTTCAGCGATTTTTTTTTTTTTTTAGTGCTGTTTAAATTATTTAAAACAATTTTAGTTTTAAAGCCGTGATCCCACGGCGCGTGGTACGGTGCTTTTATGTAGGTACCATCCAAGCCGCGCTTGTACGCATACGTGGGAATGAGTTTGTTACGTATGTGTTATTTTCCGACAACCGATGGAAACTGACGTGCCGAAAAACTATCGCGTTAAAGGTACGCACACACTGCAGCGGTCGCGGTCAAAAAGAACACACGTATTCGATACTACATAAATTGATACTAAATTAATACATTTAAAAAATATATAATAAAATTGTGCTGAAGAAATAAAATAAATTTTGTTATTGCATATTCTATTATATTTTAAAAATTGTAGTAGTCACCCTAAAGATTAAAAAGGGAAAAATTTATCGTCAGCAGTATCAAGTATCAGTTCATATGAAAGAATAGTAATCTTTTCCATTAATTATAGTATGTATTTTTTATAACTAGATACATTTAATACATACTTTTTAAATTTCTATATTATATGAAATTGTACATTTTTGTTGAGATAGCGTGTAAATCAGTAAACTACACCACATGTTAACTTTTGATGTATCGCAAAAAAATTTTAATATTAAAATATTTATTGATCATTGCCCCCCAACCGTAAAATCCTGTCTACGCCACTGCGCCGCGTCGCTCTCGCGAAAAATAAAAATAGAAAATAAAAAAAAAACCTTTGTGTCCGTTAGAAAAGTGTTCGACTATAGGTGCCGCTCTCGCCGGCTGAGGTTTTAAATAATATTTTTTTTTTTTTACTACTTTATATATATATATACGTATTTACGGTCGCGTGTATTTTATTCGATTTTTTTTTTATCGCCGGTCCACGCGCGCTTTTTTTCCTCCGACGGCGGCTAGCTGCGTGTGATGGTGGCGACGACGGGGTGTGTGCGTGTAGTGTGCTAAGAAGAGAAGACAGTTGCTTCGCGCGATACGTCTTCTTCGTAATAATAATTATGCGTGTCTTTCGCATAGGGGCGGTGCGCAGACTTCCGAGGCAGGTACGGTGCTAAATTCAATCTGACCACCCACCTGTCACGGTCACACAAGAAAAAAATTATAGAAATTTTCACTAGAAACTTCGAAGTGACCATTTTGTTGGTTGTACCTGGAAAAATGTATCAGGAATAGAAAAAGTAATAATTTTTCATTATTTCACACGCATATACAATTCATCAATATTGATTTAAAATTTTAACCAAATATATAATCTAATAAAACAATTCAAAACATAATATATAATATCAACAATATTGTCAATTAACATTGATATTTATTTATTATTATATTCATTGTGTAATTTGTATGTATATATATATATACATTACATACAATTATAAATTATTATTCTGTCAAATAAAAAAAATGTAATTATTATGTTAACATATCAACATGTTTAATATCCACGATTAAAGATAATGATTATACTGGTTAGCCAATTGATTAGTGAGTTCAATAGTCAACTTGTCACATCTCGATGGGCGACCAGTACGTCTTTAATCGTGTAAGTGTCTATATGATTTTGATTTGTTTTGTTATCGATTTTCTACGGCTATAACGCCTTATTACTTTCTATAATTTCTGTATAGTCTCTCGGGTAAAGGCTCAGGTGGGGCTAAAGACTGATTTTTCTTTGGGAGCGGGGTGCAGTTCCATTAGCCCCCTGTGGCTACGCCACTGTACCAGTGTACAAAAAAGTTCTCTTATTGTCATTTTTTTTGTAATTAGTGCAAGATTTCTTGTAGATAAGTTGTTTGCAGACTAAAAATATAAAAAAAGCACACATCGTAATAAAATAAAAAATTTTTTTTTCTAAGATCGGGTTTTACGGAATACCGTTTAACATGAAAATTTCCAAATCCCGGTATACCGAAATACGAGTATACTGGTGTTAACGATATACCGAAAATACCGTCAGCCCTAGCTAGGGGTCGAAGCAGTATAATTTGCAACGGTCACCGCGAGAAGTACCGCAACTCTATGCGAGGTCAGACGAGGCCCGTGTGCATCGAGATACCAATTTTTAATTTTTTTTTTCCGTGAAGTTATTTTGTATTTTTTTTTTTTTTATCTAAATAAAAAATTGAAATAATCGCTGCGCTTTCGTGTTCTACAACAATACACGCAATATACGCGCTGTTTGCTAAAAAAAAAAAAAAAGAAAAATAGAAGTTACATTTTTCAACCACGCCGTTGAAAGAGGATTTTTTTCACTTTTGTACAGTCGCCGTACTTTTCGCACTTTATGAAGTTATTTCGATGAAAAACGAAATTCAATTTTCTGGAAGATTATACGGTGTCATTATGTCGATCACTGTTCATCGGACAATATACTGTTGCAACTTGCAAAGTGTCACGGGTGTGGTACAACTCGGAACACGGCAAGTATCGCTTCTACATAGAAAAAGTATAGACAAACATAAATATTAAATAATTCTCATTCGTACCTGACTCGTAGGATTTGTGAAATTTTAATCGAAAAAAACCTGTTGCCGCGGCACTGTGATTTACGTGAATATTCGGAAAAATGAATTTACCGCACCACGAAATTATACGTACTGAATTGAAAATAAACTCCGGTGTAACCATTGCAGTCGTAACGGTATTATTATTATTATTATTAGGTTATCGACTGTAAAAGGAGCATAAATCGCAAATAAATTTTCAAATGATTCGGAGACGATAAAATATACACCGTGGACCGAATTTCAGCCCGAGGCCCCTGCAGTCCCCTCGTCGTAATGTCCGTATATAGTTTCACGCTTTTTTCATACTACCGGTGGCGAAACCCTCGGGCCTGCACATCGTCGTCAAATCAACGGTCTATTGACGAAAAACCGCAGGCGATTTGATTTTTTTCATTTTTAAACTTTTCATCCGACTCTTTTTTTTTTTCAGTAAAATAATAACGCTTGTAGTACGCGAATTCGGGTGTGTGTGTGTGTGTAATTATTTTATCCGTCGTATATAATAGTAATAATAATAATAATCAGTCGTTCATTGTGCGCGCGCGTCCAAACCGTCCCCATTCCAGGGTCGGTCTGCGCGGTGGTGTCTATGATTGGACCTCCGGTTAAAAATTTCTCCGCTGCAGTTCACGCGGTTAATGTAAAGAAATTATTGTTTTTTTAACGTGTGAGCGGTGTGAGAGTAAATCTCGGGAAACGAGACGGAAATGTGTAAGCTGTTGTCATGACAACTAATAATAATATTTATTAATATTGATAATATTAATTGATTTACACGCAATTATAAATTGCGTATAATGTGTAAGATGTTGTCATGACAACTAATAATAATTTTTACTATCGAAATTACTTTGAATAAAGATATCAATATTTACAGATCCCAATCACAATTCCGTTCCATTTTTACCTCACACGCTACGTCTGCACGTCAATGTCTCGAGTACTAGCAGACTCGTTTTTTTTTTTTTTACACTGGCTTCGTTGGGCGATTTGTGTATGCATAATTTGTAACATTGTTTTTTAGTTAATCGATTGCAAACATATTATATAAGTATTATATAGATAGAGAGAGAAAACGACCTATCACCATATATACCATATACGTGTTTATGCGATTTATTTGTACCTAACCTGTAATATTTGTAATAAGTCGAATTACAACAGTAATTATTGGTAATATAGAAACGCATATTACTGATTATAGATGAATATTCATCTAATCTGTGATAGAGGTGCTATTGCAGTCGAAAATTGATCGGACAAACGCCTCCTTTTTCCGTGTGGCCACATATTATGAGAAACATACGTACCTGTGTTTTGTTGTATTTGGTCGTAATGCAATAAAAAAAAGTTTTAAAAATTTATTGTTTAAAAATATTAAGTAGTGAATAACGTACAAGATATAGTATGGATTACGAGACGTATTTTAAAATAAATTTTATCATTATTGAATACTAAATATTTTTGAATCAATGCTATCTAGCGGATGTGTTACCGAGTTAAATGCCTCCTCACTGGGATGAATGACTGAAGATTGGGTGATACAAATTTTGTACAGGCGAGATGGGGAGCGCCACCTCTATATTACTCTATGAATTATGTAATTATTAAATTTGAAAAAAAAAACAACTTTTTTAATTTGTATGTAAAACGTATATACGCATCAATACTTCAAAACTTGCAATATATATACTCGTAAAAATGTCAAAAATAAAAAAAAAATGTAATCTTTTCGATTTTTAACTCGAAGGCCTACGTTTTGTAGCATAAAACATGTGTCACTGCGTATTAAATAACATAAGTTATTTATAATAACGCCAGCAGACCAATAAGGTGATTGTCTGAAGTCGAGTTCTTTAAATACGTATTTTCAATGTTCGCGATGTCGAAATACTGTTTTCAGCAGATGCAGCTGTTGACACGGGTAAGTACGGTAAATGTTTTCAGCAGTTTTTTTATACAAAAATAAAGATATACCTACATTTCATCGCACGAAATTAAAGCATCTGCGGTAGTGCAGGACGTGGTCGGTTTCGATGACGGTCGTTGTACGCCAATGTGCTCCATTTAGAAATCCATAAATCATATCTACACACAATCCTTAAAACCGGGAAAATCATCCGTGTAAAAATCTATACTGCAGGTTTACAAATAAACGAAAAAAATTTATATATACAACAAATAATAGGTAAAAAAATATACCACAAAGAAATAATAATATAGGTTTTTTTTTTTTGAAGGGTAAAAACGATCAATTAAAAAAAGATCGTTTATTAAAAATGATCTGATGTATAATTCTTCAGTGGAGCGACGCGGAATATTTGAACGATTCCTTTGATTAACACCACATTTGATTTCCCTGCAGACGTCTCAGCTCCTCCCTTATAAAAAAAAATATATACCCCTGTCTCGGGTATTTGCGTGGCGTGTACATGAGATATATCTCGTTTGGGTTGAAGCGAGACAGCGCGTTCGCGGCGGCCGGAGCAATAAATTTCACACGAAAATCGTTACAGGAACTGTGTTTTATTATTATTATATTATATATATATATATCATATCGCGGCTATAGATCGTGGGCATATGATATCTGATCCTGACGTGTGTTTGTTATATAATGTACACCGATATACGAGTCGAAGTGAGAGATTGAGAGTAAGAGACACGATGTATAATAAATTTGTATAAATATAAAAATATACATATATGTGTTAAATGTAAATATATACACGATCAAGCCCAAAGAGTATTATAAAAAAAAAATAAAGAAATTCATATAGGAGTTGTATTAAATGCTTGTTTATAATATCGCGATTTAGACAAAAAGTCATCATCAAGTACTGTATTATAAATAATAGCAAAAAAGAAAAATACGACAGGAAAATAAAAAAAACGAATAAAATTATACACAGAATTATTATAATGTGTTATAATTAAAATTGTTTTAAAAAACGAATTATATATATATATATATATATACAAATTGATATATAAAATATTAATTTTTATAAATCTGTGTATTGAAAATATTTTTAAATTTCACACATATATATATATATATATATATATATATATATATATATATATATATATATTATACAAGCGTGTAATTCTTCCAAAACCGAATTTATAAAAAAATATATAATGTCGTATATTTAAAATTTCAAAGTCATTGCATCTATTGATCTATAATATATATATATGTACATGGTACATATGTAGAGTGCATATACTATGCGGATATATCGAATTGTATAATTAATTGTAGACAACAGTTTCTGTTCGTGCTTGGCGTAGTCAAAATCCAATCATACGAGTAGTAATGGAAGAAAATCGTACTGGAAAAGAGACCGCGTTTGAGATGGGAGGACGTAGCTAGTAAGGAAGGACGTGGAAGCGTTAGGAGGAGGTTTAGACTGGAGGATACAGGTGTCGGATAGGGAAAACTGGAGGCAATAGGTTGTGTGTCCTAGGGATGATTTACCTGAGAAGAAGAAGACAACAGTTTCGTAACTATTAAAATTAAATTCAAGTACGCGTTTTTGAATTATTGAAAACAAATTCAATAGTATCGTTTAATAATTGTTCAATAATAGTATAGTACATATTATTGTTTTACTTCGGGCCCCCTAATCGCACGGATGACCCGGGTGCGACCGTACCCAGCTCTGATCCGTCTTATAAGCCTGGTCCTCAACTCGTCGTGTCGTGTCATTTCGTGTGAAATACTCTTTTCCGATTGGCTCACATTGTCATGGTAGATATATTTTGATCGTGTCTACCAACACGTTACCGCGGTTACCTCAGAGTCGAATGGATTCAACTTTTGACCGTGCTGGTCGTAGCTGGTTACATTAGGTTAAAAATTTACACAGTTTACATTGGTTAAAATTAGTGATAATGTTAATGATCAGTGATAATAATAATAATTGAAAACGTTGGTAGAACCAGGCTCTGTCAACTTATACCTGTAAAAACGTTGACTTTGAGATTAGTTGAAAAGAGGTTCAACTGTATCGCTAGTATCGAATTTCATGGAATTATTTTGTTTACTCCATGAACGAAGAGTATATAATATAGACTATGGTACATACCTACATCTAAATATAATTTTATTTATGATCGATGTGTTTGGTTTTTTCACGATTTGTCGAAGTTCTTGCTGTCTTTATATTACTGTTGTATTAGAACTGTTGTTTTTTTCACTATGCCATCCAATAAGTGTTGTGTGCTGGGATGCAAAAGTGACAAAACCGTAAAAAAACATGTGTTTCCATCCGTCGACAATGATTTTGACATGTGGGTTTTTCTCACTGGGAATGAAAAACTACGAAGTCTTTCCAAGATTCATATAAGGAAAACCTACTTAAATTGTACAGAACATTTTAGTACTTCATGCTACATTTGTGGAACTATAGCAGATTGAAGAGAGGCTCAATACCATCTTTAGCATTACCAAGTTTGTATATTATATTTATTATATATTATGTGTGTGTGTGTGTACAGTGTTTGGAATGAACGCTTTCAATTTTGATGAGCAGCCTATAAACATGTTAACATGTTTTAATATATACAATGTACTCTCGATTATCCGTGGGCGGATTATCCGTAGTGTTCCGCGGAATCAATACAAAAAAAAAATATCTTTACAATGTACAATGTACATGTAATAAATACTTTTTTTTATTATATTTATTTATTTAATTATGTTTATTTTTGTTTTTCAATAACTATATTTAAAAGTTAATAAAAATTATTACCAATATGTTTGTATTTATTTCATATTTTCATACATTAATACATTATAATAGCTGAATAAATAAAATGATGGAAAAACTATATTGAAAATCGAAAAACTTATTTAAAATATAGATTGTCGTAAACAATCGATTATGTGTGAAGATCGATATTTGTTGCAAAAGAGGTTCACTTGCTGCGCTAGTAGTCGCACGGGTATCAAAAAATTGGTGGAGTCTGCGTTCTATTCTCTCCGTTTTCCATGGGTAGAACAACAGATAACCACAGATGAACGACTGGTAACAATTATTTCGTACGTCTCGTGTAGTGATGGTAATCTGCTATTTTTTTTTCTAACATTTGCTATTGCTATTGCTAATTTAAAATAGCAGTGAAAATTAGCAGCTATTGCTATTTTTGTAAAAACAGCTGATAATATAACGCTATCAAACGTTCTTAAATTTGTTGTTTAGCATTAGCTGCTAATAAACAATTAGCAGTTAATGCTAATAGCAGTAAGTGTAGACATTTAATGATCATTTTCCTTATTCCTTATAGTCATTGGGTCGAGGTATTTTTAGTGGATTGTTGACACTTGATATGCATTGTCAACTAATGTTAACAGTCAACTGATTATTGCTCTCCAGTAAAAGTGTACATGTCAAAAAAAATTAAATCATGCAAGTAATAATATTTATATTGTAGACGGAATCCACCATATGCCCATAGATATTATACTATAGTATCACAGATTAGATGAATATTCATTTAATCCGTGCTGCATAGTATACTGTCTATGTAGATAACTGATATTGATAATTAATATCTGTGAATTTTATTACACGTTGCTAACAGAAACAGATTATCAATTTTTCAATAGCTGCTATTTTAAATCTGTTGCGAAATAGCAAATAGCAATAAAAGTAGAACATATTCATAGACATACATATGTATAAATCCACGAACATATTACATTATTACATAAGAATACAGTGTAGGAAACCATAAAAAAATACAAAACCTACTTTATGAAATTTAGCAATCACTGCTATTAATTACACTAAATAGCAGTCTGCGATTGCTATAGTAAAATAGCAGTGCTAATATAACTGCTACTGCTATTTTTTATCATCACTAGTCTCGTGTCGTGTTCAAAACACGACACGACACGACGAGTTAAGGACTTAAGGCTTTAGTTACGCCGCTGGTCTCTTGAAGAGACTTTCTTCTATATGTACGTTCTATGCCGTAGTCACGCGGTCGGAGGGGCAACAGGTACGCAACGACCGGCGTGTGACCGACGCGACGCGCGCGTCCCGGCTCCCTTCGCGTATACGAGCGCGTTCGCTGCGGGCGCGCGTATAACAAATAAGAGATACGCTTCGTAGTACGAAAAACAAAACAAAAATCTCTTTCATAGATCACATACACACACACACACAGAGTATAAAAACGTACATTTCAAACGAGTGTAAAATATAAATTTCCAAAATACCGTGCGCACGTACATCTCTCTGCAGTATATTACGCAGTGTATATAATATTATAAATACGTGCTATTCAGCCCTGTTCCATTCGTCGCGCGTCGAAATACGTCTAAATATTGCGATCACGTACACCGATAAATAGGCAGGTACGCGCGCGCGCGCGCAGAAGCGCAAACGGCGACAACGCGTTGGGTTGTGCGCCGAATCGTTCGCCAGGGCTACTGTGTTGGAATACTAAAAAAGCTCGCGGCGACATAATATTATCGTCAACCGGTCGTCGTATTTCGCTTTCGGAAACGACCGGTTTATTTCTTCTTCTTCTTCTTCTTCTATAGGCGTAAACGAAAACGACGTGTGGACGTCGTCGTTGTCCGTCTCGTATAATATGTGTATTTTTTTTTTTATATAAAATACGAAATACAATAATAAAAAGCCATTCGTATGCTAAAACAAACCGTTGAGATCCAGCGGTGGACGCGGTGGGCCGCGCCACGCGCGTGTACGTGCACGCGCGTTTCCGTTAGGTACCACCGCGCGGAAACCGCGTTTACAGTAACCGGCTATTATAATACCGCGGTAGTAGTGCTACGCGTACGACTTCCTATCGTCGAATGAAAACAACAATATAAACGGCGAGAGACGCCGCGGTTCGAACTGGGAATGGGAAAAATTAATCTTTTAATTATGATTCGAATCGATTCACTAAAATGATTCGTTTATTGATTCAAGTGGTTCACTTGATACGAAATGATTTATAAATCAATCAGTGATCTAATTAAAAACAAATCGTTCGTTTTTGATTCGAATGTTGGTTAGACTAAAATCGGTTGAACTCTGGTTTTTGGGTCAAAACTGTTGAAACACCGTCAAATCGTATATCTGACTGCTGGATGTTTTTCAAAGACTATATAGGGGAAAAAAAATATTAAGAGTTCGTTTTAGTGAATGACCTACAATCCAAAGTTCAACTGAGTTGAAAGAAATCGGATATAAATAATTGATGTGTAATACCTATCCACGCATTTTAGTGTACAAATAATCATTGTAAAAATGTAATGTCGTATCACCACATAATGTATGATGATAAGTAGAAGTTTGTAATAAAAACATAAAACAACATTTAGTATTGATAGCAGAACTGTGATAATAATTTAAATACGAATTGGAATCGAAAATCATAATAAGCCATAAAGTGATATATGAAATATGATTCGGTCGGTACTCGGTCGTGTAGATTGATTGAAATGAAGTTACGAACGAGAGTCAAGTTCATAATCGAACGAATCGTTCTTTTCTTCTGAATCTGAATCAATTCGTTCACTGAAATGATTCGTTCATTTTGAACGAATCGTTCGCGAACGATCCATCCTTAGACTTCGAACGCGATGCATATCACCGCTGGACGTCGTCGTCGCCTTGCGGCGAGTAGACGAATTTCAGTCGCGCGTATATTCATATACACTGCTCTCGCAATAGCGCCTGCAGTGATCATGGCGCGGAAAGCGAAGAAAAATGATAGGTGACACGCGTTATTGAATTAGAATATTTTGTAGATTATAGATTTTCGATTTTCAGAAACAATGCTGTGTCAATCGGGGCCGGATTTAGGGGGAGGGAGCCGAGTGGGCTGCAGCCCAGGGCCGTCCGCACTCTTGTAATTATTTTACAGTTAACAGAAACATGCGGACGACGATGCGGAAAACAAAAGGTTTGAACCGTTTAAAACGTGCAAGTTCTGGAGAAAAACGCATTGAAAATTCGTCGGTCAGAGAAAGTTAAAAACGAACGAGTATAGGTACTTGAGAATTATTGAACGATTCGGAGAAATGAGGAAAAAATGGATAGGTTAAATATGTATACAATAATGAGAAACAATGAATGGATAACGATAAGAATAATAGAGGGAAAAGAACTCCGCTGTTTATATGATATAGATCATCATAGACGACTTGAGAAAAGCTTACAAAGAACTGAAAGTATAGTTGTGAAATACTTGATATACTTGATATACTGTGAGTGGATGAGAACTATATCGAAGTCACTGGACCGATCTATAAGGATTGAAAAAAAAAATTCGAATATTACAAATCGTAAGCAAAAAGCGTATGCAATGAGAATAAAGCCGAGGTCACACGGTGATAGTAAAACGCGATAGTACTATCGACGCTATCACGATAGCGTACTATCACTATCATAAGCCGTGGTCACACGGTGATAGTAAAACGCAATAGTACTATGGACACTATCGTCTAATCTGTTGTGGTTTCACCATTGATTTAAATATTTAATTATTATTTTTTTATTGCAAATAAGATTATATTAGTTGAATTTTCTTTTTTTATGAATTTAAAATGTCATCTCAACAAGTTGAGATTGCTATTATAAATATAAATCAAATTATTAATGTTATTAATATTCATTTTGATTTTAATAACTATAGTGAAATAACTAATAATGATTGATGATGAATAATAAAAAGAACTATTTAAATAAATAATGAGAAATAATATTATTATTAATAATATAATATAATATTATTCAAATAAAAAAATAACGAATGAAAAAAACGAAATGGCAACGTGATAAGATGATAGTGTGATAGTGTGATAGTTTGGGTCACACGATGAGAGTATACATGATAGTTCCTTTACTATTGCGATTTCTACTATCGACTATCATGCGTGCTTGATAGTTGATAGTAGAAATTGCGATAGTGTGATAGTTACTATCGTACCGTTCACATGGTGATAGTAACTGTACACTATCACGATAATTGCTGTCACGAAAGCAACTATCGCGTTTTACTATCACCGTGTGACCCCGGCTTAATGATGTTGAATTACACGAGAACGTAGTCAATGGGGAATGTAATTTGTATTATAGTTGTATAGTTTAAGAGATCATGTATACCCTATGAACCACATAGTTCTTTCGGCCAATTTTCCGACTAGACATAGGGTTACCGCGATGATAATATGAAATGGAAAAACGCGCGTATAATATTAATGTGTACAGCGTATTGGTAAATATTTGAATATTTGAACAGGATACGGCGTAATTATCGAGAGAGAAACCGAGAAGCTAATATCCCTCGTCCCTTCCACCCAAAAGAAGTATTTTTTTCATCTCGAAAATTACTCGAGAATTTGAAATGGACTTTTTTATCCGATTTATACTTTCTTACATAACGCTCATTTGCATTTTATAAATATTAAATAAGGTACAGGAAAAAAAAAGTTCTCGCAGAATTGGAAATATATTTCTCATATATTACGGTTACATAATTTCATACGTATTTCATAAGCATAAATGAACGTTAAATATAAAATATTTTATAATTTTTTACAGGAGATATATCAGTGATGAAAATACACGAACTAAAACTAATTTCATACGAATATTACTACATATACATTTTATAGTATATGATATCAGTTGTGATAATGGGCAAAAAAACAATATTTATCTGATAAATACATTATATATATATTAGATATAAATTATCCGTCAGATGAGGGCCAAGGTTATTATTGCCTCGATAAACTGAATTAATCAAGCCGCCTTTGATTGTAATCAATGTAGTATTATAATAATCAGTCTCGACCAAATAAATTCATATTATAACGAATTTAAATATTTGTATATTATACTGTTATATAAATATTAAATTCGACTATATTTTTACGTTTTATACTCGTACATTCGTTCAAAGATCGATCGAATTGTTTTTTCTACAATGGATTTTTTTTGTTGTTTTTTTTCTCTGAACACTCGTTCGCGTAGATTGACGTGCGTTCTTATAGCGTATTGGATATGGTATACAGATCAAAGGTTCCTAAAAATCTGTTGATCATCATGACTCAAAAAGTCGAAAAACATTTTTGACGTAACGATTTCCACGTGACTGAGCTGGTCGATGAAGAACTGTATTATTATTGGTCTATTTGAAGACGCGATTCGTTAAAAAAATACGCGTTTCAACAGTAAATATTTTATTTAACGGAGTTCTGCTGCAGGTCGTCTACAGCAGCAGCAGCAATAGGTACCTGAATCAAAATTTTCTGCTAAAGCTATATTATGAAGACTCGCTGGCTATTGCCCCATTGAATTTTCAGTCACGGACGCAACAATAAAGTGCAAATTTTTAGAACGAATTTCAACCGTGAAATTTATAAACGACGTGAAATATTACTTTAATATTGCGGATGCAGTTTACCTGCGAGAATAATCGAAAACGTATAAAATATAATAAATCGTATTTTTTATTTTACCATACCCCCCCAACCCCGCCGTATTTGAATCGATTTGAGCGCGGTCGATCGCTTTTGAAAATTTTCAAAAACTATAGTAGAACCCATAAGATATGTTCGGGTACCTCTGGATTATACTTGTATATATGGATCATTGATGTGCAACGCGCGTATGTTGCGAAATATATCGTATTATTATTATTATGAAACCGATCGAACGTTTCCGTTGAAAACTAATATATTCGTTATCAGCTTTATTACGAGCAACAATAATGCGTGTATATTAACTGTTTTATTTTTTTATATTTATCGCGATGGCGCAATTTTCGTTGTAAAAAAAAAATTGTACAATAACGTTACGCGTCGTATATACAATTATAATACGCGTTTATTTCGTCGTTTTTATATAATATATTCAAGAATTCGTTTTCTATAACTTCGGAAAGGATTCTTCGTCCGCGAATATGTATTGGGGGGGATGGACCGTTCCAAGTACTCCTCTCTCTCTATTCGGTATCGGCACGGGTCCCGTCCGTTGCCGGCGGCGGCGGCGGCGGCGGATGACGTTTGCCGATCTGACAACTGCTCATCGAACTGTTGATCGCCGGCTGCTTAGCGTCGTCCGCTGCAGCGCCTGCAATGAAGGTTTGACGGTTGTCTTTCGCTGCCACGGCTGGTCGTAACGACAACGCCGGCATGCTCGCGGCAGTTTTCAGCTTCCTCTCCTTATTGTCGTCCATGTTCGTATAATGATGTGTCACTACGAAAAACGCGTTATACAAAATCACTGTTATGTAAGACAAACACGAGACTCTTAAAACAGTTAACCCGTCGTGTATACGCACGATTTTATATTAGAAGATCCGTCGATCACCTCACTATCTCTTCTGTTTGCGTCTACACACAACTATCGTAACCCTGGAAACGATATCGATTTATTAAAAGATTCGCGTTGATATTTTCGATATGCGCGCACAGGTGTGTACCTATATACGTACGTTTACGCGAATCGCGTTCGACTGACCGCGCGGATTGAGTTGAGCTTTGGTATAGAAATAATAATAACGTAATTAACATATTATATTATACACTCGTTTGTTTTCCGCGTTGCCCCGTGTGCGCCGCGATCTCGTTATTGTATATTTGTTCCGTGGAAACGGCCGATTTTCAAATATAATATATTTATTCGCATATAATAATATGACCCGATTAACACGCGATAATAGAACGTAAATTAACGAAATCACGAAAATTCAACATTTTAATAAAATAATAAAACTTTAAACGAACAGCGTAGGTTGTATATTTTAATATCCAAGCCATTTAATCCGCGGTGACTTTATCGAGTCCTACTAGTCCTCCCGGTGCTAGTAGTATGATCCGATATACAGGACGTTCTTCGACGATATGTTCTGAGGATTGGATTTGCGGCGTGTCCGCAGTCGCGTATTGCGCAGAGGGCTTTGAGCTCCACATTGTGTAACTCATGTTTCCAGTACGTCCGTGTCCTGGTCTGAGTCTACGTATTGAACACTATCTCCGTTGTCTCCTACGGAGATCGAATCCGGGGGTTGCGTTATAGGTTGATTCGTGTCGATGTTGTTAGTGCTCATCCGTCCGTCTGTCCGTTGTTAGATTCTTTTTTCCGTGATTAGTTTTTTCGATTTAATTCATATAAAAGTGGTAATTTTCGGTTTTAAGGTTTGACAATTTAATACAGTGTCAGACGTACGTCACTTCAACTTTTATCGAATGCAATGATTTATCGCATTGTTTTCAAATTTATAGTAATAACAAAACTCTGAAATCGTTATCCGAGTAATCCGCTTGAGCGACATCCACAAAAAACCCTGCGGCTCGCTACCTTTTTATATGTTTTTTTAAAAATCATTTCCTCGAGATGACCGGGTTTTAACGCTCTTCTTGGATCAGCAGCTCTTGCGCGTATCCACTTCCAAATGTGTGTGTGTGTTTCTTTTCGAATTTTGTTTTTTTTTTTTTTAGTTCTTTGACATTTCGAGGTTTCTGACGTGCGAGTATAGACTTTACTTTTAAATAACCCCACGAAAACAAAACAAGTCATACGCTGAAAAGTCTGCAAATAATCGTGGTACGGGCCACCGGTCTTTTTTTTTATTTGGAAACAAAATTTGCGGTTTTCAAACGTATCAGTCGATTTTTCTTTTTGCGTTTATATAATATATACGACGCATTCCTGCGCGACAAGAACGTTTAGATTCACATAATATTATACGCTCATCGTTTTTTGCAGTTGAATAAAATAATAAACTTCGGAAATTGACGCGTTATAGTTACCAGTAAAAAAAGTGACTTTACAGTTTATAATTAGGTTATATTTAAATTTTAGTAAAACGAAATGTGTTTCGTATTGATAATTTATATAGATTTTTTGTGTTTATTCGGTCGCATAATATTATAATTAACAATATGTTATCTGTCACAGGTACCATATGCGTATGGTATGCACTGCGTATATAGTTTCGACACAGTTCGTACAATTTATCGCTATGTGTTTGAAGCGAAATAATAATAATAATAACACTCGGATAAAAACTGAAATAAAACGCGTTACATTTCATTTGTATATACAGTCACTGTATAAGAGGCCAGCAAAATATTTCTCATTGGAAAATCGTCTATAGGTGTCTCTTAAGGAAAACGGAATTTTTATTTTCAATATAATTTTCGTGTACACGCCTCGTAGTCTAATGATGTTCAACGCTCTAAATAAATCGTACACGCTATGTACTGTTATTTAAAAGCATCGATTAGTTAGTTTGGCGCAGTAAACCTGTTTGAAATAAATTACACGTATTTGTACAAATGATTAAATTTTATCCACTAAATACTTCGTATAATTAATTATACGTACTCCGTTCAGTATAATGAATAACAGGGCTCGGATATAGCATATTTGCTTAATATTATTATTGATATATTGATATCTCTATGGAGATAAAAATACAGGCAGAGTTTGTTTTATGAATTCCACGCATAAAAATTCTTTATTGAGTAAGCGTGTTAGATTTTTAACGCTATTTTCGCTTGCAGTTTTAGTTGCTAATATCCATTAAATTAGTGAATTTATTTCGTATTTTCGACAAATCTCGTCATAATCGAAAGTAAAACACGGCACAACATTGCCATTTTATTAGATTTTATTCTTCTGTCCTGCGTTAATCAATTCTCGTTTTTCTCGTTATTTCACATGCTGTTTTCAACTGTTTTTGGAGGGCGTATTTTAAGACATTTTCCGTACATTATTGTGGCGCGTATTTCAGTTGTACATTTTAGCGCTCTAATAAAATCCGAGTCCCGGTATAATGAGGTACCTGCTGAAGTTTGTGTAAAACGTTTGCAGTGTCGATATAGAACGCGGCATCGCGTTTTATGTTAAAATTCGTTTTTATTTACTTTGAAGCGAACGAAAATATGACCTCTACTCGAGACTAATGTATACGTATAAATAATGATATACGCCTCGTATTGTACATAATATATATATATACTCGTACATACCAATACCGTGGTGATGTTATAACAATAATATATGTATACGCAATTCAAGACCTCCTGACTCAATTGTTGGTTGTAATCATTAATTGAAACAACGGTATATATATAAGTATACATTCCGGGCGTATATAATATTCATATAGCTACGCATTTGAATACAGCAGTTAATCGGGCGCGACGACGACGTGTTTTGTTAGAATTACACTGAAATCTCGACAGCAAACCATTTACATTTAGTTTTTACTGTCTTAGAATAATAATATATTATGGTCCGGCGGTTAATAAAGTGGACTTTAAATACACTTTTTAAAAAAAATTAAGGAACAAAAATGGAAAAATACAAAGAAGTATCTACACTGCATGCAAATACATCGGTACATGTATATGTCTTGTATATATCTCATTTATTTTTTACACGTGACAAAAAGTTACCTATAACTTAGTCCTCGTCTCCTCGTACCTATAGACATATCTATGAATATATATGTAGACATCTATAGATATATAGATATCCATATATATATATATATTTCTATAGATCGCACTGCCATCGCAGTTGCAATGTAACTGGCAACGATGGTATAGAAGTGGAGGGGGGACCTGGCCGGGTGGTGAGTAGAGCCGGGTTCATGACGTCATGGTAACGCTCTCGGTGTCGCACAAATTTATAGAATGACCCCAGCCATAAGACATATACGTGTCAAAAAAAAAAAAAAAATGGAAATAGCTTAGGGAAAAGAAACTAAAGACTTATAAAAAGTAAAAAGGACGAGGAGACGCGCCGCGGCGTGTTATTTAAATTTCAAATGTCTGGCAGTTTGTCGTCGTCGTCGTCGCCGCGGACGCGATTGCTCGCGCGTCAAATGGACCAGAGCGCGTACGCGTATAAATATATAATTTAAGCTCAGAAAAGCGCGCTATGTATTATGTGCGCAGAAAAATTAATTTAGCGTAATTTAATAATATTTTATTATGTTGTACAGGAGAGGAGGTGCAGTCAGTCGCGATATAATAATGAAAAAAAAAAATATATATATAAATAGTGAAATGTTCCGGAAATAGTAGGAATTTCGTGTTTTTTTTTTTTTGTCGTTTCACGACCGATTGAACCGGAGACGATGGAATATTTTATATAACGTCAAATACCTATTAATATTATCACGTCACAAACGGAACGAGCGTTAACCGTCCGAAACGATGATATCGAATAATCGCGCGGCGCGCGTCAGAGAAACGGCCAATTTTTTTCTCCCGAAACGAATACAGAAATCATGCTACGCGTCACAGAATCGTTGAACGATTTTTTTCCGAACTGTGCTCGAGATCGTTTTATGGTGCGATATAGTTTCACGACTCATTTGTCTCCGAACACAACCATAGTAATAACAATAATAATAATAACGATTATTATTAGGGAAGAGGACATTTGCATATTTGCAGTTTTATACAAAACAATCGCAAAAAAAAAAAAAATAGCAAAGTGAATAAAATCGGTATTACACGTGCGGGGGAATATCGATAAGATTGGCGAAAAAAGTCGAACGGCTGAAATAATTTTGTTTACGGTTTCGTCTTGGATTTTTAAAACTTATATACAGTGTTGTATATTATCTAGATAGATTTATCTAGATAAATTATCTAGATCATTTTTTTTCATCTTTTATCTTCTATAGATGAATTCAAAATGAGCTATCTGAGTCATTATCTTAGATTAATATGTAAGTCATCTAGATAAATTTATCTAGATAAAATAAATTTAATAAGCGCTTATTTTTTATCCAATACCCACAAAAATTCGAGTTCCTCGGTTACATTTTTTTTTCAATTTTCTATCCTAAATAAATTCAACTACAGAAATCCTAAATAATCTTTTTTTCTGTGTCACAATGTTGGATATATCAAACGGGCGGGCGACGCAATATTCCATGGGAGCAAGCGAGTGTCCGAGCTACCCGTGGAGCACGATCGGAAACGCGAATGTTTTCAATAATAGTCTACAGTCTACACTATACACATTGATTAAATATAATAATATGTATATTTATTCAATGCTATACAGAAAATAGTTCTACGTAATAATCGTCGCCCGCGTCAGAAACAAACGAATTCGTTCCTACGCGGCGACAATTTTATTATCGCCCGCCCGTCTGATTACCGTTCAAATAGGACTTTCCATTAATAAAACCTATTTTTAATTTTATGGCGTTATGCTCTTTTGGTTGTTTCTGTTAGACCTTCGTTTAAAATAGCATATGCAGGGAGGGCTGCGAGCAGGCTACCATCATCCTCCCCTTAAATCAACATTTATTTTTATATTTGTTGCATTGATGTTGTGTGTTTAATGTTTGTAAAAGCTAATACGTAGCCATACGATAAATAAATAATCAATTAGAAATTTTATAATACTTATGTAGTAAAAAAAAATTATCTTTTTTTTTATCTAAATAAATTGTAATTAATTATTTATCTTTATCTAGATAATTACAATTTTAATTATCTTTTATCTTAATCTAGATAATTTTATTGTCTAACATCTTTTATCTTTATCTAGATAAATTAATATTTATCTTTATACAACACTGCTTATATATAACAAAAAAATTCAAAAGGTATTTGGAAAAAAAAATTGGGGATGGAAACGAGATATTGTAACTCGAATGATAATTCGAGTGCTATACGTCCTAGTTATCACTAGACTCTTAGAAATTCGCATAATTTTTCTGAAAAGCGTAAAAAGTAGCATTTATTCAAAATGTAAATCCTCATCCTGTTCGTGTTGTACAGAATCAGACGCCGAAATTTTGTTTTGCATGTTTCAACTTTTTTTTTTTTCTATCATATTTTTACCGACTTCGAAAAAGGAAAAGGTTCTCAATTCGACCCGTGACCGGTTTTTTTTTATGTTTGACCACCGATCATTCCGAAACTACTGGACTGCAGATTCGGACGAATCTTTATATGAAAGTGTATCACCTCCCGGTGGTCCCATTCCGATTTCGTAAGGATTGGCCCCACTATTCTGCCAGTAATTTAGTTATTTGTAATTGTTTTTTTTTATTATTTTTATTATTAAAGAGAGTAGTCGCACGGTGAAATTTTCCTTCGTCACGTTGATCAAATATAATACGTGTTCCATTTACCGAATAAATATATATATATTTATTGACTCTCTAGCGAACATTTGCATTACTAGTTAATACTGTTGATGTATACACCATCAGAGTGACACATCAATATTATTTTATTTATATTAATTTATTGCAATAACTGTATTAGATTAATAAAATCCGTTTCTCTAATGTAATTTTGTTTGAAATTCGGCGCCGATTTCGAAAAGTTTATTGATTTTATTTTTAATAACATAGTCTAAATTTTAGTGACTTTTTTTTTTGTTTACTCATTTCTATCAAAATAATCGTTATTTTTAAATACAGTAGAAGCTCGATGTGTCGAAAACCTCGATAAATCGAAAGGAAAACTATGGAAAAAAACTCGGAACATTCCGTGTTTTTTCGAATATAGACGGATAGTGACGATTATTTATTGTTGGTACGGAACAACCTTTAGTAATATGGACGATAAAGTGATAAATCTGCTCTATAAATGTGGCAGAAGATACTATTGATAACAACGTATTGTGCAAGAACCAAACTCAAAGTAAAATATCGAATTAATTCTTGTAAACTCTTAACACGGTACACATTTTTTTTATCATATTCTTTAATAATAATTTTAAAACAATAATAATAATAACATAGTAATATATACACACTGTAATTCGTACGTAATAATAAAAAAATGGTAATACATTTTAAAAACTCATAAAATCGAATTTTTTTCCTAGAATCTTGATAACTCGAAAACCTTTTATATAAATAAGTCGAAAACCTCGATAAGTCGTAAAAAAATTGCTTTTCCCTTGAATTTCGACCTATCGATATTCGATTGTATGTACATAATAGGAAATCGAGAAATTTTTCATTTAAATATCTATTTCTCGTAAATAAAATCCTATATAATTTTACGATTATTTCGTATATTTGTTGTATTGATTTTTTAAAAATACGCTGTATTTATTAGAGCTATAAGTCAGCTAGTTATCACTATATTATATATATATATATATATATATATATATTATGTTAAATGCGTATAAAAATTTCAACACTACGCGCGTATAATAAATTCACTGCGGAATAAATTTACACCGTGTTATTAAATATAAAACGTTAACGGTATAGAGATAATGTTCAACAGTTAACCGGGGTTAGATTAAGTTTGACAAAACGATGGGTATTATAATTTTAACGTAAAGCCGTTATGCTAACGCGTGTCCTGTTATTATATATCCGTTTAAGCCCTTATTTTATTGCACACATTACATATTATATAATATAGTTTCAGTTAGAACATCGTTTTTATACGATATATAGCTCAACGCCAGGACTCGGATTCCATAATTGTTTACTATTATTGAATACAGATAAAAATAGCAATTTTTTTTTTTTTACGCATCAAGGATTCCAAGTATAAAATTCTATTTTGCATATTTTAAGCGTTTTAGATTTTTAGGTGTTATTTTTTCAATTTTGACGCAATTTTTTTTTCTTTCGTGTTAATACACGCATACGCGTTAACTTTAAACTATTTTGTGTTTTTTCGTAAAATCGCCACACGTCTGTATTGTAGTTGCCATAATATGGTTTTCATCATCTGTTGGTAGGAGTCGATCGTATTACGTCCCGAAAATATAATCTCTATCCCAACTATTCGGGGTCGGCCACCTTTGTCCTAAACCTCCACTTGACCCGATCTCCCAAATCATCCACGCACACAACAGCATTCAACCACTTCTTCTTCGGTCTTCCTCTGCTTCCTTCAACATTCTTTTCCATAACCGTTCTTACAGCTTCCGAATCTTCTCTCCTCGCATAACATGACCAAACCACGCCTAAGTCTATTCTCTATTTCTCTCTCATCTTCTCCACGATCGACGCTACTCCTGTGCTTCTTCTCACATATTCATTTCTCATCCTATCTTCTCTTGTCACCCCATTCTGCATCCATCTCTGATACACACGCTCTCTGCTCTATTTTCTTGTCCACCGTTCAACACACATATTACACACACACACACACTTTATTACGCGTATTGAATTGAAATATTCCGAGCTCGTGGACGCCGCGGTCGATGAAATCGCTCAAGAGCCTCTCCGTAGAGTAGAAATCCTCGAATAATTCGCGCAAACGACGTTTAAAAAATGATTTTTTAGTTCGCCGAGAGAGAAAAATAGAAAAACGTTAAACGCGAATATCGGTAAACCGTATAATTAATATACACCGTCGTAAACGTGCTGTACACGTAACCAGTTTTTTTATAAGGTGTTTCCGCAATACGTCTCGCGCGTTCCTCGCGACGGGGCACACGCGCAACGGCGATTCTTATCTGCTCTGCGCAGAGCAAATTAACGCCCAGAGACCGTATCCACCACCATAACATCGTATATTTATACACTTAAATATACACTTATAAGTCGGACAGAAACAAAAAAAAAAAAAAGCGAAATAATAACGAACTCTGCTAGCAGCAGCAGCAGCAGCAGCTGTTTCGGCGTATAATATATCGGCTGCACCGCCCGCGTCGGCATCGCCGTATTCGATGGGTTTCAATAACCGCCAGTGCTGCAAGCGCGTATGTATATATTACTGTCCGTGTCGGCGAGGCGCTGTGGATCGAAGACAAGCAGGTGAATTATTTTTTTTCGACCGGTCGGTATACGAGTATCCCCGTCCGTGTATAAGAGTGGAACGGCCGTGTATAATACGATCTCTTAATTGATTCTATATATATATGTATGTATATAACAGTACTTACACATCTCCTTTATAGATAAAAAAAAATAATAATAATAATAATATCGTTATCTACACCATTTGATCTTTCCGGGGGCATCCGAGAAATTGCTCTCGGAATATATTATTTTCGTTCTATCCGGTTCCAATTAATAATAACGCGCGTGTGTAGTAATCGCGTTCGTTTTACCATCGGTTCCTTTTTTCCCCTCCTCACTATTATTTCCCGTCTACTTATAGAACGTTTCTAAAAAAAATATATATATATATATATATATTACCCGTAGTACACAACGCGTAACGGGGCAAACCGCGGCCTCGAGCGTATATATACGCTGTATAATTGTCGTCGCTACGTTTAACAGTAATTACTATGCGATTGCAGTATACAACAGTCAAACAGTATAACTGTGCACCTGTACGGCTTAAAAGCGCACACTGCACAAAAGTCGATACGCAACTTAATCAGACGATGAAACCCGTGACGGGGACATTGAGACCTACTCGAGTAGATCGGTCTTAGCCTATTGTAGCAGCGGAGGAGCGAATCCACCAATCGGATACTGGACAGAATTGAACACGACCCGAGTCGTCCTCCGTTTAACGATATAACCGGGACATCCACAAATGAGGCTGAAATCGAGTAATCCCATCGACGCTCAACGGACGAATCGGTACCGGTTAGCATATAAGCATTCCGTTTGGGCACCTGTATTCGATTATTTCAATTACGCTCTCCGATTGGTCGATTTTAAATTTTCCGCCTATTTAAAACCTATTATATATAAGGACGGGTAAAAATTCCCGGAATGATAGTTTACTGAAAAATAAAATACGGAAATCGTGATAACGGATCTTTGACGTGCGGAAAGTATAAATCCGAAACTGTGTTATGTTCCATGGCATTTGTGATGTCAGTGTGTTATCACTGTATTATTATTATTATATTATACTCATCCTTACAAGTCCGAGATACCTCTTCTTGCTCACTTCGCGAGCTCCTGTCTGAACTTGAACTAAAAATATCCAATGATTTGTTCTGAAAAACCACCTTAAAGTTAGTGAAGTGCGCATGTTTGGTTCGTTTAATAAACTGTGTATTACACTGATAACACATTGACATCACAAATGTCAGGCGGGAAATTAAAAATCAACCAGTCGGAGAGCGTAATTGAATACAGGTGCCCAAACGGACCCCAGAATGCTTATATGCTACCGGTTACGTTGAAAAACCGCTGGAACGCTTCTCGCGTCCCGAAATTTCTCCTTGGCTGAAAATCTCGGACAAAAGGTCCCTGGATTTGATGTCCCGCGTGCACAATGGGGGGTAACCTTGAATAGAATGAGAACGGATCAAGGCAAGGTGTGGCAACACTTTGTTCAAATGGTGCATGACTCAGACTCCGTTCGGTGAGTATGGGTTGGAGCAAATATTGCACCGTGTGTTTAGATAAGTGATTATTATAATAATATTTTTGAAGATATAGTAGTTTATTTTGCGAAAACGAAATACTTATTTAAAGCACGGTATATATATAGTCATTCAAAGGTATAATATACTTATATAAGAGATATAAAACAACGATTAAACGAATAAATTAATTTTACGCGGAAAAGTATTAAGTTATAAAAAAAAAAATCTGCAGACAAAATATTATTTGCGAATGACGATGATAACAGCTGGGGATCGAGCAGAGTTTTTGAAACGAACAAAAAACCAATTGAACCCGTGCATTTGATGAAGTGCGCGGCGAAAGGTGGTAAATTATAATATATATATATATAATATCATTCCGAGAACGGACGCGTTAAATAATAATAAAAAATATATCGTATTACGTCAAAAAAAAAAAGTGTTTATTTATAATTTCTTATATAAAATATACGTTTGTTTATTTTAGAAACGATCCAATTCTATCGGCTCGCATTATCGTCATATTCCTCAAATGTTACCTATACCAACTCTACACAGTTAGAATAGCGAAATTCAGTTATACAATTTTAATCCGTTTTAGATATTGGACGAAGCGACCGAATTGGTTTTGCAATAATGATGTTTATTCTGTTTTTCTGTGAAAAAATTGTCGTCTAAAAAGAATATATGCTCGCGGATGATCTCGCCATGCGTTATTATCCGGCAACAAATATTGTATCTCTATAGTTATTATATTATATATATACCTCGTTTGAAACGTTTTTCGATTTTCTCAGTATAGTTTCGCCTTTTGAATAATTCAATACAACCCAAAAATTCAAAGGAAATTTATTTTCTCCGTAGTTTTTCAAACGCGACACAAAAAACTTACCAAATTAATTGTCATAGTGTCTTGAAATGTACAACAAATGCTTTACACTATTATAATATATAAGTAAAACAAATTTTCAAAAAAATTTCTTTCGATTTTCGGCTATTATTATAGTAATATTATTATTAGATATTAAGCTATCAAAGTCATAAAAAGAGAGTAATTTTTGGTTTTAAAAGCTGAACATTCTATACAACACAGGTCCTACGACGTTGCATCAACCGTATATATTAGAAAAGTCTTGACAGTCATGAAAGTCACAATTTTTTGTTTTCATTACCGTTTAAAATTTCCCGACAAATTGCAGTTATTACACACCGCGAAGTTCCGCTCAGAATCGTTCTATCGAATGCAACGATTTATCATTGCTATTTCAAATCCGTACAGTAACAACAAAACTCTAAAACTTGAAGTAATATTCACTAGCTAAAGCGACCTATAATATCCACAACAACACCAGCTGTCCGTTTTTTTTCTCATTTGTATAACGCAAAATATAACATTCTTTTACCACTGTCTGTGACTGCATTATAATATTATTATTATTTTGAAATCGAATTTTTTGAAATATGTATGATATATTGTGTTTAACCTTTCGTGTGTAATAACATATTATATTAATCGAGTGAAACTGTCTTCATATATTTTATAATATATTTCGTCTATATAAAATTGTACAACGGATATATACGTATAACTATTTTATTCCTCCGCCATTATATATTATACGGATAAAAAAAATGTCAATTTTAATAAAACATCTGGCCGCGTTTACCAAACGCTTTTTAATAAAAAACGTATTTTTAATCAAATTTAAATTTCGGCCGACAAAGTAACGGATAAAATTTATTAATCGATGACAATTTTTTAATAAAAACTACAAAAAAAAAATCGTTTTTTATAATATGTCGTTTCTTGCAGTACACCGCATCGGTTAAAATCATTTTTTTTCCCAATTTAATATACAACGTTATCGATATTAGCTGGTATAATGCGACTTACAATACGAAGTACCGTTTATATGGGGTAGATCATACGCTTGTATTTATGTATTTATTTTTACACCTTACGTTGCTCCTTCTGTAGCACAAAATTGTTTTTGCTAGTAAAACTAAGCGTATTCGTTTATTTTTAAATAAAATAATTCGATGATATTTACGTATTTCATTTAATACAGGAAATGTCAATAATAATATTATAGGCGTTGCCTTAAGTAGGTACCGAAAGAACAATTGAAATAAACAAGTAAATCGTACAAATCCGGATTCCACTTTAAGTGTGATGAGAGAATACTATAAAGCGTATCAGATTAATACCTTATAGGTACCTACCGCTAGTCTCATAAATCAACTAGAAGAACGATTTTCAGCCCATTCAGAAATGTTTAAAGGCGCGTTAAATTAATATTATATCATTTTAATTGTAATTTTTATTAATATAAAATTTTTAAAAAAAAATTACTCATATTTTCATATCCCCCCCCCCCACCAATGAAACATTCTCAATTACGCCACTGCAGCTAAAACATATATATCGAATGTATTTATAAGTTTACACCTATATATGTATATATATATAAATATTAAATGAAAGCTGAAAATACACTGAATAAGTATGCGTTTTCGGTATAAAGAGTTTATACATAATATAATATACCGTTTTATTATTCGTCGATAGGACAATAATATTATTGCGGCCCGCGTGTTTATACTGTACGAAACGACCAAAGTCAATAAAATGCCGTTTGGATTTTACGACTTCTATTTACTTAGCGGACGGAATAAAACGAAAACCCTCCCAACTGATGCTGCTGCTGCTGCTGCTGTTGTACAATGACTTGCAAATTACTAATGTTATTAGCAAATGGATTGCTTAGGAGAGTCCATTAACTTGACTTTTACGCGGTTAGTGCGCACTGCTTCGGTGTACACATATTATATGGTTTCAATAAATAATGATTACCGCGGCGCAGACGCATTTAAAGAATTGACTTTTTCTCCGACCAGAAATAATAATAATAAAAAGCGTTTACGTCACTCGTACGGGGTTTTTGTACTCACATTTTGTATCGTGTTGTGTGGGTACGCTGGGTGATTTTTTTTTTTGTTTCTTTTATTTCTCTTAATATTTTAACTTCCAACGCTTGGATAGGGATCTAATTGCTGCAGCGGTGAGAGACGGCTGTTTGGCCGTCACGAAATAGCGTTACGACACTTGTTGATTCGCGGTGTCGAGCTGATAACTGATATCATAAATATGCGATCGTTATCATTCATTCGACCGCGGGTTGTTTTGGATCCTGCAGAGCGGAGCTGCGAAGAAGCCGTATAATGGTTTTACAACGATTATTATTTTATTTATATTTTGTTGCGTGTACGCGACTTATCGACAAGAAACAGCCGAGTGCTTAGTAAAAATCCACGTTTTTACGAGTTATTATTTTTAATTTAAGAACACCGGAATCGAAACCGAAATATTTGTTTTCCAAAAACCTGAACCGGAATTGCAGGACCGACATTTTTTTTTTAAGGTTCCATTGCCCTGTAAATGTAATAAATAATAATCGTATTACGTATATGCGCGTGTAATATATTCGAAACGGCAAATATCGATCTGCGCTGCAGGCGAGTAAACGCGCGCGTGCACGTATACGATTTGAATTTTATGAAATTTCGTATTAATATATTTTATAACGTTTACCGTATGAAATTTACACGTATTTTTTTTTCTTTTTTGTTTTAGCCCGCTACGTGCGGTATAGGTAATGAAAAAATATATATGCTCGCGTTTATTCCGTCGCCCGTTTTAACTTTTAAACTAATGAAATTACAGCAATTGTCGGTTTATATATTTTTATTGCGTACGTAATACAATTTTTTCCCCCTATACCGGCTATCGCGATTTACGTCATATTACGCGAAAAACGCAGTTCAAAATATTACGAGCGATTATATCGTGCGCGCGTGTGTTCCGATGGAAATGGAACAAAAAAAATTGTCCACATAAAGAAAAAAGTGGTAATTTTTTTTTTTTTTACTACTATATCACTACTTTTTCTATTTCTATTCTGGACTCGTGTGAAAACCTTGTTAACCGCACAACGCTTTCACTGCGATGAAACTAAACCGTGAGGTGTAATAAAAAAACGAGTACTGCGGATACGAAAACGTAAAACAGTGAAAATCCTTTGAATTGCGTTCGAATATTTAGTAGGTAAATATTTAAACGACGTGTTTTCCGAGCGAAACGAGAGAAATTTTTTTTTTTTATAAATCTCCGTTATTGAGTACAATAAGTCGTCACCAGTATACAGAAGAAGACATCAGCGAATTTAACATTCCCGACACGTTAGACGCAACCATAGATAAGAAATATATGGACACTCCTATACTGAATGTGCACGGGGTAGCGGTCCGTTTTAGAAGAGAGATAATGGTTCTGTTTCTCGCACGTGGTATTTTTTAAGGTTATTTTAACGAAATTATTATATATATATTGTCTTTGGAAATTATACGTGGTGATAACAGTCGTTTTCAAATTTTGATATTACGTGTATATAAAAATATAATATGTTAAACATTGCCGAAGTTTTCCCCGATGACTGGAACACCTTAATACTTTTATACTTACTTAATTAAATCAATCGCGCCCACACAAAATGGGCTTATTTTTATTATTTATTATCACATTGTGGAATTTTAGGCACGGAAAAAATTGTAACTATTGCCAACGGAAGAAAGAATAAGCTACTCCGTATAATTCTCATAAGACGAGCACGTAATGACCCATCCATACATTTATTGTCTATGGACGCAACACTAGGACCAAACACACAGACGCCAACAATCAAATCTCGAAGTTCTTCAAAAAAAAAAATCACAATGGACCGTTTTCACCAACATTTGTTAACGATTCAACATGTTGTTAATTGTATTTAACAATTAGTTGGTGAAAATTAGTTTTCACCGAGATTTGTTAACCAGATTAAGTTGACCACCCGAAATCGGCTTGTTAAAATTTAATCGGCATTTTAAAACGCCATAGATCCACTATAATAAATTGAGTTGCCTGTTTTTAATATTATATTATCACTTATCGGTTATCACATTTCGCGATAACCAACGAGAACGTTAGAATCAAGGTAACCGTTTTGGTATAAACCAGTATAACGTTTTGTTAACTTAACAAATAGAATTTAACAATAGGCGTGTTTTGGCCATGCAGTTTTAAGTAAATCGATCAACAAACAAATTGTTTTGGCGAGATTGTTCGATGCGATTGTTTGGTAGATGAATGCATTTTGTGGCAAACAGGTTACTGAATCAGCAACCAAATAAAATCTTCGTTAACTGAATTCGGTTGCTCATAATCTCACTGATAAGGATTATCATATTCTGTGATTCTTTTTTTTTTAAATTTACGTGTGCAGTTTTCTTACAATTTGTTTATATTTACAAATATTTAACTACAAAATATGGAATTTATATTTATTACATTTTGTAAAGATTTAGAAGGCAAAATAACATATACAACGATGAAAAAAACGAAATACTTTGTAAAATTCATAATTTCAGTATTTAAAAATTTTTTTTAAAAATATATTTCTCCTTAATTGGATTAATTTGACCGTATTTGTTTGCGACTGCACAATTATGTTGCAAAGGGCAGACAACATTTCTTGGTCGTTATTCATATTTTTCACAATTGAGGTCTTCGGGGCAATAACGGAATTAAAAAAAATATTAAATAAATTGTAAAATATAAAAATATGATTATCCGTTATCAGTTTATCACTTCATCAATACCGTAATATTTATGGTCCCAGTAAACACTGTGTTTTGGCGATATAGCAACCAAGTGGCAATTTGAACAAACAATTTTAGGAACTAGGTTGCTCAAAACGTCATCGCCAAAACACGCCTAATAACAATGTAACGGTAAAACTTATATACCATATAATTCAACCAGAAGTTAAATTTAAACGAATCGTTAACTGACACGGTGTTAGAGTGTATTTAACAATAATTAAACCGAAACCGGCCAAATGCGTACAATTCGATATAATGAAATTAACCAAAACGTAAAATTAAAATTCGTACAAACGCGTTCGTGACTAATAATTGCCATTCGATATACGTTATTAAGATCAAAAAAAAAATGCCAATTTCATTGAACACGAATATTACAGGCATAGCGCTGGCTGTTGTCGTTCAGCCGTATACACGAACGGCTGTGTAAACGCATATCGTTATTAATGATATTCGCCGCGGCCTCGACGATTCGTCGGCGGGACGAATGGAAGTAGTACACGCGCATATTATAATGAACGCGCGCTCGGCGGCGGCGGCGGCGGACAGAAGGTATTTAACAAATCACTGCGACACATAACCGAGGTGTGCTGCTGCTGCTGTTATGTATAATATGCTGTGTGTGTGCGCGCGTACGGGGCGAACAGAAACGGGAGAGTATATAATATTATATTGAAGTTCATCAAACCGCAAAATACACCACACCTCGGGCCGCCATCAATTCTCGTGTGTGTTTGGCATCGTTGATTTGCATTCGCTCGCGCGACGAAATTACATACAGAAAGGGTTCTCCGACCCGTCCCTTCTGTAGACTCTCGCATCACGAGCATGCGCGTCGTGTTAGTGTACACAATATACATAGGCGGTGTCGGTTAATTGCAGACGCGGCGGCGGCGGCGGAAGCGTTCATGAAGAAACATTGCCGCGGACGTGTAATTAACGCGGACAAAAAGACGCGTCGTCGTCGTCGATTTCTCGCTCGGAGGCTGCGACAGAACGGTCCACCACCCGCACGCCCTTCTGCAGGCTTCTATCTCTCTCTCTCTCTCTCTCTCTATACGCGCGCGATCTTTACGCCTTTACGCGCTCCGCAAAGACTGCACCGCGAAGCGCGTATTATTATTATTATTTATCGTACGCCGCCTGAAACGGAAATGTTCTGGGGGGACGGGGGGGGGGCGTTTAAAAATAAATAAAGCGTTTCTAAATGATAATCGAACGTTTTGATTTGAGTTCAAAAAAAAAACGATAGCGAGCCGCGGGGTGTTGTGGATATCGCTTAAGTGAAATTACGCTTGGATAACGGTTTTAGAGTTTTGTTTTTATAATTTTTTTTATTTATTTATTATTGTAAACGCCCGTAGGCTCAAGTACAGTAAGTAACTACATATAAACATAATACCTAAAATTAAAGACTTAGGATAAAATAAAACATTGTATAAATTAATTCGTAGTTACATGTAAATATATAACAATGTGCAAACAAAACAACAACAATAAAAATGAAGAAAACTTGGTTTAACGCGTGTTTTTATTATAAATTCGTAAGCAATGATAAATCATTGCATTCGATAAAACGATTCTGAGCGGAGCTTCGCGGCGTAACACACTTTGTCTAATTTGTGTTTCAAAATCATATAGTAATACGCGTCTGACGTTGTGTCCAAATTTCAAGTGAAATCACTTAAAAAATTAACTGTTTTATGAACGAAAAATCTCAACATCTTAAAATAGCTGTAAATGGCCTAAAACCGAATGAAACTTTTTCGAAGTCGTGTAGTACAAAGATACAATTTTGTTGAAAACTTCAAGACAATAGAATGGTTATTTTCGAAATTATAGCGAAAAAACTATACGTGATATTGACGAAATCCCATTTTTAGCGAGTTTTTTCGTAATTTTTTCGGTAGTTTATCGCGTCGCGTTAAAAAACTATTGAGAAAATCGAAAAACGATCTCACTAAAGCACCAACCAGATGCGAATTGCTGCCGGAAACAAATTGTGACCGAAGAGATCGGAGCACTCCTTCTGGTCGAAAATCTGCAGTACACAGGATAGAAAAAAATAAAAAATAAATAAACATCATTGTAAAACCACTATAGATCCCTCGCTCCGCTCAGAATCGAAAAATTATTTTATTTATCGTATAAGGCGTACTCACAGTGGTGGTCGGGTTAAACACCCCCACCACCACCCGAGGATTAAAGACAAAAAAAGCTTAAAAAATTATATTGTTATAACAATGATGTGTTTTTTTTTTTTTTTTGATGTGAAACATCTATTTTACGACGGTATGAGAGTAAATCTCGGGAAACGAGACGGAAATGTGTAAGCTGTTGTCACGACAATTAATAATAATATTTATTAATTGACACGCAATTATAAATTGGAAATTTACGATGACGTTTGTACGTAGATACGTTATTAGGTACCTGATGTATATTGTTTTGCAAACGGAAAAATCGAATCTCCTCAGGGGAGTCGGTATTTCGTCTATATAAAATTTAAAATATTGTTGCATAAAAATCTGTTCAATTACAGTCGGAGAAATTTTAGTCGGTTTTGTTTGATTTCCTGCGGTCTCGCTGTATTCACATCGTCGACTTTTTTCCTCAAGACAATATTTTTTTCTTTTTTTCGTCAATGGCAATAAGTAGAAATACGTTTTTAACTTTTTCAATGTTTCCCTCTTTGATTTCCATCTGTTTTTTCTTTTTACCACAACGATTTTTAGACATTTTTTATTCCACGATTATTATATAAAAGGCAAAAAAAAAATGTTATATTTTATATCAAAAATATAGTTCGTATTGACTCCTCGTTCGTTGACCGCGGTTGATTACTGTCGCGGGTGTATCAAATCATTACTAAAACAATATTGGTCGAGACGGTTAAAGGCCGGAAATATTGTTCGCTCGATTTTCGAACGAATTTATTGCTCGCAGGAAATATTATACATACACGGCCTCTATATTGATATTATTGACACGTTTATTATCCGCAATTTATGTGTACACCGCGCCGATCTATATATTATAGTGTACTAAATATCCGAATTAATTCGGAACACAATTATTTATATTATATGAAAACCCGCAAGCAGTTAGTGAGGTTTCGGGGCACGACAATATTTTTATTTTATTTTTTTTTGTGATAATAATCAGAATCCTGAAATAACTATATTTTTTAGATTTCACTATTATTATTTTTTTTTTAACTAGAAATTCAATTTTTATGTTTTAATTCCGTTATAGCCATTTTATAATTTTATTTTAAAAAAAAAATCCCTATTGGTATTAGAAACGTTTATTTAGTCGTTGATTTTCTATAAAAAAAAAAAAAATGTTTAAGTCTACGAAAATTTTCAATTTTCTCGTAGCAAAACGAGTGCGCATAATTGCTATATATACCTACGAGACACCTGGATAATAATAATAAAAGAATGACATTTTCGTAAACTCAAAAATTTTTTTCTTATGAAAATTAACGGATATAATTAAACATTTCTAACACCAATGTAAATGTTTTTTTTTTTTAAAAAGCTAAATTATAAAAAACGGCTATATCGGATTAAAAAAAAGTAAAATGTAATAAATACATTTTTTCCATTTAATATAGAATATTTACAATCTGTAGCATATTACGTACAATAAGCAAATATGATTTTTTAATAATTTACACGACTCGAATAGAGTACGATATGAGGAACGCTGTCGGTGCAGTGAATTTTTTAAGGAATTTTCACTGGGCGACAAAAATTGTACGCTTATCGTTATAATTATGTATAACAATTATCATAACTTATATTCTATACAATAATAAACGCGTTTTGTATTTGATATGGATAATACGTACACATTTATCCATCACTCATTACCCCTAATTGTTTTTTTTTTTTACGCAATTTAAAAATTCTTCTTTTGAAAACTCTGTGTGTCGCCCGGTCTTTAAAAATACAATCATCTATAGGCGACAAAATACTTTCACTGGCCGACGTTTGTGTCGCCTAGTTTACTGGTTTGAAAGATGCGCTTGGCCGTCCTGCAGTGACAAAGAACCCAGCTCAGTATAACAGATCGCGGTGGCGCGAGATTCTGATAATTATTATACAAAAAAAAAGAATAGAAAACCAAAAAAAAAAAAAAAGAAAAATGTCGATAAGATTGTCATCAGATCTTCGTGGCGAGACGCCGCGGCTGTATACGATGCCGATATAGTGAACGAGTGCGAGTGCCAGACGTCGCGTCATGATGGAAGGTATTATAGCTGCTCTGTCGCGCATCATCAAAAGTCGAAGATGGTCGAACGAGATACAGCTGCAGGTATAAGAACGGGACGAGATGTGACAACGCGCCTTAAATATAACCTAACCTAACCTATAACCGCGCCGTATATTATACAATGCCGAAGCGATATTTTCTATTTTGACTTTTTCCTCCATTGCAGCGCGGACCATTGTAAAATAAAAACGCGCTTTACCTATATACGTATATAAACACAATAAGAATAATACCGATCGCTCGTTATTATATATATATATCGAACTCTGCAGCAACAGCAGCAGCAGCAGCGTATTGTCGGTGCGCGTGCGATGTACAACAATAATAATAATAATAATAAAGGATATAGGACCACGAGAAATTTGAATACGGCCGCAACCTGTAAAGGTCAAACGAAAAGAAAAAAAAAACACCGTCATATACTGCACGACGAAAACAACAATGCTCGAGAATATAAATAATAATATGTAAAAAATAAAAATAAATACACCAAACGCGTCGCGGCGGCTTCTTGTACCATAGAGGTATTATTCAAACGGATAGTGTACCGAACCCGAATACTTCTGTTGTGCGTTTTGCATATATAGCGCCGAGTCGGCGGCGGGCGGCAAGTGCGTATATAATACGTATAGCGGTCGGTCCGCGTATAACAAATGTATACAAACAACAATAACGGATAAAAGAAACGGCCTATTATTATTATTATTATTATTATTTGTGAACGGGTTTTTGTACGGACGGGCGCGCGCGTGTATTATTTATTAAAATATTATAAAATAAATAAGCGAGTGTCTTATGGCTGCAGCATCCGGCAGTAGGTATGGGCCGCGCGGCGGGTCTTTTATATTTTATTATCGCATATGCGCATCTCCGCGACACGACAAAAAACATATTGACTCTTCCGAAACGAACAATTTATTGTTTGCTGCAGTAGTCCTCTCTTGTAACGCGTTTTTTTTTTTCTTTCAACTGTCGTTCGTCTCTGCTCGTTATCTTTCGACGGTTTGCAGCAGGCACTGAACTCAATGTACATACGGAAAGCGTGTATTAATCGAAACACGATCCCAGACAGGAGGCCGCCATACGCGTTCTATAAGGTATACAATTCGTGGAGAATACGATGAAATATAGTTTTTTTTTTCCATGATATTTGTCATGTTTTATTATTCGTAATAAATTCGTAAAAACGTCGTTTGTGGTGTAAAAGTATTTTATAAACACAACGTCATTATAAAACAAAATTCAATAATCACACTTGCCATGAATACAGTTACATGTGTTTTTTGGTTCTTTTTGTAATTGCACGCCACGATCTGCCTCTGAATGTAACTGCAGTAGTTTTTTGTTTGTTAACGACTTATTATATATTGTAAATCGGGGAATTTTACACCACAAATAACATTTTTTGGATCTTTAGATCCACACGTAACCAAGTGACGCTTCAAAGTTCTTTCGTAACTAAAATATTTTTGACACCGCGCGTGCATTTGAGCTGTTCCCTACTACTATCCTCCATTGTGGTACGAAGGAACAAATATAAATAAAATAATGTTGTTACTCAATTGTCAATACACTGGTTTTTAAAATTTTTTTTTTTTTGATAAGCGATAAACGCGATTAACGCAAATCTGATAAAATGTGGGAACGCTTTTGACAGGTCGCGCAAGTTTGGCCCCCTAGACGCTCGTCACAAAACGACGAGTTATCATGTTTTATTATTCGCTTTGAGATAACGGGACACAAAACGACGTGCTTATCAATGTTAGCACCAAAATCGATTATTTCGACATAACAAAGTTGGTAACAAAAACAGGAAAATAGAAACGGAATATGCATACGGCGGCTCACTATTATAGGGGTCCATTTTTCATATCATAGGAGAAGTATACGGAATGCGCGTTCCATGTATTGAGCATGACGAAATAACATGGTATGCCAGCAACTGAGTTCTGCGCATGGTGCCTATACGTCACTCGGTCCGTTTATCATAATTATGTGTTATCTATTATCATAATGTTCTCTGCTATTAATTATTTTGAATTTTGATTCATTATAATCGTGTTACAGTATTCTGTAACATAATTTTTATTTTATTTCATAACATAATTCATAAATTATATTTTATTCCATGGCAACTCGAACTGTTCTCAAGTTCGTTCATGTTGCTGGCATACCGTGTTATTTCGTCGTGGTATTGAGTTCAGTAGTGCTTGTGTAATAAGGCCGTGTACACGCGCGTTTTGGCAGGAGAAATATCGCCGCCCGCGCTTACTATACCTACGCACTCGCGATAATGGAAAAACGCACCGGGTGCGGACCTGCTACACGGTCGAAATCAACAATTTCACACTGGTTCGGGGTCTCGGATTATTTTTTTCACGTGTTTTTTTTTTTAGAAAAAAAGAAGAAATTTTTTCAAAATCGAAACTTTCCAAAAGACGATAAAAAAAATTTAATAGCGAGTCCTCCGACCAGCAGTTAAATCGGTCCGATTTACAATACGTAACATCGCTACAGTATAATAATATATTACACGCAATCGCGTATAACGAATATTATAAAAGCAAAAAAAAATTTTTTACACCCTGAATTCGGGTATACGTGTACGCAGGGCCGGATTTAGGTGAGGTCCGAGTGGGCTGCAGCCCAGGGGCCCCCACACTTTTGTAATTATTCTACAGTTACGGATGATAAAAAAAAATGTATTTTTCGGTTTAAAATTAGTACGAGCGTTTTACGTTATTTTACGATTAGCATCGTATACACATCGCATCTATTGAAAAAGGATTTAAAGCACATATAATTAACGGGTTTAAAGCATATTTACCGCAACGACAGCGCCGTACTAGTACTAGTTTATTATAATTTTTTTTTTTTTAGCCGGTCACACTTTTTCTTCTTTCTTCTCCCTCATTCTCCCAAAACCCCCCTTTTTTTTTATGATATTTAATCACATTACCGGCGGCGGCGGCGGCGAGCCGAAAACCGCTTGTTTCAGTAATATTCGTCGTCGCGCGGGCAATAAATCGGCGGACCGGAAGAATCGCACGCCGAGGTCGCCGAGTCGGACGGGCGGTTCCGCGGAGGGAGGAGAGCTTTTAATCGGATTAACACATCTTTCACCAGCGTACGTATATATTTATATATATATATATATAGGCGCGGGATTAGCTAAAAAGGGATTTTTTTCGCCCGCCGGTCCACAACCGAAGGGACTGCAGAGGGATCGTCGTATACATTGCCGTGTGCGCGTGATGTTGATGCATCGACCGTGACCACATGTTCGGTTTTTAACGCGATTGCTTCGGGCCGCGGAAACGCAATCTCTTATCACTTTTACCGCCGCCGTTGTTTCCGGCAAATTAAACTGGCGGCTCATCTCGAATGCACATAAATTTACCGGCGGCGGCGGACAAAGTATATATATATATGCGGTCGACCGTTATACAATAGCCGTGTCCCGCACAGCATCCTTCGCGGTAGTTTGTGATCGACTGCTGTTCAAACGCGCAATACGAGTCGGAATGAAAACGGATTTCGCGTTTTGACTTTATTCCGCAGCCCCGGCCGTTCTCGCCGCTGAAGCACCACGTGTCGCGCCGGGTGATGTGACTCGAGAATTCGTTGGACCGCGATACGCCGCTGTAGAAAGCCCCACAACGTTATATTTTGTCGGCTATAAATTTACTACTACGTCTTACGAAAGATATTTGGTCCAAAAAAAAGATCTGTGGGAACGACGGACCGATTTGGAGCTCGGGCAATTATTCGGTGAAGCGGACGTAATATAGTAGCAACGTTGAACAGCAAGCGTATTAGCTGGACAGGACATTTGATATGGAGAGCACAAAACCGAACAGTCCGAGAGGCGACAAAATAATACGGATCTCCAATGGGAAGAGACCGCTAGAACGGCCGAGACAAAGATGGGCTGTCCGAATTAGGAGTGACCTAGAAATGCTAGGAGTTATCAACGGCGAAGAATTAGATAATGACGGAGAAGCATGCGCAGTGGTGTGGTGGTTGCGGCGTAGGGCCTGAATGGCTTATACTAAGCCGGGGGAAAAAATTGCACGTGACTACGGGTTGGGGAGGATAATATTTCCTGTTCGATTATAAATGAAATAACTCAATAACAAGATCTAGGACTCCCATAACCTGAATCCGGCCCTCGGGCTGTATATTGAATACGAATTGAAAACTGTGGGTCACCACAAAAGTTGGGCCCAGTACCCCAACATTTCTAAATCCGGTACTGAGTATTCAAAAATATTTCCTTAAATAACAATATTCGAGTTGCATTTTTGAAATACTCCTAAGAAAAGGCATTCGAGTGTTATTATAGTTTTCAAAAGGATTCATATCGCGTATTTCACCTATTTCGGGTTTTGTACAACATTTTTATTTTTAAAAATATGGCCAGGCCACGGGAATGTCGAATTCGTGTATAGGACGTCTCGCGTGCAAACCAGTTCGTCATAACGTAGCGTCACACTGCGCAATTTAACGAATCGTCATCGTCTCGATGGACGACACTCGATGATGATAACTATAATTTCAGGAGCGGTGTCTATAATCGTTCTTATACCGTACAACAATTTGTTAACTATTTGGAAACGATATACGATTTAGAGAAAACGAATATGGAGTTACACGAGTGTTAAGCGAAATGTCGATATTTTAATTAGTATATAGTCGTGACAACCAGTGGCGTATTTGAGACTTCACCTCAGGAGGGGCGATGGTAAAAGAACTCCCCCCCTTCCCACCAATAAAAAAAATTATATGTAGGAATATAATTATTGAACAAAACACATTTTATTTATTCAGATAATTTTTGATAACTATATAGTGTTACCAACATTTTCATAAAAAATACTTGTAACTTATAACACAGAACGATATAAAATAATATAATTTTTTTAAATCTCTTGGGGGGGGGGAGATTGCCCCTATCGCCCCCCTCAAATACGCCACTGGTGACAACAGTTCAGTACTTTTACGAATATCGAATAAGTTGTATTTTTTTTTCTATAATATTTTTTTTTTTAAATCTATCGCCCGAAATCCGTAGTACTTCTCGTCTTTCTATACACCGCGTGTGTTTCTAAGTCGCTTTTTCATCTAATATTTCCTGCGTCCAGAGGCGTCCTCCTCTTTGAAAGTACGATTAAACGCTTTTTTTCACATCCTCCCCCGAAATATATATATATTTTTTTTTTACTAAACGGTCTTGTACCGTATTGTGTTATAATACGCCGTTCGTCGCAGCGGTTCAAAGCGTATTGCCATCGCGGAATTCCACGATCGTCATATATTACGTGTATTATTTTCTTTTTTGTCCAAATTATATATGTACCCTATCCTCTTTGGTGGTATACTCTAAAAGGTAAATAAAAGAAGAAGAACACTGCGAGAAATACGAGTTTTTCAACCGTCAACTCAAAAGGAATATAACGGATATAATGCTGCACATATATATATATATATACGTACGTGTAAACATCACGGTGCAGGCGGGTATATTATATTATATAAAAGGAGTTCGTCTCGTGGCAGGAGCGCGTTAGACACGCGGCTGGATGCTGCTGCTGCAGGAGACGCGCCACGCGCGGATGACGACGGCAGAGGACACGAAGCGCTATATATACAGAAGAGAGAATACTCGACGTAATATTTTATCTCAGCGAGAGAAATTTAAATAGTGTTTATGTAAAGCGCGCGAAATGTATGTATATTTATCGACGATTTGCATTTTATTGGCAGCAGCCCGACCGCGGCGCGTCTTTCTCTCTCTCTCTCTCTCTCAAAATTCCACAATATAAACAGAATGAATATACCTGCTGTATATATGCGTCTTTTTTTATATTTATTTTTGACACGAGTCGTCGCGCGAACGATACGCTATTGTAAATGCGTCAGCATTAAAAAAAAATATATATATATCTTTTGACTGGTTTCCGATGAAATTTGTTCTGTACCGGTCGGTTATTTCGGTAACCGCGCGGCAACGATGAAAACCAGCCGGTTAATTTCCCGTAACCCGTTTGTTATTGTCTGGTTTTGTCGATGAGTTACGCGCGTTTTTTTTTTACCGAGGCGTGTTTCTGCCGTAATTTGCGCCACAAGAGTTGCGCCGTGAAATCCTTCGCAGAGACCCGCCGTGAAATACTCATCGAAGGTTTTGGTGATGAATCTGTGCAACGTATCGCGTGTTACGAATGGTTTACGCGATTCGAGAACGGCCGGCAATTAGTGGAAGACGAACTGGATGGCCTTTCACGTCTATTGACTATACGTTCGTGTCGAAAAAATTAACCGCGTCATTTTCTTAAAAATCGACGTTTAATTGAAGTGGAGAACTTGCGGAAGAGAAGGTAATAATCTTAGTTGGACCGTGCTTCGGAATTTTGACTGAAAATTTTTAAATGCATCGTGTCAGGTATAGGTGTGATCTGCAGAAACGTTGGCAATGTGACGATTGATTTTTTTCCACCAAGACACTCAGAACCGGTGAACTTTTGGCCAAACACTCACCAGGGATCACTGTGTGTTTTCTCACTGTTTGCAATCACCAGACTTAGCTCCGATTAGACTGAAACGCATTGTAAAGAAGGAAATTCGCTACTATTCGTAGCGAAAATTCGACAGCGAAGCCGTTCCGGGACTGTTTCAAGTACGATTGAAATATCGTAAAGAAGAGTATGTACTTCGGTGAACAGAGTACATTGAACGGTACCTAAATATATAAGCCGCGAGTGAAGTAAATTTTTTTTTACCAATAAAGAATGTTGGGGAACTTCTTGAAAGGACCTCGTATATATATATAAGACATCGCGGTATGCCACTTATACAGTGGCGTAGTAAAAAAAAAATCCGGGGTTGGAGAGAGTCTAATACGCATATGAGTTGAATCTTTATTTTTAGCGCTATTTTCGCGGTTTTTCTTTTGCTAATAAGCGTTAAATTTAAAGTATTTTGTGCTTTTCACGAATCTCGTTAAGAAGGTAAGAAAAATACTCATATTGCCGTTTCTTTAGATCGGTGATTCGCAAACTTTTTTTTTTCCATCGCGGCACTATTAGTTATTTTATAAGTCATGGCACACTTCGGATAAATATTATCTATTCTCCAAATATAAGTTTAGGTTTAGGGACCGGGAAACATAAACGTAGTAAAAAAAAAAATGTCTCACCCTTTGGCAAACTCTGCTTTAGATATCTCGTATTACGATCTTCGTTTATAGGTATATTAAATTATATGGATATCACGCGCGCGGGGACCTTTACTATTATTCGCAAATACATTTTTTTGTTGCTACTTTTACTGTTTTTTTTTTAGGTGGTATTTTAAGATTTTTCCCGGGTCTTATTATCGTGCGCGTATTTCACAGTATATACCTTCTGGCGCTATAAAATCCGAACCCCGCTCATATATAATAATTATTATAATATATGTACGATATCGAGAGAAAATCTTGCCTTTGTTTTCCTACACAACACCGGAGAATCAATACGCACACACGGTCTTTGACGCCCGAGTACATAATGTAATGTGCACACAGAATATAATATAATATATATATATATAGGTAATTGGTATTTCGAATCCAGCGAAGCTCGTAATATTATAATATTATATTATTCTCTCGCCGGCTTCCTTTTGTCCCGGTTCTCGCCATATACACACGTAATTTACACACATTAATCCGCCGGAAATATGTCGTACGCAGAGTAAAGAGTATGTACACGCGTATAAGTATTGTTAACACAATATATTATACGCCACGGATGCTGTGTTCGGTTGCGCGAACGCGAAAATTTCTATTACACCGAACACGATTAGTGAATGAAAAGACATTTATAAGTACGCGAAACGAAACGAATATAAGAAAATCAAAAAAATTCAAATAAAAAAAAGATAGCGAGCCGCGGGGTGTTGTGGATATCGCTTGAATGAATTACTCTTGGATAAAGATTTTAGAGTTTTGTTTTTATTATAAATTTGAAAGTAATGATAAATCACTGCATTGGATAAAACGATTCTGTGCGGACCTTCGGTGTAATATATACTTTGTCTAATTTTTTGTACAAAATCAAAGTAATATAATATGTCTGACGTTGTGTCCAAATTTCAAGAAAAAAAAACTCAAAATTAACTGTTTTATGAATCAAAACCTCAAAATCTAAAAATAGCTATAATAAGCTTAAAATTGAATGAAACTTTTTTCGAAGTCGTGTAGTACAAAGATACAATTTTGTTGAAAACTTCAAGACAATAGAATGATTATTTTCGAAATTATAGCAAAAAACTATATACGTGTTATTGACGAAATCCCATTTTTAGCGGTTTTTCGTAATTTTTTGGTAATAATTAATATATATTATTATAGATAATGTTAATAATTAATATGTATAGACGGTAATTACTAAAAAAACTGATTATTTATTCGATAAATAAATGGCTACGCCACTGACAGGTAAGTAATTTTTTTTTGATATAATATTGTGACGGATTTTAACGCTTTGGAAAAGAAAAAAAAAATCATAAAATTCTCTCGAAATAATTTAATTTTTAATGCGAGTATACGAAATAAAATGATTTTCGAACAATAATTTATGATTTATAAAATACACAAAACATGTTATATTTTATTTCGTAGGAACAAGTCAAAACCGAGTTAAAATTTATAGATTTTCTATTTTTTCGTGTATAAAAAAAAAATAAGCTTCTAAATTCTGTACTGTACTAATGTTATTTACAAAATATACATAATAATAATTCGTTTTTAACAATTTTTTTTTTTTTAATTAATATTATAAATAAATATTTCGTAATTTTGTTCATTAACTTATTTTGAAGTCTGGCCAGTGCGGATCGTTTATAATTTACTGTACTAATTTAGGTAGGATGTATAAATAATAATTTGTTTTCTTTTCAGAACATTTTATTTTATTTTATATGACAACTAAGACTTGAATATTAAAAATGTCCTAGAAAAAAAATTCAATTATATTCTCTATAAATATACTCATAATGTCGTTTGGTGGCATAAATGTATAGAAACTTTGTACGACTAAAATAATGTCACAGTATAATGTAAATAATAACACAGTTACTCTCTTTTGATATAAAAAATTATTTTAGATAGATTATTATTGCAGTAAATGCGTATATAGTTGTTTAATGGCATAGGTACAATAGAATATTTACGTTGTGAATCAAAAGTACTTTTCGAGAAGAATGTGTCCCTATAAAAAAAAAATATATATATATAGGTAGTAGTAAAATGTTTTTATTATTATTATTATTATTATTCAGTTAAAACAAAAAAATAAAAATAAATAAATAAGAAAAATAAATCTCGTAGCAATTTTTGCTAAAAGCTTCTCAAGTGTCACTTGAACGGGACGGCTAAATGGATATTTTATTGGAAATATTCAAATACAGACCCGTTTCCAAAGTATTTATACTCGAGGTTACACTTCTATAAATATATTATATATATATCTTACGCCCAGACACTTGCAGGATGTTGCACGGTACACATACGGCTTTTAAAATTTTGCTCTACATGTTCTTTAAGATTATCAAAATATATACTCGTTTAAATATTATTACGTATAATGGTATTTATTTTTATACGTATACGTTGTATTTTAGGTTTTTTTTACAGTTTGTTTTGATACGAGTATGCGATAGGTGTTATAGAGATTTTTTTTTTATTCGTTTAATTTAAATTATTGATATTTTATTTATTTTTTTGGATATTTATTTAAAAAAAACATTATTATATATATATAGAAGAAAAACAATAAATACATGTTTTTTGTGTAATAAACAACATCTGCAGACAGCTGAACAAGTATAAGAAGCCCTTAAAAAAATACATTTTTTATCCGTCACTACTTTTTGTTTCTTTAAGAAAATAATGGACTCTACCGAAAGAGTATACGTGTTGTGGGGGGGGGGGGTCTATGAATTCACAAATATTATAGTATATAACGGAATTAAATAATTCGTGTAAAGTATAAATAAATTCCATATTATACAAAATGAATTAATTTTATTACACAATATTGAACATAAACAAAAAAAAAAAATGACTAAATTAAATTAATATATTGAACTATTTAACTTATTTGAAATATAGTTTTTTCTTTTGCTTTTTTGGCAAACAAATCACATTTTTTTTTTCTATAAATCTGAAAAAGAGTATTTTGTTGAAATATCAACAGTTATTATCTTCCTATGGAAGTAGATATATGTTTTCTCGGAATTTATGTAGGTAAAAAAAATTATGTTAGTTTTCTATGCATGAACGTCACGCATATTGATATTAAATAATTGTCCATATTGTGACGTTATTTTTTACAACTTACGGGATACTTGAACACGAAGGTTTATAAAACAATTTTTTTTATTCGGTTGTATTTTGAAATCGTTATACATATAGGTGCATTCTATGTGGTACAGTGTTTTTTTTTAAATTTCAATTTGTATTTTTTTAAGAAGTCGTAGGAGGCACTTTCAAAAAAAAAAACAAAAATATGCCATAAACATACCTATACCTATGTCGTACAATACTATGTTTCTTTATCATGACGTTATATTATAATATATTAATATTTAATTATTGTAGGTACATAATATATAAAATATATTATATTATTGTAATTATTGCGTTTTAAACGCGCGCGTCTCGTCATATATATATATATATATATATATATATATATATATATATATATATATATATATATATATATATATATATATACATATACATTTTCATCGCGTTTTAACGTTATTTGCGCCGCAATCAAAATTAACAACACACATATATATATATATATGTGTAGTAATATCGAACCACGCCGAATCCAATAGTCCCTAAAAAAAAAATATATATATATACACAATTTATTTGTTATTGGATTAACGGCGGAAACGGAGGGTCGACAAAATAATATCGCATCTGGAAGGATTAGGGTTTACGCGGATTTAGCACCCTGAAAAAAAAATTGCAACTGTCATTTGGGAGTATACACACATATAAATATATACGTATATATATTAAAACACGGTTAAAAATGGAGGAAGCCCATAAAAACTTGATTAGAAATATTATAGGAACAACTGCGCGACGGACGGAATGACTAATCGAAAAGAAAAACGCGTTTATATACATATACGACGCAAGGATATAATGTATTAGTAAGTAATAGGCTCTAGATTCGTGACTTTTTTTTTATTATGCATAATTATTATTTTTTTGAAACGTTGGTCCACAGAAAAAATCGAGTTTCTTCTTCAACTATATATACTCATTCCTAAGACATCTTTGGCACGAAAGAGATTTATTTGAATCACGCTTTTTTGGTTCATGTAAATGTAGTCGCGTCATATTTGCAGTACACACACACACACACACACACACATATATATATATATATATATATATATATATATATATAAATATATATATAGATAAATGAGCAGGAAGTTAATTTTGTTAATGTATATATACCTATTACATATCGAAGAAAAAAAATATCTACTCGGATACATAGGAAAACGCATTGACAACGTTATAAACGAGACGAATATATTATAGTCGGGTGAATGAAAAGTGGCCGCTGATCTTTACGCTCCCGGTGGCGAAAACACGTCAGGTTGGGGTAAAATAGTTCAGTTATACGTGCTAAAATCGTGATAACGTTGATATTATAATCACAGAATATATTATATGTGCTAATACTCTTACACGATACGTTATAATAGCTGTATATTACGTGATAACAACAAAATGATAACGCATTTAAGATTTTTAATTTCTTACTGATTTTGAGGACCGCTAGGAAAAAGGTTGCTAACATATTGGCCAGCGGCCACTTTTCATTCACCCGACTATAGTTATGTATTCTACGATTTTAAAAATAGATATTTTAAAACGATTATAGAAAATATGTAAAATGTGAACGGGTACACATCACAGACTTGAGCGATCCGAGCGAAAACATAATAGCCACCGTTCGGTCCTTATGTATTATGTAAGTTCGTTGTACGAATAGGATTCGAGTTCTTTTTCTCCTATATATACGCACACATCGCAGGACATAAAATTGTGTACAGTACCTACGAAAAATAATAAAATATTGTGTATTAACCACAACCATAGGCATATAGTAAATAAAACAAAATCGTGGCGGCGAGATATCCGGATCCGCGGTGAACGGTGATAAGTACATGACTATGTAGGCATATAGAACATTATATAGAAACGACACTCGGGTTGTTTAAAAAAATGTTGGACGCTCGGCCGGGAAGTTGGCATCGAATTTTTGGAGGATCCGCCTTGAAATTAGCAACGTTTATCTCGATATGAAACGATAATGTTCTATGATAAATCACTGGCCATTAACACAGAATACATGGTATGTATATATGCTGTGAGAGGGCCAAATGTCGCAAGAAATCGTTATCTGTTATCAAATTATGTCGACAACAGTGTTGTTATTTTCCGTAGACGTATATTATATAGACCGCGAACGACCAGTGTATCGCGTCACGTAATGCATTAGAGCCGGGATATGTGCGAGAGAGACCATAGACCTGTTAATTAAAGTTAATAGGTCTACGAGAGAGACAGATTTAGAAAAGGTTTTTTTCATGGATAATAAAACAAAATTGTGGCAGCAGTATATCCGGATCCGCAGCGAATGGTAATACATGATTAATTATTCATCGATGAAAAAAACCTCTTATGGCTCTTTCTCTCTCACACATATCTTACTTCTTTCTCTAATCGCGGTCTATATATTATAAGTCCATGTTATTTTCAAACCGTCAAGGTCCCCCATTTTCAGTGTACCTACTGCAGGAACCATAGGGAGTGACGTAGGCCTGCTCATTTTTTTCCGTAATATACTTTTTGTTTTTGCATTTTTTTAACAAACAACGAAACATTTTAAAACCAGCGTTACACGTAATAAACATTGTGAATACGTATGTATTTTTTGTTTTATTTATTATCACGATGTATCATTTTATATCGTTTTGTCTCTCGAGAAATAAAATATTACAATTTATATTCGTCCATGAAAACAAAAACCTCTAACGGCTCTTTCTCTCTAACGCGTAGGTATCTTCGCTCCGTATACTTGTTTCTCTAATCCCCGCACGGTCTACACAATATTATACGCGTCTGTGGACTATGACCACAAACGCGTGTATTAAACTGCATCAGCTATAATATAGCTGGTGGAAAATAGACTAGCAGTTGCCACTGTCGCCAGTTATTAATGATTATTACGTCTTATTATACGCATATAACACATAGGGATATGGTTGTGATGTATAAAAATAATCCATTTAAGGTGTATCTGTACCCGTGATTCTTGTCAATCGTTGTATCGAAAACCCAAGCGATAAATAGATATACTATAGACATAAGGTATAGTATAGAGTATATACAGTAAGTACGGCCAAAGAACATTATTGGTACGGTGTACCGGGGGCGTATTTAGAAATTTTTTTTTTTTGGGGAGGGGCCTGAGGCATTGCGTAAATATCATTGTTGAATTATTTCTGAATTCTAATCCAAGACTAAATCTTAAAAACAGGACGAATTACCAAATTCTCAACAATTTAAAAACAACTACATATTGCGGGAATTTATTAAAAATATTACGTCCTATATCCCATAGGGCGTAGGAATACACAAAGAAAGTCCCTGAAATTTCGGGGGGAGGGAGGCTGAAACCCCCCTCCCCTATAAATACGCCCCTGCGGTGTACGGTAAATTTATTAAAAAAACAGGTTATTTCACGGGGACGGGTAGGTGCGAGAATAATTTTGCCCCAACCCGGTAAGAGTTGTCTGCGCGCCACTGAGCTATACAGCAGCCGACGAGACCGTTAAAAAAAAAATCAATCGTATATAAAATATAATAATAATAATAATAATAATTTGTCCACATATCGAAATCGTCGGACGCCCGCGCTCTCGTCCACTGCACCGACTACGACGGCCGACGACGACGACGGTGACGACGTGGTTTCCGGGAACCACCTCTCGCGTCGGGGTGGGAGTTTTCGCGTGGCGCGCGTATCGCGTATACGCGTTTCGTCGGCGCGGGGCGTGGGCGTAAACCGGGCGCGGCGTTTCCCCCGCGGTATAGGGTTTTTCGCGCCGGCACACGCAACCATCTGCCGCCGCCGCCGTCATTGTGACCGAAAAACCGCACATAAGGTCTCTTATTTACACACACGACGCGCGCGCGCGCGCGTATAATATCGTCTCCACCCCGTGCGTATACCGCGAGTCGCGGTACACGCATTATTGTTATTATTATATACGGTTCGTTTTCTGTTATAACTGTTATTATTATTATTATTATTATTGTTATTATTGTTATATGCGTCCCGCGATTGACTTTGCAGGAGCTAAACTTCGTATATATATATATATATATAATAATATGTCTCCGCGTGCCGCGATTAGCTTCGTCGTCGAGGGGATCGCGCGCGCGCGGTAGTAGTCGAATTATTAACAGAAATGAGAATTTATATATATATATATATATATACATACATAGGCGTGACTACGGTGGCAGCCTAGGGTGCCTGGGCTGCCCCTGAAATTTTAGAAAGGCGCCGGTCAACCGAGTTAAAAGTCGGTGACTTACAACTTTTATTTAAAAAAATAAATAAAATGTCTTCTGAATTGATGCACTCGTTTATTTATGATTCTTATCGCAAATCGCAATATAATATCGTGTAATTATTATGCTGGTACCGGGTAACTGTCAAATGCCAACTGGTACAATTTATGAGAAATTGGTAAAAAACTTACTTACCTGATTATAATATTATGGTGTAATCCTGTAGATAAATAAGATTTCCGAAGTTAAATTTAAAGGTACTGAAAATACTGTACATTTATTAGGTAATTAAAAATGATAATACAGATTACAAACTTATTTACATAAATATTTAATTGGGGGGACTATCTCCCCTTTAAATTGTGTGGTGGTGGTGGGGGGTATGGTGCTTATTTCGGTGTATTAAGTTGGCGCCGGTCATTAGCTAGGCTGCCGCTGCGGATGAAGTCTAGTCACGCCTATGTATACATATAACTTAGGAGGCGAAATTTGGCGAAATATGTGTAGAAAAGAAAAATCGAAAATTGCGTAAAATGTAAAAATACGCGTTGATAATTCGATAAAATATGCGTATTAAAAAAAAAAAGATAGCGAGCCGCGGGGTGTTGTGGATATAAGTAATCGCTTAAGTGAATCACGCTTTTCGAGTTTTGTTTTTATTCTATAATAATCTATAAAAGCAACGATTGCAATCATTGCATTCGATAAAACGATTCTGAGCGGAGCTTCGCGGTGTATAATACGCTTTTTGTACAAAATCAAAGTAATAACATATGTCTGACGTCGTGTCCAAATGTCGAGTCAAAAAACACAAAATTAACTGTTCAATGAATGAAAAAAACTGCAAAACCTAAAAATAGCTATAAATAGCATAAAACTATATGAAACTTTTTGAAAATTTTTTTTTTTTGAAGTCGTGTATAGTACAGAGATACGATTTCGTTGAATATTTCAAGAAAATAGATGAATGATTATTTTCGAAATTACAGCGAAAAAACTATACGTGATATTGACGAAATCCCATTTTTAGCGGTTTTTCGTAATTTGTCGACAATTTATCGCGTCGCGTTAAAAAAAAATATTGAGAAAATCGAAAAACGTACTCACTAAAGTTACCAACTACATAGATGCGAATTGCATCATCGCATCATTGGTCGAAAATCTGTACACAGGATTGAACAAATAAATAAATATATAAACATCGCATTGTAAAACCGTACTAGAACCCTCGCTCCGCTCAGATGAATCTTGAAACAATAAATATGAAACAAAAAAAATGGAATTTTATTAATAATTCGGAAAAAAAAATTCTGATACACTAACAGATAATTTAACGCGTGAAAAAAAAACATCTGAATATTTTCAACGGTTAATCGGGGAAAACGGAATTTAAAAAAAAAAAATTTGTTACATATATTATGTAAAATACAAAAAATGTTTGTCCGTAATCCTATGTCACCTGCACGGTGACCATTTAAATTGTTATCGATTCTACATCTTAAATTAGGTGGTGATTTTGTTATCAAAAATACCATCGAAAAGATTATAGAAGAAATGCGGCAGACGCGAAACGAAAAGTAGCCGAAAGAGCAGCCGAAACGCCCGGACAACGTGATGTACGTTTGGAGTCGAGCCGGCTAAGAGAGATAGTTTGAGAAATCGGCAGTCGAGAGCAGCAGAAACACAAGAACAACGTGAAGCACGTCTGGAACAAGTTCGAATCAGAGCTACTACAACGAGAGCTGCTGAAACCCCTCAACAACATGAAAACCGGCTTGAAGGTAATCGATTACGAGCGGCTCAGTCGAGACAAAGAATCGATTTTCATTTGGCGGCATTAAATTCATGACAAAGACTGCGGCTACGGTATAATCATCCGAATGTTGTGCTTGGGCCGATGAGCACTCTTTGTGTTTGTATTGCCACACACTGAAATTTCAAAAGGAATCATCCGGCGCGCGTTGTTCGAATAGCGATGTCAAGTTGTCACCGTGGATACATATATTGAAACGACCATTCGGTCTAATATCAAAAATATTCACGATTTTCGTACATCTAATATTAATTAATCCTGCAATTACATATACAACACACGTGTGGAGTTTTCCTTTGAAATCACTCCTGCAGCCCTTAATCTATAACACCTTATCAGGGCCGGATTAAAATATTCGGTGGCAGCTATATGGGCAGGCCCAGAACTATGGCGGAGCAGGAGGAGCACGTGGCCCGGGCGTCAGATTTCAGGGGGCGGCAAAATTTGAAAAGTTTATTAAAAAAATAATAATAAGTCATTTAAATTTTTGTATGTATAAATATAAATGTAATGTATGTATTGATATGTATAATAGTATATATTAATATAAGCGTTTTTCACGAATAAAACTTCTTAACAGTATATACGAGTACATATGGTGTGCAACTCCAACTACTGCATCTAAAAAATAGCTTACCCAGGTATTATATTTTGGTGGTAAGGGTTTGGCAGGGAGGCGGCAAACTGATCTTTGTCCCCCCTGATAAATCTCCTAGTTCTGGCTATGGCTATGGGCAGATTATAATGGTGGGGTGGAGGGATCCCAAATAAATAAACAGGACAATATACGTGTTTTGCTCGTTCAATAACGTTTAATATTATGTCTGCAGTACCTATATACTATTTAATTATTTAATTTACTATTAAATAAAAACAATCGAAACGGGTAAGCACCTATAATATCATATATTATGGAATCGCGTTATAAAAATATACGAATTGGTAAAAAATAAGTGTAAGTTGTATAATATATGGAAGTAATTTAAAACGCAATTTCGACAATAAATAGAACAGTCCGACAAGTGAATGTGACGGTACGATATATTTTACAATAAGTAATAGGTTATAGGATGTAATTACAGACGTGATACACAATAATATGTATGCGCGTTTAAAACCGCGAAAACGCCACTAAAAACGACATTGTGCGCCTTCTATACCTGTATGATCCAGAATGATAAATTGTAATAAAACGCAAAATACAATATTTGAGATTTGAAACCGCGCATGTATCAATAGTTGTATTATTCTTAAAAAAGATATCCGCCCGCAGCGGATTATCAGATTAAAAACTCATGTGCCATAAATATTGTTTGCCGTTTTTACAATTATTTTTATATAAATAATGAGCTAAACTGGAGCAATATGAATGATTTATTTTTCGAAAAAAATTGTAAAAAGAACAACTATACATAGAAGAAACCGAAATGTAAGTATTGTTATATAATAAACACTCGTCGATGTTGTAAGAAAAAAAAAATTTTTTATTTCAAAAACTCAATAAAATATAATATTTAATTTATACATTAAAATTTAACATAAACTATATCTCTTACTTTGACCGTCTCTCCGCTTCCAATCGTCAAATAGTCTTGAACTTGAGAACAGTTTTTTTATTGTTACATAATTGTATGAAAATTTAGTTTAATTATTATAGAATTAAACCATCAAAATATGACCTCATTGTTATCTATTTTCTAATCGTTTAAATTATCATTGTATAATTAATATATATATATATATATAAACGATATAAATTCATTATAATATAAACCATTTTTTAAAACTTTTTCGACGCTGTAGAAGAAAAAAATATATAAAAAAAAAGTTTCATATTTTTTTCGCGTTCATCAAGAATATTCAATTACAGCGTTTTATTCTCCTAGATGATAAATCACTTGGTTAATTGTTCAAAAGAACTTTAATTACGTTTTTAAATAAAGAACTGCACGTCCTGAAATATTTAAATGAGGTAGGAAAACAAAATAAAATTCCACATTTTTATTTAATAATATATAATATTGAAATCGCTCGTAAATTAATACGTATTTTATAACCTTTTAACAATATATTGCCGTGTATAATACGCGTATTTTCGATTCTTGGTACAATTTTTATTTATGAATAATATAACTATAAAAAATATATATGAACCATGCATTCCATGGCTTCAGCAGCAATACGGTATCACAAATTGGGAAGTATTTGGACTTTGGTTTGGAGCTCGAGGTACAGCCTCAGGATTCTTAAAATCATTCTTCCGATCATATAACTTCGCTACTGATGATCTTGTCAAAATATGCCTATCTATATAAATTACCATTTGTACTCATAGTAATAGGTTTTAATAATAATGTTTTCTCTGTTTTTCTACTACTAATAGCGTTTAACCACTTATATTGTAACTCATTTTGTATATTTATATTATAACTTAAATTGCACTTATATTTCTTATATTGTAATGTTTATTTGTATTGTAAATTTAAAATTTTCTTATGTATTTTAATATTGATCAGTATGCTGTGTCTTTTGGCAACCCGCTTGGTGGGCAGCTCACTTTAAATAAAAGTTGTTTCTCTCTCTAGATACAGTATAACCCGGATTACAATAATGGCGAATTGTCGTTATAATGACTTATATCGATCATTCCATTTCTGGTCAAACTGTAATATGTTTTTATCATTTAGTCATCAAATACTAAACGAGGAAAAATACAATTTCTTTATTTGATCAAGTGTTCAATATGAAAAGCAGAAAATTATCTTTTAACTATTAAAATTCATCTGTTAAATTAGTGTTAACAATTGTTATTATTTCGGTGACAAAGTTTAGCGCGGAAAAACATTGATATCAATGTGATATAATAAAATAATTTTGGAGCAAAAGTTCTCTAATTAATTTACCATATATAGTCACGTTAATATAAAAATATGAGTTATTCTTTTCAATTAACTGCCAAAATTGTTTACAAGAACAAATTAAATAAAAAAATTATAATGTTTTTACTTTAAATTATAAATATTATACCTGTAATTAAGTACCTATACGGATCTATACAGCATCTGGCCAAAATAGCGAAATACATATTTATACCTACCGAGTGTAAACTGATTTATAAAGATTAATTAGAAAATATATTAGAACACGATTTTGACAAGCTATGTGTGATTATTCTGCTGGCGTGTACAGATTATTTTATTACAAGTATAATATTGTTAATGATAACCTAAATCATTTAAAGGGTGTAATATATAATTTAAGTTTACAAATGTAGTTTTCTGACAATAATAATAATCTGTCGTCTCGCACACATAATATATAATCAATTGTAGTATTGTTTAACGTGACAAAAACAATCATTATTTTCTATTTATAATATTTTAATTAATTCAGATTTGAATAATAATAATAATAAATAATGTTGAATAGTTAATTTAGTCTCATACCTGTTTTATGTATTGAAACCTGAAACCAATTTGGAACTATATTATATATATAATCAACTATTATTGTAACTGTTAAAACAGTTTTTTTTTTACATTTATTCTTATTCTTATTGTTGTCATTCCAATTTTTCGACATTATTCACTGACACACGAAAAGCATTAGCTGTAACTGTATACATTTCTAATTTTACTCTGTCGACTCATACCTATTATATTTACTTCGCGTTATTTGGGTTCCATCTATTTTACATTTTCGCTATTTTTTTCTTTTTTCTGACCCACAACCAATCTATACACTACAATCTGCGTTTAGAATGAACGACTCGCAACAAATTTTAAATAAAAACTGCGCTATTTTACCCCAGGCGTTTACTCTAATAAATTGTGTATCAGTTTTTGTTTCCCTATCAGCACATAGATTAGCGTTTGTTCGTATTGTACTTTAGGTGGATTATTATTTCCGCATTTTTTGAATTATTATCCGAAAACAACGGTTTATATAGCGCAGCGCGTAAAAATTTTAGTCGATTATAATATGCAAAATACGACAATTATTCTAGAAAACGTTGTGAACGCCGTTTGAAGTATACGTATACAATACTGAGTTTGATTAAAAAAAAACCCTATAAAAAAAACTTTAAAAAATACGTATAATTTCCAGGGTGTTTTCATTATTTCTATATAGAGCACGGCGTTTCAACGTTTATTTGCTGGTTTTGTAATTCTACGCCACGAATTCCGACGCCGACGCTTAAAAAGAACACTATCTACGTTTCGATCATCGTTTTTTTTATACGCGATAAATATCGTATAAAAATCAGAAGTGTCGTAGTTGTCTGAAAAGTTTTAAAAATAATTTCATGTATCGATTATGACGATTTCAAATTAAAATTATACAGACTTGAACAAGGTTTTCAACGTGTCTTTGATATTACTCCCGTGTAACGCGTCATGTGAATTACCGCGTCGATTTACGTGTACCTATACATATTATTGTAATCGGCTAGCAAGTATTTTACTATCAACGTTTATTAAATATTATAATACTTACACTTAAATATTGTATCCGATATGATATATATATATGTTTTAACTACAAATTTTAAAATGATAAGAAGCGCACTTTTTCTAAGGACAGTCAATTTTCGGGATGCGCAGTGACGATATAGCATAGAAAATTAATATAGATAGATTTTCGATTAAATATTACGATTTTTTTTTTTTCATTTAAATGTACAAACATTTTTAAATTAACGTCTTTTTAAATACGTTTTTGATTAAAACGCAAAAAATCGATTTCAGGAGAAGAGAATAAAATCTTTATTTTTTTCAAAATTATCACTTTGTGCGCGGTATTCGTATTGTGCTTCCAAGTCCGTAACACGGTAAACGAAAAATACACCGTTTCTCTCCTATATATCCTTGAAAATACTGTAGATTTTGTCGAATTCGAAATATTGTTTGAAAATTATTGAATTTTTGTGAGAGCTAAGCCAATTATTCTGGTCCTTTTTGACGTCCGTGTTAAATGCGTAGCGACACACAATAATACGTCGAATTTTATTGATAGAACGGTGTGCGCGCTAAACCCTAGAAAAACTGAAAACAAAACACCGAAATCCGTTCACGCGGTGGCTGCAGTAAAGTATCAGATGACTGCGTATATACGTGATACACATTAATTATTGCAGCACACAAAATCTACTTTCAGCGAGAGATCGCTCGGTATACGACAAATAAACGCGTAAATCCTTTTCGTGCGAGCCCATTAAAAAACCGTTTGTTTTCCGAAAAATAGGATTTTTTTTTAATTTTCTAAATTACTATTTTTAATATATATATTATATTACGATTTTTTTCTTCCTCAAACGCAACCGTTTATATTATGTGATTTTTTTTTTTTATAAATATTCATTACACATAACGAATAACGTGTAAATACAGCCACGTGCCCATTATTATTATAAATATGAAAAACCTCGGTAAACATTGCAAACGGATTCACTAAAGCGGATTACTTTACCATGTCTGAACGCTTCGAATACGTTTTTGAAACTCGGCACGAATTGGGAAAAAATTATAGCGGAGACAATGTGTACATAATTTGCGTTCCAACGGTCTGAAATGTGATCTCGTGGAGAATTTTCAAATTCCCTCCGACCGACGTCATAATTTTCAAACACGATCGTATATGAGTATTCACATTGTTCAAATGTGTCCAAAACCGATTACCTAGATTACTTAGATTACCTAAACAATTACCACAGTCTCTTGACGTGAATTTTCTTCGCGTCCAACTATTTACTAGAACATATTTACTCGGCCTAAACGATTGAACAGATGCTTCGATACAACTACGAGTGTGCTCAAAGCACTTTTTTTGGATTGCATATTTTTTCCACTGGCTGTAAATCTATTGTAAGTCGTCAAATCGATTATCGTTTTCGCAACAGATAAGAACGCGTAAAACAATTGTTTTTTTTTGTGCGATATAATTGTAAACGTAATAAAAACGAGTCCCTGGCCAGAGCGTGACGTTTCATAAATATTAAAAGAGACGCGCTAAAATATTTGTAAAGAGGTGCTCTGTACCTCATCAATTCGATCGCTCACCGACAGCTCCGTGATATATATATAAGCGCTCGTTACTATTTCTATTTCGTACGGATAACATATGTCCAGTGTCTGAAGTCAACTACGTTTCAAATATACCTTATCGTTTATGTCGATATATGCGTTTCAATTTTTATCAAGATCTAAATCGCTCTTATTATTTTCCGTTTTTTTTTTATTTTTATTTATATAATTTATGAATAATATACTTTTGAATTTATTTTTGTTTTCTTCGAATTAAATATTTCGCGTTGGAAAAAAACGTCCATATATCGGACTTTCAAAAACGAAAACTACGAGTGCGGAGACGGACGAAACAAAAGTAATTAAGAGTTGAGTAAACTCTAAGGAGGTTCCAATAATTTTGTACGATGGAGAAAAAGCGAAACATAATATACAACGTATCCAAACAGTGTCATTTATTTCGTGTATAGATGAATACATAATGTAGACGGAACAATATAGAATATGGATATTACCAGAAAAAAAAATTCCGTACAATTGTTATGAATTTATTGTAAGTACAAACAATGAATGAATTCTTGAAATGTGGTAAAAAATTAAAAAAATTCGCGATTTGAAATTGGAATGGCGGTGATCTCTTGAACACCAATGTCCCCGGCCTTAAAATCTCGAAATCAAGCTCTGGTCTCGTTTAACTGTCCCGCAGCATCCGCCGTTCAAATCCGTCACCTCTGCGACAGCAGCAGCTGATCACCTGCACGACGAAATGTACGTAACGTATCCTCGTGAAATAACGTGAAACGTCGTCGTCGTTTTTTTTTTATTATTACCATATTATTACGTCTTATTTATACGACATATAATGAAATACGCGCGAGACGAGGGTGATTTTTTTTTTTTTGACTGCATTTAGCGGCGCGTAATGGACCGAGCAATTGTTTACACCTCTATGTATCATTAAGCACGTGAAAAGTTTATTTAAAACGGATATATCTCTCTCCCTTGTGTGTGTGTGTGTGTGTGTATTCTCTTCTCTTTTATGTCTCTCCCGTCGAACCCTAATTTTTACTATTGCACTTTTTTTTTTTTTTCGTACAGAGACAAAGGGATCAAAAGGGTCCGGTTTCGCGAAGCGATTTCGACGGGAGAAGGGGGAAAAAACTTTATATATCCTCCTCTAAATAGGTTCCGCGGTGTTTGTTTAGCTCGCACAAAAGAATCGGAAAACAATATATGTATACGCGTCCGACACCCCAGTGCAGTTCGATTCGATTGTGTTATTCTCCGCGGTGTAACCAGGGCGAAAAAGAAAAAAAAAAAATCGAGGGTTAGAGAGAGTTAGAATAAGACTCGATTATGGTCGGAAGGATACATTTATTTCGTTATTAAAAAAAATAAATGCTCGTGACTCACGTCGAAACGTGAATAATACAATGCGAGTAATGTGTACAATATACGTACATACAACAATAATAATACACTTTATTCTGGTGTTTTTATACTTCGTGACGTGTACACACGCACAAATGCACATCACCGCAAATTACAGGATTTTCTATCGGCCCATCGGTTTAGTCGGGTTCTTTATCAGTACGGAGATGTATGATGCAAGTGCGCGCACATTATAACGATTTGATATCGGCCGATAAATGAGTTTGACACGATTGCCTTGGAACTAAAATGTCGGCCGACTATCGACCGACTGCTTAATCAGTATGGCGCTCCTTCCACGCGCGCACACTTGCCGGTTTGGTGGATACCTTCAATTCGCTCAGAGTTTTGGCGCGGGAAAGTAGCGAGCTGATTGTCGAAACGTCTATCGAAAATTTGATAGAGGAAGTCGAAAAAAGACCCGCGCTCTATATATAAAAAAAAACACTTGAAATAGTAATCTGATGCGAATCAGAAGAAAAAAACTATGGGAGGAAGACTGGTGAAACAGTTTTGTTCCTGATTGAAATTTAATAATTTGGAATGTATCGTATAAAACTTTCCTCGCAACAATCTATCACTGTAGATGCACTCAATACTCTCGGTTTCTCTTCTTAATCCTTCTCCTCCTTTGTATAAAAGCAATAATAACATTTCTGGAAAACATTTTAACTACGCGGCCGATCTCTTCAGCAGCAGACTAGCAAATTTTTCCGGAACAATCCGCCGACTGTTGACTGGTATGCGTACCTGCTCACCACCAACCAGACTGTTTAGTTGGCCCAGTGTGCGTGCTAACATCCCAACCCGATTGAACTATCGGCCGATAGACGGTCTGTTGTTTGTGACGCCTCTTAGGATTCGGATTCGCACATCGTTCTCTGCGTCTCTGTCGTATTGTGGTGCGTGGCGATTAATCCTCCTTGTATCGAGTTTTTTTTTTTTAGAATATTTCGGCAAAATCCGTTTAGGTCTCGTCGAGCGATATTTATTATCAAGACGAAAGGATAGGTATGCCTACCTACTCGTATATAAAGTGTTTTTATTATTTGTGTCGCTGAATTATATTTATATGCGTTTAACTTACATGATCATGAATGTTTGTAATAGACCAGGGCTAATTCTAAAGCCCAGTTGGACACATTTTGCGCAGTTGAAAGTGTTACGAATGCGCACTTGATCGACATATCTCGCGCGTGTTGAACTTTTGCGTGTGTTAAATATATTCTGAATTCATAGGTATCATCGTATCGTGTACGGCGGTAATTTCAAAATAATATATAAAATCTATTTTCTCGTAATATAACGGCGAAACCCCACGGTATTGACGTTTAATATTATTAAATCGGTAAGAGAAATATTTTAAAATCAGTGGATCGCCAGAGTTTGCAAGTAGAAAACCTGAATATACGAATATTTGTTTATCATCTTGAAGACGTAGCGTCCGAAGATCAGCTATGACAAACACGGTTAGAATAAAATCTCAAGGACACGCCTACAGCGAAAGAGCAATGACTATTTTTTTGGTATATATTTTCCGCGAAAGCGTCAAAAGTAATAATTTCTGAACAAGAAGAAAACGAAATTTCGATCAAAAGAAGACAATTTTAGTTGTATTTCGTTGTTTAAAAAGAAGAAACTAATATTATTTACGACTTTGAACAAAAATAATCTATATAGTGCCTACAATTATTTATCGTATTTAAATAATTATTCGAAAAATCTAGTTTCATTAAATTCGATATTCACGGATTTTCCAGACCGTTCTAAAAATTCCGGAATCTCCTCGTCCTCCTCTCCGCGATACAAACTCTTTTCAAGTATAAACTTAAATTGTGCGTTGCAGCTGAGAAAAATACTTAGTACACGACGTTTCGCTGCAATTTCAAGTACTGTAAAACGTTTCAAAATTCCCGGGTACTCTCGTTATAGCCGCCCACGGGCTTTTTGACAAAACTGCCGTCCTGGACCGTCGTCGTCGTCGTCCAGCTCGCCCCTGCTGCGTATCGCCGGTCCTGTTAGTGGTCGCCGCGCACAGGGACACGAGGGACGCGTATTTTACACGTCGTGCAAGAGGGTGTGCAGCACGCTGACCGGCGCGGAAAACCGACAATAATATTGGGACAAACGACTCAATGCTCGGCAATTTATTATTATTGTATTACGTGTATTTACCGCGGAATTCGATTTTTGACCGCAAAACAAGCGTGTCCGCCCGCCGCGGGCGTATCGTAATAACAGACGCCGTGTGGTGCGAGCACAACGACAATTGTACGCGCGAAATTCAATAAAATAATAAATTAACGCGCGCGGACCGCGATGACCGCACGCAGGGACCGCGGCCGACCGATATTAGGACTGACCTCCTCTTCTTCCTCTTCCTCACTTTCCGCTACAGACTATAACGCGAACAGTCGCGGTGCTACTCGTGCAGTTAGCAGCGCACACTTGTTGTGGGTGTTCGGATGCGTTTAACAACGCGCGATTCCGTCTCTGTCCACTACACCCTGCTGACACCGCACTCCGTCGCATTAATGTATTGGACGCGAGAGTCAGTCGTTTGGCTTTGGCCGAGGGGACAGAGGGGATTGATAAACAACTCCGATGGAAAAACGTACATTCTACACACTGCACTAGATAAAATTTCTTCTTCTTTATTGGCTTTTACCGGCCGTTCAGGTGCATTGCCGCCAACAACCGATTGCCTGCACCCGTTTGATCCAGTTTCTCTCCGCTGTTCGTTCCTAACCTCGATGCGTCTACGGGCGATCATATCTCTCCAACACTGTGTCGGCTTTTTTGTGTTCGGTTTCAGACTTGTGGCCAACCAAATGGGGCCTTCAGACCTTCACACATTTCCACCCCATACCAACCTACTGATCTTGAGGACTCCATTTATTATGTTTATACGGTTCTTCCGTTTCTCGGTTTGTTCTTAATTCGAATTCATTTCGAGCGTTTTTTTTTTTTTTATGGACCAAATATCCTTCTAAAGACCATTCGTTCAAATGTAGCTGGTTTATTTTCATCTGTTATTGATGTCGCCTATATGCTACGAGCGCATAGTACTACCGGTATCACCAGCACTTTGTACTACGTTATTTTAGATAAAACTTACTGATTTTTAAAACGTACTGTATATAATAATAAGAAGAATATTCTTGAAGATTGAAGTGCCCCGTTTGATGCATTTTTGTACTACACTGCCAAATAGCTCTGCGCAAGCGTACAGAAGTATTATTCCTGTTTTCTCCGCCAACGCGCTTGCGCGGCGGTAATCTATAGCAGCCCGCAGGTTTTCTCGGCACCCAGGAAAAGTTGGAAACCTCCAAAAGTCTGTGTGAATAAAATATAAATTCACAAGGGAAAAACTAGACGATTTATGTATACCTATAGTAGTGGACCAAGAAACGGGTTGTAATCAGCTAAACTGCAGTTGAAACATTAGAAAAACATAACGATTCGTCCCTCTCTCGTCTACATTTAAGCTCGATAGACATATTTTAGCTATACGCTTTACGTACCTAACTGTTGCGAGCGCGGAACGCTCCTAATTTCAAACCTTGAAGACTTACCTAAAAAGTCTGATTTACAGGAAAGTCGTCATTGAATCAATTGAAATCAACACGACGTACACAGAAGTTCAAATTTACTTTTATAGCAGTTAACGATAGATTTTTTTTTCTCGAGTCATACACTCTTACTCTGCTCGCAGCAGCCGGTTGTATGATGGACTACGAATTTTCGAACGCGCGTCTCCTGCAGCGTGTTCGGCACTCATCTGCAGTGTACATATACAGACCGTGAAATATTCCCAAGGCGGACAGGATACGAAAATGTTTGTTGCGTTCGGGCTCTGAGTATATTAAAATATTTCCATACGTAATTTCCTGCGTGTCGGCAAACAGAGATTTCACGTGTGTAAGTACGTTGCTCATACGCTTCTGTTGCTAAAATGACTGCATAAAACGACTTAACGAGATTTACAGCAAAGTGTTAAACCAGGCTCGTTCGACGACGTCCACGAATATAATATATAAGTCCGAACGGCAAACAATAAATTACCACCGCGGCGACCAGAAATCGCACCGAACTCTAAACACGCGCATATACGTGCGGTATGTAGTCGTGGACAGGTGAGTGCGAATCGAATTAGGCCGCTGCGAAGTTTCACCAAAAAGGGTTTCGCGAAAACTTTTTATGTGTGTGTGTGTGTCGAGAGAATTATTCAAATTTCGTCCGTCGCAAACTCGCCGCACATTACTCGATCGTATAAAATATACATACGAGTGGAAAAACGTTCACATTTATCCGTAACCGGCAGATAAATTTCTTATGCGTTCCTTTTGCTTTCAACGGATTTACTATTATTTTTAGATTCTATGCGGATCGAGGAATGTATTGCGATCGGTGATTATTTTTTCGTATTACACACTTCTTAAGTACATGTCGTCGGTACATTCGAATTCGCTACATTTTTTTCTCCTACTTATTTAATCCAAAATTCTCCGTCTTCTTACGCCAATGACGCTTACTGTGTAACAAACCTGCAAACTCTGGTTTCCGATTTGCATTTGCGTACTGTATAGAAGAAACCGTCTGTCGCTTATTATATCACCGCTACCATTCCTTACTCCAGAATCCGCCAGTCGAAAAATTCGTGTGATACGCATCCTATGACGTGTCATAATATGTGCGCCAAACGCGTCTGTGGCACAATTGAAATAAAAGGGCGAGACAAATATTTTTGTACGACTGATTTTGGCGCGGTACAGCGTAATATATTTGTCGCACGGCTGACGTCATATAATTTCATGGAATAACAATTTTTTTTTTGGTTTTTTTTTCCACGACCGCGCGAAATTCACCGATACGAATTGGCTGCCGTATACGTAATTCTTCTTCAATCGCGGATGATCGTTTGAAATAATAAAATGAAAAACGTTCTTCTCTTGACTCTTCCGTCGAAAGCGTCACTACAACGAGCGATTTCTCTTTTTCGCGTCATTTACTGCCGAAATTACGCTCGCTGTGCATACGTTTATCGCACACGATATCGCGTAGATTGTGTATTTCTTATGTAAAAAAAAAAAATCGTAGATTTTTTTATTGTTTCTCGCCGGCTCCCCTTTCGTCGGACAAACCGCGGCGACGACAAAAAAAAAAAAAAGTAAATAAATAAATAAAACGCACTGGTATATATAGTCGCGTATGAAATGGTGCAGTTATCGAATTCGGCGATGACGATGATGATTCACACGCGGATGCTGTGGAGGCGGTGACGACCGTACACCATAACGCGCGCTCGGGGTGCAGTAGCGGTGGGCACGGGAACGAAGGGACGGAGGATACGCGTATTTATAAATAATCCGACGGGTGCCGTGGCCGCGGCGCGTGTACGAAATAGACGAACGGATTTTTGGATAAAAACCCGGTGGGCGCGGTATACACACATATATATATATATAACCGAAACACACACACACACGCCGGCCGGTACAGTGATAAGCCTCGGGGGCGAACACGCTCCGCGCGGTAATAACAATAATAATCATAATAGTACAGGGATTTTTAGTATACGGATACGGGGACGACCCTTATAATACATAATATGTACGATATACAGTCACGTCGGACAGATCCCGCGAAGCTGCTGTACCACCTATATATTATATATTTCGCCACTTATATATCGTGTTATATAACGTGCAGACGTGTGCGCATGTGTGTGTGTGTGTACGCTCATAATATATAAAATATATTATACGGCCGCGAAGTGATTAATAACGTTTCGGGACGCACAATGGGACCGGGCAGTGGGCTGCTGCGCGCGGTGTGCAACAGAGATCCGTGGCCCGTAAAATTATCGACGCCGTACGCATTATAAACGATTTTTTTTTTTTTTTTTTGCGCTCTCCCGTCCACAACCCGTAACGTCCGATGTGTGACACGAGGGGGACCTAGAGAAGTACGTGTGTGTGTGTGTGTGTTTGGCACACCGTCCGGGGTTTATTAGGATAGGCGCGCGTCGTTTAAAAAAAAAAAAAAAGGACACCGCAGGACGCGCGGCGTGCTGCTGTGCAGGAGGACTCGTCGTCGTCACGGAGATTAACGCCGCGCGTGTCACCGGCAGAAGACAAGACGGCGAGGTCATCGCTCATATATATATATATATATATATATATATATATATATATATATATATATATATATATATATATATATATATACGTATGATAATTTATAGCCTTTTTTTTTTTTTTTCCGTGGCGATTCGAGTCGCGCGAGGGCTTTTCATTTTATTCCAACGGAGCTGCCCGGGGGACGTTTGATCGATTAGCGAAACGGGAAAATTGCGCGTTTCTTTTGAAAAGAAAAAGTAAGTAACCGCGTAAGTGAAATACAATTTTTACGCTTATTTCGACTTTTCGTTAATAAATCTCGTATTTTTTTTTTTTAGATTCCGAACGGGGCGCAATTACACGCGATGTTGTGCGCGTGTTGTTTTTTTTTCCAAAAAATTCTATCAGGAAGTGTGCTCCTATTTTTAACCGATTTCAAAATATGAGATGGTTCTCAATTAGGTCGGTTTTTTTTTTTAATGTTTGTTAACTCATAACTCCGTCATTATGAACCGATTCGGACGGATCTTTTTTTTTTATATATGAAAGAGTATCTACGCCTTCCGCGGGCGGTCCCATACCAGTTTTGTAAATATCGACCTATAGTGTTCGGCCAGTAATTTAGTTTCTTGTTTATTTTTTTCATATTTTCCGGTTTTTATAAGGATTTGTCTAGTATCCTACATAACCACCCGGTCAAATGTTGGAAAAGAAATGACTAATATAACTACTACGACTAAAAAGGATGAAATAAAAATAGAAATCGGCGACGAATTTCGAACGACATTGCACATTGCAAAAAATGCGTTTTATTAATATATTACAATATCTATATATATATTAGATTGATAAAACGCGTTTCTGCAAATGTTTGTAATTCGGCGCAGATTTCAAAAAGGTTATTGATTATCCCATACTTTTTTTGTGCATTTATTGAAATCGGTTTCTTTTTTTTTTTCTAATATTTTTATTACATTCCACAGTTTGTTTCCGGTAGCGAATCGCATCTGGTCGGTACTCTGTACAGAGTCATTTTTCTCAAAAGCGCCTGAAAATACAACTCAAAAACTATCGAAAAATTACATAAAAACGCGAAATCGATTATCGTCATTTTTCCGTAATTTCGAAACTAACGGGTATAGGAAACATTGTGGTAACTCTATATTGTAATAAGGAAAAAAAACTCTTTTTTAATTTTGGACTATTTATTGCAATTGTATGTATTCAATTCATATGAGAATAAGGGTTAGTTTTTTGTCATATACCCAAAACGATTACACCGAAGCTCCGCTCAGCATCGTTTTATCGAGTGCAACGTTTTATCGCATTGCTTTCAAATTTATAGCGATAACAGTAATAATAATACACTCTAAAATCTTTATCCGAGCAATTCACTTGAGCGACACATTCACAACACCCCGAGGCTGAGGCTACCCTTTATTTTTTTTTTGGATTTTCATCGCGTTTTTTATAACTTTTTTCGCGTATTCACAGTCCTATTACGTATCAAGTGTAATAAAACACAGCGGATTATTCGAGACATTTTTTTTTATTATTATTTGTAAAATCTTTTCGCGTTTTACACTTCATTACCACTCACAGTGACGGCTTGTCCTGTGCGATTTCGACATCGAGTCCCGGTTCTCTCGATAAACTTCAAACAATTTTTATCCCGTTTCCCCCGTTTTGCGTATAATCTAAAGCACTTTATTCGCGGATCTGCAGTCTTCATCAGCGGCGGATTAAGCAATTTGCCGCCCACAAGCAGAAGGAAATTTGCCGCCCCTTCATTTTCATAAGTGTTTTTCTAACCAGCAAAATGCATTATTTAGCAAAATATATTATTAATTAAGTTATTGTATTTATTATTTAAAAATATATAAAACAGTTAGACATCAAAACATAATTAATATGAATACATTATTAAAAAAGATTTCTTTGCCGCCCTAAAATCTCGTCGCTCCAATCACTTGCTTGTTCTGCTTGTAGAGAAACCCGACGCTGGTCTTCATTGTGAAACGTTTCACGCTCTAAAGCAGAGCTCGGCAACCTGCGGCCCGCGAAGCGATTATTTATGGCCCCCACACGAAGATGTTAAAACAAAAAAAAATTCTTTTTCAATTTAAATGTATATATTTATGGGATTTTTCTAAAATTTAATCTAACCTCGCGCATTACATACCGCAGTGGTCTACGATTTTACGTTTTTTCATTTTTAATTAAATTTTTTCCTAAAATCATATTTTTCTACTCAGAAACTCGTATTTTTTTTTTTTGTAATAAAATTATTATAGAGTTATAATATAATCATTATGTAAAATTCGTTTTTCTATTCATGTGGTCCTCGATGAAAATATGTAGAAAAAAAAATATGGCTCACACGGTTAAAAACGTCGCCGACAACGTTAATGAAACGATATTAAATGTTCTTTATATTTACACTTTGAACGAGTTATTTCGTAAATTCGACACGAATATGTATATATAGCATAAATCGTCATGACCGCGATAATATTGGTAAAACGCAAGTCACGCGAACACGATAAAAAAATTTTTTCTTCAAAATTTAAATAATATTTTTAAAAAAAAATATGTTCGCGCACACATAAAAATTATTCGCGGTTCGTTCGGCGCGCGCGTATATATATATATTTTTATTATTATTATTATTGCTCGTCCCTGTAGGGACTTTTTTCTTCTCCGCCGTATAGACAATTTTTCAGCAGTTATTTTGAGAGTATTTTTTTTTTTTTACTCGACGATTTGTGGTCAGATATGTACGCGCGCGTGTGTTTGTATTCGAAAAGAAAACACAACCGTTGTGGGGGGAGGAAAAAAGAAACCAATAATCTTAAGAGCTCGTATACGGCCCTCGTCGCGGTAACTATACGCGTATATTCTCTTTCTTTCTTTTTTTTTTCCCCCCATATATATATATATATACTATACAAGACTCGTTTAATTTATATCCCGGCTAAAAATAAGACCAATAAAAATAAATAAAAAGAGCATATATATATATATATATATACGCGTTTCAGCACGGTTGCAAAAGTCATTCGCTTTGCTCTCCTCCTTTTCTTTTTTTTATATATATTATTTAAAAGTATAATTTCAGGGCCGCGCCGAACTGTAGAGAAATAGTATAGTAGCGCGCGCGTGCGCGCGGTGGAAATAAACGTCCGTCCTTTTTTTCTTTTCTTTTCTGGACGCTGGAAGGAGGTTTTTTTATTTATTTATTTATTTATTTATCTTCCGTCTTTACCGAACGGGAAACAATTTGAACAACAGAGCTTTTAAAAAAATATATACCCGCGGGATCTCGGCCCGTTATACAGGCCGGCGGAGAGAGTTAGAAAAAAAAAAAATACTATTTTTTTTTTTTTTTGTTCCACTCGTCTCGACGGCGCGAGGCGGCGGTCCCTTTCCGAACGGTGTTTGCTTTTCGCGGTTCGAAGGACACGGGGGAGGCGCACGCGCGCGCGCTCTAGAGAAACCGATGCGCATCAGATATACAATATACCCGGTATATATATATATTAATACCCGATTAATTATCATAATATAACGGTATATAATATTGCGGCGTCGCGGTCGATTGAAAGGAAAAAAGAAAATATATATATTTATGAAAAAATAATAATAATAGAGAATTTCGTCTCCGATTCGAAAGTGTACGTATTTTATTTTCTCTCTCGAAAAATATATATATATATTTTTTTTTTTGTACGTTTTTTTTATATAGAATATTCGAAGGGAATATAATATTCGCGGAACGAGAAATTCGCGCGCGTTAATTAAAAAGCGGAAAAAAAGAGAAAAAAAATAGCGAATCGTCCGCGTCGTCCCCGTCCCCGTACAGGCTCTCTTATATAATATTATATATATATATATGGAGAGAAAATCGGTTTAAATTGGAAAAAAAAAAAAAAACACCGGCAAAGAAAAACACATAAAACACGTTTTACAATGCAAATCGCGTAAAGATCAAAGTTGAAAAATTCCGAATCGGGTCGGGAGGTTTTTTTTTTTTTTTAACTACGGCGGCGACTTTGCATATCGGATTATGTGCCTTTGACGTCGTAGATTTTCTCCTTTTTTTTTTCACGCTCGTCCTTTTCCTCGAGGAGTTTTATTTTTTACGCCTTTATCACCTCCGGCTGTCCGGGCGGGGGGGGGGGACTCATCATAATTATCAGCGACAGAGAGAGAGAAAAAAGCGACCGGGTCGCACAAAGAGCCGAGAGAAGACTTTTGATCAATAAATACTACGCGCGGGGTGGGAGCGCGTTGTTGATTAGAAAGCACAGAAGAAAAAAAAGGAATTTGAATAAAAAATCGTCGTCGTGGCTTTTACCGACGCCGCCAAAAGCCGACGACGACGGTCGAAGGAAAAATGTTTTCTTTTTTTTTTTTCTGTTGCCTTTCTTTCCTGCGTATATGGGCCGCAAGTACCCCTTGTGAATAAATTTACGTATAAATCAGCTTCGCCGCGTATATATTAATTTTCGTGTGTATACACTTAATTCTCGGACTCTTTTCTTTTTCTTATTTTTTTTCTTCTCGTTCTTTTGCCGAGTCCGCGGGGGTTTATTGAAATTTCGAAATCTTCAGTTTTCGGTATTTATATATACTTATGCCGAAGTAAACGAATCGCCGTAGCTGTGTAAAAAACCTTTGCCGGATTTACACAGCATCAAATATCGATACAGTGTCCGTTGCGCGTAGGATTTTTTTCAATTTTTTTTTTCCGCAAAATTTTCGCGAAATTTTTGTATCACCGCCACTTTGTCGGCTATCCGAACGCGTTTCGATACGTTGCGAATGCAGTATTTGTAAATAATACTTTTGTATTCAGAATACGTATTCGAATACTTTTCAGGAAACGTATTCAGAATATTAGAATACTTTTAAAAAAAATATTCGGATACTTTAAAATTTTTTTTTGTTGATTTATGTTAATTTTGAAAATAAACGTTTGAAGGCTCAATATTTTATTATACAACGGGCCGGTTTCACCGACTATTGTTATATACACACATGTTAGTCAACAATTCGTTTAAATTTAACGTCTGGTTAAATTATACAAGTTTCACCATTATACCTACATTATTATTGTTAAATTCTATTTGTTAAAAAAAGTATTCGAATACTATACAAGACTGGTTAGATTTTATATGTGTGCAGCTCCTTAACAAACAGGCCTGAAGCGCCTGAAAAAGAGCCGAATTTCGATATTATAATAATACTATGCGTAGACACGACGAATTAGTTTATATTATTTACAGAAAAAAAAAAAGTGAAAAAAAATCGAAATTCACGTTTTAATAAATACTCCGCTATTATTATTTCCAACCGTTGTATAACTGCAGTTATTAATTTAACGATTCCCCCCCTAACCTCGTAAAAATAAATCAAAATATTATTCGTCATATCCGTGTAATTGTTTTATATGTACTGAAAATAGTATTAATTATTTTTAAAACGAGTGCCGGCGGACTGGCAGACATAAATCCTATTGATATATAATAACGACACGCGAAATTGACATTTTTGTTGTCCATTCACTATGTAATATTGTACGGTCGGCTTTTTTTTTCTTGTCACGTATCAATACATTATTATATGCAGCTTTACGGGAATAAAAATTAATTAATTTTTTTTTTAAAAAAAGAGTTATACCCGGTATCGGTTACCGGTCGTCCGTTTTTTTTTTTTACGAATTTTGTGCGAACATTTTTACTGAATTAAAATTGCAAAATGTATTTAACGAGAAAAGTAATCGATATATGGGGGGTTTTTTTTTTAATTAATTAAATTACAAATTCGTAGTTTTACGTTAATGCGCGTATCTCATTTAAATGAGAAATATCGTAATTTTTTTTCAAAATTAAATTTCAAAAACTTTCTTCTCGTCTGTTAATATAATATATCGATTATATCGTGGTTTTAGTGTTCGCTATTTTGTCGTTATGAACCAAAAAAAAAATATATAGAGAAAAATACATTTTTCATACAAAAGCACGATTACAATTTTTTTTTTTTTAGAAAAAACAAGAGATTTTCAACAAGTTTGCATTGTATATTATGCCGGTAAATTTAATAAAAATCAAATGAAAAAGTTAGTGAGCCGCAGATGCGCTATGGGTATCGAATGCAGTGTAGTTTTATTTATTGATATTTTGAATTTGACCGTTTCACCGGAGGTTTTCAGGTCGTTTTTAACTGCGCGCGAGGAGAACACTGAGAAAATCGATAAACGGTTCGAATAAAGTACCAAAAAAAAAAAAAAATACTACTTTCTATGCGAAAAAGTGTACACAAACAAAATTTAAAAAAATACATCGTACCGTATAATATATAGCAGCACTCTCGCCGATCCCCCCGAAATTTCAGGAACATTTTTTAAAATAAACATCGCAAATAACTTATACTAATTTCCAAAATTGGAAATTAAATAGGGGGAGGGATGACGTTTTTGTAGATTTTATGTATTACCCCCCAAATGATTATTGTTAGATACTGTTAGATAATTGTCGATTTATGTATATACGACCGCGACTTTGCGATAAAATAATATTCGACGACCGCTCGCACGCTCAGAGAATTTATTTTTAAATTAAAATCCAATATTATAATATCGTATAATTGTATATTGCCGCTAGCACAGGGGCACAGGGTATAGGGTATTCAGGTTTTTTTTTGTATTATTTCGATGAAATATAGGGGAAGGAAGGATAAAATGGCCACTCTAAGGTTTAATACATTTTATACATTTTTAATCAATAACATTATAAAAAACCTAGTACATAAATGTGGTGACTGGTGATCCAGTGGCCAGTGTGCAGAAAAATAAAAAGCTCATAGGGAGGGATACGACAACCAACCCCCACACCCCGTAATTACGCCACTGATCACCTAACCTATCATCACCTTTTTGTTTTGTTGAATCGCGGGCACTTCACCTTAGGAGGTAGTCCTTCCCTGTATATCCGCATCGTTTATTGTACCGTTAACATGCTTAGCAACCTACGGTATCTGCTACCTTTACAAGTCCGGGAAGGCTCTACCCCTCCAATTTTTGCCTTCGGCACACACATTTTGCTCTTAATTAACGTTAATTATTTTTGACGTTTTCTCTTCTTGACAGTACCGCACCAGCGTACTCCTTAACCGCTTGCCAATTCCGACTGGATTTCAGCATACTTCCGATGATGGTATCCGGTTCCAGTTCACTTTCTATGAGATATGCGAGCTCTCTCCTTTCTCTCGACCACATGTCACATCGGAATAGAGTGCGTTCGTCGTCGTCCGTATTATGGCCGCAATCAATATTTTGACCGAAACGTCCGCGTGTCCGGTCAACATTTGTGTCAGATGAAAATCCACGGTACCGAAAATCCTGCCAGCCCATTTCTTCACGTCCCTGATTAGTCTCCACGTCCAACGTCCCGTATCCGCTGCGTCCCATTCTGTCTGTCATCTCCTATATACACTTCATCCCTTATTTCGTCGCGCAAAATTCCCCGTGTGTATATCTGTATATCTGCTGCCTTTCCCAGGCGAGAAACTGGGCCGGTATTATCCCCGCGACCGTCCTTATCGGCCGGGTTGAAACCGTCTTATAAGCCTTTGCCACCCTTAAGGCTATCGTTCTTTGCGGCTTTGACTGTACCTGAACGTTTCTGTTAAAACAAATTTTGATTTTCAAGGTAAATTCTAAACCTGCGTTTTAACTCTACCGCCATCGCCAGAGGGATTCGATTTTGGTGTTATTTTCGCCTAGGGCGATTGTCTGTGAGACCGAAGAGCTCGCCTTACCCTTGGAACTTCTTGGTCTGTCCTCAGTCCTTTGACTTGTCCAACACGGATGATCCTGCTGGGAGTATGAACTCACGTCGGCATAGTTCTCCGGACTGTGGAGGATCGCAAACACCCTAACCACGGCAAAGTGAGTTCCACGAGGGGGAACCCAACATCACCTAAACTAACCGTTCACAACTTTACCCCTCTGCTTTCGAATGACGGACAATGCTTCGGTCCTCTTCCCCACCCTTCCATCACTTATTTCGGTCCATTTCGACCGCTGCCAGTAGGACTTCGCGGACACCAATACAACTGCTTTCCCCCCCCCCCACCACAACTCGCGACGACGAGTAAACACAATAAAACGCGATCGTTTGTCGTTTTTGCTCGCGTAGGTGCTGCGCTGCAGCGTCGCGTATCATCCGCGTATCGTTTTTATTTGTTGCCGCTGCGTCCGCGTATAATAATATAATAATATGCGTGTTTGTGTACTTTTGTATGTGGAGTGACACCGCATTTGTACACCGAGTACAATACACCGGGCCTTATTATTTGTAAAACGGGCGCGAACCGTCTACGTCTATAACCGGAATACCGGTCCCTTTTCCGAAGGGACGACGGATACATAGGAGGTCAGCGCCGCGGCAGCGGCTGTCAGTCAACCGTCCTCTTCCCGAACGGCAAACACCCTCTTCTTCCCGCTCGGTTCAACTATTATTATTATTATTATTATATATTGTGCTTACTTCGCGCGGGCTCGTGACTTTGTTTTGATTTAAGAGAAACACAGAGAGAGAGAGAGAGAGACACGTGGCCGCGTTTGTACAAGTCATCGGCTCCACGCGTATATAATAAATATACGACGCGTGTATCCTCCTCCTCATCATCATCATCTCCCGTCGCTCATCCCCCGAAATTACGTTCGTTCTGTACACACACACACACACACACACTTTATACGTGTGTACGTTATCATCTCACCACCCCTTTTTTTTTCCTTTTTTTTCCCCCCCGATAACGGTAAATATTATTATTCGTGTTATACGACCATTTATATCATACGCGTGTGCGTATCGTACAAAATTATTGTATTGTTTTTCTCCTGTCTCTCTCTCTCTCTCTCTCTCTGCAGAAATCGGCTAGTCCGCGGTGTTTTTGTTATCCGCACGTTTTTCGTTAATAATAATAATAATAGGCGAAGTCGGGGAAAAAAAATTCAATTATAAATAATTGACCGCGTCGAGTTATACAGCAGGCAACTCGGCACCCTTTTTTTTTTTTTTTTTTTTTTGATGACTATAGCTGCAGTGGCGAGTAATTACGAACGTTATATGTGCGCGCGCAGGGGATATAAAATTTATCATCATCGGATGATAACTGCCATTCCGACGTTGACAATCAATAAGTGTTAAAACGATCGATATACTCCTCGTCGTATTGTATTGTCTTTAATATAAAAAAAAAAAAAACGTTAATTTCGTTACGAAAAATTCGTTTTAATTTCTTGCATTTCGATTCGTATATTGATAGCGATTCGTCTGTTTTTCGTACATTTATACATATTATAACGTGGTCATGTAAAAAAAAAAGCTCGTCGGGGGACCCATCCAGTAATTACGCCTCTGGTTGGACTGCAGTGGTTAGGTTAGGTTAGGAGAGTGGTATTTGGAGATTGCGCGGGCAGATATATACGTTTTTTTTTTTTTTTAGACAAATTCGATCATAATTTTCTATATAAAAATAACGGTAATAAAACGAAGGATTTACAATACGTAGTCGAAGTACCCGTACAATTTTCAGCGCTTAAAACCGAAAATCACCCCCCTCTTTTTTTTTACTTAAATAGCTCAACATTTATTATTTACGCTATAAATAACCGGAAATTGGAAAATATTGTTTTGAAATAAATTTTTTTTCTAAAGACCCGCTGTACATTTCAAAACCATTGTGTACATTTACCGGAGATATTACGCAATAACGATGACAATTTTAACGGAAACCGCGTTTTCGTCGTTTTTAACGAGAAAAAAACTAAAAGCGGTCGTGGGACTGCCGGGAGAAGCTATATTGTATATATATGCTTCTAAAGAGAAAGAAAAAAAATTGTCGGCTAACAGAAGCGTGACGTTCTGACATCGGCTCGATTGACGGAGATCTCGTGAATCGTAAGTGTACAAATCAAACGTCCACGATTGCAGGGCAATGCAGTTTTTTTTCTTAAAATTATTTGAATATTTTGCAGTAAAAAACGGAATGAATATTATATTCAATAAAACGATTTTTAAATTTCATTTTATTCACTATCAATGAATTAAGAAAATTTTTATATGTATATAATATGCCCGCGCCGAGCGTTACGTGACGTTACGTTTTTTCTTCGTTGACCCCTAAGGCGTCCCGTAAGAAGAAGCATAGCTTCAAAAAACATTTGTTTGGTATAGGTTTTCGGGCCGCGTTCGGAGAAATTATGGAGTGAAAATCGAAAAATGCACACCTTCTATACATTAAAAGTACTGTGATGCCCGTACTATATAGTACTGCAGCAGCGAAATTCGATACCGGACAAAGAAGGGTTACGATAACGTAACACGTTCGAAGCCAGGGGCGGGTTTTACTGCTCGTAAAGGGAGGAGGCGAATATTGCATCATGGAGAGAAACACGCAATATTTACAACCAATGATATTTTATGGCGATTAATTGGTATTCGGTACCATATAATTCCTGATAATTGTTATCAATTTAGTGTTTTACGAAATACTGAAAATGATTCGGCATTTCTATTGCCATACGTCTTGTACTCTTTTTTTTTTTTGTCAAATCGACAATACACCCACTGCCCGAAAAGCCGTTAAAGCAATATTTCGGGCAGTGGGATACGTCTTGTACCCATACATCAGCGAATGAAAAAATATAATATATACATATATATTATCTATGTCTGATAGTCGGACTACGGCCTGTGATACCGATAGTGATTACTGATTACGTGACGTATGGCGGTTAGGCTTAAAATTTAAGAAAAAAACACTTATTAGACTTTTTTTCATTACTATGTAAACGATAACGATTCTGATTTGGAATGTGGCTTAAATATCATATATATTTAAACGTAATGAGAAAGACATTTCCCAAGGGAGGGGAGACAATCGCTCTCTTCGCCTTCCCCCATAAACTCGTCCCTGATCGAAGCACTTATCTATGAGTCGAGGAAACGAAAAGGCATTTTGTTGCTTTTCGCCCGGAATCTAAAATGAAAATTTATTTCGAAAAAAAAAAAGTAAAAAATTCCGAATTCGTCGAAATTTTTCGCTGATTTCAATTTCCGCGTTTACACGCGCAAGTGTACAATATTTATAAAAATAATATAATACTGCGGCGGTCGAACAAACGCTTATCTGAACGCCGGACTCTGTGACCGGGTCCGCGGGAAAACGCGTATTAAATAAACCTGATGGAATTCTTTTTTGACAAACGACCTCGGGGTCGGACAGTGGAAAAAAAAAAAAAAATTTCGCGTCTCAACAGAGTCCGCGGCGGCGACGTCACCTCGTACATTCAGCTCCTTTCGGTCCTGCGGCAGTTTATATACACTCGCGGACACGATATATTATTATTATTATTATACAATAACGGTATCGCGTACATAGGTGATACAAGCGTGTATATAATAATAATATATACGAGGCACCGTCGTCGAGGAAAATCTATTACGGCTCGCGTCTTCGGGAGAAAAAAAAAAAAGCCCTCGAATTCGCATTAACGGTGATCAATCTTCATCCATCAAAACCGCGCGCGTTTCGGCTGCGGCCGAGGCTGCGGCGGCGTCGTCGTCGGCGGCGGCGGCGTACGCGCGACGCTCGCGGCCGCCGCCGCCGTTTTCGACGTCGTGACGAGGGTCGCCGTGCGCGCGTGTTGTGTGTGCCTTATTATACTACACATAATATATTATTATTATTATTATTATTATTATTATTATTATTATTATTATTATTATATACGTTTATACGGACGGCGTGGAAAAAAATTTATTTACCGCCGTATAAATATACAGAAAGTGGCGTGATTGGAAGAGTTTTCGAGGTACGTATCCGAGTGTTTTTGTGGGCTGGGGGGGGGGTAAAATTATCTCGGAAACAGTCAATTGCATAGTATACACGCGCGTTTACAATATCTCTCTCGAACTCGCGAACAATGAATAATTATTCAATCGGTGATCACGCCACTGCAGACCTCCTAGCCCTAGGGCCTAGGTCTGCGGTGGCGTGATTACGGTCTTCTTCTATCGTATGGTCGACATTCCATTAGATCCCTTCACCGTTCCAGTATTCGATACACTCTAGTCTTCGTCTCGTAATTCGTCCCATCAAATCTCTTCGGTCCGATATTCTATGTGGGGCCTCACGGCACTGCAGAATGTGGTCATCCGTCTGAATCTGTCCACATCCACACAGTTGATTTTCCTGAATACCCCATCTCGCTAGATTACTGTTAGTCCTACGTGATTACGGTGGCGGCCGTGCGGGTCCTCCGTTTCGTGCGACGGAAGCAGCAGATTTACAGGGATAGGAGGGGGTCCTGGAAATCGGGGTCAAAATTCAAAATAGAATTTTGGCGCTCCGGGGCGATTTTTCAATCCCGTCGCTTTTATGTGGTGGTGGTGGTGGTGGTGGTGGTGGTGGCGGCGCGGAGGGGACGAGTGTTACAAATAAGAATTGAATCGGTCATTTCAAAAACAACATGAGTCATCAAATTGATATTTTATACAAACCACAAACATAACTTCATAACTCCAGAAATTTAACTTTTTTTTTGTACTTTTACCTCTTTAAATTATCTTTAAATTTTTTTTAAAATTTAAATTTTAAATTGTCTGTCTTTGACTATATTTCACTAAAATAATATAAAACTTTTTTGACTCGTGTTGTTTTTGAAATGACCGATTCGATTATAAAAACCTCACTTGTATTTTATATGGATCGTATTACATACCGATATAGTACGCACTATAAAACCATTAAATAATATTATTACTATCGAATGTCTTGATATATGAACACGCGTATCACGCATAATACAACGAAGTTGAGTGAAACAAACGTACGCGTATTACGTACAATTTAACATGAGTAACTCTACGCCAGCTGCGGCCGGTTGCGATCTGCGTAACGTCGTAATTGTCATCAAGAAATCCCGTGCTCGTATAAAAAAAAAACAATAGATTTCCACAGAGAGAGACCTTTCCGCAGTAAACATCGTTCTTCCACTAAATTTCGCCCAAAAATCGACAATATTGAATGAATGAAGTAAAAAAAAAACATTTTAATTCATATTATTAATATATTAATCGCAGTGGCGCAACCAGGGGGGTTTGAGGGTTACCAGTGGCGTACATTCAAATTTGTTCTGGGGGGGGGTTTAAAAAAATAACCAACACTAAAACCATCCCTTTAAACGGCGCATGAAGGAATTTATGAGTAGGAGCCGATAGTGCACACAATACCTGTGCACCGTTGTAGAGTGTAAAAATTAAAACATGTTATAACGCGCAACGGGCCTTATAATAATATCACAATTTTTTTTTTTTTTTTTGGTCCTGGGGGCGGTTTGAACCCGAAACCCCCGTATGTACGCCACTGGGGGTTACAACCCTTCCCCCCCCCCGAAATCTTTTTCTTTTCATTACGTAAAATGTGGAAATCATGGACTAAATAATAAAATAGTTTGTTGCATATGTGTGATAATTATGGCTACTGAAAAAAGTTAAAATAATTTAATTAATTATTAAGTTATCAGTGATAACTGGTAACTGTATAAATTATAACCCCCCCCCCCCTCGAATATATTTCCTGGTTGATTAATCGTAATTATTAAACTGTATCTAAACAAAAAAATGAAGTTTATACAAATTTACCGCCTCCAAAGTACCGCCAGAAGGGACAATTTCTCCCACCCTGCCCCCTGTAAATAAGTGTCCGTGGCTCTGGTAGTATTTTAACAGTTAAACACTGACGGGTCACGGTATTTCTTTTTTCTCTTATTTAAATTCTCGCTACGGCTCTAGAATCTGATTATTATTATTATTATTATTTAGCGCGGATATATAACATTATAAAATATCGAACTCGATTGACGATTGCCATTACCAAAAACCCTTACGTAGTCTTAATAAATCAATAAATAATCGACTTAATTATTACAGTATTTTACTATTCACATACTGCAATATAACAAATACAAAAGACAACACAAACAACATTAACCGTCCGTTTCAACAGCGTCGGTTAATAAGAACATGTACGATAACTATTTTTTTTTAACTCGTTTTTCAACTTTATTACGTTCTGTTTTTATGCTAATTCGCAGCATAGTATTTAAAACGGACACACGAATTGTTGCTGCAACGTACTCGGGCAATTTATAATTCGTCGCGTATTTGAAAACCGGCGTTCGCACAAAGTCGCAGAACTTCGTGTGAATTATCGGAATTGCGACGTTTGAAATGGCTCAGGAAAAGCGTCGTTTTTTAACGTCGTCAAAATTGAAACCCGAATTTTTTTTTTTTTTTGCGGGTGCTATAAAGTCCATCTAGGACCTGCGCCTAGTCGCGGCGCCTACGATACACGATTCGTAATAAATACAGCTGATTATCACGATAAAACATTATCGTTCGAGGAACGAAAAAACTAAAATTTTACTCCGCCGCGCGTATCCTTCAAAAAAATATTTCTGTTAAAAAAAGCATGAAAATATATTATACACAGTTTGTGTGGAAAACGACGGAGTAAGGACAAGACGTGACCGGAATACAAACAAAAAAAAAAAAGGAAGGGACGAGGATTTTCCGGTCGGTCATCAATTCACACACACACGCGTCGTCATTGTTATCGCTACTTCTTCTTCTTCTTCTTCGTTTTATTCTTCACGGCCATCATCGTTATCTCGTCATACACACACACACACACACACACACACACAAACGCCTCCGATGAGCAGGATGCGCGCAGGAGATTCGCCGCGGAATGAAAAATGTCGGCGGCGGCGGCGGCGGCGGCGATGACGACTGGGCCGAATGCGCGTAACGAATGGTTCCTTGGTAATATATAAAAACCCCTTATCTTCATTAGCGAATACACTGCAAAAGCGACGACGACGACGACTACTACTACGCTATACAACTGTTGGAAATTAATGACGACTCCGCCGTTATAGTCGACCGCCATAAATCAACCCGTTTGAAATCGTAAGAAAACGTCCCGGGGCCACAGGAACGGGGTTTGGAGGGCCGGGTTACTGTAGATCACATAATATTATACGTACTCTGCTCCGGGGCGGCGGCGGCGGCGGCGGTGTTCCCGCGGGTATCCGAGCCGCAAAAGAAACTGTTTATAATTCAATCGTTTCCCAGCACCACTCCACCGGCGTCCCGTTCACGTCCCTCGCAGCATCTTCTCCGCCGCCGCCCCCCTCCACCCTCTCGATCTCGCCGTATAACTTAACCGCCGCGACTTTTCGTATACACACGATATTTCTCGTGCGTATATCTGTTCCGGATATACCATCGCGCAGAATTGATGATGACTGCGGCAGAAGAGAGCAGGAGAAACGGTATGTGATAATATATTATCCTCGGGGCCCCGGCTCACCGTCCGCAACACTCTCTCTCTCACTCCTGCTCTTAATCACTCTACGACGGCAGTCGACGGCACACACGCGCGCGCGCGCGCACACAAAAATCTCCTGCGGTTATCATTTCGATATTATATTTTTACACGCGTATTACCACCACCACGGCCGTACGGCTACTCGTTCGCCAGATGTGCGTTGAACTTTTCATCGAATTTCTCCGCTCGCTTTTCTTAGGTGGGATCCGTTTTTAATAAGAACCGTCATCATCGTCGTCGTATATAATATAAGTACGAGCCTGTTTTTTTCATATATATATATATATATATAATGCCGCGGCCGCAGCTATCAAAATACTATCAACCGCGGCCGGGGCCGAGGAGGAGGAGGAGGAGGTGCACCGCGGCGGTGGAAAGGAAGTGTAGTAAGATTCGCCCGAGAAATTTGTCCAGGTGTCGGCCGCGTTCGGCAAAAGAGACCGAGACAAAAGTCGGGAAGGCGAGGGCGGGATGACGGGGAAACAGCTTAAAACTAAAATGCAAAACAGATTCTCCGGTTTTAAGAAGAAGAAGAAGAGGGGGAAAAAACCTCCCGGAAACTTTGCCGGCGGTTTTTTTTTTTTGCTTCTTATATTATTTAACCATCTGGCAATTTAAACCGGAGCCGGAGATAAGACTGTACGCGCGCAGCAGCGTTTGCGCCCGTCTCTCCTATACTCGTACATTAAAACTTCGGCAAATCCGTTTTAATAACAATAATCTTATTTTATATTCCGAGAGACAAATAATGGAATTTTAATTAAGGATTTATATATATTTTTAGTAAAAAAAAAAAAAATAGTAGCGAAACCGCCGAAGCAAAAAAAAAATAAAATAATATCACGCGAATTTAAAGCGTTTATTTATTTTTTTTTCTTCGTTTTTAATATCTTCGAAATATTATAGTCCACTGTATTATACGACGCGTCGTACGCCGTTATTAATTCCCGTTAGATTTTCGCGTTTTCCTCCGTCCGCTGCTGCGCGCAGTGACTTCTGCTCTGTCGTATCGGTTTCCGGTACGAATTCTGCACCCGGCGATATTAGCGTTGTGTGAGACGGTGCGCAGGGACCGGGGCGGTAGGGGTACACTCGATAACGGAAAATCTCATTTTGCCTGGCGAAAGAGTCCGCGGCGAGCAGTTTGTTTTTCAGCGCCGCGTATCCTCGCATTTGCATAGTACAGAATTAGCATACTAGTTGATCCCTTATTGCTGCTGCTGCTGCTGCTGCTCCTCGTCGTCGTCGTGCAGCCCGACCACCCTCGTCGATCCCTCCGACAACACAACTTTCGGCATCAGATATCTTTCGATTCTGCTCCCTTCTGTCCTGCCATCCGCCGCCGCCGTTATTATTATTATTATTATTTAGTCCGGTTAAAGCTTTATCGAGTTTCTATACACACGCGACCTAATACCTGCTATACACACCCGCAATAACAGCGTAGTTCGCAAATAAGACCCGCACACTCCCATCGACGCGTATATTATGCCGACCAAACGTTAATACACGCGATATAATTAAAATACTCGTATTATCCTGTTAAGTACGGCGAAGTTTGTATAGCCGAGTGTGTGCCGGTGTGGTCGCACGAATATACATTTATTCGATTTATAAAATATAATATTTTGCCGGTCCTTACTGCACCGATAATATCGCATGATAATTTATTCGGTTTAGTTCATTTCGTACGTACGCCTATGTAAACTAAATAGGTATTTGTTTCGACGCGTTTCGACAAGTTTGGGCATGCTTTGACTAGTTTCAAATTGGTTTGAACGTGTTCAGACAGGTTTAAACAGGTTTTACACATGTTTAGTGAAAATTCAATGTGTTTATACTCTGTCCCGAATTAGATGACTCGTGCGCAAACGACCTAATATTACGTTTGTTTCGGATCGGAGTAGATCGTATACCACTGCGAAAATCGTTAGCCACGCCCACCGTGAGCGAACGCAGGTTTATCTGATTTGGAAGAGAGTATAAAAAAGTTTATGTCACGTTTTGACACGTTCAATCCTGTATAAACACGTTCAAACGTAACTTAACGTGTTTAAAAGTGTTTTTTTTTTGAATATTCGTAAAAATTCTATTTCACATTAGAGTTTTTACATACGGATCGGCAATTAATTACACGTTAATATGTATTCGGTTTAAATTTAAATACGTTATTGTTTTTTCATACGCTCTGTGCTGTGACCTTAATTTAATTGCTTCAATAATTCAAAAACGAAAGACTGGCGATTAAAATACGAGCAAAACGGATTTACACTGACTTCTTTCCACATCAAACAACGTCAATGAAACGTATTTTAATGACCATATCAGTTTCTCCTTTGACGCGGCACACACAATAAAACAACGATTATACAAACGTTCATTAATTAAATACGATTTTACATTCGCCTTTTTCTAATAAATTTTCGAAATCTCTAAACATGCAATTATATGCGTATTGATAAAAATATGCAAAAAATATTATTCTGTTCAATCGAGAACTAACCGAATCGTGAACGTAACCGCAACAAACAAATAATTTGGACTATTAGAAAAAGCATAAAAATGTTTAGAAACTTTAGCCCTACTGATCGTATAATAAAGCGCGCCCTTTCAATAATACACATTTATGCGATACTGTTTTGAGATAGTAATTTATTTGTTCGTGATTGGTCAGCGCGTTAGCTGACCGTAATTAAACGGGAAAAGGAAGTAGTCACCAGATAGCGCTACGACACAACATAGAGGGCGTGGCAGAAAGACGCCTATAAATAGCGGTCCGAAACCATCGGACCGCTCAGTGTAGTTACAGCGGTCGGGCGTAAATAACGTAGTTCGCGTCTGACTGCGTTGTATGTGTGTATGTGTGTGTGTGTGGTTTTTGAGACTGCCACGCCCTCTATGTTGTGCCGTAGCGCTATCTGGTGACTAATTTCTTTTCCCGTTTTATTGTTATTTCGTTTACGTTTCATGCACGTTGTTCTTTCTTTTTCTACATATGCATTTCGTCCCCGTAAGATCTTTCTTCTTGGTTATTACTCGTCGATGTGAATATTTCATTGGCAGAGGGGGTCGGCTCCATTTTCGCCCCCTTGAACATTGTGTATAACCGCCACTGTTCTGCACAAAATCTCTCGCGAGATGTGAGAAGATTTTCTCTCAAACTCATGCGAAACAGCCAAAATTTCCGTTCTATTATGTGTCTACTGCACTGCAAAATTTTTATAATTCGAATCGAAACTTATATTACGCAATATAAAATGTCTGTATCGAAATTCTTCGTTCGATAAATTTACTATTTCTAAAAAATTAAAAAATTTGCTTCAACTTATTAGTTGGCACGAATACCGGCACATGGTCACAAAACCATTGTTTTTTACGTTTTGTCCACCTCGTGATAATGAGTAGTGAAATCAGAAGTAACACTAAGAAGATGATGAGCAAAACATCCGTGAAAATGTCATTAAAATCGAATCAGTAGTTCTCGAATTATAAGCGCAATAGCGGACTGCAGACAGACAGAGAGACGTTACGTTTTATATACCTATACATAAATTATATGGATAATAATATACGAATGTTTTTTTTTACCGAAAATTAGTTTTAAAATGATTTTTGAATAAAATCGATTACATTTTCACGTTTCAACTACAACATTTTTTTTAGCCGAAAGCAAAACCGTGCTCATTCATTTATATTGTATATTTTATGATCGTACCATTACACGCAGTAATACGTCATTATTATTATAATTTGTGTTCGCAATCGTGTTTATTTTTTAAACTGAACTACTAATTGACATGTATGAAACGGTTAATTATCATAAACAAGCACGTGTATGAATTATATAGCCATTAAAAAGTGATTTTCATTAACACAATTTATCGCGTTAATACATTTCGTATTTTATTTACATATTATATAGTGCGCGTATACACGATTATAATTACGATATTGTCATCGTGTTTGAAATCAAACAAATTGCGTTGATACCTATATTGACAAATTGAAAATCGCACTTACTACAAATAAAATAGGCATATGAATAATATAAAATTATCATTTCATAATATGAAAACGTATTATTATTATTATATTTAAATCGAATAACATTATAATACGACTTGTGACACGTGAAATGTGTTATGTTTTTCGATATTTTTAATGAAAATTCTTTAACACCGTTCGGGAATTGAATAGGAATCGTTTTGTCGGGAGTTCAAAAATTATTTCATTCCAAAACTATATTGTGTTTTATAATATTGTATATTATTGATAAATAACAATTTAAGGTGTACCGAGTGTAATGAAATTCGAAAATAATATACGTCATTATAATAAAAGAGGAAAAAAATTCATACTTATTACGTTTAGTTTATACATTATTGCGTGTAAATAATAATATTGTTTTATATTCATTATGTGCAGAATATAATATAGAATCGCTTATCCCCGAAGAAACTTTCAAAAATTAAATATTGTAAGTAGCCTCTTGGCGAAAACCGTATTAATACGAATTCAAAATCCTTACGAAAAAAAAAAATATACATATAAATACTATTTGATTTGAATATATATTCAAACGAAAATATTTTTGAACGCGTTAAACGTTTGAACGTATTCCACCTTATAAGTATAATATTTAAAGTAGGTACTTTTGTATGTATACTATTATTATAATATGTATATAATATGTCATTGATAACAAGTTTGGTATGCTCTTATGGTTAAACTGTACGACAACAAAATACTCTAAAGACGAAATAATTTCCTAAAATATTGTAGAGATAATTTTTATATTTTATAAATACGCACTAAAATACTAAAAGAATTGAAAATAGATATAGAATGAGTGAAAAAAAAATTTTTTTTCAAAAGTATTCTCTATTTTCCGTCTTCTGAAATACATGATAAACGAGTATCTAATATTTATATCCCGTAAAATTGCGTTCGAATACAAAGCATTTTGTGTTAAAAACCCTAAGGTATTTGGAATGTCGGCTATAGAACGAAGGAGACGGATTTCGGAGAGAGAAACGGATCGAGAATATATAGAGTCTAAAAGAAATATTAAGAGCGTACGTTTGGAAACGGGGATGGTAAGAAGACACGTCGTATTTAAGCTTGAAAGTATAAATTGAGTTGAAAACGTCAAACGTTTATAGGTGATGCAAGAGGATGATTATACGGAGGAAACGAGAAGACAAAAAAAAAAGTCCCGTTTAAAGTAAAGAGTAAATTGTACGAAAAAAAAAAACTGTAGTGTTGCCAGGGCATTGCGGATTAGAGAAAGACGAAAACAGAGTAGGAATGAGAACGTTGCGAAATAACGCGGATTTCGTGCTACGGGGTTAGACGCGTATGGAATTGATAGGAATGAATATGTGTGTTTGAGAATTATTCGATTTGTACAGTTGAAGGGACGAGGAAAAAGCGAGGACGACGGGAGTGCAGTTGTCGAAGGAATAGTCGAGGCGTTGAGGAGGTCATTGACGGGGATTCGATATGTCGTAGCGTACAAGCAAAATAGTTCCTTTTTTTTTTAACGCTTATTTCTCGTGTTTTTCCAAAACGCTTTTTTACGTTTCTGCGTCCGGACGCAGAGCGGCAGAGGAAGGGTCGAAATGTATAAAATCATCGAACACGTGCACGCGCGATAAACACCGTACCAACGAAGAGTCTTCCACGTTTGAGCGGACAATCGATTTTTAAACGTTGATAGAGTCGGAGGATGAGGAGAAGGAGGAGATGGGAGGGACTAAATATTTGTCCAATAAACACCCCGGTCTGTATAATCTTTGTACAGTGTATTTTCACGTTACACGATGCTGTGGCGAGAGGTCTCTAAATGTGATTTATGACGGAGTGTCTCGGACGAGATACACTCACTGCAAGGACGGACGGGGCTTGGGGGAGAGGGGGGTGCGCGAAAGGGTCCCGTATGCAAATGAGGTTATAATTCACATTCGAGAGGCACGACCGTCGTCGTTCCCCTCTCGCTCCCCTTACTAACTCCGCACTCTACGTGCAGTAGTTTATATATATATATATATATATATACGACGCTGCGGACCGAAGAAGGGATCGACAGAGAGAGAGAGAGAGAGAGAGAAAATGAAAGAAAAAAAAACTTGAAAGCAAAAAGAGAGGAGAAAAATATCTTTTCGGGTTTTTGTCTCTCGCGGTTGTCAAGACCAATCAAAAACGGACGGCCGGCGCGAGGCGGCCGAAGCGGTTGAGTGGAGGGGTCGAGAAATCGACGGCGAACGCGTTTTTTGCATAAATAATAATAATAAAATATATAAATAAAAAAATAAATAATAATAAAAGTATCAGCTGTGGCGGTACAGCGACAGTTTTTCTTTTTTTTTTTCTGTTTGAGGGTTCATTAGGAGGAGACGCGAACGTTTGAGTTATATTGTTTCTCGCAATTAAATGACACGGCAATAACAAAAAAAAAAAAAAAGTGTTGTTTTTTTTTCTTTTCCTTCGCTCCGTCCGCGGTTATGAAAAATCCGAACGGTTTCCGGTCTCTTGATTTTTGTGAATACCTAACGAGGAATTTTCGTCTTGTAAACACACCGTGCAAAAAAAAAAACGTTTTTCTATATATACTTTAAAGTTATTTTTTTCTTCCCACCGCGCGCCGGTTTCGAAAACTCCGCGCGTATAAGAAGAAAACGCGCGGTTAACGACGAAAAACGAGGCGGTTGTTTTCGTTTTCATTTTTTTCAACAAATATAATATTATACAGAAGCCGAAAAAACAAAAGCAAACGGTTTCGTCATATTATTATTATTATTATTATTATTATGACGTGACGTCGGAACGAGTGAAAACCGTATAATATTTCGTATTACTAGAATGTATGAAGAAAACCGTGAAGAAATTCAACGACATTTTTTAATTTCTTACTTATAACAAAAATTTTAAAAAATCTATTAGAAACAAAAAGTTTTTAGATTCTGAGCGATGCGACAAGAACGTGTCGGTTTTACAATGATGCGTTTTATTTTTATATCCGTACCCGAAAATTCTACCGGAAGGTGTGTAGCGATCCTTATACAGTCATAGCTCGTAACGAATTGCATCTAGTTGGCACTATATTGGGGTCAATTTTCGATTTTTTTAAAAGCGCCTAAAAAATTTTTTAAATTACACATAAAAACGGTAAAAAAAAAATGTAAAATAAATCGGCAAAAAATTAATTTAAATTGATTTATTTACTTAAAAATTGATATTTAATTCATCAATGAGGCGATTGATGATTAAAAATTAATTACGATATTCTACATTTATATAAATGTATACGAACATAGATAATTAATATAAATGACTCGTTATCGTATAAATTTTTGTTTTTTTTTTGCGATTTCAAGTTTTTCGGCAATGTGTCGGTTATTCCGAAGGAAAATGACAAAATTGAAATTAAACGTTTTCGGCTACCTATAGGTTTATTGTAAGAAATTATGATATTAAAACGGTGTACTGTGTAAGGTTAATCGTGAATTATGTACTCTATACTCGCCACAGGGCCGGCGAAAGCTATGGGCGACCTGGGCGATCGCCCAGTGCGCTGATGACAAAGGGGCGCCACACCGACAAGAATAAGACTTATATTTTTTTTTTAAATTATTATTCATTTTAAAAACAAAAATTTTAACTGTACTCGTGCTGCCATTCATTTGAAATACATAATAATATGTAATATATTTTTATCATTTCGTAGAATAACTAAATTATTATTTTTAATTAAAATTGTTTATTTTCAAAAAGGCAATTTAAGTAATGGTACCCTCATTGTTAATGTGAAACGTAGTGTACCTACTAGTGTCGAAGTTTATATGTAAAAATATGTATAAAATATTATTTTTAAAAAAAACGGTTCAAAAATAAATTGATAAATAATCAATATTATTTAAATATAATATGTTAATAAATCAATTTATAATAAAATAATAAAATTTGGATTACTTATTCACTGCGACGGTTTTTAATTTTTAGTTACATTGTGTTTTAATAATAATATTTATGGTAGTAACATATGGGATACCTAATTAAAAAGTTTATACAATGAAATTACGATAGAGTGTACAACACCGTTTCATAAATATCTATATGTTAAAAAAAATACAATCGTTTTTTCAAAAGGGCGCCTAATGGTGATTTCGGTGATTTCGCCCAGGGCGCTATTATGAGAAGCCCCGGCCCTGACTCGCCGCATATTATTAATGATAAATAAATAATATCACACCGAAGCTTCGGTCAGAGTCGTTTTTTTTCGAATTCAACGATTTATCGGCCATCGCGTTGCTTTCAAATTTATATAGTAATAAAACAAATCTCTAAAATCGTTAACCAAGTGGTATAATTCACTCGAGCGACATCCGTAACGGCCCGCGGCTCGCTATCCATTTTTTAAAATTTTCTTTCTAACACACATACAATTATAGAAATAAACGGAAATATATATACGTGAAAAATACAATAATACGGAAATATATAAATACAATAATCGCTATCCGTTCGAATCAATAATCGCTAGGGCATCCGTTCGAATCAAATATTTATGAAAAAAAATTTTTAAAAGGTGACTAGGTAATGTTTTAAATTAAGAGTACCCAATAGTCTGCCAGAACATTATCATAAAAGGTCTAAAAATTTTCCTGTACAAAATTTAAGAACCGCTGTGCTAAATGTTTTAAAATCACTCTAAATTTTCCTGTACAAAATTTTCAAAAAAAAAAAAAATTTTTCCCCGAGGCTAAATCTGCTAGTAAATTGCCTACGAAAATAAGAACATAATATATAATATAGATTATTATTATTATTATTATTGTATACGTCCGGAGGTGGTCGCGGCGGTGCACCACACCACGACAATGTTGTCAATCAACGTTTTTATTTACATGTTAATGTGAAAGGGTCGGTGTGGCAGCGGTCCCGGGTGTTCGGCCGCAGGCGCGACACAAAAGCGCGGGGTTCGACGACGATTTTCTGCTAATTTAACATCATTCCGAGCGGGAAACCGCACAGTGGCGACCGTTCAATTTGCCGTCGACAACCCCATACAATATATAATATTATCTCGCTGCTATCCCGTCGCCTGCAGGAACGTCGCGACGACGTGTCCGCCTCGGCCAAATACGCGTTGCATATTATCATTTTATCATTTTATCATTTATTATTATTATTATTTTAAATGCGACTCGGGTTTGACCCGGTATTCATCGGGCCTGGGCCAAGATACAGGAGCTTCGATGTATGTGTCCGTTTGGCATTCGTTCACGTTGTCTCTCTCTCTCTATATTACATCAATGTTTAAGAAGTTCCTAACTGTATGCACTGTGTTTATGATTGTCGCTTTTTGCAGTGTATCATATTATGTGTTTTGACGCATTCCTAGTATTTTTAGGCTATTATGCAATTTACGTGGTATTACCCCCTGTCGAGGAGAGTACAATCGGCACAATTATTACTTTATTCATTCCCCACAGACGTCGTAATTCTTGTGCCAAATCTGTGTATGTTTGGATATTCTTTGTGTACGTTCCGTGAATGTTATGCGTGTTTGGTATTGCAATATCAACCAGGTACGTAATTTTTTTTTTTTATTATTATTCTGATTATTATTAATTACTATCATTATTAATTATTATCATTTATTATTATTAATATTTAAAATAATAAACAACGCAAATTCGTAAACACAGATATCTGACGTTATATAATGTATTGTTGACAAAGACAAATGTATAATATATTTATTAATTAACGTAATACCGCGCGAATTATAAAACGAATATTATTATTCCAAGTGAAACTCATCACTCGAATACTCCGTTGTGTCTGTGTGTTCTCGTATGATTCATCAATTGGCTACTCACTGTAAATGATTTCATGCAAACAGCACACGAATACGGTTTTTCGCCGGTGTGCGTTCGCATGTGCGCCGTCAAACCGTTAATTTGCGTAAAAGACTTCGTACAAACCTCACACGAATACGGTTTTTCTCCGGTGTGCGTTCGCATGTGCGTCGTCAAACCGTTAATTTGCGTAAAAGACTTCATGCAAACAGCACACGAATACGGTTTTTCTCCGGTGTGCGTTCGCATGTGCGTCGTCAAACCGTTAATTTGCGTAAAAGACTTCATGCAAACAGCACACGAATACGGTTTTTCTCCGGTGTGCGTTCGCATGTGTGTTGTCAAATTGCTACTCGACGTAAACAAACAGCACACGAATACGGTTTTTCTCCGGTGTGCGTTCGCATGTGCACCGTCCAACCGTTAATTTGCGAAAAAGACTTCGTACAAACCTTACACGAATACGGTTTTTCTCCGGTGTGCATTCGCATGTGCGTCGTCAAACCGTTAATTTGCGTAAAAGACTTCATGCAAACAGCACACGAATACGGTTTTTCTCCGGTGTGCGTTCGCATGTGCGTTGTCAAATTGCTACTCGACGTAAGGACTTCATGCAAACAGCACACGAATACGGTTTTTCTCCGGTGTGCGTTCGCATGTGTGTTGTCAAATTGCTACTCGACGTAAGGGACTTCAAGCAAACAGCACACGAATACGGTTTTCTCCGGTGTGCGTTCGCATGTGCACCGTCAAACCGTTAATTTGCGAAAAAGACTTCATGCAAACAGCACAAGAATACGGTTTTTCTCCGGAGTGCGTTCGCATGTGCACCGTCAAACAGTTATTACGTTTAAATGGTTTTAAACAAACGTCACACGAGTACGGTTTTCTTTCTTCGCGTAACCACTGGTCGTTCATCTTTGAAGATCTTTGAAGGCGCTTGAGTCGTTGAATACACTCCTCTCGATCACGCGTTTTAAGTACCATCCGCCAAAGTCAATTGTTATTATTACCCGAGCTCCTTTCTACCTTCTCGCCAATTCGCAAAAGATTCGATGAGTTCGTAAGTACGTTTCATTCATACGACATTTCAGCGTAATATCAAAATACACAACAATCGCATAAATCCATGGTTTTATTTATTTTGTTTATTTCTCGTCATTAGGTACCACGATAATATCACGTGTTATTTCCTAGTGTAATATATTTTCTTTACATTTTGTTTCTTACGATTCTTTTTTTTTTTTGAAATAACACATTATTATTATTACTATTGTTAATGTGTCAGATTCTAAACGAATCGAGGAAGCTATTTGCAATAATTTTTTTTTTCTGTGCACAGAATTTCGACTAGAAAGATTACACCCGGATGATAACAAAATGTAGATTTATTCGGTACTTTATTCGAAAGGGTTTTCGATTTTATCAGTATAATGCCTTACGCCCAATTCAAAACAACATAAAAACCGGAAGAACGAACACTCGACTGTTTGCACTGCGCACGTGTAGAAAATGTATTACAATTTTCGGCTATTCATAACGCCTATTAGATTTTGAACTATTTGAGTCATAAAACGAGTGATTTCTGGTTTTTAAAGACTGATTATTTTATACGGTACGGGTCTTACGTCGTTGTTCGACTATATTCAAAAAAAATATCTCGATAATCACAATTTTTTTTTATTATCACTTTAAATTTTCTTATGTTTAAAGTGCGTATTGCGCACCGAAGCTCAGAATCGTTTTGTCGGACGCAATAGTATTGCTTTCAAATTCGAATAATAATAACAAAAAACCCGTAAAATGTATCTGAATACAATTCACTTGAACTACATCCGCAATACGCCCGCTACCCTTTTTTTTTATCATTTATTACCACTATTGTTATATTATGGTGGCGCGCGCGGAACACTATATCGAAATACTATATATACACGCGTGCGCGTGTGAGAGGAGAGAAAAACGAAATCCTCCCGCGCGCCGATATAAAATAAATGGAACGGTTGATTGGCCCTGCGGAACCCGGCCGTGCTCGCTGAAGTCTTTTAAAATTAAGCCTTTTATCTAATTTAAATCCGGACGCGCGTGCTCTGTAATTCCATTATGTGTGTGTGTGTGTGTGTATTGTGTACGACGGGTAGCTTTTCGGTAACGGTTTAGTCCGCTTTCCCGCACACCGCGGGAGCGGGCAACGGTGCGCCTCCGTTGCGAGGCTGGGATTAAATTCTTGAATTTTCTCCTCCCAAAACGTTTGCCGCGGTTCTCGATAATTCCCCTGCTTCGTTAACCCGCTCCCCCGAACCCTGTAAATTACAGCCTCCATCGGGTCTTTATGCGCGCGCGTTCGCGGTCTTTCGACGCGACCATAATAATAACGGGGCGGTTTTATCGAATATTATTCGTGTTCGACGATAAAAATCGGACTACTACTGCAGTGGGACCCGAGCGCGAATAAAACGCCAGTCGAACGCGTAACGCACGAACGGATTCGTTGATTTCCGTCGACATTTTTTTTTTTTGTAAACCGAATAAAAATTCGGTACCGAACGCTGCAGCAGCGACAAATGCGTTGCGGTATTTCAAAAAAGGATTCTGTGCCAAAGTCCGGTGCAGCGCAATTTGCAACCCGTAATCCGTTGGAATCGTCAATCGATTATTTCCGAAATCACGGACATGCGCGATATCATTTAAACGTATTGACTCACATGGACCGCGCATAGAGAGAGAGAGAGAGATCAGGGGGTCGATATACAGCAAAAGAGCTACGAGTTGGACATAGGCGGAAATCTATTAAATTTTCTGGGAAGGCTAACATTTTTAACATCAGTCATAATCAGTCAAATATCCAAAATACATACAAATTATAAAATATTTGTGGGGGCTTAGGCCCCATAAGCCCCCCCCCCATTTCCGCCATGGAGTTGGGAATGTCTACCGTCACTTTTTTTTTTTGTTTACTGATTATTCACTACTATGAAAATTTATACCTATAATCGACATTTATTGATAAATGATACGTAAACGGATGAAATAAATGGTTAGGTTTTTTTTCCACGTAATTCCCAACCCGTATCTCTATCACTGTCGTACACATGTTTCACGTCAACCATCTCTCATACTCTACACACGTAACTGATAACGAATAGACGGGAGGTGTGGAATGCGCGGTCCACGAGTTAATATATGTCCATGCGCGGTGTTGACGAAATCGGTTTTTTACCTTTTCTTTTTTTGTGTGTTTTAAATTTTTTTATGGGACGCGTTAGAATCGGGAAAAATCCAATTCGACAGAAAAGACATTGACGAGTAAATGTATACATTAAGGACAGTCGGAAGGAGCGAGTTTTACTGCGTTTATTGAGAAACGAACGGAAAATCGCGATAGAATTTTTTTAAAAGCGGTCGACTGGATTTCAAAAGGAGTTTAGAAAAAAAAACTATTTACTCGCTGTCTTTTTATACGCACCTCTTGCGCGCAACACGAGCGTCTAGAGACAGCGGCTCGATATCAATTTTCTTATCAGTTATCAGTATCGTACAGTGATACGTATCGGTTTGGCTTTTTTCGACTACAGTTGAAAAACGGAATTCAAACATAATCTTTATTAATAATTTTACTTAATTATTGAGTGCTAATCGAAAAACAATTTCAATATTTTCAAGCCGAAAAACACAGGTTTTTAATATTTATTTATGTATTTTCCCCTGCAGTTTCAGTACCGGATGGCTTTTTGTTATTATTGTTAGCATTGTCTTTCAAATTATTAATTAATAATAACACAAACGTTTTAAAATTAACTATTAGTAGATGCTACCATTATATGTGAATATAAACAGGAACGTGATTTTCAAATAATTATACGATTTGTACACACTTCAAATACAAAAATCAACACCTTGACAGAAAAGATGAAATGTTAATTGATATTTGATACGTATTAAGTGGTAACAGGTTGTGATAACTGATAAGAATTGATATCGAGGCGCTGTCTCTAGACGCTCGTGCGCGCGACCACAAACACGAAATCTCGACGTTATAATCATGGCTAAACATTTAGGTATGACAACAGACTGTACAAATTGCGACTCGGTCTGCGCATCCGTGGAAAAAACAATAATATCGTATTTTTTTCCATGGAACCGGCACCCGGATTATCATTTTGCCATTTACGTAGATATCTAGCCATACACAACATTAACAATAGTAATACGCGATAAAGATTTTTTCTTCTACGGAAGAGCTACCACTACCATAGAAGAAAAGAAATCATACCTGCGTACCTCACAAATCTGTTGTAATACCTAGATATTTAGCCGTGGTTATAATATTATACTAGGTGTGCCTCGCTCTGCTGTGAATATCGTTTTTGGTAGCGATTATTGGCCCGTATTAAAGTAGTATATGAATTGATCCTCCCCCTCCGCGGTAGCCTACGGCAAATATGGCGTTCGCAGGCTAGGCATCATACCATGTTTTTTACAAGCTGCGTTAATACAAAACCATTAAATTGAGCATAAAACTTTATTCTGTGATAAAACATTGAAATAGGCATATAGTTATGATAATAAAACATTACCGTGGTCTCGGTCTTAGATAGTGTTGATTATGATTATAGAATATACAGTGATAAGACAAACTGTAAATAAATGAAATTGCGCTCACGATACAATTGGATAACGCGCCGACGAATATAGGCGACGGAAAAAAATGAAAAAAAACGGACTGACGGAGATGGATCTACCACGAATTCGCCGCCGACGGGCGGGAATCGAACCGGAGACCTGCCTATCACCTACCTACCGAGCCATCGGTACCGAATCGAAAACCACAATCCGTAACAGGGTATTTAGACGATAAAACGTCTTGAAAGAAATAATACTCGCGATTTTTTCTCCCACATTAATTTCGCTCGACGGACTCTGGACCCACTATTCTATTATATAATAGATTAATAAAACAAAATTTTTTTTTTTCAAATTCGATTTTCTGCGATTCGGTCGAAACGTCGTTATTATAGTGCGCACAAACGGTGGCTGTGGTAGTAATAAAAACGTTGGCCCGTCGCGTTTATTGAATTACAAAGTTTCGCGTATGCGAGGGGGTCGGTGCAGTTGTACCCGTGACCGATGACTGCTGCAGCGGTGTCAAACTGCTGTTGTGGGGCCGAATGCTGCGCGGAGTGGTGGTTATATAACTTATAAATCAAAAAAAAAAAAAAATGATCGCCGAGCGATTGTGCAGCCGCGGAACACAAAATCGTACTCTTAACGAGACAGTTATTAATGTGCGTTTCGGTTTATTTAATATATTATAGAAATATATACGCGTATTAACGCGTATATAGTAGGGAAAGTATACGTATATAATAATAATATATGAGTATTGGTATCAGTTTACTTTTTTTTTTTTACACCGAAAGAAACGATAGGAGAACTGCAGTGCGCCGAAAATATATTTATTATTTGTGCGCGCGGCATTATTTGATGTCTATATAATATATATATATATGTAATCATAACCGCAGTAATTCGGTAAAACGAGAGTAGTATACGAAGTACCGTCCCTTTGATGTCTGTTTTTAGAATTTATATGGCTTATTATATATAATAATAATAATATATCGGCGAATGGTGTAAACGAAAACTCGCTTTAAAGACGACGACGACGACGACGACGGGGCGCCGAGGGATTTCGCGCGTGTTTTAAAGTGAACTGTGTGAAATGTGTAAAGTATAATAATGATATGGAAACAAACCGACAGACAGCGTCTCCTCCGCCCGAAACCGCGTCACACGCGTCTCCCGTGGGTCCGGCAACACGTGATTGGATAATAAATTAGAAATATAATATATATATATATACCGGTGGTTCCAGACCGCGACGGTCCGCGGACGTCTCAGGCTGTGAAAGTCCTTTTTTTTTACATCGTACATACAGTGGCGTATTTAGGGGGGCGGTGAGCAAGGAGGGCAATTGCCCCGGGCAGAACTTTTTGGGGGCAGCGAATTAAACTGGAAGCTTTTTTTTTTTCAAACAGATTTATAATGATTTAAGCAGTTGTAAAGAAAAAAAAAAGAATAATAAAAATGGTAGTTAGTTAGTTTTTTTTTTATAGGCGAATCAAATTTAAGAAAAATTGCCAAAAACCGGCGGGAGGAAGCGGGCATAAAAAAAAGTGTGTACCCAAGGCAGCAAAATCCTAAATACGGCACTGCGTACGTTTTTTAATTTCGAAAAAGAAAAGCGTCAACTTTAAAATTAAAGGATAAACTGCGATGTCGCGTTGTGCCTATAACAAATTTCAGGGAGTGAAATTCTATTTCAATCCATGGTTATACGTATACGCGGTTAGCAACAGCGTCATTTCAAGAACGCTATTAGTCTGCGAATACCTTATACTTGTGCAGATTTTTTTTTTTGATTTTTTCCTCCTCGACACTCACCACGGTGCTGCTTATTTAATTAGGTACCTACTTGTTTCCCCCGTAGTTATTATTCAATATAATATAATTATTATCATAGGCGTGTCCAGACCTCCACGGCTGGGGAGGCCAGTAATAAAATTTAAATTTTTTACTTACTACAGCGATTCTATATCTATATTTGTGACTTTTTTTTTGTTGCATATGGCAACTATATAGCACCCGGAATATTTTCACCCCTCAAAATTAAAGATTATCTTGATCTTAAAATTGGTTACCTACGCTATTACAACTAATAAACAAGGCCAATCAACTAATGTGCTACTTAGTTATTTTCATAAATATTTTATATTATTTTATATTTATAGTTTCAACCACGGTAGATTATAAGCCAAGAGGCCAAGAATTAATAGTCACTGGGGAGGCCGGTGCCCACCCTGCCTCCCCCGTAGACACGCATATGATTATTATATTAGCTGGTGACTGTGCAAGGCCGAAAATCTACAAAACCGATCCGCTGCTTGAGTTGAGTTGGGAACCGTCGCTACATACAATATATACCGGTAAAATAACTACAAAAAAAACATGTATAATCGATAAATATTCCGAGTAAACTACAAGGGTTTAATATTAAAAAAACACCGTCTATTTATACGTTATATTTTAAAAACGTCTTTGAAAATATTTCGATGAAAATAAGATGATCTAATGTGAAACAGTATTATTATTATTATTATTATTGCAGTAAAACAGTATTAAAACTAAAAAAAAAAAAAAAAAATCTGTCCGCGAAAATAAAAAGTATGAAAATATTCAAATTAATTATAGTTTTCAGTGTGTCCAGACGACATGTACTCGCATATATTTCTATTGCTTAAAATAACGTGAATTGAATCGAAAATTGTAATTTTTTTTTTTTACATAACAAACATTTTGTTTACAAAATTCATTCGTATTAATTAAGAAAAACACAGTGCCCCAGAAAATACGGGCTCGTTTTTCCCGGAGCGTCGGACGTAAAAGTTTCGAGTTTTTTTTTTCTGGACGTTAGATTTGATTTTTTTATTTTATTCGGTTTGAGCCGTTTCCGGAGACGTTAAAAAAAATAAAATAAAAACAAGTGAAAACGAAAAGGACCGCCGGATAGGAGTGCGCGTGTGTAAGGTGTGTGAAAAATCCCCGTAGGATTACCGGCCCGTCTCTCCCGAGTCCATTAAACGTCACTCCTAATACGGGGAATATAACGGCGTGAGCGCGCACAGACGCATTACGGTGCTTCGGGCACGCGCGTTATGGACAATATTTTTCTTCTTCTCAGCGGGTGGAGAACGGTAGAGGAGAGAGAGAGAAAAAAAAAGCATAAAAAAAAACCAGACGGAAAAATATAAAAATACAGTTTCTCCACAGTATCCCCGGCCCACTTCACCGCCGCGCGAAAAACCAACGGCCAGCTTAAAGCGTTCGGGACCGTTTTTTTTTTTTTGTTCGCTGTCGGGAAAAGACTTTACGGGCCGAAGTTTATATACGTCCGCACACTGCGGACACGACTTCTGAACGGCGCAGGCAGGAAACGGGATATAAATATTATTTTTATACGACGGTGTCGATTTCCATTTTTTTTTTTTTTTCCGATGATCGGGCGCGGCGGCGAGGGTTAGAAGTTTACGGAATCCCGCGGAGAGGCGGACGGTATACCGCGTGTTTGGTCAAGTTTCTCGTGTGCACAGCATCCCGGCGCGTATATATATATATATATATATATTATATATATATAGTAATGAAACGGTTCGTGCGAAGTTTTATGTGTTTTCAAACCGAGTGATGAGCTTCGGTGTTTGCTATGGTGGCGGTAACGCGGGTAAGAGGGCTGCGCGGTGTGTGTGTTTGTGATATATACACACGCGGTTAGTGCGCGCGGTTATTGTTTGTTTGTGGGAGCGTTTTTTTTTTTACCGCAAGTATCTTTACGATCGTATATTTTTTTTTCCAAGGGCGGTCGGCCGTCTAGGAGAATATATATATGTGTATGTATAACGTCCGAGGAAATTTATAATTTACGTACCCTACGTATAAACGATATACGGGTGGGGGGCGGTTTTATTATCGTAAATCATGTGCCGGGCTGTTAAACCCTGTACATCAGCCATATAATATTTCTCGTCGATTATTATTATTAAAAAAATACAACAACGCGTTTTCGTATTTTTTCAACCAACGGGTTTTTCGACGCGCATTTCGCCAACCCCCCCGCCGTTCGAATTTTGGGATTCTGACAGCGCACGTTTTTACTTTGTAATTTGTTTGTTAGTTTTCAGAATTTGTTTGACACTCGTACTCGATAAATCCTGGGGGGCTGGAGAAACGTTTCTCCAGCCCCCACACTAAATAATGAGATTTTCGGGGTTCTGACAGTGCACACATTTTTAGTTCGTAATTTGTTTGAATTTTGTTTCACGTAAATAATATAGAAAACAGAGTTATACACGTTACATGTGGCGTAGATACGATTTTTTTTTGTGGGCGGCTGGGGGTTCAAAGGAATATTCAAAAAAAAAAAAATACTAAACATATTTTGTACGAGTATTTTTTTTAACGAAAGAATCCCTCCCGATAATTACAAAACAAAGTCAACTCTGTCAATTTAGGACTTTTTTTTTGCATAAATCGTTATTATACATATAAATAGATTTTTCAAGGGATTAAAGTTTTTATTGGATCAGTTTAAGTGACTATCGGATTTTCTCGTACAGAATTTTTTCGCGTTTTCTACAATCAAGTGAAAACAATATTCCTTATCAATTATTGATATCTAATGACTTGTGTACGTTCACATAGCGTTATTGTAATGTTCAAGATTCTGAACTTTATTTATAATTACAGTAATATTTTTATAATATTCATTGAAATTTGCCATTACACTCACAGTCAACGAACTGCGATTTCAACGTTTTAAAAAACGAAAACAATTTTTTTGGCGGGGAGCGTTTAGAGTGGGTTGGAAACTCCTTGCGCCCTACCTCTCTCTACGCCACTGGTTATATGTATATATAAAGTGGCGCAGATACGTGGGTGGATAAGTAAGAGTACCACACTCACTCCAAAACCCTAAAAAAAAAAATTGTTAAAAATCGTTTAAAATTTCACTCTAGTCGATTGCGTACATGGCGTTGAAATTTAACGTTAACAAATTTATTGTATTCCATAAAAACAATGAAATTATATATAGCAGAACAAAAATATTGTTATTTTTAAATGTTAATTTGATAAGCCATTCCCCTAGAAAAAAATCGCATTTACGCCACTAGACGTAATCAGTGGGGGGTGAGGTCCGTCGCGGAATATTATTACATATTTATTTTTTATTTTTTTACAAAATCCGAAATTCCGGAGAGGAAATTTGGAAAATATTTATAGTTTAGGGAGAAAAAAAAATTCAATTTTAGAAAATAATTCTTCCGCTTATTTATACGGTTTTTCTTCGAGCGAAATAATAAAAATAATAATATCGCGTATAATATACGATTATATAACGCGTCAATGTTTCACCACGAGTATAACCGCACAACCCTTGCACAATATGTTTATAGCGAGTAAAAACTTGACGGCATTGTACAGTGTACAAAATACGGTCGTGGTGTCGTTTCCGAATTAATGTTTTCGGTTTGCCAATGTTCTGCCAGATGTCGCCGACCCCGCGGATGCTGCAGATGGCACACGCGTTTCACGAAATATATAGAAAAATTCGCAATCGGTGTCGTCGTCGGGTGTATAATATATAATAACGCGACGAAATCTCTCAAACGAATGTAATTTTACACACACACACACACATATATATATATAGGAGTATAATATAGGGCGTATCACATAATATTTTATTCGAGAAATCAATGGTAGAGGAGAGAGGAAGGAGTTTTTTTAAAAAAAATTTTTTGGAACGCTAGCCAGAAGCACTCGAATGTTAAAACTTTACGTTCATGAATATCGTATCGTACTAACAAACAAGAGAGTTTTTTTTTGAAGAAAACTGTCGTTTTACACGCACGTGTATAAGCGATTCAACGATATATTAGAAGAATAACAGTTGTTACACGATCTGCAAATAATCGCATCTAAACGAAAACTTCTGATGGTTTTTTAACGAAAACGCGTACTGTTCTCGCGATTACTTACCCCAGGCCAGTGTCTTATGGGGTTAAACCGCAGTGGCGCGAACCCAAAATTTTTGAACGAGGCAGGGTCTATATACTTGTTTAAACATGTAGACATTTCATCTAAAGAAAAAAAAATCTGATCGATCTGAGATATTTTTGGTCAGGTGTTGTTGTTCAATGCTCATACTCTTGTTGAAACATTCAAGTGCCCAAGTTGTATATAAGCATTCTGGGGTCCGTTTGGGCACCTGTATTCAATTACGCTCTCCGATTGGTTGATTTTGAATTTCCCGCCTATTTAATACCTTTTATAATAGTTTACTGAAAAGTAAAATACGGAAATCGTGATAACGGATCTTTGGTGTGCGGATAAAGTATAAATCCGGAATTATATTGTGTTCCATGACATTTGTGATGTCAGTGTGTTATCAGTGTAATATGCTCATCCTAACAAGTCCACTCTCGCTTAGACACCTCCACTCGCTACCGTTTCGGGAGCTCCTGTCGCAATTAAAAATATTCATTGATTTGTTCTGAAAAACCGCCTAAAGTTATTGAAGTACGCGTGTTTGGTTTGTTCGATTATAACACACTGACATCACAAATGTCAGGCGGGAAATTTAAAAATCAACCAATCCGAGAGCGTAATCGATTACAGGTGCACAAACGGACCCCAGAATGCATATATGCGACCAGGTTCAGTGGTATATATATATAAAATAATAATAATATGTAATGAAATATGAAATTCGTACGTGTTTTTTATTTGTTCATAGAGCGTTGTACATATTATTATATTTAGATTTTATACAATATTATGCGGTAAACACAACGAAATAAAATAATTATTATTAACGTGACTAAAATATTTACTCGTCGATTTACACAACTATTTCGCATACTTGTCGTAGAATGACAAAATATGTCGTAATTTTTTTCGCAGTAGGTACTAAAAATCAATGAAATACACAACAACAGTATAAATTATAACGCATTTATCGTATTAAAACGTATGACAAAAGAAAAGCAATGGGAAGAGTTAAACGCTCAAAACCCTCCCCTGGCTGCGCCGCTGTATATCTTATACGTAATAATAGTCAAATAACTAATATTTTTGTAATTTTATTTTGTAATATTTTTGTATTTTCAGTAATTTATGAAGGGCCTCAACTATAATATATTGTCAAGTTATATCGTGTGATATAATAACAATCAATATTACGAACGCCGGGCACATTTTTTTATATTATGTTTCGATAAAAAAAAAAAAGGTAAAATCATTAAGGAGTCTTTTGGCGAGCAATAGTAAACAGCTATGATAGTAAAACGTATATATTATGTACGCGAGAGCAGCTTTATATCTAAAAAAAAAAAAAAAATGTATTAATTCCCCGTCATTATTCGCGCGTTTCCCGCGGACCTCGATAAAAAGAAAACTATATATATTATAATATATATATATATATAAATAAATAAAAACCGTCAAAGCCGTTTGACGCTGGTCGTTGTTAACACGAGCGGACGCGCGGCGGTGCAGGAGAAGAGAACAAAAAAAAATAAATAAATCTCTCTTAAAAAAAAGCAAAGGATAGGGAAAGGAGGCTGCAGGAATGGGAAAAGGAGAAATCATTTGTATAACTCGCGTTCTCCGTAATATATTTACCAGACCGTCGGTCGTAGCAGAGCGCGCGCGCGCGCGCGCACTCGGCTTGTTTACCATAAAGGCAAATTAAAAACTTCTTCTCCTCGCATATATATATATGTACGTAGCTGAATATTATTATATACCGCCGCGACTTTTTCCTTCTTCTCTCTCTCTCTCCTCCTCCTTTTCCTCCTTTTTCTCCTCCTCCTATCTTTTTTTTTTTTTTTTGCTGCTTTTTCGCACGTTGTTTATTTTATATATAGAAGAAAAAAAACGGCGGCAGCCTTTGAGATCCGGCTGACGGCGGCGGCGGCAAAGAAAAAGCCCGAGTGTTCGTTAAGCCGATATGCATTCATTAACTGATGTTCTTATTCCAAAAAGGTTTGTTCTACACTCGAAGCTGCTTTTTTTTCACATTATATTATACGCTCGTATCACATTGGAAAACTTTTCGCTTCTCGATAGATATATATTTATATATAAAAAAAATATATATAAACACTACGGTTCTTTTATCCCGGGACTTATTTACACTCGATTTGAATACGAAACACAATGACAATCGACGTATAGATAGTGTTGTGAAAAAGTAAAAAATAAAAATAAATGAAAACTAACTGCGCGTCACCGTTCGTGTAGGTATCGAAAAAGCGATCGAATCGAATCCGAATCCGCAGCAGCGTCGCCCCGGTTAATAAGCGCAACCGCGTAGGGCGCTGCGCGGGGAAGGACTCGTCCACCTTTAGAAATTAAAATACAATTATATAATGTATTATTAAATATTTAAAAATTCATCGTTCTGTTTTCGTACAAAAAAGCATACTTCTGGAGAAAAGTTTTCGACGTGAGTGCCTGTAATTTTTATATTGTCGCGATTTGATAACACCGAAGATCTATTATAGATCTGCAGCAGCGGTTCCCAAGAAGCGTGTTCGCGCGGAAACCAGGGGTTGAAGACGAATATAACCCGTCTTATAACTATTATCATACGTAACTGGTATGTTTAAAGAATTATACGAGAAAAAAATAATTAAAAACAAAACAATATTAACAATACTGTATCAACCAAATTCTTTTTTTTTTTTTTTGAACTATTTCATCCAAAACTTGTTCTGGATATGTAGTAATACAGTGAAACCTCGATAAGACGGAATCGCTTGGGACCATGCAATTTTTCCGTGTTAACGGGGTTTCCGTCTTGACGGGGTTCAAAAAAATTAAATTGAATCAAATTAAAGATTATTTATTTTAAACCAGTGTATACATAATACAATATATATTTTTAATTAAATTGTATATTTACATTTATTATATATATTTTTTTTTTTATATTTATATTTGTATTAACATGTGTACAGAGGCGCATTAAGGGAGGGGGCACAGGGTGCGTTTGCCCCGGGCGGCAATTTTAGGGGCGGCACACCGATCATGGACATTTGGAATTATGTTTTTCAGTCTGTTAGAATTTTAATCTGTACTGTAAATTTAGAGGCGGCAAATTATATTTGCCCCCCTCTCATCCCTATAAATATTGAATCTTAATGCGACCCTGCGTGTGTATGAATGTCTATATATAGTAATGTCGAACCATTTAAACGTTCCTATATTATATATTACTAGCTGACCCGGCAAACGTTGTTTTGCCAAAAAAAAAAACAATCATCAAAAAAATTTTTAAAAAAAAGAGTTTTTCCAAAATTTTTTTCGTAAAAACTTTCTCCTGGCAATTACGAACAATTAAAAAAATTTGAGCCAAATCAGCCCAGCCGTTCTCAATTGATGAATTGTTATACATTTTTGGCTCCATTTTTATATACATACGTATATAGAAGATAACGAATAAAAACAATACTTTTTGAGAATTAAATTGTAAATCTGATCGAATCCAAAAGTCAACGTACGCCTCGTTTAAAGAAAAAAAAAAAAAGAGAGAGACTATGGGAAGAGACGTGGCACCCCTGTGCGAACACGACTCTGTGAAGCGTATATTAAAAAGTTAAAATAATATTTATTGGAACAAAGGCTAGGGGAGTACAAATAATTCGCGAGTTTACGCGCTAACAGGGAAACGCAAAACGCAATATTAATTATAAATATACGAATTGTACATCACTTGTAAATCGGGAATATATTACGATGTGCAAACGCTCTACAGACGCAATCCGCGTTAGGAGAACAATATTAATCGACGAATATTATTATATTCAATTGATTTCGTATGTTCAAATATTTAAACCGCAGCCGGACGTTTTGAATACACGTTTTCACTCGTCGGGAAACGTGTATAAAATTATATAAATAATATCGTCACGGAAACGAAAGCAAATTGAGTATTTATCAGGGCTCGCAAACGTTATAATAACGTTTTGATTATAACGTTATAATTGCAAAATATCAATTGAAATGAATATCAAAAAACGTAACGGAAAACAATAAACACTAATTTTAAACTATCACAAATTAAAATATATCATAAAACGAAATAAAGTATTAACGTTATATATCAAAATATCGAAAAACGAAAAATAGAATTACCGTTATTTTAATATTTTTTTTCCAATTTACTACGGAAAATATAAGCTTATGGTGTAGGTTTATTATAGTTCTATAATAATAGTTATATAATATCAATTATTCAAAGATACGTGTGTTAGAAGATGTCAGCTAGTCAGAAAAGTTTCTATTGGTAATATAATCAACATTTTAAGAAAAATATTCTGCACTGGAATATAAAGTCAAAAATAAACCAAGGTTCTCACTGAAAAAATGTATAAAATCGAAAAATTAAGGGTAAAAATTAGGACTTTTATAATCAATGAAGTTTAATGAAGTACATTACGTTTATGAGATTTGAAAACGTGCTATATAGTCTATGGAATATGAATGGATTTATTTATTTGGAAAAAAAAAATCGATATTAAACCAAATAACGTTAAAATACCGATAAACGTAAAACGTAAATATTATATAACGATAAAACTTTCTTTAACGTCAAACACAAATAATCCATAACGCTAAAATATACCATAACGATAAACGCTAAAAAGGTAAATAACGATAAAAAACGTTAAAACGTTAAACATTTTTTTTTTCAAATGAGAGCCCTGGTATTTATTCACTGAATTAAACCGTAACGAGCTCGTAGTCGAAAATAGTTTGCCGGTGCTGTGCAGACGGCCGCTGCGATTCGTGTAGGTACAATGCCGCGGGCCGGTCGTGATTTTCTAATTATTTGTCGACTTCTCTCGAACCGTTATCGGATAGTGTTGGAAAAAAATATTAATAATAAAAAAATGTTCGCGATTTTTACTGAAAATGCGTGTACTTTTATTAAAACGATTACATAAATGTCACGTGACACGCGAAAATAAAATATTTTAACTTCCCTCTCGTATACACATATCTCGCAGTTCTTTATCGAAACAACACTCACGCGTACCGCGTTCGAGTGTGTGACTTCAAAGAAATTCAAAATTCTTTCTTTTTTTTTATAATATTCCGAAATCATATATATATATACGACCGACATACATAATATTACGTACGTGTGTAATATATTATGGCGACGATTATATTATGAAAAAAAAAATATTAAAAAAAACCTTCGCGACTGCGCGTATTAAGTGCGAGTATAACACGCGAATCGTTTCATCGCGATAACGAATATTTTATTTTGTAAATTATTCGTGGCGAAAAAATAATGGAAAGGAAAAAAATATATAAATATTACAACGTCGCGCGTAAACCTCACATAAATTCGACAATAATATAATATTCAAATAACGAGCGCGCGCAACTATATTCACACCGTCCTCTACATATATAACTTTTTTTTTTATTATTTCTATTATTTAGGCAAGACGTTTTATTCTTTTTCAACGTGTCGAACGCGTTTCTTTTTCTAAGCCGAAAAAACGCGTATTTTGACGGCGTGGTTATACGCGCCAGTTTTCAATCTGCAGTGGTATGAGAAAAATGTGTAATTTGTTTATTTCAAATCTGTCGATTTTTCGTAACAAGTTCTCAGCAACTGCGTATAATATATTTTATATGTGTAGTTAAATGCTTTCTATGTTGTCTCGATAATAATTTTTTTGAACAGCACCGTTCGGCCGCATTTACTGTTGCGTTTAAAAAATGTAATTCGCACCAAAATGTGGCGCACCGAACCCGGATAAGTTAAAACATTTTTTTTTTGTGCAAATCGATAAGTGGTCGACCAGCGCAGTTAGGTCCTAAACGTAAAATCGGGTCGCGAGTTACACTGGCAGCAGCCTTTATATAAAAAAAAAACAAAAATTTCGAATTACGTGGCTTGATAGATACTCGGCAAGTGTGAGAGGAAAACAAATGAAGAAGTACTTATTTATTATTTATTATAAATGTACGGGCTGGGCCCTTTTTAACATACAACATTTGAGATAACAAAATAATACATCGCAATTACTTAAGATATAGAAAATACGCAATCAAATTAATATCAAATCATTAGAGGCTGGATCAGCACTGGCAAACGACATAAAACGCGTTAAAGGTTCATTAGCCATATAGTTTGTGGTGGGAAAAGAGACGAACGAGGTGGAACTTTAAAGCAGATCAGAGAAAGCAGGACAGGTGAATCAATGTTATCGCTTAATAACCCTACAAGGAGTATAAATACAAGCGATACGTCGACGCTCGGCTAAGGAAGTCAAACCAAGACTATTTAGCAACCGGCGTAGAGTTAATGAGGATCACAGGGAATATTTAGTGTAAAGCTAGCAGGAATCTGCGTTGAACACGCTCGAGCTGCCTTCGATTATCAGCAGTATGAGGGTCCCAGACTGCGGCCCCGTACTCTAAAATGGGGCGCACGCGTGCACAAAAAAGTGCTTTTCATCCGAAAGTCGAAAGTCTCTTGTTGATCGCATGATGAATACAAGAGTTTTGAGTGCCTTGCAACATACGTGTTCAGTGTGAGCACTCGGATCGAGGTTGTAGTTGAGCTTAAATCCGAGGTGCGTGACACGGCCGACAGCACGGGAAACGGAATCACCGTCAAGGATGTGAGTGGAGAGCGGGATCTATAGAAGGTCATATAATATACGATAAAAGAAAAACGGTAATATTATATTACGGAAATGTGTTCAGTCGAGAAGAGACGGGGCACATTTTTTGAGACGTGAAAGCGTACTAAAAAGACAATAATACTGAAGGACGCATTTGGAAGAGGAAGCGTGTCTTCCACACAAATAATGAATGAAGGAGTGCACGAATAAAGGGAATAGAAAACGAGTCCGCTAGTACTCGAGACGTTGATGTGTATAAACGTCGCGTGAACGGTAAAAACGCAACGGAATTGTGATTGGGATGATTTGTGAATATCTTTATTCAAAGTAATTTCGGCAGTAAATATCGTTAGTTGTCACGACAACGGCTTACACATTTCCGTCCGATTTCCCGAGATTTACCCACATGCCGCCGTGGTAGACGTTTAGACCTCGAAAACACGAGGACCCGAAAGAATTAAGTGAAGCGCGGAGAACTGCGACGAACCAATCCAACTAAACTGTACGAAATTTCGAATTAAACGCCAAAAGGAAAATTGTCGATGTTTAACCCATTTAAAAAAACCACGCTCGTATAACGGTATTCTTTTCCCCCCTCTCCTGCAATCCGACTCGTTCCCCCTTGTTAACGTTTTCGTGGCAAACGCGTTTTGTCGCGTACGAAATTATCGCGCGGAGGTGGTGGTTGGTGGTTGAAAAAAAAAGAGAAAAATCACGTCGCACTCGCGAAATCATCTGCCTCCGCTCGCTCTCTCCTCTGTAGTTATTCGTTAATACGCCGTCGGGCGCGGTCGCACGCAGAACCACACAATATTACACCGAAACAGCAACAATTTCACCCCCCCTCCCCTCCGCTTTTTTCACTCTAACAAAATACACTCTATCTCTCTCTCTCACTGCAGTACGGCGTATTTATATAAAACACGGGGATGTACTTTTTTTTTGTTCCCCTACACGCACACACATATATATATATACGCAGCATCACGCCGAAACGTTTTACCGTGATTACCAATCACCGGGAGCGCGCGTATAAATTACTCACGTTTTACAATTTACCAAATTGCCTTTCGACAACAACTGCTGTGTCGACGACGCCGGTCGTCGAGTAATTTATTCGGGAGCCGTCACGGGTGGGGGGAGGAGAGGAGTAGATGGAGGACGAGGGAGAAAACCGCTGTCGAATACTATTATATGTACGTGAAAAACCACCGATTCCGTGGCTCGAGCCGACGGAGGCGGTCGGGGGACGACGCCGAGTGATTTTCAATACGACCGGTGTAGTGTGCGTTTCGCGCAGTTAACAGTTGGCGAAAATCAAAAATAGTTTCGTCGCGAAAATTGCGAACAAAACGTGTTACGGATACCGAGCTGCTGCGGCGGAGCCGAGGAACGCGCGGCATCGGTTTTACGATGGGGAATGGTCCGTTCTCCGACACAATGATAAGAACTTGGTGTAGATAAGAATCGAGTAGTACCGCCAACAATGAAGACAAAAAGTATCCTGAACAAATAATTGAAAATCTAATTAAAACTACAACAGTGGCGTGTTGAAGGGGTAATTTAGGAGCAATTGCTCCTTCAAAATTGATGGTTTTACTAGATAATAGGTACCGGGTAATGGATTTAGTAGGTACTCTAATATCGTAATACTGTTTGTACACTCAGCCACTCAGGTGTCGGACAATCATAATGTACTAGTTCATAGTTTGTAGTTATCAAACTTTATTTAATCATAATTATTACATCGTTAGACGCTAGACGTCAGAATTGAGAATGTGATCGAAGGATCTCGCTAGAGAACGTCGTTCTGCAGTGCTAAATGACGGTCGGTTTGAGTGCAGCGCGAGGGCCGTAAGAAAATGCAACGACAACGGTGTTCAAATTCAGTGTGACCACTTTAACGAGCTCAAAATATATTGTATGCCACATTAAAGTGAAGAATGTACAATAAAAAATAATATCGTATGTTACGAGTATAATAGAATATCAATACAACAAACGTATATTAGATATATATTATCTGTATTCTATGCATAGAACAGTGACAGCACACAAAAAAGCGATTAAATACATTTAAACTTTTACGGAAATTTTATTATGAAAACAGCACCATCTAACGATATAATTTATCATAAGCGGTGTTAATGTGATAAAGATCGCTGCATTATTCTATACGCATTGATACATGACATGCCATCTCTATATAATTATTACTCTGCGGTTGAAAACAACAGCTGTTGATATATTATAATACAACAGATACAATTTCCTGCGACATTGATTTGTTCTTTCGTAGCATATTAGATACCGCGTATTTCGTGTTAATACGTGACGTAATAGCGAGTGATTTATCATAGATCATCATCCTTTTATACCGAGATAAACGTTGCTAACTTCAAGGCGGAGCCTCCAAAAATTCGATACCAACTTTCCGGCCGAGCCTCCAAAATTTTCGTAAACAACCCGAGTGTCGTTTCTATAATGTTCTATCACAGATTAGATGAATCACTCGGCCCGAGAACAAAAGAATTGCAAATAAGCTCTTCTGATTGGTCCCCCATATCAATATAGACGCAAACGACGATATAAATTATTGTGCTGATATCATACAACATTATTGTACAACTTCTTTATTATCTCAAATAATATTATATGCCGGTAAAAATTTAACGCAGATTAAGCACCGATTGTTTTTCAACTGTGTGTATGAAACGAGCGTATATTTGACACGAGACATTACACATGACACGATCGTCAAACTTGAATTCATTATGCAAACAACACAAATAGATTACATCGCGGGGGTAATGTTTAAATTTTAGATAAATATATTGTGCCATCATGCGGTTACACTGATTTGGGGTGATTTCGAGTGACGTCACTTTTTTTTTTTTTTTATATCGCGAGTGATCCGTCATCTGTATTCATCTAATCCGTGGTTCTATGCTAATATCGATGAATTTTGCGCAATCATGGAAAAAAAGCCAAAAAATTGTTATTCCATGAAATCATGGCGCCAAAATCGGTGGTACAAAAATATTTTTCCCGCTCTTATTATTTCAATAATTACGCCATAGAGTATAGTACATAGAGCTGTTTGGCGCACGGATGACGTCATAGGACGCGTATCACACAACTGCTGCCATGCCATACCTAACGATAATTTATTATTCGCTTGCGATGACCAAAAACCGCACGCACTATTCTAAATATTTCTAATTACTAAACGCATTTCTTTGCCAAAGTTTAATAACAAAAACATGATAATATGTCATACAGCACACAAAATTAAACGTTATTATAACATCGAACAGAGTAAATTCGTTTTTTTTTTATATTGAAAGTAATAATAGAAACAAAAAAAAAACAGCATTAATAAACGCTTAAAAACGTTTTTTTTTCCTCTCGTTTCGTCTCATATAGTGGTTTTTAGCAAGAAGTTCTTGCGATATAATATTATGACGTATAGAACGCGCGGTTAACACATTTTTTTGTTTATTAAATCTTGAAAAACGCGATCGATTTCCGTTACAAATGTAATTTGGCGAACTGAATACGATACGCAATTTTCAATTAGTCGCGAGCGAACGGTTGACAAATTTAAATATAGACTTTCCAGAATCTTTAAAGAGTTCTTTTTTTTTTTTGGTATAATTGTGCGATATCTAATGTCGAAAACGCCGAACCACACGTGTAGACGGTGATGAAAATGAACAAATAAAATTCTCAACGCTTTTCTCCTCGCTTCGCGAGATATTCGTTTTGCGAAAGAAATCCAAAAACGGATCGAAAAATAATTTAGCTATTTTAAATATCCGACGATATTTTTGGGTAGTAAACGCGTTCTTTTTTTTTCCCCGTGAAAGCTATATAAGTATTTGCACTGTTTTCTTCTTCGCGTCGAAAAAAGACGCGAAGAAATTTCGTTATTTATTTATAGGTTTAATTACACACTGTTCTTTTTATGATATTATTAATATATACTTTAGACATGACAATTATTTTACTATAAACATTTTATTATATTTTAATGCGTGTACAACAAACGATTACATTAGTGCAAAACACAAACGACACACGGTTTTTTACTTTTAATTATTGTTTTAAGAATTACACGTCATAATTATTGTAACCTCTACTACTTTACAGGGGTGCCACATACAACAGCTGCAGTCGTCGAAAATGAATGGAAAATAACACTTAAAAAGCTTCTAGAAAGTGTCGACGGACGCTTATTAAATTTTTTTTCAAACCATTTTTCGACGACAAATTTTTTTTTTTTTTTGCGACACGCACACGTCACACCGGTTGAGAACCACCGGCGCGAATAAGATCCGAAATCCAGCTGTTGTCCTGCACCACGCGTGCGTCTCTCTCGGTCCCTGCAGCTATAAATATATATGTATTTAATGCACGCCCCCCCCGGCAGTCATGCGAACGATATCGTTTTGAGCCCGACCACGTCAAATAATAATAAAAAAACGATTTTTAAAAACTTTTCGAAAACGCGAGGGACACGCGGGTATCGATCAATCATTCGTATATTGTTGTATCAGAAAGAGAACTAGATATTATTATAAAATTATATAGGGTTCAAATGCATATACCATATATATATATATTATTATTATTATTATTATTATTATTATTATTATATTATTTATCATTATCATTATTTATTATTATTATTATTATTATTATTATTTGTTTTTTTTCTTTTTTTTATGTATGAAATTTATTATATAATTTGTTCTTAATTTTGTTACATTTTATGATTACTATATTATCATCATTGTTGTTATTATTAATAGTTTTTTTTTTTTTTTTATTATGCTATATATATATATATATATATATTTTTTTGTGCTTTCAATTAATTGTCGAACTTAATAGTATCTACACTAAGAGTTCTAAAAAAAAAAAATTATTATTATTATTATTATTGTTTTATGTATTATTGAATGAATTTTAAAAAAATCATGAATTTTTACAGTCTAAAATACATATATGATAAGTCTACGCCGCTGCAGGTTACTATTATATTGGAAACAAACGAGTTATATAATCTATGCCGTATTGAAAATTTCAGACAGGGTTTCTGGCCTGCATTAAAATAAGCGTATATTAAAAAAAAAAATAATTGAAATGACGCCACTGCAGCCAGCAGACGGTTGTTCCAGCGAAACGTCGTTATATACCGATAGTTTTGCGGTTGGTTTCTGACAATCAAAGGGATCCGCGGATTCGTATGGGTACTGGTATTCAGAGACACTGTTGTTATCGTATATTATATGTACCTATATAATGAATAATATTTTTCATAGATTGTTCGCGTTTGAATTTTTACTACAAGATTGTAAAGAAAAAAAAACATTACGTGCTGTTTCGCGTAACTTCTTTTAATATTGATGCATAATTAATTTAAACGAATACCGTATTCAGATACTTCGTTTACGGACTGTATAAACAAAACATTTTTAACTCTGCAAAAAACACAACTCTTATATTAAATATAACGAAAGTTTATCGTTACAGAACACGTCACAGATATTGTCGTTTGATCTCTATATTATGTTATCTACGTTCTACGACAAGCGTATCGAACACGCGGCCCGCGGCTACCGATATTAATGGACCATATTAAATTGTAAAAATGAATTTAATAAAAAAAAATTATATACGATTTCGCGTCACAACTGTGTTACTCAATCTAACATCCTGTCTTATTTTTTGATAGTCTAGTGGTCATTAAAAAACCAAAAATAACCGATGAAAATCTTTGTAAATAATTTTTTTTTTTTTGTGATTTAAATAATACATTTAACTGTGCCCGTTGTGTTTGTAAAGCAATACATTTTAAAAAATTCGTATAAAATGTTCTTTTTTTTCGATAAATTTTTGATGTGCGACCCGCGTAGTAATAACTGTTCAATATAATTTGACCCAGTTATACTACTTACTTGTCCGTTCAACTATCATACGTCATGTGTAGCAGGCACCCAGAGAATATTATCTGGGTGGGCCAATAATTTTGGACCCCTAAGTATAATTTTAAGGAACCTTAAGGCTGAATTTAAGGACTATTTTTAGTTCACTAAATCGCAAGTTACTTTACCACAAGTCTTAATAGAACAAGGAATTAGGTTCACGCTCCAAATGTGCCGTCCGTATGTGATGACAGGGAAAAGTGAAGACCATTCGCTTACAACGTCGACTGTTCATCGGCACACAATTCTACACCTGCAGAGTACCGGACAGGCGTTTAAAGGTGAGCCTTACCCGGGAGGTGCCGAGGTTGGTTAGTCGCTTTATAAGTCTCACTGATCGCCTCGCCCTCCTCTTCCATGAAGTAATATACGTAATATTCGAACGTTCATATGACAGTTTCTTTTAAAAGAATCCCGATCTGTGTAATGTAATCTCTCAAGAGATCTATTAGATATATTATCTATAAAATAAAATGTTTAATTAAATTTTGTGGGTGGGCCGGCCTATAGGGTAAGAGAAATATATAGGTGGGCCGGGCCCACCAAGACCCCCCCCCCTTAGCTACTACGTGTCTGATGTGTAGACAGTTCGAAATGCGTGTTCCGACAGAGCTCCGAGTCCGCACGATCAGTCCAATTCAGCGCGTGCCCCGCAGTAATTAGTATCACTCCGCTGCGACCGGTCGCAGACTCCGGTGATGGAACAAACCTATATAGTCAGGCTGCAGATGACAAAAATAAAATCAACTTACTCTGCACATACACCATAATATATCGATCCAATTATAATGTTTTATTAATATATAAAATATTATATATATATATGTATTGTGCTTCGCGCGGAGATACCACTCGAATCCTAGTGGATTCGTGCCTCGCTTTATAGCTCTGCGCCATTTCTCTGATCACGTGCCGCATCGGTCTTATAAAAAAAAAAAAACAAACGTATTCTCATTAACCGCGGCCGGTTGACGACGACGACGACGACGACTACGAGTGTTCTCGATGTGCGCGTAAATTTCCTCTTTCAACTATACTTTTAACCCGTTCTACCATACATAATATTCGCCGTTGAAAAGCACTCTGCAGCGTCGCGCTATAATACAATATGAAATAAACGCTCAAACGAATAATAATAATAAACGTGTCGTCGGTCTCGTATATTAACCGTTCCAGTGTGTTTAATTATAATTTTGTCGTTTCAATTTTCCCATTTCGAAAACGTCGCGTGGAGTGGAGTGGTCCCGGCCGTCCTCGTCGTTCCTACGTCCTCCTGCTCGGCATTGTTTTCCGTACAACGGCTTGTGTGTTATAATAATATTATATTATACGCACTAGCTGCAGCAGCAGCGCGCACGAAGTCCGTGACAAAAACCGCGAATACCGAACGGTTATAGTTATAAGGGGGGCGATAGGCGTATCGCCTTCCCCCCCCCCATGAGATTTGATATTTTTAAATTTAGTTATAATCTCTTACCTAACAACACCGACTTGTGTAATGTAAGTTGATCCAATTATGTTATGGTTACGCTCCATTTTCACCCCCACCCCTTTGAACATCATATATAAGGCTTGGAATTAGTGCTTTACCGACGATCAACGCGTACGGTACGCGCTGACAGTTCGCGCTGATCAAGCGTTTAGTGCATAGTTGACGACAAATAATATTATTAATAATAATAATAATAATAATAATAAATAATAAATACTGCATACACGCGTACGATCGGTCGCTCGGTCAGCGTCAAACTAAACACCTGCGACCGTCGCATATACCGACACGAGAAAAGAAAGTAGTCACCAGATAGCGCTACGACACAACATAGAGGGCGTGGCAGAAAGGCGCTTATAAATAGAGGTTCGAAACCATCGGACCGCTCAGTGTAGTCACGGCGGTCAGGCGTGAACAACGTAGTTCACGTCTGACTGCGTTGTATGTGCGTGTGTGTGTGTAGTGTTTGAGACTGCCACGCCCTCTATTTTGTGTCGTAGCGCTATCTGGTATAACTACAATTTCTTTTCCCGTTTTATTGTTATTTCGCTTTACGTTCCATGCACGTTGTTCTTCCTTTTTCTACATCTGCATTTCGTCTCGGTACATTAATAGATCTTTCCTCTTGGCTGTTACTCGTCGATGTGGATATTTCATCGGCAAAGGAGGCTGGCTCCATTTACGCACCCCTCACCTTGAACATAATGTATAACCGCCACTGGTTTAGCTAAATCTAATTTGTGGTGTTCACGGTATTTTTCCCGTACTACAACCAGGTTTCTTACAAATTTCCAAACACCCATTTAACCCATTTAGGGGTAGAATTTTCAAAAATCCTTCCTTGGCGGATGCCTACGTCGTAATAGCTATCCGAATTGTATTTTTATCTCCATATTTTTTTTATTTTATTTAAAATCTGTTTTTTTTTCTCTTTCTGAAATTCTACTCTGTAGATATTTCATCTTGCTGCAAAGCTTATTGTGTTATTATAACAACCAATGTATATCAATATTGATTTTGTATACAGTGTCTTTTGGCAACCTACATGGTGGGCAGTTCGCTTAAATAAAGTTGTTATATATATATATATTTATGCCAAATTCCATTCAGCCCGATCCGTCCAGTTATAGTATTATTATTTCGCCGCGCACCTATCGCGGTATTATTATTATTATTATTATTATTATTATTATTATTATCTTCCGGGTTCGTATAATAATAATAATAATAATAATAGTGGGAACGAACTAAGAACGTTTTAGCCGAAGGGACGTGTATAATATTAGCCTTTTCAGTCGACCGAATAACGCACAAACATCGTTCCGCCGTGTGGCACCTGTTCGGCTCTCCCACATCACTAGTCACCCGGCAAAGACCGTTCGCGCGATCGAACTCGACTGCTGCAGCGCGCGCAATCATCCGGCCCATCCCGCCCCCGGGTGATCTTTCGTATATTTATCATACACACACACGCGCGCGAGATAATATTATCATACGCACTCGTCTGCTCATGCAGCATCACGCAATTTCTCTTATTTTTCGTAAATTTCGTATATATCTCTATTGTATAAAAATCTCGTGTCACGGTGTTTGTGGTCGTACTCCTCCGAAACGACTCGATCGACTTTAATGAAATTTTTTTTTGTATATTTGGTAGGTACCTATGAGAATAGGTCGTAAAGTGTTTTTCACTCTCCTACCCCTCCCGAGAGCGGTAGCTAATACGGAAAATTTTAGGATTCTATAGGCGTTAAACAATTACCATGCGGTGACCATTTAAATTGTTATTAAGAAATAATTTATAAAAAAAGAAAAAGGCAAAAAAACTCCTAGAACAGAACTGCGACACACAACAACAGCACACTTTCAGTTTCAAATTTAATATTTCACTTTCGATTTATATACTTACGTTCGATTTATTTGATAATTTATATGGCAGAACAACGTTTGCCGGGTCAACTAGTTTATATATATATACTTAAGTCATCGTCGAGACGATAATATTTTTTAATTTGTTAAAAAAAAAAAACATGAACAATAATTATAAAGATTAATAAGAATACAAAACCGAAATACTAATAGGTAACTTATTATACACAGCAGTTGAGTTCGGACATAACACAATTAGAAAACGAGAATACTTGAAAACGGTTCACACGTATTTTGGAAGCAAAACGAATTTTAATGGAAATCAGGTAAAACGGAGATAATAATATATAAACAGCGTTGAGTAGAGGCTGAAACATTGACCACGATACTCAAAGCGGGAAACAAATTTCAATAAAAGTATTGAAACGTGATGAAGAGCATATTATAATGGAGAAGATCATTAAAAATTCCTTGGACTGCAGCAGAGAAAGGTGGAAATTACAATTTCCAAGACATCAGTTATTATCACTATCATTACTATTGATATCGTATTATACGATATCTGTTACGGTGTTATTGGAAGGACCAGCTATGAATGTACTGTCATAGCACAGTGACTGGGTAGTGATGACCGAGTAAGATTATTAAATACAAACGTTTTCATAAGTTTTCAAAAACTGGTTAGGATATTTATTAGATAAAAAACACGGAATAAAGTCATGACAGACAAAACACCACAAATCGCACGACCGTACACACCGAGCACCTCCTCAGTAATAACGTGTTGATTACAGTAAAGATAAGCAGTAATAATAACGTATTATTATTATTATCACTCATCAGTCTGAACAATATCAATTCGAATTTCGAATTGAATCCGGTAATTTGTTTTTTTCTCCTTGTTATCGGCTTGTAAAATTATTCGGTCGATGAATTATTTACTGTCAAGATCACGTTATTGTAATGGTGTTTTAGACGTTTTTGGCGATTCCTCATTTGGAATACATTTTACAAATCGCTACCTATTGCAGGTTTATCCACCTACACGGGCTGTATATGCAAAGTATAATAAAAACAATTGACCATACGAGGTCTTTTACACTCCAGTGGAGTACACAGCAATTTTCAATGGGGATGGGGGTTTACATTAAAAGGTATCATATAATATTGTAATACAATTTCCATTTTTCTTGGTTTTTGTCCTAATATTCATCAATGATCTCTTCAGCTGTTAAAGGAATACCACCGGTATATCGACGACATGGTCCGCGCATTCAATCTGTCCTGTGAATATTATACTTTTGAATTTTCAAGTAAAGACAGAATAAAAATATATCGTTTAATTCTTCCATTGTATTTCTGAAATAAGTTTTCACTCTTTTTAAATCTGAAAACATTCTTCCTGGGGAAGTTGTTGATATTGGGCAGTGTACCTACACATAATATTTTTGATACCATACGAATGCTTGAGGGAAATTACTGGATTACACAGCATCAATTCCATTTGATGGTTTCTCATTTAGACGAACAAGTTTTGGCTTGCACATGTCGTTATTTCAAATAAATTCAGTTCTGTTTTCACGTTTATAATCCGAATTTCCAAAGTTTCACAATTTTATACCGCTTATAAGTCTTTTAGGCGGGAATAACAGTAAAAACACTGCTGTCAAGTGGCGCAAATGGCACACACATCCGGTTTTAGAACTACAATCACTAACAAGTTTTATCCAATTGTCAATGTTGGGACTGGCCCTAATTATATATATTTATTATGTTATTGTTATTGATCATATTATGCGGTTGAGACTTGAAAATTATTCTGTTTGAAACTTAAATGGAAAGCAAAAACGGAGATTTTACACAGCTGTATATTATTATATGAAATTATATAATATAATTAATTTAATTAAATTGCATTATTCGAAAAACTATATCGGAGAGCGGTTGATTTTTTTTTCCAATGGGTATTTAAAAGTTTACACGGTGCTAATATAAATGCAAACTGCAGATAAAACTCTAAAATATTCTCTTTGCGGGTGTTCTTTATAGTGAAAACCAAGTAAAATATGCCCAAAAAAAAATGTGCTATACGTGTGTATCGGAACCAAAAAGTTTTGTTTTCTCGCATCTCGAGTACGAATTCGTTAAAAACTAAACATTTTATATTTACTAGTCGAAGAAAACTGAGAGTAAAACCGACAGAAATAAAAACGATAAGTGTTTAGTCTCAAATGAAAGTACAGAGACATCAGTTATTATCACTATCATTACTATTGATATCGTATTATACGATATCTGTTACGGTGTTATTGGAAGGACCAGCTATGAATGTACTGTCATAGCACAGTGACTGGGTAGTGATGACCGAGTAAGATTATTAAATACAAACGTTTTCATAAGTTTTCAAAAACTGGTTAGGATATTTATTAGATAAAAAACACGGAATAAAGTCATGACAGACAAAACACTACAAATCGCACGACCGTACACACCGAGCACCTCCTCAGCAATAACGTGTTGATTACAGTAAAGATAAGCAGTAATAATAACGTATTATTATTATTATCACTCATCAGTCTGAACAATATCAATTCGAATTTCGAATTGAATCCGGTAATTTGTTTTTTTCTCCTTGTTATCGGCTTGTAAAATTATTCGGTCGATGAATTATTTACTGTCAAGATCACGTTATTGTAATGGTGTTTTAGACGTTTTTGGCGATTCCTCATTTGGAATACATTACAAATCGCTACCTATTGCAGGTTTATCCACCTACACGGGCTGTATATGCAAAGTATAATAAAAACAATTGACCATACGAGGTCTTTTACACTCCAGTGGAGTACACAGCAATTTTCAATGGGGATGGGGGTTTACATTAAAAGGTATCATATAATATTGTAATACAATTTCCATTTTTCTTGGTTTTTGTCCTAATATTCATCAATGATCTCTTCAGCTGTTAAAGGAATACCACCGGTATATCGACGACATGGTCCGCGCATTCAATCTGTCCTGTGAATATTATACTTTTGAATTTTCAAGTAAAGACAGAATAAAAATATATCGTTTAATTCTTCCATTGTATTTCTGAAATAAGTTTTCACTCTTTTTAAATCTGAAAACATTCTTCCTGGGGAAGTTGTTGATATTGGGCAGTGTACCTACACATAATATTTTTGATACCATACGAATGCTTGAGGAAATTACTGGATTACACAGCATCAATTCCATTTGATGGTTTCTCATTTAGACGAACAAGTTTTGGCTTGCACATGTCGTTATTTCAAATAAATTCAGTTCTGTTTTCACGTTTATAATCCGAATTTCCAAAGTTTCACAATTTTATACCGCTTATAAGTCTTTTAGGCGGGAATAACAGTAAAAACACTGCTGTCAAGTGGCGCAAATGGTACACACATCCGGTTTTAGAACTACAATCACTAACAAATTTTATCCACTTGTCAATGTTGGGGCTGGCCCTAATTATATATATATATTATGTTATTGTTATTGATCATATTATGCGGTTGAGACTTGAAAATTATTCTGTTTGAAACTTAAATGGAAAGCAAAAACGGAGATTTTACACAGCTGTATATTATTATATGAAATTATATAATATAATTAATTTAATTAAATTGCATTATTCGAAAAACTATATCGGAGAGCGGTTGATTTTTTTTTCCAATGGGTATTTAAAAGTTTACACGGTGCTAATATAAATGCAAACTGCAGATAAAACTCTAAAATATTCTCTTTGCGGGTGTTCTTTATAGTGAAAACCAAGTAAAATATGCCCAAAAAAAAATGTGCTATACGTGTGTATCGGAACCAAAAAGTTTTGTTTTCTCGCATCTCGAGTACGAATTCGTTAAAAACTAAACATTTTTATATTTACTAGTCGAAGAAAACTGAGAGTAAAACCGACAGAAATAAAAACGATAAGTGTTTAGTCTCAAATGAAAGTACAGCAGCTATACATAATCAATATATATGCGTGACAAAAAATTTAACTGTTAAATTAATTAAATTTATTACAATTTTGATAAATTTATTATTTATTAATTTAATTAATTTATTGCTATTCGATGTATTGAACAAAGTAATCAATCGTCGTACAATGCTATTTTTTCAGTGTTTTGAGGTGTAAAAAAAATATGAAAATTGTCCGTAACCGATTTTCTTGTAATTTTATTGATAACGTTCGAGGAAACTACTGGGATATTAATCGGAAAACTTGTCGACCAAAGTACCACCAACTGTACATACGATTTGTTAATTGAAAAAAATGCTGCACGTCAAGATCATAATATAAGATCAATAATCCTTCTGCACTACAAAACACATATTATTGTATAAAACCGTAAATAGTAACAAATCGACTAGAGACACATAAATATTAAGTATATTTAAATTTTTTTTTTTTGACACGAAAGTATATGTACCTAATAATTAATACAATACGACGACAAAAGAAAAAAAGAAAAAGATAAACGAGTGATAATATAATTATTCTACAATAATTATAATAATGTGTATCGTGGACACTGGACGTACATAATATATCAATTTATCGATAATAATATAAATACGAATATGTGTAATAATAATTATACGAGTAACACAAAGTATTGTACTAGGATCGTATACATATCCTATTAAGTGAATATTAATAAAATACTAAATAATAATAAATAATTGTGGATTCAATTTGTCTTCCTTTTTTTTCCCCCCACAACTGTGAAGAATCATTTGAAATTCGGTTGACAATAATTACGACGATATTTTAATATGAAAACAGTATATGATATTCCAATAATCATCTCAAACGATTTGCCATTGTAGAACACTGGTGTCTTTGCCGCCGATCGATATCAGTCTGGAGTCATCGTGCAAGAACGTAACGTTTGTCACGTGGCTGCTGTGGCCTCCGTACGCGTGACACAGTGACTGCGCAAACACAAACAATAATAAAATATTACAATACAGCCAGTCATATTTCACATTACATTATTTCAACAAAACGCATTTGAAACAGCGAACAAATCTACTGCAACGATTATTATAAGCGGTTATTATATTTTCGCCAAAATCGAATAATGTTTACAATAAAATTCGTCCAACTCTCAATTGGTGTGAAGAATTAAAAAGAAAAATAGAAAACGACACGTTTGTTGCTGAAATTGTTGTAGCGAATAAATGAAAATCGTTATTTTAAACACTGATAACGGCCGATTTAATTACAAATATTCACGGTGTACTGTCGTCTACGTACTTTTGGTTGCTTGACCGGATACGAGTAGAGTTTCACTTTGCCAAAGTCGTCTCCCGTGGCCATCAGTTTGGATCCGTTAGATCGTTCGCATGCGTTGACGTCAGTGCCGTCAGCGCTTTCGGGCCATATTCCGATGGTAGAGAATGACAGCACGCAAGAGTTGGACGCCCATACGGTGTCTCTGAATTGAGTGCTTTGGGGCACTTGACGACAAACTTTCACTTTCCCTACGAGCAAACACAAGAAATAACACCATGTACAATACGAACAAAACTGGTTAAATAAAAATAACATTAGATTGTACTTACAATACAACAATTCGTAGTCCCCGGAGTTACTGCGCAGATACTCGTTGTCTTTTGACCAATCAATGTGAGTGATGAAGCTCGAATGGCCCTTATCGAAGAAGAATAAAAAACCAAATTAGAGGGATTACACGACGAAATTCCAACGCAAGTCTAAATAGTCACACATTTTTTACTCTTTGTTTTCTCATTCATTAGGTTAACGAGAATAAATAGGGCTACAAGTTATATTACAACAAAGATCAAACTCATCTGAAATCATATTGGTATAACCAATAATTATAGTGTTTATAAGCAAATCAAATTATTAAGTAAAATAAGTAGCCAAATTTATAAGTCAAAAAACAAAAAAAACAAAAAAAAACCTTCTACTCTAAACTGGTTATAACAAGATAATTTTTAGTTTATAATTTCAATTAAAAAATAACTAATATTATGGAAGTGTTTTTTTTTTTCCATTAATATTAATAAGCGTTAACGTATAATTTAATATTCGTTGTACAACTCGGCTTATTCAACATCTACACAAATCTTATTAATTATTTATTTATTTTTTTATTAATATTCACATGCAGCAACTCACTCGACTCTACACGCAACCTACACCTACCGACGATTTATCAATAATAGCACCAGTGCTACATCGTCTGCGACGTTTGTCTTCCCAACACTGAATTTTGCGTTAGTTTAACAAAAATAATTATGCGGAATTTAACACTTAGGTACAATAATATTAATAATAATAACAGGTTAGATGCTTGTTGAGCGGCTACTAGACGAATACGTCTGTAGACTGGCCAACTTACAGTGCAACGGCCTAATCGCGTGTAATGTTTGGCGCCGTCCGTGACCTGATAAACGTAGATGTAATTGTCTCTGGAGCCCAATGCGAGTAGTTGTCCGTCCGGCGAGAATTTCACCACCTTAACAGAACCGACAACGTTGTCATTACTTAATATAATCTAGTAGAAAATTACTATTAAATAACGTTCTAATAAAGGCACTTGGAATAATGAATACAAACACTTTAAAAAAAAAAAAATCGACATTTTTCAATATTATTTAACACTTATTCAATAAAAAATAGATGTATGTATACATCTGTTTAAACTACGTTTGTCGTATTCGACGCCTCATTAATTAAAAATTATTTTGTGTGATAAAAATCATTCCAGACACGATAACAGTAATTGTCATGTTCGATTTGTTTTATTAGAACAACATTATGGATTTAATTCTTTGTACTAAATGAATGATTTTCAATATTATTCGCACAATCGAAACGAAAATAAAAACCAATGTATTTCAATTATTTTGGATATTACCAACTAAGAGCAGTGGCGTCATTTCAGTTTTCGAAAAGGGGGAGACTTGAGATTTAACAGGCCCATTTAACTATTTCTCACTTTCATTTAGCTCGATACAACTTCTATTTTACACGATTTTGATATTTTCGTTATCGTAGGCACGAACACCGCCCGATACTTTTTTCCTACGGGAGGAAATTCACTACTTTGTCAGCTGTAATAAACGTATTATAAATGACTATATTTATAGTACATAAATATTATTTGAGATTCAAGTTTTGAAGTTTGTCTTGTCATGACACTGAACACGTTGGAAATGACGTTTTGTGACCGGTTTGTTCAATTTTTTCCTCTCTTTCTCGCCGTCTCGGCCACGCCATCTTTAGCTTTTTTCATTTGTATTTTTTACACTCGCCACTCACAAATTATACATACATAAAACACACGTTTGAAACGTTAAAGAACGGCTAAACAAATTCGTTTATGCCGTACGGAAGGAATATAATATGTACAATGTACGTCAACCGACAAACGTAAAAATTCGAATTAACGTTAATAATTTACGCACTGCTTTTAACGATAACCGTGTTTAACGAAATAAAACCAGAACCGCGGTAAGTTGTAACCACGAATTAATCACCTTTAATCGTGGTTATAACCTGCACACTTTTTAATTTTATTATTAATTTAATATTGATCCGCTGTTTGCCACGCAATTTCTTATTTATTATTGACCCATTATAGGTACTCAATATTCATTATTATATGCATTTTATTAGAATAACCACGGATAAGATAAAAATCTTTTAAAAAAGAGTTTATAAAAAGTTTTATCTTATCTGTGGAATAACTATTATATTTACACCATATCAGCACAAATCATGTCGGCCCGCTGTTAGCAAGGTTAGATTAAGTTAGGTTAGATTAGGGGGAGGGGCAAATGCCCACCCTGCCTCCCGCCAAATGACGCCACTGACCTACGGTCGGTAATTTATTGTCGACGGTCTATAAGCATAACACACCTGTATCGGTTCGTTCCCGTCCACGTGAGTGGAATAGATTTCACGAGTCTCCGAATTCATTACAATCCATTTGCCCGACACGCAACCGACGATAATTATTCGACCGTCGCTGGAAAACGCAGCGGACTGCGCTTGTTCCTGGAAAGAAATAACGAGACATTATAATATGCAAACGAATATGTGAGAAATGCGTACTCACAGCAATGTCTTTGCTCCAGACGACAGAGTGAGACAACGAGTCCCAGAGCTGTACGATACGATCGAAACCAGCTGTGAGGAATTGGGCTAACGTCGGATGAGGACACAACGCCCACAGTTCGTCAGTGTGACCCAAAACGGCCGGGCTAAAGCCCATCGAAAGGGACCCGATCAGAATACAGTTGCGAGTAGATCCGACGAGCAATTGTGATCCGCGGCCTTCAGAAACAGTACGAATGCCACCCAAATGTTCAGCTACCTGTTATGCGCGCAACAGACGCATTACAAAACGAATTAATTTTCAATTAATAATTCAGTAAAAACTATGTGTACGCGTTACGCCTCAGACATGAAAGTGACCGTATTAAGAAAAAAATGGAGCTTTTCTCGTGTAAAAGGACCCCCTTCAACGAGACTTCTTAACCGAATATGTTTGACTACTACCTACATTTCAGGAATTATTCATTCTTGTACTTTAAAAATAACAAAATATAGACATCAAGTATGTTTTAAAACTCTCGTTTAATCGATAGAATTGATTAAAGGTGCACATTAACGAGTTAATAAGTTAAAATTACCCTAATTTTTTTTAAGGATTACTCTGTGTTTAATATCGACTGATTTTCTATTTAACTTATTCTGTCTCGTATTAACGCCAACTTAAAAAATATTTTATTATTTGAACTATGTATTTAGTTTAATTATTAATTTTCATCGTCGAATGTTTATTTGCAAATATACGATAAGAAAACGATACTTAAAATGAGAGTAGAGACAAACGTCATATAAAAATTGCTAAAATTGTATTTGCTTGAACTGACGATTAAAATCAAAAGGACGATTAAAAGAAAGAAAATTACCCAAAAACCGTGGAAAAAAAATGTGTGAAAATTATTCACATTCAAACTTTTAATACAGCTTTTAGGAATAAAATTTTACGAATACAAGTGCAATGCACCCTGTAAAAAGTTTTTCTCTTTCAAAAAAAAAATCGAAATCGGATCACGAGGCGTGAGAGTAACATATGTATCCGAGCTAAAAAAATATAGGTCGCACGCAGGACCCACTTGTTGACTTGACTTTTAAGGTAAGAATAAGTATGTTGGTCGGACTTAATTTAGCAAGTTCAAAAACCCCGTTGACTTCCCCGACACGGCTTGTAAATGATATTTACTTGTGCTTCGTATCCAGTGGGATGCATCGAACTATCAAACTGGATTAATCTGCCGTCTTTGCCGCCACCGGTTATGATACTGCCCTCTTTTAACGTACATATGGAAAATACCGATCCTTCGTGCACGTTTCGCGCTACCTTGGTGATGTTGTTCGTGCCTGTAACATCATTACACTTGGTAACGGAGCAAAAAAGGAGTGATCAAAAAAACAAAAAAATACTCACCACGTCCCCAGATGGCGACTGACCCGTTAGAATCGCCAGACAAGACGTCTCCGTTCTGCGTGAACGCCAAACACGTCACATACTTCGGACGGTCCCGGGTGGTCTCGAATATGCCGTTGCGCTTGTACAGGGTACCGCCGGCGTCCAGTGTCCAGAAACTTATGTGACCCTTACCGCAAGTGACGATCTGGTTGCGCTCCAGAGGATGGAATTCCGCGGCTACCACAGTATCCATGGAACACTAAACGCATTATAAATAATTCGTATATTTAAAAGAAAAATTTTTTTTTTTAATAATCTTCGGAGAGGAATATTCTATTCGAACAAACTTTGGTCTCCGTGATCTTGTGACCCTTCTCGTTCTTTTGCCAATCCCACACGGATATGTTATGGTCGTTTCCTTCGTCGATGGCGCACAAAAGGCTACCGCCGTCCTGTTTCGAGCGAAATAAACACACACAAAATAATAATAAAAAACAATCGGTTTTAAATGTATGTATAACATATAAACGTGCAGCGCATACCGCTTTGGAAAAGGACAGACAACTGATGGATCGTTCGAATTCTCCTAAACCCAGGACGACGACCGTGGCCAAACTGACGGAATTCCATACTCGGATGTGAGGCTGGAAAAAGAAACGAAACGAATACAGTCATTTTGCCGTGCAACAATAAAGAGACGACGTCGTTACTTTTCCTTCGCGGTTATCGTGTCCCGCGGTCTGACCGGTGGCCACCAACAGCTTGTTCGGATGAATGGTCATGCTGCGGAAAGTCCAGCCCCATAACGAATTAGACGATACATGTGTAGAAAAATTAAATGCGTTTAAATTACCATTTAATGTCGTCGGTGTGTCCCAAATAGTGCCTCTGACTCTGTTCCTCGACGTTGTACAGCACGGCTACGGAAGCAACGAAATACACCATTTCGCCGGTGGGCAACAGATACAAGTTGGAACGACAGTCTTTCCCTCGGTACCCATAACTGTTACGCGATTCGTATAAGGAATATTAACGTATTATAGTATATCTATAGTTTCTCTGGAAAACTGCAAAAATTATTTCTCGAAACGGTCCGTCATCAAACGCCCGCTCTTTCACTGACCGACCACACCCTAAATATCCGTTTACATCGTCAAATAATAATATACATAGCATAATTAATCAAATCGAAAAAAAAAAACAGATATATAGGCGCACGCATCGTCTACATGCTTCGGCATCAATCAAAATTTCGGACGAAACTATGTTAACGACGTGAACACAGACTCGGCGATTGTTTCGTCGAGGTCACAATAAATAGAGAATATTCGGGAAAAAACGAGTACGCGCACCGGTATGTAAATATTTTAAATTGCAGGCACGAATTATTCAATTATTTTACACGCAAATTAGTGAATATATAAGTACCTAATTATACTCTTTTTCTACAAAAATATAGGCAAGTACTTGAAAATACTTAAAAACACGGACGGATCGCGTATTATACACGCAATATTGAAAAACCACGTAGATACAAGTGTATAACAATAATTATGTTTAGTAAAACCAATGAAACCTATTTATCGGAATTTTGTAAAAAGAGAAAATCAAATAAAACGGGCGTTATATCGCATCGACGGAATAAGTCCAAATGTATACAATTATATTGGAGCGAAATGATCTACACTAGGAGATGACAAATAGATGGAAAAAACGTTCCGATTGAAATTTAACAAAAACGTTTAGCGGAAACCGCAAAGGGATTAAGGACGACACGACCTACAATCATTATTGTAACGAATATTTTTCAGGACATGCGCCTATAAGGTACCTATGATACGTTTCTGAACACGACTGAGGGGATGCGGGATGTTACAAAACGCACTGGACTTCATCCATAAATAACAAGACGTAGTGTTATCATCTAACAATAGCGCTCTTGTTGTATAAACTTCGAATTTTCGACTCCTCCCCTCGAAAATTAGTTAAACACATAATATCCGTGCAATTAACGCGACAGACCGGAGTCTGTATGATGATCAGCACACAAAAAAAAAAAAAAAAATTTTCGGTTCATGAGAAAAATACACCGCGTTTCGCCGATCCTCCACTAGAAAAATCCGCTAACTGACGGTTTTATTTTTCCTTCTTTTTTTTTTTACAAAGGATACACCCAATCGAGTTTGAGTCTGGACGACGGAGCCGTGGCCACTTTGGTGATGTCATAGGTGGCTTTTTCAGCGGTCGGCACGTACAGGTTGATGGGACGTCCGCGCAGGAACATCCGTACGCTGCCCTCCTCGTCGTTGTACGTCGCATCGCGCGTACTGCGGAACAAAAAAAAAAATTCATAAGACAAGTATTTAAAACATTTTTTTTCTATAAACTAATATTTTATATAAATATATAAACGTATATCCGCTCACGTCAGTGTTATAATATTGCAGAAAAACGCGTTTATTATAAAATAATAGATCAAGTAGTCACGATATATAATAATAATTATTTAGACGAGACTAGAGGAATTTGCAAAAAAAAAAATTGTATACGAAAAACGACTCGGAGCGACGCTATGTAATAATAGTAGTTCGTTATACAATCAACGAATACGTATAACGTATTGTCATAAAATATTATATGTCTTAAAAAATCGTCCATGTTCAAAACGAATATATGTCAAAAATATTATCGGTTTTTTTTTGCAATATTTAGATTTTTTTAAAAAATTGCGATCGAGTAAAACACTAGAAAAATCGAAAAACGCGTGTCAAATACCAACTATAGACATACAATTTTCCGGACTCTGGTAGAGAAATATTCCGAATATATTTTTTAAAGCTCAATCATATTATAAATATATAGTATCTACAAAAAAAAAAAAAAACTTATTACATAAACGTAAAAAGTAATTATTTCAGAAAAATAAAATACGAGTAGAAACTATAGCAGCAGTAGGTATTGAAATAAATTGTTTCGATTTATAAACACAGGAAAAAATATATTAAACCCCCCCAAACGGTATTGATGGCTGCTTATATTCGTGATTAAATAATAATAAAATGACTATATTTGATATTCGTATCAAAACTAGTAAAAAAAAGTATTCTAAAAGTATCTGAAATACTTTTTATGAAATATTCAAAACATTAAGAGAACACTACTACTGTATATAAAATATTCGAATATATATGTATTCTTTTTTTTCGAAGGATTCCAAACACTTTGAAAAAATATTCTACCGAAGTCGGCAATTTTCTACCGCGTAAGTCAATAGATCATTCGAGCACTGATAATATTCTTACACGAAAAAGTGTTCACAGACAACAAGAAAAAACACATCGTTATAAAACCAATACGTGGCTCAGAATTTAAAATATATAAAGAAACGTCGTATATTTTGTTCCCGCTGAAAAATGTCGTTTTCTCGCAACTATGACGCGTCACGATTCGCGTTTATAGAAAGTCCAAACGCGTTTGCAGACTTTCTACACACTCTAACGTTCCTTATATTTATAAACCAGCATGATCCACTTAAACTAAAAAATGTACGTTCTATGAGAAAATTTGGATTTATGAAATTTTTTTATTTTTTTTGATTCTGAACGAAGCGATACGACGAGTTTTTTGTTTTGAACTAATTGTTCGAAAACACTTTTTCGTGTACGTATATATAGAAGTGCTCTACGGATGACTTTTATTCTCACGCGTTACTCTCCAATAGTAAATTTTATCCAGTATTGGTATTTGGCAATGAATTCGGCACGTTTTCCCTGCACTTTCTCAACAGTTTTCTATAGAATGTAACGAAAAATTACCGAACGTTTTCAAAAATCCGGTAAACACATCCGTTTTTATACACGCGAAATTATTTTATTTACAAGAACTGAAAACGTACATCGTACACGCTTATAGTAATTTATAATATTTTAACAATATTCAAATACAATTTTTTTTTTTAAATTTGACCTAACCGTAACTGTTTTTTTTTTTAGGCGTGAGAAATCAGAATTTCTCGTTTATTAATTCTGAATAATAAATAGCGTTTTGCTCACAATCGTTTTTCGAACGCAACGAGTGTTATTGCAATCGCTTTGGAATTTCAAAATAATAACATATACAACTCTAACAATAATATCCTTGCTAATTTTTTTAAAATTTAATTTCGAAACAATTACAATTCTACGCGGATATTATATTTTTATATAAAAAAAAAATGTTTTACTCTATTAAAGTTTACTGGAAGAGCGCGGAAGACTAAAACATCTAAATTATCTAAAATTCTCTAAACATCAAATAAACAATACATTTTGATACGTATTTTACGTATATATACGTATCGAATGTGCCTGATTTCTAACAGTATTATTTAAACAAAAAAAAAAAAAAAAAAGGTAGCGAGCCGCGAGGTGTTTTGTTTTTATTATAAATTTGAAAGCAATGATAAATCGTTGCATTCGATAAAACGACTCTGAGCGGAGCTTCGGTGTGACAAATAAACGACAATCGATTAAGACGGAATTGCATTTTTAGCGTTTTTACGTAATTTTTCGGTAGTTTTTCCTGACTTTTGAAAAAAGTATTGAGAAAATCGAAAATTGACTCGTTTAAAGTACAAACTAGATGCGATTTGCAATCAGAAAAGGTGCTACACGAAAAGATCGGAGCACTCCTTCTGGTACAATTTTCGGGTACAGACAAAAAAAAACACACGTCATTGTAAAACCAATACATTCCTCGCTTCGCTCAGAATCGAATAGAAAATATGGTAAAAAAAAAAAAAGTGATTTTTCTACTGAAAATTAAAAAAAAAACAAAAAAAGTATATCAAATACAAACAAATTAAAAAACGACTAAAAAACGAAAACGAGTGTTCTACTACGAACACACTGCACGATTATAAAATATATATATATATATATATATATACACATAAAAGTATTGCGCACGTTTTATTCCCGGTACGGTGTAGTGGCATTTTCTTTTCTCCCGTTGTATAAAATAATAATAATAATTTACTCGAATCTCGTGGATATTAAAAATATACAACAGAATAAAAAAAAAACCGCCGTCCCGACGATATAACGAATAGCGGAATATTTGAATTTACAGAGAATCTAAAATACACGCGTAACGCGACGTGGTGATGCGTACACGACGACCGGTCGGTCGGCAGCTCGCGACTGAAATCGGTTGTCCGGCGGACGGACGGACTCGCGCCGCGGCCGGGTTATCGCGGTGTTCGAGCAGGCGAAAACCAGGCCACAATCGCCTCGAGGTTATTATATATTATACGCCGCATAAAAGTCTGCCATATTTTTATACAGGTAATTATTATTATTATTATTATTATTATTATTATTATTATTTTAGAACGGTATTTATTTATTATTTTTTTTTCTGTATATAAATTTTCGTCTAGAAAGAATACGCTCGGACAGATCGTTTTCGTGCGTTACGTTTGCGGATAGCAAACTGTACTTTTTTTTCTTTTTGGTTGGTATACTTTATCTGGAAGGTTTTTTCGATTATCTCGGTATAGTTTTCTTACGCGCAATATCAACACGAAGAAAACCGGGAGAAAAACTAGTGTTCTCAAATAGTCTTTAAACGTGGCGCAAAAAAAAAAAAAAATTTGTCTTTTATAATGTCTTGAAATTCACACCGAATAGGTAACTTTACACTATATACATACGTAAAAAAAATTCAAAAAATTTCTTATAATTTCTGACTATTTATGGCAATTATTAAGCGTTGAGCTATTTCGGTTTTAAAAAGAGTAATTTTCGGTTTTAATTTTCGGTCTCGACCCCCCCCCCCTCCTCAGAAGAAAAAAAAAGGTTCAAAAGTCATAAATGACTTGCTATATATATTATAGGTACAGACAGTGGCGTATTTACGGGGATGGGGTCCAGGGATACTGGACCCCCAGAACCAAAAAAAAAAGATTATCCAAAGGTATTTTTTATTAAATACCTTATATCAATATATCCTGTTGGAATTTTCAAAAAAAAAAAATTTGGACCCCCCCTCCCAGAAAAAAGTTGAAAATACGCCACTGCCACCGACTATATTATGCGTAATGAACCAATGAGAAGACTGACGTCTTATGCCGATACGGATCCCGCCTTTGCGATTTCTACTTTCAACGTATAATTTGAATTATATTTTATTGTATGCAATTGTAATTGTATTCAATTAATTAGTTGTATTGTAATTTTATTGCTTATGTTATCTTGTATTAGTAAATCTGTACACTGTAATCCTTATGTAATCAAGGCCACTTGGCCGTATATATAAATAAATAATAGATAATAGATAAATGTCGTCGTAGCTGGTGAGGTTAGGTTAGGTTGACCCGCGATCGGACGGTCGGCGGAAGAAACGGGAAAACGGCCGAAACGGGGAGCGCCTGGAGGTACGCGCGGAATTTGTTTTTATTTCCTCCCGTTGACGATTAGTTTGGCGTCACGGTCGTCGGATTTTCACCGTCACTATTAATTGTGAGCACACGCGGCTACGGCGGGCCTTAAAGGCGAAGCAGTCATGGTCGGTCGGTTGTATACAATATAATCTACAATAAGGAGCCGAGTTTGTACAAGGAGATCTGACAAATGTATTTTTGTTTCATTCGATATTTTTAAATCGTTATTTGTTTTTATAATAATCACTCTGTGCTACGATTATTTATTCGAGATTTTTCTTTTATAAAACTAAAAAAAAATTTAATTTAAAATTATTTTGCGAAGTTTAAAATAAGAAATATTTTTAAAAAAACGATTATTTGTATTAGACATTTTTTAATTGTTGATGTTCTATAAGTGCATGAAAATTTACGGAATTTGTAATACACACCTATACAACACCTATATAATACATATTTAACTACATGTAATTAAAAAAATTAACGCACTAATATAGGTACAGAGAAAAATGCGGTAAAATAACAGATACGTACCTACATACAAATAAATTTAGGTTTTTCTTTACACTAAATACCTTATTATTATTATTTTTTTTTTTTAAATTAATTATTAATACAAATTTGCCAACTCCTTGTTTTAATAATCACGACTAACAATATGTACGTGTAAGCTTGCAGTAATATTATACGTAGCTAACGTAGCTAGCTACCTAAAATACCTCAACGTACTTACAGGCGCGAATCCAGAACTTCGATTTGGAAGGGGTAATTAAAACATTAAGAATTAAATTAAATTGGGAGTTATTCAGACGTTTTTTTATACTGTAGCTTTTGAAATGTGAGGAAGGGCGATAATGAAGCCAACCCCATCTGTCAATGATAAATTCACATCGACGAGTAATAACTAAGAAGAAAGATCTATTAATGTACCGAGATGAAATGCAGATGTAGAAAAAGGAAGAACAACGTGCATGGAACGTAAACGAAATAACAATGAAACGGGAAAAGAAAGTAGTCGACAGACAGCGCTGCGACACAACAAGGAGGGCGTGACAGAAAGACGCATATAAATAAATAGCGGTCAATCTTGAACACCACACACATCGCAGTCAGACGCGAACTACGTTGTTTACGCCTGACCGCCGTGACTACACTGAGCTGTCTGATAGTTTCGGACCGCTATTTATAAACGCCTTTCTGCCACGCCCTCTATGTTGTGTCCGAGCGCTATCTGGTGACTACTTTCTCTTCCCTTTTTATTACGATCGGTTGACGCGCTTCGTCGGTATACACGGGTGTTTAGTTTGACACTGACCGAGCGACCGATCGTACACGCGTGTGCAGTCTTTATAATTTATTTTTTTTATTATTATTAATAATATTATTATTTCGCGTATTTCAATGAAATGAAATGAACGTAAGAATTCATTTTTCCTCGTTGTACACTCGTTTACACGTTTACTCGCTTACACTGTAAACGACCGGCCGAGTTTGTCGTCAGCTAGGCACTGAACGCTCGATCACGACCGATGATCAGAGCGTACCGTACGCGCTGATCGTCGGTCGAGCACTAATTTCAGCATTATACATGATGTTCAAAGGGGGGATAAAAATGGAGCATAACCATAACATAATTGCATCAACTTACACGACACAAGTCTGTGCTGTTAGGTCAGAGATATACTTAATTTAAAAATATCAAATCCATGGGGAGGGGGCGATCCACCTATCGCCCCCCTTATAACCGCCATTGCCCGTGAAAAATTTTTCAAATAAAAATGAAATCCTCATTAATTATGTATATGTGGTTATATTATATACTCATATATATATAACGTTTTAAAAACAAAAGAAACATCTTCAAAAATACTCCAAAAAAATTAATTAAGCACATACAGCGCGTTTTTCAAGTAAACGTAAAAAATGGTTTCTATGGATAGTTGGTAGAAGAACCCCCGAAAGAATTCATTACTACTAAATACGCATTTAATTTAATAATTTGTTTAATATAAGTGACTTATAGAAGAATATAGTTCTTTAGAAACAATATCGTTTTTCGTATTTTTAGTTTACGCCTGTTCGCGCACTTATAATATAAATTTATACGCGTATTACGTACAGTGTGTATTATCAAAAATCGAAATGTACACAACTGAATTTTTTTCAACACTTTTTTCCTATCGTCGCGTTAGAACGATAAAATAATAGTGTGTAGAATGTAAATATTTTATATACCAAACAAGACGACGCGTCGATATTATACAATATATTATTTATATGTTACATATTATATTATAGCGACGCCTTTATTACAGCCGATGAAACACGACAGCAATTTAATATCATTATAACCAACGTCGGAATTAGGATAATTCGAAAATGTAAAAAAAAAAATACAAATACAAAAATTACTACTGTAAAACTCGTTGAAAATGTCCAAATACGTGTACTAAACCACATAATATATTGTGTTTTTTACATACCTATACATGACTATGTGTGCGTACTTTGTGATACGCGTCGAAAAATATTATTTTTGTATTCCACATACATTTTTAATTTCCATTGCTTATTAGCTTATTAGTTTCATACACACACACACACACACACACACACATGCGTGACTATAACATATTATATATATTCGTCCATACATATACACGTAGTATATATTTATTAAATAATAAAAAAAAAATAAAATCAATACTATACATTTTGAATAATAGATTGAAATATTCATGCGATAAAATCGAATTTTCCGTTCCTACCAAACGTATATTTACAGTGTGCGAGGCTATTTTTTTAAACATAATATGCGATGAGGCGCAATCAAATATTTCCTGTACAGTATTTTTATGATATAATATATATACTGAACGAACCGTTTCTATCTTTATTCGAAATGTATTTTTTTTTTTTCGAATAACACAAAATAAAATATCACGTGTATATACAAAAATACGTTGGACAATCGAAACGAGACGTGGAAAAAGAACGATTTGTAATGCGGTCAAAAGCAGGCAGAACCAAAATCGCTCATTATTTTACGTTTTGCAAAAATAAAATTCCATTTGAAAAAAAAAAGTTACGTCCATCAGAAATGATAAAAACGTCCAAATATACATTTTTAATTAACGACGTTATATTGAAGAATTTTCGAGAAAAAAAAATTAACGCGATTTACATGTCGGAACGATCGAAATAACAAGATTAAGTATATATATTTTTTTTTCAAATTTAAAGTTTCGGTTTGTCTCGGAAGTTGTTAACTTCCACAATACACGTGATCAATGCAAAATATTATATCACTTCAAAATAATACTCTTTTTGGTGCGTATTCATAGTGATAACAACACTTTTCTGATGAAAAATGTCTACACTGCATGTAGATACACCGGTACATGTACGAGTATATGTTTTGTATATATCTCATTTATTTTTTACGCGTGACAAAAAATTACCTATACAGCTTAGTCCTCGTCTCCTCGTACCTATAGAATATCTATATCTATAGATATATATATATATATATCTATATAAAGGCGCGGATCCAAGGAAGGAGGGCTAAGGGGCTTTAGCCCCCTTTTGACTGTATTCATTGCTTAAAATTTATACATATAACTACCTAAATAGATATAATTTTAGGTAACTAATCATCGTATAGCCCCCCCTTCTGTGATTTCTGGATCCGCGCCTGTCAATATATATATATATAGATCGCGCTGCCATCGCCGTTCCAGTGTAACTGGCAACGACGGTATAGAAGTGGAGGGACCTGGCCGGGTGGTGAGTAGAGCCGGGTTCATGACGTCATGGTAACGCCCTCGGTATCGCACAAATTTATAGAATGACCACAGCCATAAGACATATACATGTCAAAAAAAAAAATTAATAAAGCGTCGCTTCGACTTTATCGCATTTTTCGATTCGAGGCTCTTCGGGCTTTTTCCACTGTGACACGATTACAGTCTCGGTGTCATACGTCCATGGTAAACCCGTGACTCGTTCCTTATCTTTTACAACACGATCGAGTTTCTGGCACATTTAAACGCGCACACTCCGTGCGTTAAGTCATTTTCGTGGGAAAAAAAACCTGAGAAAATCCGACGGCCAGCGTAAAAAATTACATTACATAACGGTTTCCGACCGTATTTCAAAAAGGTAAACGTGGCTGCACTGTTTTAGTTGAAATCACAAACACCCGGAGCGCTTCAGCCGGTATACGATAATTCAACATCGAGTTGCCGCCCGTGTCTACACAATACACTTAGGGCCGGTTCTACAGTGTCCATTGTTATACTCAGTATTACTATACCAAGAATATTAATCTTAGTATAAGTATCCCTCGAATATTAAACTTCTGTTCTACACATCATTTTATCTCGAGTATAACTATTCTCTGTATTATACCATTTCCTCCACGAATGATTGGTTATTATTATAATCTCATCATAATTTATACTATGATATTGATAATATGTTATATTTTGTGATATTACTCCTTACAACTAAAACCTTATTCTGTGCTTATACTATACTTTTTTACATCATTGCAATTACATTTTAAATTTAAAAACATGATTAATGTTTTTGAATCTGACGACGATGAAGAAATTATTCAGTATCTTCCTCGGACACGAAAGTCTAAAGTATTTAAAGCAAGAATAAATTACTTAACCAAGTTAAATGACGAACATTTCTTCTTTCGGTTTCGTTTAACTAAATCAACCGTGATAATGTTACTTGATCAAATCATGACTGGTATGTTATTTTACGATAAATAACCTGGACGAATTGCGTGTATATTTCTAATCTTATCTAAAGAATAAGTATTTATCTAACGAAATTTTATGGTATAAATATATACTCGGAATAACCTAATTCGTGGTAATATTTTCTACTGTAGAACACAAATTTTACATTTATTCTAAGAATAAGGTTATCTAGAGAATAAATGTGTACTGTAGAACCGGCCCTTAATGTTTCCAACCGCAGTCGGTGGTAGATGTGGAATCTACTGATCGCGACTTTCAAAGCTCTGCGCAAGGCGTTTCGAGCCGAGGTTCGCGGATACTGTCGCGGACAAACCTCGTGTACGTATTATTATTTGGAAAATAAATAACGAATTTTATTCGGTTCTGTTCTGTATACTACAAAAGGGCATTTTTTTTTGTTGTAATTTTTGCCCGCAAACACGCCGAGAACCGCGACGTACAAAAAAAAAAAAAAAAAGAACACGGTTTCACCAACAGCGGGCGTTTACATCGCGACGACGACGGTCGTCTTCGTTTCGGGTCGCTGCGACTCGTCCCCCGGTTCGCAACCGGTGACGTACACGCCGATATCCTTGCCGCGGCCTTTTCTGGAATCGATGGACGCCAATTCGGCCTTGACGTCCGTCAGATGGCCGCGCAGACGGTCCACGTCGTGACGGCCGTTGCGCACCGCTTCCCATTGGTCGGCGTGCTTGCGGGTAATCGCGTCGATCGCGGCCACCGTTTTTCGGTACTCGGACAGCGCCGCGTCCAACTGGCCGGCCACGCTGAACAGCGCGGCCGTCGACCGTTCCGTCGCGTCCTTGGCCGCGACCAGCTGCTCGACCAGCGACCGCACGTCCACCAACAGCTGATTGTCCAGGCTTCGGGTCGCGGCCTCCTCGTACGTCAGACATTCGACCAGCTTGCGTTGTCGTTCCAGGCACTGATGGCCCACGCACACCGTCAACCACTTCTGTTGTCGCGGCCGCGGCGGCTGCATCAGAAGTCGCGACGGCGACGACAACGATGACGTCACGTCGTTTTTGCACACGTTAACGCCGTCGACACCGCTGCCGCTGCGCACACGAACAGACGGTTATCACCACAGTCGTCGACCCGCTCGGAACACCGCGCGGCGCAACTAATCTCATTCTCTATCCAACATAAGAACAGTTTCCGAGTTTTCGTCAGAACACCACGCCCGTTCTACCCATAGGCGCAATTTGGATTAAATTTATGAGGGTGCTAGATTTATGTCGATCAAAGTGATCGTATGTTACAACAAGTAAAAATTCGATGATGTTAAGCACCGCCCAAATTGCGCCTATGATTCTACCTTCCACTTGGTCAACTACCCGGTGACCGCAAATCGACAGCTGGTCGTCGCACGTTTCTCGCGCACAACGTTCGTTTAGTGACAACTATAGAGATGGCGACCTCAAACGGACGCCAGAGCCAACGCTCCGCGCGCGTAGTGAAGGCCACGCCCATGCGCAGAACTCGGCCGCCGACCACTGTTCTTATGTTGGACAGAGTGTAACCCCGTAGCGTTTTTTTTTTTGGGGTGGGGGATTTTAAATAATATCTCGTTCAGTTGCGTTTTTTAGTTTCACAAAAAAAAAGCGTATAGATCTCGGAGACCGTCGACGAAACAGCGAAGCTTTCTTTTCATTTCGGCTACGGAGGCGAGCAAACCGAGAATAATTGTCAAGCAACGGAACACACTTGTGCATTGTGAACAGTGGCGCATAGAACGATAACCGCAACGTGCCAACGCCAACTTTACTACACTCCAATATTAATCTGTTCTGTGATATCATTGTCAAATATCATTTCTAGTATCTGGTAATTGACCAGTATGGTATATCGGTATGGTCAAATAATCATATAATAATAAAAAAAAACATTAAAACTATCTCATTTATGTGTACGATAACGATTTGCCTATCGTACATCATACACGAACGATAAAAATCGTACAAGTACGACAATTATTACCGTACGTCTGGCAACACTGCAGCTCTGGGACAGTCGGGAAAGAGTAGAGAGAGAATGCGTGCACATTTCGCGGTTTGGTCCTGTCCGCGACCTTCGTAAAGCTCACACGGTGATAGTAAAACGCGATAGTTGCTAACATGACAGTGTACCGTCACATCATTAAAGGTTCACACACGCGTACCAAAGACATGATAGTATAATGTTATCAGGAACAATTGTGACTGCGAAATTCGCATTTTCGAGTTCACATGGCGATAATATGGGTAAAAGTTCGCAAAATCATGTAAACTATCATGCAAGCATGATAGTCTGATAGAACATCATGATAGCTTGATAGCTACTATCACTTTGTTCACATGGTGACACTATCATGATAGTTGCTATCACGATAGTAACTATCGCGTTTACTATCACCGCCGCGGCTTTAAAAAAAGCCGCACTAAAATTTATGTAATTCGCTTCGGATAACAGTTACCTATATAAGCAATAGGTTAACAAGGTTCACCTCGGCTGCCGATCACAGACGCGTAATCAATCAATATTAATAAATTTTTAAACACGTTTATAAACGACTGCAGGTAAAGGACCGTCATCGTTGTACGCAACAGGAAAGCGTTATTTTATATAATTTTTATTAAGCCCATTACGCTCGATTACGAAATATACGAGTATATACGAGCGGAGGCGAATTTATTAAAAATCTCGGGTGTCAACGATTAAGACGTACACTTTAATAGAGAATCAATGATTCCCCTGAATAAAGAAAACGAATTTTAAAATATTAACAACACGTTTTAACGAAGGGCGTGTAATAAATAATGATAATTAAAAAAAATTGAGCGCATACGACATCCCTCAATATTTCTCACTTCTTTGACATCTGCTACTATAATAATTGATACGCCGCGCGTATCGTTTTTGACGACTCGCCGACTATTTCATAGAACATTGCGACAATTAAGTATAAAAATAGAATGGAACCCATACTGAATAAATTACTAGATAATAGTCTATATAATTAAAGAAGGTGCGTAATATTGTATTGTTTTATACACGGCAAGGCCGCGATACTCCAGCAGTAACTATAAATTATATATATATATATATATATATATATATAATAACACAGTAAAAACAAAAACAAAAAAATAAATAAATAAAAGAATAAAAAAGATATGTGAAAGATATATATTATATAAAAAATTTAAATTATAAATCAATACTGGCAAATAATAAATTTATATATATATATATACATACATACGTATAAACAATGTGAATACACGGTCAAGGCAAAGAGTATCCTATGAAATATATAAGAGTTGTTCTATGAAATTTGTTTATTTATTACCACTAACTTGTTGTATTTTTTTTTTTCGCTATTAATATAACCTGACGATGACTTTTTGTCGAAACCGGTAGTAAATAAACGAATTTAATAAAAACAACTCCTCCTGCACATATTTTTATTTTAGTCATAACACACTTTGGCTCGGTTGTACATTCAGATATACGTATATAATATGTAAAGAAAAAATAAATTTAATAAAGGATTTAACTCGGAAAAAAATTCTTTCTACACATCACGGAAGGATAATTATTAGAAATTAATTTAAATATGACCGTTTCATTTGTAATTTATACGATTGTTTATATTACATTTATATTTGGACAATTGTTTATTGCAACACATAAAAGAAGAACAACATCAGTATAACAACCATAACAATGACAATAATAAAAATAAAGTTACAGTTAATATGGATTTTCGATAATTTACTCATACTATGCATCAATAATTAACGATTATTATTATCAAACCTTTGTTGTGCGGCTGTGATTTGGGTCGGAGACAAATCGCACACGTTATCAAGTGTGGGCACAGAAGTTATATTGTATAACGAATAAATTAATTCCGACCGTGCGAAATTAAACGCAATAAACGAGACGACGACGACGAACCAAGTCTTCATGTTAAATTCAATCGTTATATTATTCACAAAAAAAGAAAAAAATTGTCATTTCCCTATATAATATAGTGGGCAATAAACTAATAAATGTTATGTATTAAAAAAAAATATTGCCATGGAAAACAATTAGTGGCTTATAATAATTAATAGTATATAGTGCACGAACGTTCAGAATATAACACCGGAACAATATAAAACGTTTTCGTCGTGCATGTATAATATTTTTTAACATAAAGGGAGACACATATAGTTTTTTCCATAGAACAAACAGCATGCGAAAACTCCATTATTCGATTTCACGATGTATTTTTTCACTTATTCAATCGTTTAGCGTTTATTTCTTTCTCTAATAGCGCGATCCATTAATTTTATTTTAAACATTAATCGCACTAATCACAAAAATGATGAACAATAACCCCCTAAACACTGCATATTTATACTATTTTTAACGATATATTTAATAAACCTTCTTAAAAATAAATACATTTTATTATTGTAGTAATTTGTAAGCCACATTTAATGTATTTATATTTCAGTGGTGGGTATAAATAATTTGCTTTTGTATATATATATATATATATGCTATGCAATTATCATTTTAAAGAAAACATAACAATTTGTTCGTTTTCAAATTGTATTAAAGAATACTAAACTGGTTATTCATTACGTGGTTTTTCTTATTTACTATATGTATATTAAGACAAACTAAATTAATATTGACATTAGTTTTAAATAATTATATCCAATACAAAAAACAAACTTGAGAACTCTTGGGATAGAGAGAAATTCGTATATTAAACGATTGTTCCTTTTTTTATTTCGTTTTTATTGCGATGAGTTGGATCAGGAGTCCGCAACCACGAGCCTATATAGTTATATTTCAATTTATAATTTTATCATCAATTAATTTTTTTTTTTTTTTTTACTTTTTAAGCATTTTCGTAAAATTTTAACTGGAAATGCGCAAAAAAAAAAATCGTCCCGAGTTCGGTCGTTATTCCATTGTTTTATTATTATTATTGAAGTTACACATCTGCCCCTTAAAACGTTCAAAACGGATTTATATATTCTGTGTGGGTTTTTGTTACTGAATACGTGCATTATATCTCCTATACACTTAGATTTGCCGACATCACTTTGTACACACGGTCCGACCAGAGGCGTATTTATTGAAAGAAGGGTTCTATCGGGTTTTAAACTCCCCACGACCAAAAATAAAACTGTTGTTTTTTGTCCTTCGAACTATACACGGGGTAACTACCATTTATCGTTTCAAGCTTAATTTTTAATCGCATATGTTCAGCGGTATCACAAATTTATATAATAACAATTATTTCATAATATTTCGGGGAAGTCGAGGAACATAAATAAAGACGATAATACGCGTATCGTTTCTATACTCTATTCGGGATAAGAATACGCCGATCGACGGACGATACACGTCCAAACTAACGGCAATCCGCACACTGCTGCTTCTGCTCGCCCGTCCTTAGTTTAATTCTATTGCGCAGGAAAGACTAAATTAAAACGGTCCGACACTGTACTGACCGCTCGTCGGAACGCACTTGTCGGCATCGATGAAACAATAATTAACGAATCATCTTTAACTAGATTTCGTAATATAATGCGAATATATAAATTACAATTTTTTTTTATGAATTTCGTAATAATTACTGCTCTTGTATTGAATATAATAATTCTATAAAATAATGATAAAAAAAAAACGAAAGTATTTCGCAACTTTTTTTGTTAAAACGGATTTTTTAATATTATTACAAAACAGACGGGAGGAAGTTTCCCCACGACTCGGTTATTGAAAAACCATCTCATCCTCTTCCATTTCGAAAATTTCTAAATACGCCCCTCTGGCACTAAATACAATTCAAACGCGATTTATAAAATAAAACAATTGTACACTATATCAAGTACTGGAGTAATAATAATAATGTATATTTCACGACGCATCAATATTAGTGTTATATTACACGAGTCTTGTATACAAATTCTTGCTCATATATGTGACGAGTATATAATATGTCCTGTATAAGCTTATAATTAAAAAAAAAAAAAAAAAAGTATGAAGTATTATATTTTTCACACATATTTTAATGTTTAACTGGTTTCACGCTTTCTTAGACGTTCTATACAATTATTATACTTTAATATTCGAACACGTCGGTGTGAGTTTTTATGCGTTACATACTAAAACGAAAATATAAGCCTTAAGCGTTTGCCCCCCCACCACAAGTGAAAAATAGTTATTGCGCAACTGTGTACCGCGTATACATATAATTTAGGAATAATCGAAAGTTTCCAAAGTTTCCCTAACGTTATTGTATTAGGTACTCGTGTGGAAAACTGGAGAAAAACGCCGATAATCGTCGGCAGTACAAAGTGCGTTGAAACTGCGCAATTTATAATAAAACACACACACATACTTATTATCGACTGCGGCGGGTTTGGGTTTTGCTTTTGTTGTCGACATTTTCGCGCGAAACCCGATAGTTATACAGCAGCAGAGTGAGCGTATAAATAAACGCGAAGCGTTTGTAGCGATTTTTTCAAGAAAATTTTAATATTTTTCAAAATCCGTTTGAAAACTATTCGACCGGTGGAAAAACGAACCGACGACAACGCGAACGCGCGACGAGCGAACGCCAAACGAGCACTGACGCGACGAAACGAGACGCAATGATGTCATCTGTTGCGAGCGCGGACGCTATATATATGTGCGGCCGCGACGTTTGTCCTTGTCTGCGGTTTTCTTCCAACCGAATATCATGTGCGCGCAATCACCGTTATAAACATTTATATCTGTATAAATTATTGATTTTCATTCGTAGGAAAAAAAAATTACTCGTCCCGTTTCCCATCGCTGTCCTATTTTGCTATTCGTAACGCGCAGCCCGCGACTGATTATCGAAACGGCCGCTCGCGCCCACACGAACGAAAAATTCACGAGCAATAATACTGCGGCGGCGTACAACACGAGAAACCTCAAATACGCTAGCGCGAATCCGCGTACGATGATAACAAAATGATCGCGTCAAAAAAGACAACAATACACAATAACGGCTTATTATTATTATTATTATGTTGACTATTATCGTTTTACGCATCCCGCGGAGTCTTCGCGCGCATAGACACCAGAGCAGTGCCGCGGGGGAGGCAAGAGGACTTGAAAGAAAGGACAAAAGAAATTTCACGAAAATCAAATGCAGGAATACCGCGTAACAAAAAAAAAAAAAGGCCAGAAAAAATAAAAACGATATAATATTTTTCGGTGTAACCCGTTACGAGTTGAAAACAATACGACAAGGACGACGAGAAAACACTTAACCGTAACCGCGGTCGAGATTATTATTATATAACTTCCTCGGATGTTGTGCAATAAACATGACGCGAGAACTGAAAATCTCCTTGCAGCAATAAGTTAGGTAAAATGCCCATAGACAATAAATACGCGGATGAGTCATTGCGTCGTATCCAGCGGTCATTTTATAAGAATTATATGGGGGTAGCTTATTCTTTCTTCCATTAGCAAGTTACTCTTTCTCCCATGCCTAAAATGCCGCAATGTGATAATAACCTATGATAATAAATAATAAATATAAACATAAAAATAAGCCCATTTGTACGGGCGGGATTGATTTCGAAAACTCCGGCAATGTTATATATTATGTAATATCAAAATTTGAAAATAATCTTAAAATATACCCCATGCGAGAAAGAGAATCATTCTAATAGTGACTTCTCTCTTCTTTAAAATGGACCGCTACCCCGTGCACATTTAATACAGGAGTGGCCTATCTATATATATTTCTTATCTATGAAAATACCATATACTGAACGTATAGACAACGGGGCTAATACGAATTTTCAACGTTTTCAATATTGTTTTTTTAGAGTATTCAACGGGAGTTTAAAAAATGTCATACAAATATACGGTAAATTCGACGGATTAAAACGACATAAAAGTGATAAAAAATGTACGGATGACGTCCCGCCGCGGTCAACTTTTATAATATATTCTTTTTGACAACTTTACACAACAGTGGTTTTCATCGGGTGTGCCGCGAGTGTTTGAAGTATTTTAAACTGCAGAATTACGACTGTAGACGACTAGGTCGGTTTTGAATTCGTTGAAATGATCTCTGTTCGCTTAAAAATGACCCCGAAAATTGCAGTTAAAATTCAAATAGATGGTCTTCGTTAAGTTCTAGACATACATTTCTGTAGAACATCTAGAAATATTTATAAAAAAGAAACTAGTCTCGTTTATCATTCTTAACATCAAAATCTTCGGGAGCAGAGATTTTCAACACCTGCGAAAAAAAAACGAAAAACGAATTCCCATGCGAAAATGAGAGGGCATGTCTGTCATGTCTATCCGACCAAGAATTGAACGTATACACGAGCTTCGAGCACAAATTTCTCATAGAACGTACATTTTTTTTCTATACGTAACCTAATATAAGATAATTAATGAAAATATAAAATAAATTTGTGATTTAATTTTTAACTTTTTGTTTAAAAACAATAATTTTTCACCTAAATTACGGTATGAATTCAAACTTAAAATATTTTGTATTTACAAAAAGGTTGAAAACCGCTGGATACATGGATGGAACACGCCACTGACCATTAACTGGTTATTTATCTTTCTATAAATATATTATAATACAATTAACGGTGTCGATACCCTGGTGTAGATTGACTTTGAAAAAAATGCATTTACAACAAACCGAAAATCGCTCTAAAGTGCAAACGAAACCGAAAAGAAAAAACAAATTAGTTATTTAGAATTCAGATTCAATTACGATCCAGAATTAATATACGTTTGCGTTTGAACTATTTATATGACTATTTTATCCAAGATGTTACAAAAAAATGTCATTAGCGTCTAGACTACCATCCTTATAAGATACAACAAAATATTTTTTAACTTTTACGCAATATCTATATACAATAAAATAAAGTACGCAAAAATCAATTCGGCGTGACATTTTTTTCGTGGAGATATGCATGATCGCCCTGACTTTTGTACGTATTTTCGTAATGTTTAGTAATAACGCTTAAATAGAATTTAACCGACCGATACGTTTTTATTCAATTGTTTTTTCACGCCGAAATCGATGGCGCAATCAAAAATTACTTTAAAAGTAATACACGTATCGAAACTAAATTATATTTTTTTTAATGTGAAAAAAATTAAAATCGTTTTTTTAATATGCGTATTTTTTGACACGCAAAAAAAAGCTAGTAAAAACCGGGTGTACATATTATATCATAATCACAGCATTCGATGTTATAAGTAAAAATTAATTTTTATATAAGATTATAAATGTGCCTTTTTCAATATAAAAAAAAAAATAAAATTTGCTTGTTTTTTTACCGCAGGGTTTTTATTATTATTAAAAACAGAATTTATTAAACGATTTTATTTTTGAGTATCGTGGAAATACGTATAAAATATTATTTAGATATATATTTCGAAATACTAAAATTAAACATATATTACAAGTTTTCCGAAATTTCCAGCAGAAAAAAATGAAAAGTGTAATATTTTACTCATTATAATATTATGTAGTAGTGATGAGAAAAATTAGTAATGACAAAATTATGTATATACACTACAATTTACAATTTTTTTTATTCTTATATTGCGTACGAAATATATTTATCGTGTACATAATATATAAAAATAAAAACTAATAATCTCTATATATAAAGTGAATAAACAGAGATTTCATTATCTCGGTTCACAGGAGTCAGAAAACAATATTTGTTTGTGCGGTTTTCTCACGTAAGAGATAATACGTTTCGCGCCTAATCATATATTTTGAATATTTACAATTCTGTATGATATCGCGCGAAACCACACTGAAACAGTGAATAATATAATTATTATTAAAAACTATATCTACTCGTATTTGAATATCCGCAACATTTTTAACCACTAGACTGTTGTTTACGATTACTCGACATACCGTTTACAGAGTTCTATTGCAATAATAATAGTACACTCCTAATAATTGTAATATTGTTACAGCAAATCGATAAAATAATAGCAATTAGGTATGTGAGCAGGTCAGAGTAATATTATAAATAATGAAGAAAGAATGTCTGAGAGAAGAACTTTATGGAGTAGTATCGAGAAAAGAAGAAACGAATGGATTGGACACGTAACGAGACATGGTGGGTTGCTGGGATTAATTATAGAAGGCTGCGTAGAAGGTGAAAATTCTAGGGGAAGACCACGAACGAAATATATATGCAACAAATAATTAAGGACCAAGGATGTAATTCTTACGCAGAAACAAAGAGAAAAGCAAGTAACAGGGAAGAATGAAGAATTGCTACCGACCAATCTCAAGATTGAATACAAAAGAGAGAGTACAGATAAATAAAAATTCGAAATCATTTCGGAACTTTAAGACAATTTCCAAGATGGACCGAAATTACTATTAAATATTAATATATGAATAAACCGAATACGTTACGTTAACAATTTGCAACATATAGGCTTTACCGACTGAAAATTATTATATCGATTCCATTTCCTTAATGAATTCTGAATTTCATTAATATAAAACAATTTCCTACATAATTCCTATTTTATTTTATTTTTTATATATTCATAACCTGTCAAGTTTTGTTAGCTCATTATTCAACCGTACATTAGCTCCATGACTAATAGCAAATTACAACCGCCAACTGCCAAGTATGTAGAATATCTGAATAATATTATACACAATATAAGTATTAATACAACTATAATTAATAACGTATGCCCAATGCACGTTTTTAATAAGTCGTCTATTATAAACTGTTGAAAATTTTTTAATTGATTAACTATTTTCATCAATTATATTTTACGCGATAAATAACATTAAAAAGAGAAGAAATCGTCGATTTTCACAGCGCGAAATCACACTCATTTATGTGTAAAAAAAAAACCGCTCGACACCTTTTCGGTAATTTCACTATTATTTATTCGAGTATTTATTAAAAATACACATATATTTCAATTGACTTTATTATGAAGATAATATTCTGCTTTAGCAAAACATAATAATCTCCTAAACTTTGTTCGAATGATAAAATCTAAAAATGAATACGAATAAACAATCTCGTAAAACATTCCTAATATTTGTCCGTATCAATAATTTCAATACCTACAGTACAAATGTATAATAACCAATAACCGCATCTGGGTTAAAAAAAAACAAAATAAAATTCACACACCGAATGCATTTTAATAAAATTTCAAATATTTGCTTACCCGTGTTTTTGATGATAATGATGGTTGTGACTTTGCTGCGGCTGTGATCGCACATTCAAATTAAGCAACGATTTTGTGCCGAGTCTAAAACGTGTTACAATTTCACACAAAATGCAAAAAACAAACACAAACATTAATACTACTGCAAACAATAAACATTTTAAAATTATCGTTTTAGTTTCTTACTGTTTCAAGACATTATTTAAATGTTATTCAAACGTGAGACTATGCATTCTGTTCAAAGTTCAAATAAATTCAGCTGTTAAACAACTATATAAGTGACTACTACTATAAATAGTAATTATGTAAAACACTTTTAGAAAAAGTAAAAAACAATATGAAAATAGCACTAGTATAGTACCTATCTATGAAGTTTAAACGCAGTGATAAAATAATTATTAATATTTTGATTCCAAACAGAATATTATTGTACTTAAACTTTTTTTAATAAACAGAAAACAATTGCAAACATATATCACTAATAGTGTTCTTAATTAAAAATAATAATATTATTGTTGATTGAAATAAAAAGAATGTTTTAAAATAAATTACTTATGACTGTGTAAATATTTTAGTGACAAACATTGTTTTGACATTTAATAATATCTCTATTTTGAACATCAAACATTTTATTAGCAAATCAAAACGTCATACTTTTTAATATTTACCAAAAAACAATATAAATATATTATTAAAAGTATATATTGTTGCCTTTTTACTATTCACACACACTGTTTTCAAAACGAAAGCAATGTTTCATACACACAAAAATAATTCACAAAATTATTAAAGTGTTATTTGAACTTATTACCTATACAATATTATTATGTTGATGTTTATATTGTTGCAACAGCCTTATTTTTAATTCGACTTTATTCGTAAAATATTTAATTTGTAAACAAAATTTGTAAAATATACAATATTATTATATTATAAACTTATAAAATCACAAGAATCAAAGAAAATATGACCAGAACAACATAGGTCAGTAGCTGGATAAACAATATTATATATGAATGTTAAATTATAAAAGTAGGCATTAAAATTAAGCACGGAGAATATTTAAGACAAACAAATAAAATGAAATGAAAGTTGTTGTACCTATAGTATAAGTTTTTTTTTTCATTTATCTGTGTAAATTTACAATTAACTAACACACACAAGTCAAAGTAAAATGGATAGCTATGGATAATATTTTAAAAGAAAACTGCGATTAAATATTAAATTTCCATTGTCAACTTAATATGCACACTATGACGTGATAATTGATATTTTAAATAATTATAGAATATATGTTCTAACTTATAGATTTCCAAAGAAAATTTACTTCAAAGAGACGTGTAAAATTTAAAAAACAATCAAACGTGTAGAATTTAATTTGTTATTAAAATAAATAGTAAAAAATATTTTTAAAAATAATCTAAAATAACATTTTATCAATATCAAGATATTTTTAGTAATTATTACTACCATGTATTCAAATGGTAGGTACCTACACACACACAGTATGAAAACGATTTGCTGCACTGTGCACACGCACACAATCTATAACAAATATTTGTTGTTTAACAACTTTATAAAATAGAATATATTTAAAAAAAAAAAAATACAATTATTTTTTTATTATATTTAAATGTAGCTCAAGAGATGAATATGTTTGCAATCGTTTTTATTTTATACAAGGATAATTTTTTTAACAAAATTATAATTTTTTCAAACTAAATTTAAAAAAAATCGTATACGTGTTATAACAAATAAGTTCAGAGTCATGATGACCACGTACATAACCACACGTCTAAACACACACTGTACACATACATATAGATATTTTACACCCAAATAAGTTCACCTGGAAGCTAAAGTGGAAGGTTGTGGCGCGACGCTAAAATTTTGCACCTGATTGAAGTCTCCAGTAGAACTCCATCGTTTTGAATTGTACAAATTTGTGCCGCTTGAACGCTGAGGTTTTTGAGCGGTTCCAGGCCTGGTGGGTGACGGTGACGGTGATGCCGGAGGCACCGGTGAAACGCTGCTCGAACTCGGCGAGTCCGAATGCAACGAACCGGTAGACTGGTAATGTACAGCCCTTCTGAAATGAAATTAAACGTTTTTGTTTTTTTTTTTTAAAGAAATAAACTAACAATCGAGATATTATTATTATTATTATTACCTTTGTGGTAAAGAAGAATGCGAGCTATTGTGGCTAGGGACTCTTCTGACCGGGTCCCTGAGTGCAGATCCAGGATGCTCGTTTGCAGATCTATAGCGAAGTGTTACTTCTTTTTGCGACAGAGTCGGTGAAATCAAATGGTGACCGTTTCCACTATAATGATTTCCTAAAAAAAAAAAATACAACATTTTCGTGTTAAACGTATAACGGCGCAAATAAAATAAGTATAAATCAATATTACAATATTATATGTTTCTCGATTAAAATATAAATAATTTCGTCGTTTCAATTTTAAACGTGAAGAACGTCGTTAAAAAAGCAGTCAACATATCAAACGCGTACACATTTTAACTGTCTATCTGAAGCCCCTGAAAACAGTATATCTACACCGTGATCGACGAGTTTTTGTTATGAAATAAACGAGTAAATGACCTCGAGTGTGCCCTCGTTACTATACAATAATAATAACTACGAGCAAGACGAATACGAGCTGTACTTACATGGAAACATAAACCCGACTCGCAGCATTATTATGACCTTTTTGGTTTCACGGTGGATTATCGGTGAAAAAAAAAATCGAAGCAAGACAATAATAAAACAACGACATTAGAATAATTTTTCGGCCACAATATATTACACGCACAGAATTAGTCGGTCCCGAGGAAGTACATAATAATATTATGTTTTATTTTCGTAAAAACATAACGGCACTTTCTTTTAAGTACCGTCAAACTTTCATTGCTGTCGCAGGAATGCCGCCGACACTACGACGGCATAACGCGCAACGGAAGTTTCTAAAGAAAAATATTAAAATATTAAAATGGGCCAAGCACCTACTAATTTTCTATACGCGGTGTAACACGCTTTGCTTTCGAAAAGTTAACACTGCGCGTACTAGAAAATACGTTTTTGAACCGTTAAAATTGTTTTACGATCGTGACGAAAATACATAATATAATCAAAAGCTGAAAAGCCAAATCGGATTTGGTCGTTTAGTTCGAAAGAATTATACAATATTTTACTCTGTATTTTTTTTTAACACGCCGCAGTACAGGTACTGGGTCGAAATTTAATATACAATTTTATTCATATTATTTTACGTTACTTTTTTTCATTTTTAGTATTTCGAAATCGTAGAAATAATACATAAAAACAGATTTTTAATAACAACCGAGTGCGTCGATATATTATTTCAATAAATTTCAAATACATATAAATGCTACGTAATAATTACCATTATTCACTACTAATCGTAAAATTGAGTGCCTAATTGTTATAATAATAGAAATAATATTTGTTGTGTGTGGTTTTATGGGTGGTCAATCACGAGTGTTGAAATAATACGCAATAAACGCGATCGATAATTTTTCTTTTTTCATATTTCAAATGACTAAAATAGATATTTAATGACGTACCGTTACACGTTTATAACATCAGTAATTTTGCTCAAAAGATATTTAAATTAGTGATACAATTTTAACCGTATACACGGCCAATATCCTTTCGACATTTCATCACATCTGCGACACTTAAGATACGTGAATCATAGACAAAATGGCTGAAATCGTCATAATGCGACAGACGAGAATCCTGCAAAAACAAATTCCACGCATTTTGCGCTGCGCTCATTCGTGATTTACCGTACAGAAAAAATGTTTTTTTTTTAATCGCCTCGATTTCTAACTCAAAAAAACGATTTGATATTCATACAATACTTAATAATCTAAAATCTACAATTACTGTCAATATATTTTTTTTATCCTGCTTTTTTTCGAAAAATTGGAAACGATTACTTGAAATTTTTTTTTATTCAAAACATAATAATAAAGATATTTTTTTTATATAATTAAGAAAAAAAAAATCTGTTCCAACAATGTAGCGTTAACACTGTGAGAACCATATACCACCACTATCAGCGAGTCTATTGTGATATAATAATATAGAGAAGAACGCGATACAAAAAAAAAATTAAAATTTCAAACATTTCACCTCGAACGTAATATCACTACTCTATATGGAGTATATTATACGTGTTAGTTTTACTTTTTTTTTTCGTAACCTTTAAATTGTTTAAAATCAAGGGCGTCTCCTTCGAGTGAATTTGTTATTTCTGCACGAGTGTAATAAATACGCGTGATACGAATCGTTATAAACACTGCTCGAATTGGGAGGGAGGACGGAACTCCTCTTCAATTTTTCATTATTTTGAGAGCACCCTTTATTTTCGTTAGAAAGAGCGGGACGGAACGAGTTATTTTGTTAAAATAATATTAAAAATTTTAATTTTGTAAATTCGCATTGAATAAAAAATACTGAAAAGTAAATCACTGCGGTTACCAACAGTTGTGGAATGTTTTTTAAAATTAATTAGGTACCAAATTAGCTAGAGTACATTTTTATATAATTATTAATTTTTATATGTTAATAAGTAGTGTTGAGACTTATCTGGATAATATTTTTTATCTTTTAGCGCATCTAGATGGAAATTTTTTTACTTATCTGAATGTTATCTTAGATTGAAAAAATCATTATCTTTTTTGTAATTATCTACATAAAATATTACAAGAAAAATGTTAACCAGTTTACTTATTATTTTTTTTTTTTAGTATTTTTGCAATAAACAAGAAAAAATGACCTGGGAATGTTTCCAGGAAGACATGAACACACACACACACACGTGTGTGTGTAATAATGTATACCTGTATATTATATACCCCTTGTAATAACTAATAACACGGTTATTCAAATAATTTATAATTTTTATCTTATATTTTTTCTAGATAAATTTCACTTATTATCTATTACCTCACCTAAGATGATTTAAGTATATGTCATTTTTATCTGTATCCAGATGATTTTTAGCCATATACATATAATATATAGACCGCGATTAGAGAAAGAAGTACGGAGCAAAGATATGTGCGAGAGAGAAAGAGCCATTTAAGGTTTATTCATGGATGAATAAATTATCATATATCACCATTCGCTGCGGATCCGGATATCTTGCTGCCACAATTTTGTTTTATCATCCATGAAAATCCTCTTCTAAGTCTGTCTCTCTCATAGACCTATTAACTGTAGTTAACATGTCTATTGTCTCTCTCGCACTATCTTGGCTCTAGTGCATTACATGTGATACACTGGTCGTTCGCGGTCTTTATATTATATGTCCATGTTTTCAGCAAACAATCTTTTATCTTTAACTAGATATTTCACTTGTCTTGTCTCAACACTGTTAATAAATGACAATTTAAAAAAAATATTGTAATTTTTGGTATACATATTATATTATATTGTAATAATTTGATTAAGATGAACGGTTAGGGAGTGTATGGCGAAGTCAGGATGTATTTAATCATTGTAAAGGACGTTCAGTGGAGCACACTGAACTGCACATTGATGGGTCTAACAATATTTTGCACACCTGACTACCACCCAATAGACAACCAATAGACACCCAGTGACAACCTTGCACGCACTATAGCATTAATTATGATTAAAAATATATTATTTAAATTTTTAGCTCCATAATACCAGCATCACCCCACCCACCCTTTTGAATAGGGGATCTAATGACCCCATTGACCCTTTACGTGTGCGCCACTGAGGACGTTAATTTTTTTAAAGTCTTAGAGTCTCCCTTTCTTTTATTTTTCCAATTCAAGCACTGGTTATAAAAAATAATAACGGTCCGCTGCGATGTAAAGATTTCTCCCAGAGATGCAGTTTCCGCGCGATACATTCGTTCGATTACAACGATTCGTCATATCCCCGGTATAATAATAATCGCGCGTCGTGCTTTCCGTATCGAATCCGAGATGATTGCATAATCTATCGATCGCTAACAGTAGAATTTTTTTACAACAATAAAAAAAAAAATTTTAACGACAGACGTACCCGCCCTGGGCGTATTCCCGTTCTTCAGGACCGACGCGTTAAGACTCAACGTCCGACAGCCTTCCAACTGATTTAACCGTCTGAGCACGTCGGCTAACGTCGACCGGAGACACACGATTTCGTCGCCTTGTTCCAGGACTTTCTTCTCCAAGTCGCAAACACGTTCGCGCAGCGACTCGTTTTCCGTTTCGATCATGTCATCTGCAGCAGGACAAAACAAAAAATGTACACGAGTTTTATTAAATTATTATAATTTATACATTTTTTTTTGTATTAATACAATAAGTGTAAGTTTCGAGCGCCCAATAGTCACGTTATTATACCCTACGTAACGTTTTTTTTCTATTTATTTTTTACTACAATAACGTACGATTCGAAAATTAATTATAATAATTCGAATACGTTTTGAAATAAAATCGAATAATATACTAATTATGAAAAAGTCGAAAATAACACTACTACTACGAAAATAGAATATTAAAAAACAAATCTTATTTATTTAAAATTGTAACGCGTCTATCTATATAACACACGCGTTTTTCGATGAAAATATCTATTATTTAAAAAAAAAACAAATATTCGAAATAAATACGAAAGTGTTTCAACAATACTGACTATACAATGATATGTAGTTTTACGGTCGGAAATTAAGTAATTATATTTTCTGTTGTATAACTACGCGTTTTAGACACTAAAAATTAATCCCCAGAGCGCGAACGACATTACGCATATACCTACGTGCACTGCTGCTACGAACGATAATTTGAAACAAAATTAACATTATTTACAAGGCGAAATAATTTCAACGCGAACAGAGTTATATACGAGTATAATGTTATTAATTATTCGGGAATTTTTCGAAATTATTACGAGTTTATAAATCACACGGTATTTAAAAAAAAAAAAATTATGATTTCATTTCATTATTATAATTCTTCGGTATATTAAATCGACGTTTTGGATTTCAAACGACATTTAAGGATAAAAACGTATAACGCGTATTATTTCGTTAAAAATAAAAACGTTATTTCTCTAACAAAACAATTATAATAATATTATTATAATATATTAATACTGAATACTGACCGCACGCGAAACACGCGTAATGTACATGCGTTCAAAGACATAAATATTAAAAGTTCAAACAGAAAACACTGCGTGTGTTGTTCAGCTGATTGTTGTTTTTTTTTTCAGTGTGTACATTAAATTATTTTATGTTCCTGTTGAAAACGATAATTATTGTCAAACGACCATTAAATTACACGCGCTGCTGCGCGACTATAGAATTCGAATATGCAGATGATACTGCGCATCCATACGAATTATTGTCGGAAAAAATCTTGCAGAAAATTAATAAATTTATTTGTATATACGTATCCGGATTGAAATCGATATTAACACGTAAATTAATCAAATAATATAACGCGTAGGTGCCTATAATGAAGTAGCCAACAAGAAGAGAAAAAAAGGTAGCGAGCCGCGGGGTGCTGTGGATATCGTTCAAGTGAATTACTTGGATAAAGATTTTATAGAGTTTAGTTTTTATCATAAATTTGAAAGCGATGATAAATCATTGCGTTCGATAAAACGATTCTGAGCGGAGCTTCGGTGTAATAAATAAAACGTCTTTAGCGTTTTTATGTAATTTTTGGTAGTTTTTCCTGACTTTTGAAAAAAATCGAAAAATGACCTCTCTAAAGTACAAACTAGATACGATTTGCAATCAGAAAAGGTGCTACACGAAAAGATCGGAGCACTCTTTCTGGTAGAATTTTTGGGTACAGACATGAAAAAAAAAACACGTCATTGTAAAACCAATATACATTCCTCGCTCCGCTCAGAATCTAAAACGAATGCGTCTCAAACGCCGTTCAAAGAGTTCGAAATTTAAAATACCTGCAGCGCGATAAAGAGAATTTCGTTAATTTTATTTTGTTCGTGTTTATAATGTATACTCGCCCGTTAAATCGTGATAAACTATTTTAAATTTACTCTTTAGTTGGCGTTTTGATTTTTTAATATAATGCGCTACTGGTCATACCGTACCAGCTAAAAATACCTATACACGTATACGTAATAAAGCGGCGTCTCGACTTACACACCGTCGTACATTTTACCATTACGCGTTAAAATAATAATAATAATAATAATAATAATAATAATAATAATAATAATAATAATAATAATAATAATAATAATAATAATAATAATAATAATAATAATAATAATAATAATAATAATAATAATAATAATAATAATAATAGTTCTACGTATTCTAATTTATTTAAGTAAATAGACACAAACCATAATAACTATATAAAAAGCATAAATTGTATTTTTACATTATATATATATACGCCCGATATGTTTATCGAGGCATAAACGAAATACGCCCATCATCGTTCAAATAAAACGATAATGCGCCCGCTCGTTTTTACTTTATTTAACGTTGCAGTTCAACGCGTTAATATATATACATTATTGATATTAAAAAAATGTATTATATATATATAATATAGGTACACTCACTCCAAGCCAATTGCGCCTTGGCCGTTATGGTCTGCATGTCGGTAACTGGAATTATTTTCGATATATTGTAAATTATATTATTTTCCGCGGTATGTTATACAATAACAACGCCCGTTACTATATTTCAATCGAATCGCATGAAAAATATAGGTATAATATACATAATTAGTGACGAAAAAATTAACGAAAACGAAATCGAGATTTATGGCTTCTGTCGTTCTTAAAAGGCCCCCTCCCCCCAAAAAAAAGGAAGAGGGAAAGAAATGTTGTTGTCCAACTGATAACCGCAGTGCGACGATGAACAAATAATACACGTCGAACTTGAAATATACGATCTGGTGACACGCGAACGGGTAACAGTTGCGTGTTGTGGGGTTTTCGAGTAATTAAAATAAACTTGGACGAGCTCGAAACTATAATTGCGTATAATAAATCACTTGAATCGTGGTGGCGTACCTCAACTATTAATTCTACAGTAGGTAGGTATATGCACGTCAATGCGAAAGTCAATAAAAATTTATTTTCATATATACGTGAATCGTCATGTAGACGTTCGATAACACGAAACAATATTATCTACATAGTTTCGATTACAAAAAAACTAAGCGTAGACAAATCGGAAAAAATATTCTACAAAAAAATTTATTTTATAAGTAGATAAAATATTTTTACTAGAAATTGATATACACGTATATAATATGGAGAAACAAAAAGTAATTTCTAAAAATGTACGAATATTAAACTAATATTTAAAAAAAAAATGTCTAATTATAAGCTCAATGAATCATGCGATGTACAACACGACGTAGGTATTATTATGTGTATTTATATCGAATTAAAACTATTTGAAATTACGTTTTTTTTTGTCATCAGTACGGTAGAAATTCATTTTCTATGTACTCGATTCGAATAAAAAATGGAAAATAATTCGTTAGTAAAAATTTTTTTTTTCAAAACGCGCATTTTCAAATCGGATTTCGATCTAATCCTACTATGCTCCTGCAGTAATATAAACGCGCATATCTAATGAAATACTTATATATTATATATATAAATATATATCATATTGCAATCGAAATTTACCTTTCACCAATATTTCTCCCGAACGTCATTAAAATCGATAATTATTCATATATTATATGCATCGCTGCAATACTAATTATATCATATTGTGATATCTAAATGCGATCATTAATTGGTAATTATATATGATTGGGGGACAATTAAGTATACTGTATATATATATACACTAAACGTTTAATAAGTTTAAACGATTAAAAAAAAAAAAACACCGAATTTTTTACTTCAATTAATACGTTATTAACAACTTTATTCGAACGAACTGGCCACCACGTGGGTTGCCAAAAGACACAGTATACAAAATCGATATTGATACACATAGGTCGATTAAAAGACAATAAAATTATTTAAAAATAATACAAAATAGATATTTTGTATGTTATAGCGTAGTTTAATCGAAACGAGTAGTTTTTAAAAAATATATTTATACGACTAAAGAAAAGCAAACTTTTTTTTTTTTAAGAAAAACGTATAATAAACGATGACAACGTGATGTAAACCGAGCACTTCGTTGAGATGTATAGCTGGGTAACTAATTTTAAAAAAATTTACGAACAGTGAAATTAAATTATATATATATAAATAAAAAACGTGTTCGCTATAAACACTGTGTTATACGTTATAAATAGTGTATAGGTAACACTACTGTTACAAAAAAAAAAACGATAGATCGGATAGTTTTTTTTCGAATTAAAACACTATACGCTATTATATAAATTATTATTAAAATGTATTATATAAATATTTAATACCGCGGTTTAAAGCAATATTATTAAAAACAATTACACAATATCGCAGCGATTACTTTTAAACGACATTAAGAGGATGCTACCATTGATTATATATAGTCTATATAATATACTATATATAATCAATGATGCTACACACCTCAAATAAGAGACTAAAAACTGGTTTACGCGAACATAAAACATCGGGGGCTACAATCAAAATAAAACGATCAAATTTTGGTACCGCGTGGAAGAGAACCAAATCTATGTCGTAGCGTTTTTATTTTTTTTATACAGTAATTTAAAATTGAGTAATTAACTGTTAAACTTTTATGATTTGTGTCTTTTTTTTTCTACATATATAATACAAAATTGAAACGAGTTATGAAAAAAATAAAAACGCTACGACACAGAGTACGTTTTCTTCTGTGTAGTTCCAAAATGTGGTGTTTTTATTTCGATTGTAGCCCCGGTGTTTTATGTTCGAGCAAACTAGTTTTTACACAAAGTTACGGTAAATTGCATATGCGTTTTATTTTCAGTATATAACATATCCTCTTAAACGTTCACGGAGGTGTATTATCGGCAAAATCTCGAAGACAATATGTCTATAAAAAATATTATATAACACGCGAAACGACGGAAATAATTATTCGATTTGCACAGAAAGAGCGGCGGATGTAAGGATGCGAATATGCAAATATTTTTTTTGCACGAGAAAACAATAACTAAGCGTATACCTATTTTATGATGTAAAATTTCAGGTAAAAGGAAACGAGTATAGTGTCAACGAAAAAAAACACACGCACCGAGCGTTTTAAGTGTATGCCATAGCCGAGGAGAGTATTTTATTTTATGTCCGTGTACGACGCGACGACAAACGCTAAATTTGGATATCGTGTCCAGCGAGGTTGACGACCGAAGGTACGTAAAAATAGGATCTCCAGATTCCTGTCTCGTCTCATCGTCTGGAAGACGGACGGCGTCAAAGCCCACACGCACGCGAAGGTGTTGTTGGCGACGTATATATAAAAAAAAAAACGTCTTTTCTACTATACAAATAAACGGGAAATAAAGACGAACTATTTGCATAACAACAATATAACGTTCTACCACTGATATACGTGTGTGTATAGATGTAGTGAAAAAACCGTATATAATTATACAAAAACAACGGGAAATAAGTAATACACCGCGAGCGTATATGCGAACGGCGCAGCGATTTCCAAAAAAAAAAAATTTAATTTTCGAAAAACCGAAGCAGAAAAAAATCGATTTCGACGAAAACAACGGTTTCAGCTGATATACGATAATATCGGGGATTCGTCTCGATCAGTGGCGGCGTACTTTCAAATTCTTTCTCTTTGGGAAGGTTTTTTTTTATATATATATAACATTGAAATTTCGTCCCGGTAATATTTACGAATTCAACCTGCACATTATCGAAATAAATCGAATAAAATATATATCGAAATGTATTTGTCGAAAAAATTGAATTGGTTATATAAAAAGAAATTACGAATTCAAAGATTTTCGAGATTTTTTTTTTGAGAAATTTGTCTCGTTTAATACGCAGTCCATATATAGTTATATATTCGGTGAAAATTTCAGGTTTCTATTATAGTTTTGAAATTAATAACGATAATAATCGATTTTGACTAAATCGCGTTTTTATCGTTTTTATACGTAATTTTTCGGTAGTTTTTCCTGACTTTTGGAAAAAGTATTGAGAAAATCGAAAAATTATCTCTCTAAACTAGATGCGATTTACTACCGGAAAATATAGCGCTACACGCGTAAAGATCGGAGCGCTCCATCTTGTAGAATTTTCGGGTAAAAACATAAAAAAAAAAACACATCATTGTTACAACTATATGTATATAATTTCTAACATTTTTTTTTTCGATCCTGGGGGAGTTTTGACCCGAACTTACAGGGGTGTAAGTACGCCACTGGTCTCGATAATAATATATATAGTTTATTGATTAATACGTTTTCGCGATTAAATAACTGAACGATAATAATTTCAAACTTTGGTGTTTGGGAGTTAAAAAAAATAATCGAAACGATGAAAAAAATTTTTTTTTTTATTTTATACGAAATTATCGCGATTGAATGGGTTTTGGCGACTCTTGGAAATTTTAATTTCAAAACAAAAGCCATTTGTCGCGATACATAAAAAAAAAATCGTTAATTTTTGGAAATACGCTACTCGCGCATATCGCGTATACGCGCGTTAAGGGGATTGAAAACGGACATTTTCTCTCTTCTTCGTCTTACACGCACGAAACATAGCAAAAATAGACGTTTCCTACTTGCAATGTACCGATCCATATCTAGTGGAGTGATAAGACATTTGAAAACAGATTTGAAATCGTTGTGAAGTTCACTTGAGATCGACTTTCCACACATTTCTAATTTTTTTTCATAAATCCATAAAAAAATTAATTGAACCAATTTAATATTTAAAAAATCAGTTTTTGAAGGTTTTAAGATAAAAAAAATGAAAAAATTGAGAAAGTCGTTCTATAGTAAAATTCACGAGGAATTCAAATCCGTTGTTTCGGAATCCTTACAGCAACCACTAGATCGATCGGTACGTTGCGAGTAGAAAACGTCTGTTTTGCTATGTTTCGTGTGCGTGTAAGAAAACGCCCGTTTTCAATCCCCTCAAGAGGATGCTACACATCTCAAATAAGAGACTAAAACCTGGTTTAAGCGAACACAAAACACCGGGGCTACAATCGAAATAAAATGATCAAATTTTGGTACCACTTGGAAGAGGACCTAATCTATGTCGTAGCGTTTTTTTTTATAAAGTCATTTGAAATTGAGTAATTAACTGTTAAACTTTTATGATTTATGTTTTTTTCTTACACATATAATAGAAAATTGAAACGAGTAATGAAAAAAAAAAAAAACGCTACGACATAGAGTACGTTTTCTTCTATGTAGTTCCAAAATTTGGTGTTTTTATTTTGATTGAAGCCCCGGTGTTTTATGTTCGCGCAAACTAGTTTTTACACAAAATTACGGTGGTAAATAGCATGTGGTTTTACTTTCAGTATAGCATCCTCTCTTAAGACACTAAATATATTAAAACGCCGACGCGGAAACGACAACTCCGCATCGCCGACGACGACGACGACGACAGGAATACTTCTTTCCAGAACGGACTTACTTAACGAAGACTATATTACCGGCGGAATATTCGAAGCACGCGTTCATCGAAAACAGCAGCACATAAAAATTGCAAAAAAAAAAAAAGTAATACCCGACTCGATATGATATAATATCTCAGTCCCGGCATACGCGCGCGCGCATATATTATTATGTCTGACGAACACGCTTTTATTCGATGATTTTTATAGAATTTTATAGATCTCGCGTAGAACGGAGAGGAGAGGAAAACAAAAATTCACCGCGTTTGTAAGAAACACACGACGCACTTGGCCGACGTATAATTTCAAACACAACGGCCGGCCGCCGCCGCCGCTACCGCGTCGCGGTCGTCGCCGTATCGTTGCCGTCGCGTATGCAGCTGTACGAGAACTTCTCGCGGAACGCGCGCTCTCCGCGAGGGGTGACCACGAGGGTCAATCGATACAACGTGATTCGCGTGCACGGGCAGTGTTACCACACGCAACGGCCGCGGGGGTCCTCGTGTTTTTTTCCTCGAAATCCTCGGGGTCTGTATCGCATCTCGTCCGTCTATCGTCTCTGATAAGAGCAGTGATCGTTTATCGCGCCGATCGTGATTACGCGCAGGCGCGGATCCAGAAATCACAAATGGTTGGGGGGGAGCTCTACGATGATCAGTTACCAAAAATAAATGCTTGATATAGGTGTTATATGTATGATTTTTAAACAAAGACTACAGCCCCAGGGAAGGGGAGCTAAAGCCCCTTAGCCCCCCTTGGATCCGCGCCTGATTATACGTATGTGTTAACGTTCGGATAATGTCGAAATCAGCCAAATGTTAATAATAGCCGCCACGCATATTGTTATATCAAAATAACAATCAATATATTAAAACGTCAGATAATGCCGACATTAGCCATCAAAGACCTTTGGCTAATGTACGGACAACTATATACCCATACGTACCATACCATATCATTTCATCATTAAGATGAGTTATTATACTCTGGCAATCCGGCGCTTTATTATTGTGATACTAAACAGAACTAACAAAAACGTTAAAATCCCTATTAATATACAACTCTTAAAGTTGTCCATTATTGATTGGCTAATTTTGACATGATTATCCGGATAGTGTTGATATTTCATGTTTATAAACGAAGAATTACACATTGGCCAAAAAGCATGGCTAATTTCGACGTTACCCGGCTACTGTCCGCACTATCCAAATGTTCACATATATATAATATATATATACATGTCGGATCGATCGACGCGTAATACAATATTTATATAAAAATTAAAATTAAAAATGACGTTACCGTAATTATTGCAAATACAACGACGTTGCGGCGTATGTCGATAATAACTGACGCACATTGCGAAATACGTTGAAAAAAAAATTCAAACCTTTATAGATCAAAATCGTGCTCCGATTATAGAAGATAAGATAAGAAGATATTAAAAATAGGAGAAGAAAAATGATTACGTATAGTTTAAATATTTATAAAAATTATACGTGCAATTAGGCTTGTATTATTTTTTTAAATAACGCGAGAATAAACCAACGCGCGTATTAAAGCGCAACGAAAAAATATAACGTTCTCGAACGATTTAATGCGCAGCAGCAGATTTACCGAGTGGGAAGAAGACGAAGACAGTCCCGAGTCATAATAATATTAAGGCGAGTCCAGACTTTATACAATTTGAAATGTTTGAGTGCTCGCGCGCGTTGTTCGTCTTGTTCGTCGTGTTCGCGGACATGACTGAGAGTATATAGACTATAGAGAAACGATTAGGAAATATTTTGATTTCTATAGACGTTCGCCGAGTGCCAGTCATCGAGTGCGGTTTGTTTCCGTTATATTTTTTTAAAAGCCTATAACAGCGATTGCACATTTTAACTGCGAGCGCTGCGCTTTTATTATAATTGGTTCAATTATATATATATATATATACATAAAAATGAAAAATCGTCGATTTCAAACGGATTAAATTGTACTTATTTATATTTTTATTAACAACAATAATCATATACGAAATATTCGTCGATAAACACATAGCAAATGGTATCAGTTCACTTCCCCGACACTAGATTGCCCGACACTATATTTGCCAGACATCATTTGCCCTACACTAGATTGTCCAACACTAAATTTGCCCGACAGTATCAAATTTTATTACAAAAAATATCTCATTTTAATTAACAGTCATATAATTCTAGTAGCATCGGGGCTATGGTTATGCTCTTTTGTATTTCGTAAATTATGTTGTCCATGAATTAGAATAGTACACGCATAACCCCTCAATGCACAGTTTTTCGTTTTTCGCAACACCAATAATATAAATCATGTCTATTTTTGTTTTTCGTCATTACGTAACCATTAATAACCAGTTTTATATTACCTTTATTTGATGAAATAATTTCACAAATTTCTGCCATATTTCGATTTATAAAAATTATATTAAATAAAAGTGTATACTACTTGATCGTTATGACACTATCGAAGTGAAGTGAGTACTGAGTACGGTCGTTTACACAATTATTATCTGTCTATCATCTATCGGTTCATCTGGGAACGAAAATCTTATATCACGCTATTGACACATTTATATATACGAATTGACGTAAAATCCAGCAATCGTTTAAATTTAATTAATGACAAATATAGGCACCTCCTATGTAGATTATTATATTACGGTAATACAGGTCCGGCTTTGTAACCCATGCGTGTGTTTCGAAGTTCTCGAGATAAAATTTAATAACGAATACAGGAAAAATATTGGTCAGTCAAAATTCGGTAAGTATATCTTGTCGGGAAAATGTATTGTCGGGCAAACGTAGTGTCGGGCAAATGATGTCGGGCAAATGTAGTGTCGGGCATTTGAGTGTCGGGCAAACGTATCAGACCCGTAGCAAACATCGAAAACCGTTCGAATTGATATATATATAAAAAAAAATTTTTTTTCAATGTACCGCCGTCCTTCGCTATATCGAACAACGCTACAAAACATCACGAAAGCATTTTTGTAATTTCGGCGTGTTCGTAGCGTTTGGAAAGACACCGGCGTTTGATCTGTTCGTCGTATTTGTAATATAATTTGCGTATTCTGAACGCGCACACACATAGTACAATTTCGTTTACGATAAAAAAACGGGTTATATATAATATATATATATATTATATATATATGAAAACATCGTATAACTATTACAATAAAACATTAAAGTATTGTAGCCGAAGCCAATTTATCGATTGATACCCAGCGTTGTAATAAATAAATAAAAATAAAAAAGTCATTGAATACGTTTGTTTGTTTGTTTTTTTTTTATACACGCAAAAGCGGTAAATAAATTTCGTCATTCCACTCAAAACTTTTATGACATTGACTGTGAAACACTGTACAATATACCTATACGCGCGCGCACTGTTGCAGCAGGTTAGCGCGTTTCGATTTCCAAGGTTGAATCTTTACATTTCTCGCACGAAACTCGCGGGACCGAGACGGGGAAATTATAATACGCGTTATTTATACCGGAAAACGATTATTAAAAAACAAAAAAAAATTGTTAATTTTTTTTAAATGCGAAAATCGGATTCAAATATTTATATTATATTAATTACGTATATAATTGTGACGATACGAAGGAAGCAAAAAAAAACCGAAATAAATTGTTAAGAATAATAAATAATATACAATAACCCGCGCGGCAGTCGCGGTTAAACAACGTTTAAAGATAATTTTATTTTTATTTTTTGCAAATGGTCGCGTTTGTATAAGACGGCTATGGCACGCGCAGTTCGTTCAATCTGTTCGTCACATCACGATCTCGAAGGAATTAAAAGATTTGAGAGGCGGCGAATTACCACCAGAGAAAAAGTGTATTTATTAAGTACCAATTGAAGTATTAACGTACTCGTAAGCATTCTTTTCTAAAGAAACAAGAAGGTGCATGATAGAGATTACCAGAACAGGATTCTTTAAAATGAGGAAAATCTTCTCAAATCGCGACCTATCACTAGAATTGTGAACAAGAATGTTAAAGTGCTACGTGCTTTCCACATTACTATATGGTGTGCAAGTCTGGACCTTAAAGGAAGCTGATATGAAGAAGATAGAAGCATTCGAGATGTGGTGCTATAGAAGAATCTTGAATATATCATGGGTGGATCGAGTTACATATTTGGAAGTGCTGAGGAAAATCGGGAAAGATAAGAAAATAGTAAGAACAGTCAAAACAAAAAAGTTGCGAAATTTTGGCCACATGATGAAAGGACAGACATAGCAAATTCTAAAACTCATTTTAGAGGGGAAGATATGCGTGGTAGAAGAAGTAGACCTAGATGAAATTGGTTACAAAATCTGAGGCAATGGTTTGATTGCAACAACAATCAAATATTCAAGGCGGCCCAAGAGTAAACACAGATTAACACGATGACATTCTCTGTACCAAATCGCTGCTTTTTCAATAAATTTATACTCGTTCACGCGCGACGAACACTTAACATCCGTAGCCTAATGGCAGTCCGTTTTCACTCATAGTCAACCGAAGTCGCATCAAAACACTCTGAAAGAACGTTATGCTGAACGTCTATTGCTGCCGAAAAGGACAAGGAATATTTCCGAAACAGCTGCTATACTCGGGTAAAACGTACGGTTATTACTATTTTTAACACGAATCGATAAAATCTACGTCTTGGCAGTGCCGATTTCGTCAAAACAAATTGTATCAACTTTGCACTTAGGCTTGTAAATTATCGATTTTATAGAAATCATAATATTATATATATATATATATTTTATCGTGGTGCGAAGACAACGCAATGAAAAAAACCGTTAAAAAGTAACAAATTATTTTGAAATTTGTTGGCTAACGCAGCCACGGCGGATATAATAATGTTATAGACGAATGGAATTAAAACCCCAGGAGGGGAAGGATATTGCTCCGTTTCGCACCCCTTTCGGAACGCTCTCCTGAATACTTGCGCGAAGTAACGATATCCGATTTCAAATGCCACTATCGCAGCGCAAAAGTCAGCGTATTCCTCGTGCAAGACGAGTGACGGGAAGAAAACATAACGGACATCGTCATCATAACACGCGATCTGGACCGAAACAGAAAAGTTTCTCGTGCGAGCGCAGCGATATTAAATCGGATACAGTGTTTTTTTCCCCCGCCAATAATAATACGAATATTACCTACCTCTACGCATATATATATATATATATATTTATTATAAATTATAATATTGTATACATTATAGTAGGTACACCTGTTGCAGCAGTATCGTATCGGCTAAAACTTGTTATTTTCGTGTTTTGACGTGCGTTATACAGACGAGATACACGGCAATAACATACAGGTACTACCGCGTAAAAATAAAAACAAAATCGTTCAATAATAAAAATAATAATAATAAAACATAAATACGTATACAATATAAGAGCGTTAGTGAGTTGAGGTGCTGCGATTTTAATATTTTATACATAAAACCCGAACCGGTTAAACTGCCACGCACACGCGGTTGTTAACAAAACGCGGAAACGACGAGACAACAAATTTCCACTGGTTCCGACGTGCGGTGTACACAAAAATATAAAATAAAATAAAAATATTACCAAAAAAAAAAATAAAACATATATTTTTACCGTACGGCTTCTCCCGACAGGTGGGTACCGTGGCACAGCATACATACACACACAATACACACGAGTTGTGGTGTCCGGAACTCGCAGGGGTGTGGTCAAGGCCGGCACACATCCTGTACCACTGCATTGTTGTGTTGTCACATCGGATCGGAAGTATACAACGCCGCGATGGATGATCGCAGATGATTTTTTTTTTTATCTTTTTTTGCGTTACGTCGCATATTACGACCGATAAAAAGTATACTGCAGCAGCCAGTGGCGGTTCTTGACGAGTCTTAAGGGGGACGGGGAGGGACGAAAAATTTATTCGCACACATTTTATACTTTTCATCTACCAAGGACAACAAAGAAGTTATCGTGTCGAAGAGGAGGTTAATTCTTTTTTTAATTGAAAACGATTCCATTGTACCGATGTGTTTGCACGTAAGATGCTTTTACTATTTTTTCCTCTACACTAGTAATCCATAACAAAATCCGTGCCTGCGCTTTTCAACTTTTTCTCTTCAATAACTACCAAAACGCTACACCAGTGTTGTGCGTGCTTAATAATATAATAGATATTTCTGAAAGTAATAATATTTGAAACATACGAGTACAATTTTTCAGTTTATTTGGCGCATAAAACAAATTTTACGTGTCTGTATTATTAGTGTACAATGTACATGTTTATGTAGTTTAGTAAATGCTGGTGTTTTGTAAACAGATATTACCTAATCTTTTTTCAACTTGCATTTCAATACCAATAAACACATTTGCAATAACCAAAAGTAATACTGTTTCTGTGATCGATCATGTTTTATGATTTTATGTGAGTGTGCGCGACCACCTCGGTCGCCTCGACTGTAGAAACCGCGTTGATACCACAGAATTGATATCGTCTCCACCTTAGATCATATACTACATAGTATAAGGATATATAGACCTATAGATCTAAGGTCTCTACTGTACGAGGAAGATAACGTGATAAAATACCTATATATTGTATATCGCCTACAGATATATACGTCTTTTAGTAAGCTTTTTGCTTTGGGTACCTCCGCGAAAACTCGCTTATGATCTTGGATAAATAACTTTAAAAAAAACCCTGAATGGGGTGATCCATCTATCGCTCCCTCCGTAAAACCGCCAGTGATTGCAGCAGTGGTTAGACTAAGCGGATTTTGCGGGCCATACGTATATAAAAGAAGCTGCGCGAAACGTACAGAACTTTAAAGTCACCATCACTGCGAGCAAGTCTTCTTTTTTCCCGGAATTAAAGCGTTAATATGAATTCGTATTACGTTACGTTACAATTTATATAATTTTTATGGTAGCTCTTGTTTTCCAGTTTTAATCATATTATGTATTAGGTCGCTTGTACACGCAACGATAATTAATATGAATAATAGAATTATCCGATCTATTTTTAGAATTTATTTGTTCGTATTTGAAAATTTCATATTTTCATTTTTTGTTTACGAAACATATTTTATTCGCCCCGGTTTTAGATTCTGAGCGGGGCGAGGAATGTATCGGTTTTACAATGATGTGTTTTTTTGTCTGTACCCAAAAATTGTACCAGAAGGAGTGCTCCGATCTTTTCGTGTAGCACCTTTTCAAAAGTCAGGAAAAACTATCAAAAATTATATAAAAACGCTAAAAATGCAATTTCGTCATAATCGATTGTCGTTTATTTATTACACCGAAGCTCCGCTCAGAATCGTTGTATCGAATGCAATGATTTATCATCTGCATGCAGATACATCGGTACATGTATATGTCTTGTATATATTTCATTTATTTTTTACACGTGACAAAAAGTTACTTTTAGCTTGGTCCTCGTCTCCTCGTACCTATAGACATACCTATAGATATCTATACATCTATAAATAACTAATTAATGTAACTGGCAACGACGGTATAAAAGGGGGGCGGACCTGGCCGGGTGATGAGTAGAGCCGGTTTCACGACGTCATGGTAACGCTCTCGGTGTCGCACAAATGTATAGAAAGACCCCAGCCATAAGACATATAATGAGGCGTCTATTTTCAAAACCAGCTATAAACAATTTTTGAAAATTTTCACAAACAACAAAAAACGTAGGTATACAAAGCATCATAAAGATTTTATTCAAAAATTTTTAACAATTAGGTTATTTAACTATTTATACGAGTACAACTATACTACAATTAACTATTAGGTGAGCTATGGATTTTATATTATGTAGTTATAGAATTGTAGAATAAAATCTTAGTGCTTTATTCGATTTTTTTGTTTGTGAAAATTTCCAAAAATTGTTTATACATATCTGGTTTTGAAAATTTATAATAAAAACAAAACTCCAAAATCTTTATCCAAGTAACTGACTTGAGCGATATGCACAACGTCACGCGGCTCGTTACCTTTTTTTTTTCTTCTTCTAATAATCCGGCCGCCCTAGCCGCGGGTACAAAAACATCACATCGGTTTGGGTACGCGCGGCGGACGGTCGCAGCGGCCGCGCGGTTACTGACACGACCGCGGCGGTGACCGCGGTATAGTGTTATATAAAATTATTGTCGCGTACGTACGCGATGCGCGCGACGGCGACGGGTTCTCCGGACGGATTTCCCACGGTCTTCGAAAAAATAACGGCCGCGACTGCGTAAATACGAGTCGACACTACACACGGTAGGAGGCGAACTGGCAGTCGGTTAACACTCCGCCGGTAGCATATTATAGTGGCTATCGCACTACTTGCTTATTCTTCTTTAATATTATATATTATGTATTATTATTATCATCCATACACAATAATAATAATAATAATAATATACAAGTGTTAATGTATAACAATATAATAATATAATACGTGTAATGATTAGGCGATGCGCGCCTGCAGCAGACGAACGCGCGCTCGTCGGCGACAATGACCGCGGTCATCGGCGAATCCGAAAATTGTTTTTTAATACGGAATTCACAGAGCCGATATTATTTTTATGGGTATTATTTTGTCGCCGTCGTTACGTGTTATTATAATAAAACGACGACGTGTGTGATGTGTCCACTCTATTATTATAATATACACTATACAGCCGTGCCCGTAAAAAAAAAACCGTAAAACTTATTTCATCATCAACTGACGTTGTTGTGGACGTCGTCGGCCAACGCCCACGCTGTTAAGTACTTCGTTTTCGCTCAGAGTTCTTTCTGACTCTATTTTTTTCTCTTTGCTCGGCTCCTAAAGGCCGTTGCTCGACGTCGAACAGCCAATAACCTACCTCGAGAATCGGGCTATCGAATGAACAAAGAATTTTTCAAATCCGACTGGTAGTTCCAGCACGGGCGTGTCTATACGGTGGCAGCCTAGTGGGCCCGGGCTTCCTTTGCGATTTTTTTAAAAGTCAACCGAGACAAATAAATTAGGACTTTTTTTTTTAAAAGAATGTCTTTATACATTGTTATAAAGATATGTTTACAAATATTAAGTTTTCTTCTTTCGTATCGTTCAAATCTCGGTCATCCAAAAAGTCACGACTGCTGCCGCTTTGTCATTTGCCAGGTCTAAGTCATTTTAATCACAAGTGATTCCTATTAGGGGGCAACGTAATAGGTGGCTCATTGTCTGTGTTTCACCACATTTGCAGTTGGTAGAGTCTTCTTCTCCTAATACGTTCCATTTCTTAAGTGTGGTTTTGCATCGTCCGACTCCTGTTCTTAAGCGATTTAATGCCTTCCATTTCTCCCATTTCCAGTCTTTTCCTTTAAAGGACGGACGGATCTCTGACCATTTATAATCCTTATCGTTATCGCATATATATATATATATGTACGTTATAATATGTTTGTGGATTGTTAGTAACTGTTAATATTTATACGGATTAGTTTTTTAATTTAAAAGTAGATACTGAAAACACTGTACTTTACTAATAGTAAATAGATAATACAGACTTTTTTTATTAAAAATTTCACTGGGGGGACTTATTATCACCCCTCTAAAAAGAAATACGGCCTTGGGTTTAAGGGGTTTTTCGGTCTGTAGGTAGCGCCGATCGTTATGGCTGGGCTGCCGCTGTGGATGAAGTCTAGTCACGCTTATGAGTTCCAGAGATTAGCGCGTTCAAAATAAACTCCTCTTCGGCTTTATTATAGCGGTATCGATACGCCATTACAGCGCGCGTATTGTTTCTTGCTGTAGTGGCGTACTTACGGGGGGAGATTAGGGAGATGAATCTCGGCTTTTTTTTTATATATACATACATGTGTATATGGTTGTGTTTCCCTTTATAATCATTTTGTCTGCAGTATATAGGTTTAATAAAACAACAATATTTCTATTGGAAAACATTAATCCGCGCTACGACGTTTGCAGTAATCTTTGACTCCTGGATGGCACACCCATTTTCGCGTTTAAAAAGATTGAAAACACATATTTTAATATGAATTCTATACGAAGAATGTACATCTATATGATAGTGATTTACTCACTATATTATTGAAACGTATTTCTGTATTCAATAATTGATTTGAATTTTAGAGCATGAGTTTGCAATGCCGTAGTAACGCGTTCAAGTAGAATGTTGAGAAAATAATAACCGCCACGAAATCGCCAAAACAAAACCTAAGAGACTAAATAGACTTCTCGTTTTGTACATTTGTTGTAAACGTATGAAAATCAAAGGTTTGTATATCTGCGCATTTCGAGTGGAGGGAGAAAATTTATTTTAGTCATCTCCTCCGGCCCGTCAAAGAAATCCCAAATACGCCGATGCGGGTTTCGTGTGCGAGCGTATTGTTGAATTCGCGGTCGTTCGTTTGGCTTTCAAAAAAGAAAACGACGTGCAAACAACTGCACAGCGGCGATTGTCGCAAAAAAAAAAACGCTCCGTTTCACGAGGAGGGAGGGGGGAGAAAAAATACAACCTCCTACAGCGCGACAGGAAATTCTCCAGTGATTTTTCAAGTTAATTGGCCAAAGACTTTCTCGTCCGAAAAGTCGTGACCGTCTTTTATGCTATACGCGTTTTGTACAATCCGCAGCCAAACAATATATTATATTGTACTTCTTGGTCAATCGCGACGAGTGCTGCAATCCGTTCCCAATTAAATAAAAAAAAAAAAAATCTCGCACAAACCTACACGTAATACGCGTTACTAAAGCTATTTTTTAAATTTGTTTTTACGACGACATAATATTATACGCATAATCGTGACGTCGAATTTCAACGTTTTATAAACAACTACGAAATACCTACTCATATAATATATATATATATATATATATACATATTTATATGGAACTTCGAAATTAAATTATATATAGCGTCTTTGCTGTACAAACGCAATTAACCGTGGTTTCGGTATATACCCACACGCAAACGTCCGATTAAACGATAAATATTAATTTTATATATCGTATAAATTAAACCCATACGCGCAATGGATTTTGAAAAACTATATAGTATAGGTACATAAGAGGCAAATCAATTAAATTTTAAACGCTATAAATGTGCAATTAAAAGCGTAATCGACCGCGATTTTATGATACATATACCGTATAGGTAGTATATAATCAAGCTCGGGCGAGCGCCTCGAATTACACGTCATTTACATATGCGCATATACTTACGTGTTTTTTAAATTTTAAACTGACCGTCCCCCATTCAAATAAAAAAAAAAAAGAGGCGTAAAAAATTAATATTCGATTTATACAAAACACTAACCGGCTTCAGATTTCGAAGACGACGACAGTGACTCCGCGCCATTGATTCGCATGTTGTATAGTAGCGGTTTGGTGCGGAAATGTGCGTGTATACACTTCGATTATTTCAATAACTTCATTCTGTTAATACATCTGAAAAATAAAAACGACGAAAATTTTATTGCTCCGTTAAAAGTGTATTTTTTTTTTTTTTTATACGAGCCTAAAATTTTAAATTTACATAAATATGCGGTATTATAAGAATGACCGATTTTACAGCAGTTTACACACCTCTTTCTGGAAATCTCGTATTTTTACGTACAAACACTACGAAACACATACGCGAATACACACGACGATTATAATATAAATTGCGAATTTCCACAGAATTTAAGTCCTTTAAATCATTACGAAATAAACTCTTGACTTCGAAAAACAAAGAAAAAATAAGTTTTTAAAAGAAAATTCGCGTTATTATGAACAAAATTATTCAGAATGAATAAATCGTTTCGATTACTTGAAGGAGGAATTATGGCCAATCGTGTAAACGAAAATAAAACAAATATCGAAATTTATATTGTTACTCTATCCGTGTACAGAAGATCTATATTATAATACATAAATGAATAGTATATAAATTTTAATTAGAAATATTATACGAATCGCCAAGAATGTTGTTTTTTTATAATATATGCAATTGTAAACACATAAAAAAATAATGGGGAAATAAATTTGATTTTTTTTACTATACGAATTATATTCCGTATAATAATCGCATAATTTATCCGCGGTTCAATCCTTATAATAAGTAAAACGTCTTATATGTACTCTATTATTTTTACACGTGAAACGCTGCAATTTCTCGACTCTTCGTGTCGACTACAAAATTACCGTACATAATATACAGGTTTTTTTTCTCGTTATGTCGTTTTTACTAATTATTACTAATTAGTATACCTAATACATACAAATCTATAATTATATGTAAATCTGTCGATATAAATCAAAAGCAAAATAAACTTAATACTTTCCGAGGCATAAACGTGTATAAAAGTATACGCTATTCTAACAACGATCTTTCCTTTTTTTTTTTTGCATTCGTCGACGTTTTTGACGTTTTATAAAGGTCATTTTGACCAATTTCTAGTAATATTACGAAAAAAAAAAAATAAAAATTCGTCCAAGATCGAAATAAAAACACATAATTTTGTAATAATACAACACCTGCAGTTAATTTGGTATATTTAAATAAAATGATTCTCAAACCTACAATGGCGCACCTGTGGATTAGCCGATTTCCGTCTTGGATTGAAAATATCATACCACGGATCAAACTCTTTTTTTTTTTTTGATGTGTTAACATCTATTACGGCGGTATGAGGGTAAATCTCGGGAAATGTGTAAGCTGTTGTCATGACAACTAATAATAATATTTATTATCGAAATTACTTTGAATAAAGATACCAATATTCACAATTATTCCTTTTCATTTTTACTGCTCACGCGACGTTTACACAACAATGTCTCGAGTACTAGCAGACTCGTTGTTTTTTTTTTTTAATAAAATTTTATATATAAGTTGTTTATATTTGAAAATAAAAAAATTCGATTATATAAAATGAATTTTTTAGAGTTTTCGGGTCACAGGTGCATTTTTTGATATTTTTAAAGTATTTAAAATCCGAGCCTTATAAATTCCAATATTATGTTATTTTAAACTAATACTACACGGTAATGTTCAAATTGTTTTCGATAACAAATTAATCCCCCAGATCAAGTAAACGAGAGTTATTATATGGGAATAATCTGCAAAACCGTATTACAATATTTATACATCAGGAAAAAAATAATAACGAACGGACAGACGGAAATTCTTGTGCGCGCGATCGATATTCTATAATGAGCTGGATTTATTCGGTTAAAGACTCGTGTACAAGCCACGTGCAGCGACCCACATATTATAGTTGTTACAAGCACACAAAAGCTATACGTAAAAAGGTGCGCGTATTTACTTTGAACAATATATATATATATAATATGTTGTTCTTGGCGTTCAAATATTGCTTAAGGTATATATTTTTTTTCTTTTTTAAATATTCGCGAAAATTATAATATATACTAATAGTAGTATATTATATTATTAGTAAATAGGAATCGAAAAACCGTCTGAAAACAATCTCGTATTGATGATAATATCAATAACGCATTATGATATACCTTATTATTATTAAAGACCGGATTTTTCATATAATGCATGTTCATATTTTTATATATATATAGGCAATTACATGCAGTAAATGGATTTTCATCGATCATACTTAAATAAATAAAACTGCAAATTTTTACTTCGCATATTTTAGCATATTTTTGGTGCGAGCGCATATTTTCCATAAAAACGCGTGTTTTCGCATATTACCCATGCATTTAAATGTTTTAATTTACAAATTCTATTAATAACCTTTTTGAAAATGAAAATAACGTATTAATTTTTTAAAAAAACGTTCTGAAATTATTAATAAAAACAAAGGTTTAAAAGAAATTTCTAAAATACACCATGGTGAGACCGTTGAATTCAAGAGTTCTTCCATCCAAAAAATTTCCCCAGAAACGTTGTCGAGTTTTAAATATGCACCCATAACCACAAGCGTTGATGAACGGAACGAAGTTTTTCTGCGTACAAACACATTGTCACAAACCGACGTTATATACTTTAACCGAGACAAATATGGAACACATTATCGTAACTTATTATTTTTCCAATAATGTGTTATTAAATTGTAATTTTTTTTTCATCACAATCAAAATATATTGTACATAAATATTGTAGTTTATTGATATATAATCATTTTTTTTCATTATTTTGTAACTTTTCAATAAATAAATAGCTGTAATAATCAAAAATTATTTTGCATATTTTACAAGTGCTGCATATTTGAAATTATTTAAGTGCATATTTGCATGCTTATAAATACGGTCTTTACTTATTATCCCATATAAATAGTTAGACATTCGAAAGTCACAACGAGACGCTATATATACCTATGTGTAAATCTTCTTCTCTATACGCGTATAGAACCGGACAAGATCGGACCGATTGAAAGAAAAACAAAAGCCGAAGAAAACACGAATCAGTGCGGTTTGTTGAAATAAAAACAAAAAAAAATATATATATATATAAACTCCTATACAAACCTGCATTATTATTATTATTATTATTATTGCTGTACTTTCACTATATAGATCCGCGGTGTTGTGTTGTGTTCACTGTATATTGCAATGTGAACGTATAATCGTGTCTTGGAATATAGAATGATTCTCCGGTTGCAGGTTATATTATGTAAATATACACGAAATAATTCGGTTACCGTTATTGCTAATATATATGCAGGAATTTATGAAAAATATTATCCGCATTAAAAAATTAAAAATCAAAACGATATTGAGACGTGGAAAAATCTATATACTTACATATTATATAAACAGACAAAAACCATCTGCTGATGAACGATTATTAATTACTCCGCGGCCGCGTCTTACGAACGTAAACGGCGCATAAATTACAATATATATATATATATATTATATAATATATCAACGCGCTGCTTTGTGTTAATATTGTTTTCTTTATATACCGATAAATTAACGATTTGCGCAATATTCGGGAATGTATGTCAGAAATGATGAAAGGCGATTTCATGCCTGGCGAAGCTTAGCGGCGAAAAAAAAATACGACGCCAACGTGAAAATCCAGGCAGTTTTTTTTACTATTTATTATACAATGCGCGAAAACTCTTGAGTAATAAAGAAATTTCAAATGAGACATAATAGTAGGGTTACCATAACTCCTCGCTCTTTGGAAAATAAAAGGAATATTATTATAATATACCAGGGGCGTATTTAGAAATTTTTTTTTGGGGGGCTGACGCATTGAGTAAATATCATTGTTGAATTATTCCTAAATTCTAATCCAAGACTAAATCTTAAAAATAAGACAAATTCTCAAATTCTCAACATTTTAAAAACAACTACATATTAGGAATTTATTAAAAATATTACATCCTATAGCCATAGAACCTAGGAATTAGTTAAGAAAGTTCCTGAAATTTCGGAGGGGGGCTGGAGCCCCATCAGCCCCCATAAATACGCCCCTGTAATATACTATTATTATGTCAAGTCGAGTCAGTTGTTGTGCTAATCGATGAATTGTTTATTATGATATCGCATTATAAAATCAATACGTTCAACACGAAATAGCCCCAGAAAACCTACTGGAAATATAAACGTTCAAAAATGAAGGCATTTACGACTTTCGGGACAAGACATAAAAATAAGGACTGTCCTGCCGAAAACCGGACGTCTGGTAACCCTACTTATAAAATATATTATTGTGTTATCTTACGAGAAAACAAAAACTTGTATGATCCAATATATAAAACGATTTTAACAATTATATACGCACCGCGATGATGTTCAAACCGAATAATATACGATATTTTTTACTATGCAAGCGTAAACGAAAATTAACTTTGAAAAAAAAAAATCGATCGCTGTATACGCAACTGATAAAATACAAATAATATGCTTAAATTTTTATATTATATCTTATTAAAATTAAAACGTAGCAAAATCCATAATTAAGCGAAACGATTAAAATTGATTTATTCATATTGATCACACATAATAAGTAACATTAATTATTAGTTTGCGTTTCGAAAGAATATACAATATATTATTATACAGACTATCGGATTTAAACGATATTTATTTAAAACGAATAATTCGAATTCGAAATAATGAAACGTTATTAATAATCGTTTCGATAAAGTAATCGACACTTAAATGCAGTAACGTAACACGCGCGTGTCTGTTAAGGGGATTGGAAGTGGGTATTTTCTCTCTTTGTCTTACACACATGAAACATAGCAAAATAGACGTTTCGTACTTCCGACGTACCGATCGATCTATTGGTGCGATAAGAAATTTGAAAACAGATTTGAATTCCTCTTGAATTTTACTACAAAACGACTTTCCCACTTTTTTATTTATTTTTTAAGACCTCAAAATGAATTATTAACAATTTTTTTTTAATTTTTCGGTTAATTTTTTAAGGGTTTATGAAAATAAATGAAAAAGTGGAAAGTCGTTTTGTAGTAAAATTCACGAGGAATTCAAATCTGTTTTTAAATTCTTATCGCACCAATAGATCGATCGGTACGTTGAAGTACGAAACGTCTATTTTGCTATGTTTCATTAAATTTCAATCCTTAATTTCCTTATTTTAGCCCATTAACTCAACAACAATATTTCCAATCGCGTTTCATTTATTATCCGATTTATTTTAATACGTAATTTCTCGAAACGATCGTTCTTTAGCAGTAGGTAGCAGCATTCCATTTGATTTTCAAGAAGAACTTTGCTTCCAATCGTTTTCTAATAATTTTACTTTCTTTTTTTAAAGAAAACACTTATTATCATTAACGGCAGATTTTACCGTCTCGGGACAGCCCGTTTTAAATTCAATCAGTACTTTGAATTTGTTCTTCCATAGAAAAATTTTAATATATTGCTCGTTATTTTTTCGAATAATTTCAGAATTATTCAATAATGCCGATTCTTTACCGTCTCGTTTGCAACGGTCACGATATTTGTATAATAATTTCAATTAAAACATAACCGCCGCATCAGTTTCCGTATCTCACAAAATACAATATTCATACGAGAATACGCGCAATATACACACGTCACGAATAACGCTACTCTATAGAATAATTAAAAAACAAAAATACGAGTTCTCGTACAAACACACAACGTTATTTTCAAAACAATAGTTAATTGTACATTCTCAACTATTTAGTTTACTTTATTAAGTGTGATATCATCACGATTAACGTCTACACGAAATACAAACTCTGACTCTTATTTATAAAATATTATAATTTAACGCGTATAATTTAAATTATAAACAGTCATTATCGACAAATACAAACACAAGAAAATATTTAATTGTACGCGAATATATATATATAAGAAAAACGATTTTTTTTTTAGAATATTATACTGAGTAAAACACCCACTTTAAGTAATGCGTAAAAACAAATCAAATTTTAAAATGTAAACAACGCCTTGAACCATACACATTTGAATAGATACACCGCAGTCAGAAACTGCAGTGTGGTAAAAAACAAAAACCGTATACCGACTAAATTTCACTTTTGTGAAAAAAAAAGACTATGGTTTTTAATATCAACCAGTCATTGTAGAAATATCCATAAAACCCGACGACGAAAAAACTACCGTTTTGTCATTTTGGTCCGACACAACAGTTGCTTTCCGATTAAAACACCGTTAGATCAAACTTCAGAAACACACTACGGAAATACAGCAACAGCGAAAGAATGTAATTATACGAAAATTACCGTCGCCAATAAATATTTGTGACAAATTACAATATTTTGTTGTCGAATAAACGAGATAACTGAACAGTATACGTACGTCCCAAGAATGACTCGTAAATCTCGTATATTGCAGTGCACTGAGTCGGATAAACTTCGAAACATTTCATTTGATCATCATCATCGAGACGATGTGCTCGAATGAGCAAATTTTCTCACGTTGAATCCGAAAAGAAATCAATTATTTCTGTCGATACAGTTGCTGTTCCTGTTGTTTTTTTTTATAAACGTTTAAATACTGTTTGTACAGCTATTCTTATAATCGTAGTATACATTAACTACATTTCATAAAAAATTCAACTATGTGTAAAACGTAAAACTTGATGTTTATTGTTAAGTGAATACATTTGGAAAACATTCGAACGATTAACGATCGTTGATTAATTGTATTATGTATATTGTTTTGTTGAGTTGAAATATTCTACGCTTAGGGTGTCATAGAGTGAAAAAAATCCGGTCCAGTCGCGCGCAGAACAGAATCAAAATACAGACGAGAACTTGTAACGTGGTTTTCGAAAATCAAACGAGTAATACTATATAACCATGCAATAATAACTTTTACGTAGCACCGAACGGTTTTCAAAACTGACGTGCAAATTTTAAAAATGTATACAAGACGACGACGTGTGCTGCTAGAAACACAAGCTCGTGACTGCGGATATGATGCGCAATAGTAATAACAGTTCCGAGTAAAAACAGTTATGACTTATGAGTCACGTGCACTATGACAACAAACAAGTTTGCAAGCGGTTTACAATTAATAGTTACCTATTACAAAACCGTCGACGTTGGAAACACGGATACACGGTGTTTAGACGCGAGCGGCGAATATTCAGTAGATTCATACAAATATTTATTTAAATCACAATTATACAAACACACGAGAGTACACGGCATATTCTTAGATGCGAGTACATTGATTTAAACAAGCGTAACAAAAATGTATTCTTATATTTTCGACATTTTTTTTTCTACCAAACGGGTATCATACTATATACTACATATTATAGTATATCTATATATATTCAATATGTATATTAGATATAGTGTATCATATCTTTACATTCGTTTTAAACGAATTACAAACTTCCATGATTACGTAAATGATTTAAAGCCTAACATTTAAATTCGTAGTCTCGAAACCAATAATAACAAGATATCTAAATATCAACAGCACACAATATGTATGTGGCATATAAATTATTTTATCTCGACATAGAATATTCATATTACAGTTACTTCAATCATATTTTAATCGTAAAACACCATTACATGATATAGCAGAATATAATAGAACCTATTAATAGATGCGACACACACAAACAGTTTAAATAGTGTTATCGAAAGAGCTTACTTATGTAAGAAATGATAAATAATAGAGTAATATTACTCTATTATTTATCATTTCTTTTGTGTTATCCACCTCATATGTATGAATATTATTAAATTTATATTTTAAATTATTTGCAAGTTGTATTTGTTAATATTATATATTTTTTAGGTATACTTATTTATATTTATAAATAAGTATAATCTATAAAATATATTATATTCAATTAATAATTTATAATACGAGTAGTATAATATACATATGATCTATACGGTTACACAGTTTTTACGTTTCATAATAAAATAAAATTACCGTCATCCGTTGTCCAGTTATATTCCAACGTAATGCAAATAATGTCTGTAACAATATATATATATATATATACATTTTTCTACATATAATACAAAATACTAACGTAAGCAATTTCTTACAGTGAAATAAACGAGTATTTCATAGATCTCTTAACTTGTCTATATGTATATTTTACACAAATAGACTACTACATCGTTTTATCCATCATACAGAAGAATAGTATACACCGTGTAGTAGAATAAAAAAAAAGAATAAAAAGTATATAAGTGGTTACAAGGATCGAAAGAGATGTTCTCCCACGCTTATCTCGTCTTATTTATTCTACTACTTAATATTATGAAAACATAGGAGAGCGTGCAATTTTTACCGTTTTAGCAATCATAGTACAAAATATAAAAATAAGAAAGAGTATTTCTTAAGGTCTAAAGATGCAGATACTCATTAATACTGTTTATACAAGAGACATCCAGAAAGTAACAAGACCTTAAAAAAAAAAAGAAAAATACTTTTATTTAAAGAAAAAAAATATAATGTAAGTGTGTTTATTTAGATATTTTCACATAATTTCCATTTCGTTGTTTACACTTTTTATAACAAAGCGCAAGTTTTTGTCACACATCGCTCGCTCGCTGAAATTTTTTCAGCCACTGTGTGACATCGTCTTTTGGTGAAGATCGTCCCTTCAATACGACTTGCCCTACAAACAACGATACCACCTTTTGAAATCCGATTTTTCCTGAAACTCTCGGTGTTTTTAAGGATCGCTCTCACTGAACAGAGAGGATAATGTACAAATATATATTTCAGACTGACATATAGTTATTAGGCATGTACACGATGACATGATCAAATACGAAAAATAGATAAATAAGACGCACAATATACATAATAGTTATGCCTACCTGTTTAACATGAAAATACTCCAGCAGAAAAGAATAGTGAATAAATTACAACAGAACAAACTGAAAATTACGAGTCGTGGCGGGTTATTATATTTCCAATATTAGTACATCATACATAGTACGTATATGCTCTGTACACACACACACATACGTTTAAATAATAAATAATTTACGGCAGCTGCGTGCACTCGAGGTTTTGTCGGCTTCTCCGAAGAGTACAAACTCGACAGACATAGATGGATTTTGTGTTTGTGCATGACTTATTCTATTCCTCTACTGCACACAACATACGGCGAACGTACATTTTTTTTTTATCTTCGAGGTTAGGTTACTGCACCGTGTGTCGCGGTCCATACGGCCGACGGACCAGAGTAAAACGATCCGGCAATTACTGCGTATTCGTGCGGCCTTTTGTGCGAATATCATACGGACGATGCGAGTACCTACTGCAGTGTACGTGTATAATGTGAACGGATATCCGTCGCCGAAAAGTGGGCCGAGACCGGTGATGATCGCAGAAGGCGTCGTTCGTTAGGTTATAATCTGTTTGTATTTAGCCAAAATACAGGTCGATACGACGCGCTAGCCAACCCCAACACACACGTTGTCTAAAGGTTAGGTCAGGTTAGAAACCAAATATACAATATAATAGCAGCAGCAGCAGCAACAGCAGTTAGCACTATATAATACACATCATACTGTTGCCGTTGTATGTACGTACATGCCGCGACCTAAATATCAAGCACGCGGTTGAAACAATAGTCCGCGCGAGATCTGCTGCAGCGTATACACACGATGATATCGTTAAATAAAATAAATATAACGTCATTTTACACTCTAATCGAGATCAGCGGGTTCATATATGAGATATTATACGTACATTTCCGTCCTTCTTCAGCTTGCCGGTCCATTCAGGATCATCGCTGCCATCACAATTCCTTTTCATCTCTCTCTCCGTCGCATGTCACGTCAAAAATCGTGTTCTCCTCTATATCTTTCATATCCTGCAGAGCAACTACCCCTCCATTCGGCGAATTCTGCCCGAACCATTCCCCAGGCGTTTTAATGACATTTTAATAGACTTTAAACGAATTTAACCTCTTATACAGTTCCTGCAATAGGTCTTTACTATTCTTTCTCGTCTCGTATACGCTTGAAGCTCTGTGTTATATCTTGGACCACATACGTTCCGCAGTACCTTCCCATTTCGAAGGTAATCAGTCTTCTACCGTTTCCTTTTGTCGGTCACCAGGTTTCCACTCGCGTAAATATAACTACTGATCCGCGCAAATAACTATGGTATTATGGAGGAAGAGTATTTTCGATTTGTATGACGATAATTTAAATAATATCGGTTACTGCACATGTTATTTTTTCGCTATACATTATTTCTATGAAAGAACAATATTGTTTTATTCTACGCAACGTAGAGAGATATTATGCTAAATTATATACACTCGGTTATATTAATGATCGTTATTTTTTATTTTATAAGACTTTAATATTCTTCATACACTCATTTTCTCGAGTGCTCTCGAGTCGTAATTACTACAGCAGTGTACTGCAGTATACGACTACAATATTATAGCGTGTGAACCACGATATAATAATCGTACCTACCTCTCACCACCGCCATTCACACAGCTTATAAAAAAATCAACAGGTGTATACGAAATTATTATATTTCTTCACTACCCATACATTTAAAACATCGTTTTACCCACTCGAAACGTTAATTTATTTAGAATAACGAAAATACAACGTACACGAATACTCGCAGGTTATATTAGAAAAATAATTACGGACGTTATTATGGCTGTTAACAATAACATGGGTTGGTTACGGCTTGCCGTAGATTCTGCAGAATCTCTTTTCTTTTGCATTTCACATTTTATAGCAGACAATATTATACCTACTATATATTAAGATTATGTATATATTTATGAGATTATTTTCGATCAATAACTTCAAACAAAGCCATTATGGAAACATTACTACTACAGTGAAATGTTGAAAAACTGTAAGTATACCTATACATATTATTATTATTATTATTACACATTAATATATAGAAATTATATCAAAACTATTATCAAATAATTTCATAAGTACTCCAGTCTATAATACACCAATATTCTTTGAATTTATTTAGAAACGATTTTTTTTTTGTCATTAAATTATTTCAAATACGGCTAATGTAGAAAAAAATACCATATAATATGATCTATAGCACTGAAAGTCTGTGAAAACATATATACATATTTGTTACCTACCTATACCTAAAACCTGTTTCTACAAGAATTCTATGGAATTGAAAAGTGCATACGAATATTATAATATTGGTCCCTCTCGAGTCTTCATACAGTCATAAAATAATACCATTCCTAGCTGATTTATAGTGTATATAAATGAAATAAAAAAATGGTTTACAACACACGAAGAATAATAAAAAATCGTTTATTGTTCGGAAAAAAAAATATCCCTCCGCTACTATCAACTTTATAATATCATATAAAATCAATAATGTTATCCTATATATCGTATACAATTTTATGCTTCAAAAATCGCAATAAATGATCTGAATACTTGTTAAAGAAAACGTTAAGGATTTATCGCGTTAAAGCAATATGCTATATATAGCTAAAACAGGGTACAACAAGCCGAAAATTTGGCCTTTTCTAGGAGTTCTGTCGCGCGGAATATCGCGCAAAAAGATTTCTCATAGAACAAACGATAGTAAACAGCGTTTTATAACAGAATTTAAAAATAGTAAATACTCGCTGGGACACCAGGCAGATTAATATAGTCCTTCACGCAGCTAATTTCGTGATAACTACCCATTTACGAACATCATTCCCAGAAGATTCGGGCGCGTCGCGCAACACGTAAACGGTTTTTGGAAAATTACTTTAGCGTAAAGTATACAAAACATATACTCAATTACTGTTTTATTACTGTTTTAATGGTAAATTAAAATTTCTAACTGAAACGCGGACAAATAATAACGATTTAGAGCAATTATTAAATAATTTCCTAAAATTATTCCTATTTATAAAATCAAACTAATTATGAGTATGGATTTTATCATAGGTAATACATGATGGATAGGCCATATTCGTTATCAGGCGTTCCCGAATCTTCTGTCTCACTCAGCAAATATTTAGATAACCGATACGTAGATAACAGAATGTACTATTTTTCAATTATTATTTCATGGAACAAATTATTATTACATGGAACAAAAAAATAATTTCTTGCTGAGTAGATATTTTGATTTTAATATTGCTATCTCTCTTCTTTATTCAGAAACGCTGCCCGCTACACATATTGTATACACATGGCCTATCCATTACGTATAATCCATGGATTTTATACACAAAGTAGTAAATGATTAATTATATAATATATAACGAACGACTAAATGAACGGCGTTCATTTTTTTAAAGAACGTGAACGTGAACGAATTCAATTTTTAAGTGAACGTTCCGAACACCGATTTAGCGTCGGAACAAAATTGTATTACCTATATATATATATATATATACGAAAACTCTGCCCTAAAGAAGACAACGGATTTCAACGATCGCCGCGGTATTTAAAAAAGAAAAAAAAGAAACGTTTACGGGCATTTGTGTATAATATATAATTTCACTAATACCCAAGGATTTTACACGTCCGACGTATCTCGCGTATTTCTATACGAGTGGCTGTGTATAGTGATTTCGTGCAGCCGTAACGTTTTTTTTTCCGATATTAAAACATATAAAACGACGAGATCTCTATTAGATATTATACAATATCGTTGTTTAAGGCTAATAAATCGATTTTTTTTTTAATACGCGCGTTATACACGATATTTAGACCGGAATGAACGACCGCGGAAGGGGGAGAATGACGAAACGAGCCGGGAGATTCGTCGTGACCCGTTCTGTTTCCCTCCTCGGGGACAATCGCCGGAGCTGCCGTAGGAAAGAGATTGTTCGCGCGCCGTAGCGAATTTCACAGTCCGTCCGGTTTCGAATAACGACTTGTGTACGCAGCACGCAAAGATAATAATTAAAAAACAACCATCGACTGCAACGCCACGTTTGCACACGTTTCCTTCGTCACATATTATAACTTTTTATTCATAAAGACACGCGTGTTCACGTTAGCGACAATCGCCGGCCGTTCGACAACACGCGCCTTTTTTTTTTTTTAAACCGCAAATTCTCACCCCCACCGGGATAATTTAAAAAACGCGCACGCCATGAAATATTTGGACGTCGTCGTGTCTGAGCTTTTTTTTCCCGGTGTCATTTATTATACTCCCTACGTATTTTACCCCGCCCACAGTAAAAATAACCTAGAATATATTTACTCCCCGGAAATACATACTAGTATATACTTTTACTTCCATGGAGGGGGGGGGGTGAAAATATCCTAGAATTTTTTTTACTCCCGGTAAATTTAACCTATAGGTTATTTTTACCCCCCGGTAAATTTCAGCATGTCCGGAGAGTAAAATTATACTAGGCTATTTTTACCCCCCTTCCTTTCTTACACTGAATACATACTAAGTCTTTTTCGAGGCATTTACATTATTTTACAGCTATTTATATGGTTTAATTCAAGTCAGCCAGAACTAAGTACCAAATAATAATAATAATAAAACTAATTACATGTGTTAAAAACGAAAAAAACGAATAACACTGAAATTTACATATAAATGCATGTAGAATATACAATACGTACATGTGAGGGCATCTCTGCAGTATACTCTGTGGATGTCGTTTATGCGAATTACTTGGATAAAGATTTTTGAGATCCGCTATTACTATATGAATTTGAAAGCAACGATTGCATATAATATAAAGTATTAATAGTTTCTATAACCTATTGTTTCGAAATTACGAAGAAATAAAAAAAATCATCACGTTTTTTTATCGTTTTAAATTTTTCGGTAGTTTTTTAGGCGCTTTTGAGAAAATCGAAAAATCACTTCTCTAACGTACCGGGACGAGCAAGGCCGGCGTTAGGGGTGGGCGACCTGGGCCTACGACCAGAGTGCTTGTTGAAAGGGGGGCGGCGCCTCAAGAATATAATGTTATAATTTTGAATAAAACGACTACTATTTATATGGGGAGGGGCGCATATTTGTTTATTCGCCCAGGGCGCCAATGACTCTACTGCCGGCAAGGGTGGATATACAGTGGTCCTAAACGGGGGGGGGGGCAATTTGTTAGTCATCAACTAAAAAAAGGTCATCATCTATTTCAAAAAAAAAAATTACAAATGAAATATATGATACTTTTTTGTGAACGGGGGGGCAATAGCCCCCATTGCCTCCCCTTGACTGCCGGCCCTGGGGACGAGTACGATTTCGTACGTTTTACACTTTTAAGAATACAATTCCGTATATGATCATTGTTCCCATGAAATACGACACGATTCCGCACGAATTTGGAAACAATGTTGTCAAATTTATATCTCTGTGTCTCGGTATCCAGGCGTACGTGTAGTTAATAAAACACTCACGATTTAATATATACATCTTAAATCGTGGTACAGTGCACACACGGTCAGTGGCGCCGATGTGTTTAAAAAATACTATGACATCATATATCAAGAGTCCTCCCCCCACCCCATAATTTTTTTTCCATTCAACAACTATAGATGCGAACGAGAGCACTCACATAATGCAACGTACGAGTATAAGCCATTTATTTTTTATTTTTTAGCTGAACAAATATTTAGGATTGGATTTTGTGGGCCCCCAGCTACAAAATCTACTATGACATATGTCGTGGATAAATTAGGTGATCGGCGCCACTGCGCGCGGTGTAGTTAGGATAACAATAGTTATTATCATGGAAGATTTTAACCAAACAACATTATTTCGCTTATGGTAATTATTAATAAATTAGGTTAAAAGTTAAACGATTGCGAGTGATTTTCGGTAAAAACAGGTACAAAGTACGAAGGATTCGAGACTGTGAATCGTGGCGACGTCGCATTAAAACACCGTACGGAATCGTATCGGGAAAAAAGGTATTGTAACGAACAACGAGCATACGGAATCGTGTTCTATCCTGAAGTACCGACTACCGACCAGATGCAATTCGCTACCGGAAACAAACTATATGACTGTATAAAGGTCGGGGGCACTCCTTCTGGAAGAATGTTTGGATACGGACGTGAAAAAAAAAAAATACAAATACAAATCTTTATAAAACCAATAATAAAATAATAATAAATAAAAACGCCGTTGTCCGCAGTTTACGACGGATTCGTTTCCACTTTTTTTTGCATTGCCACGCGCGTACACTTTCAATAGTATTTTCGCTTTTACTCCACGGAACGGCCGAAAATAAGACAATGGCGGCCGTCCGTTGGAACGGTGTACCTGCACCGGCGTGTTACCACCGCCACCGGAGTTCAGTTTTAATGACGGTCGACTACGGCGGTAATAGGTGTGTCGGCGGCGGCGGCGGTGCAGACGAGCGGCCGAAATTCCCGTCCGTCGTCCGTGTCGCCGGCAGCGGCCGGCCGGGTCGCGGCGCTACGTTCTTCCGTCGCTGGTTAAAAAAAAAAATGTTTTCTGTCGTACAATGGCCGTCCGCGGCTTACGACGTATTGGAACAGGTTCTTCGTCGGCGGCGGCGGATCTTATCATTCCCCGGCCGCACGTCGCATATTACAATACTTTCGACGTTTTATAATATTCCGTTACGCGTGACTCTAATATTTTATATTTAAACATATCGAAGTCCTACAACGAAGTAATGTGGAGAATTCGATTTGAAAAAAATATATATATATATATATCGAAAATAATATCCTACTCGGGCGCGTACAAAACAAATATTTCCGTTTGAATATTATCGATACACGTCGCGAGTATATTATAATATGTGTTTACATCGGGAATTTAATACAGTACGGCTATATGAAACGAATTTATCGACAACTTTTGCTCGAATAAACGGCAGGAGAAACACGCGGCGTTTCGGATATTTTTATGTTTTCGGGAATTCATTTTGAGTTCAACTGGAAGATTCTGGACGATCTGCTATGGCGCATATAATGTATATATATATATATTAGTATAATTTACGTATTGTATAATAAATGCCCGCGTTAAGAAACTGCAGAGACAATTTAAAAAACGCTGTTACGAGCTATATCGAAGTCATTATACCGATTCACACCGTGGGTTGGTGCTCCCGTCGGTTTTTGTTTTGGTCAGGTGCCGTCAGATGGCGCCGGCGCGGCGCGTCAGGTGAAAACGGTATCTTCGTCACGCGTTGACTTCGGAATCACTCACCCAATCGAGTCATGCGGTGTTTGATTTTGGTTTGTAGAGTAATTCACGCGGAAGGTTTGTAAAGGCTTGGTTAAATTTTGTTTTTCCGATTACCGCGTGGTTATAACGCGGCCAAAAATCGTTTGACTATTATTTAAACGTTAACAGTGCACGAATTGTATTTTAAAGAAGAAAAATCAAATCGGTACAACAATTGCGCGAGAAGAAAATTACTGTCACGTGACAGTGGACGATTTCTTGCAGTAGACCCGCGACTGCCTAATATAATTTTGTTTCTGAAATAGGCCATAACGACTTTTCGAAAAACATCGATCAGTTGGCGTCTTTCAAAATTCTTCCATCGGTTACCAAGAGCAATATGTGTATACATTGATCTCCGTGGTTACCGATCTTGGTTGTAGAATATTTTCCTAGTACGATTTGGTCGCGTCGTAAAAACGACTGATGCCTATATCTACAGTATTATTTGTATCAATAATCTGGAGAACGAGCAACGCCGGGTACCGAACAGCAGCTGTTAATAAATACACATCAATGGCGTAGTCAACGGGGCTGATGGGGCTGCAGTCCCCCTCTCCGAAATGAATAAATAATCAGTTTTTCAGTAGGCACCGTCTATACATATTAATTATCAACATACTAATTAATTAATTAATTGTCAGCCTCAGCCCCCCCACACAAATAAAAATCTTGGCTACGCCACTGACACATATTACGTATATAATCATTATACAAGGGCAAAGCTAGTATATTATAATATTGTAAAGCGTTAGGATCTTGAAAATAAATGTTTTTATAAGACATACATTTCGCATAGCTTTATTTTTAATCGTTTCAATGTGATCACAATATACGAGTATATATTCGAATGGTTTTCTAGAATTACTACAATTTAATAAAACAATAATAATTATGTAAAAATAACCAAGTAAATAGAAGTGAACAAAAGTATATATCATCTTAGGTAACCGCCTAGTTATACATTTATGATCATATATGGATTAAGCCATTTCATAACTCGTTCCTTCAACTTATACGTAGATCTTGAAGGCTGTCTTGAATAAGGAGTACAAGCTACATTCGGCAATTGAATGTGCCATTGTTTACACGGCACACTTCGATGTAGTCACGACGTTCTCACTTTCACAAGTCTTTGAACTTTCAGTCCTTCGGGGATTCGGCGCATCTTCATTGATCTGTGCGAGATCTATATTTAAAATTTCTCATTCTCTTCGGGATAATTTAATGCCAAATTTTCGAATCAGATTTTTATTTACAACATCCCGTATTATAATAATTTCCACTTTTCCTTTCAACTTAGAGTTCCTATTTGTGTAATTCATCGGCCGCACTGTCTGAAAAGGGGTTTGAGATTTTAGGTGAGTTCTCGCAGGATTTCGTATTATTTTATTATACTACTGATAAAGTCTGGTGGTTTTTGTATTTTGTCTGTCCTTATACGTTCAAGGATTCCTCGCGTCTTAACAACGGACGTGGGACATCTGACGAGACTGATATCCACGACGTACTGCTGCAGGGGGAGGTACGCAAGGAGGGAGGGATAAAGAAGTCGTGTTTTTTTTTTAATACCTCTCTGCGGGGATAAAACGTTCGAATCTTTATACTTGGTCACATTTCAAACAACATATCGCGAATTTCTTTCATACTTTCTCGTAAAGAAAAAAAAAGAAATCGTGATAGTAATTAAATTGAAAAATTGTCACGTTCAAATACAAATTTCTCCAGAAATAAATATTTAATCGAACCAGGATACGATACGATTATAGAATCGAAATTTAATATACGTTTTTTTTTTTTAAATATTTATTGAAAGTATTTGAGTTACTTGGTGTTTTTTATATCAATATAAGTATTCACTACCTATATACACAATCAGTATGTAAATAGCGTAAATGTACGATACTCGAAATCGATATACGATTTATCAGATTTAAATTTTATAAAAAAAAAAAAAATTGTCCACTAAAAATCAAACAATATTATTGTGTTTATATGGCGCGGTGAATGTCGTCGTCGTGTGCCGCGCAAACGGCAAAGGTGGAACGCGCCGCGCGAATATCAGTACCATATTTGTACGGTTATAATATATCTAAAAAGAGAGCCGCGTATACAATTCTTTATGTTCGACCGACCGCATATAAAATATATATATACATAGGTATATTATATATTATATTATATTTATATATATATATATGGCTTAAGGCAATAACGCACGTCTATCTCGAGTGTATAGTAATATACGCCGAATAACTGCTATAACTGCCGCATAATAATATTCTAGCCGCAGTCCACCGACGGTGGTATTATATTACTGCAGGGTAAAACGGGTCACGGCCTCCCGCGAGCGCGCGCGATCACGTCACATATACACACTTCTATGAAGTCAATCAATGACGTTATTTATTTTTATTTTTTTTTTTAAATTTTTTGTACGATTCGTCACATATTTCTATACGGCCGAGAATTATTATCGGGCGCGGATCCATAAATCACAAATGGGGGAAGGGCTATACGATGATCAGTTGCCTAAAATTATACCTATTTATATAGGTAGTTACCAGAGCCCAACTTAGGGGGGGCTAGGGGGGCTGCAGCCCCGGGCCCCGATATTAATTAATGTCGATAATTATTAGTGGCACTGTGAAATGTTAAACGGACTACACACACGATTTGGTCGGCCCGACAGTCGGGTTGGTTGTATTATCAGGTCGTGTGTACAGATGTGTCGTATATGTAGACTATTATAGTAGGTACAATTTATTTATAATCATAAAAAAAAAAAATTAAATATAAAAAATCAATATAGCAAAAAAACTGAATTTATAATTTAAGGGCCCCATCAAAAAATTAGACCCGGGCCCCAAAATTCCCAAGTCGGGCTTTGGTAGTTACGTACTGATACTGATCTAGAAACTATACATTGGAAGAAGAAATAAATGCTTGACAAATAGTATAGGTATTATATGCATATAATTTTTAAGCATAATGATTACAGCCCAGGGGGGCTAAATCCCCTTAGTCCCTCCCCCTTGGATCCGCACCTGATCATTATATTTAATTTACAATAATCACTGAAAGCTCCCGCGAATGATAATAATCTACTCTCCAAAAATGCTTCAAAACTTCAATGCCCCGACAAAATTTTATATATAAAAAAAAAAAACATTCAATCATTAAATTTTTTTTTTATTTTCGAAATATTTTTATATATAATAATATTTATGTGTGTGTGTGTGTATAATTATTCAATTTTATTTGAAAAAAAAAACGAGTTTGACTTGTTTATAATTCGATCTGAAACAGAAATGTATAAATAAAAAAAAAAACAAATAATTCTAATTAGATAAATAGTTTATTTAAATTTATAATAATTGTATATCGTAATATCAATAAAAACAGGTTAAAAATGCACTAAAACGTCGAAAACCTCGACAAATGTAAGAAAAAAAAAAGTTCGTTGTTAGAATAGCGTGTAATTAAAACACATTTACGCATTGAAAAACATCAAGCATTCCAGAAAAAATATGCAAATACATCGATAGCCGAGCACTGGTCGTGTGATAATTGATCGTCCGCATATAAAACTTCTCCGCCGAAAATTGTTTTTCGTTCTAAATAACTACTCTTTTCGGTGTCGAATTAAAGAGCGCTGCGTAGTGTGTAGGTACACACTGGAAAGAGACATGAGATAGACCGCGGTCTGCAGTTGCTCGACTAAAGTTCGTAACATCAGTAACCATGGACACGTAGCCCATGAATCAACAGGTATTCGCCGTTACGGCCTGTATTGTTATGCAAGTCTATTTGAACTGCCGTACAACGAAATTTTCGCCGAGAGTTCAATATTCCTTATGCACGTAACGGCGTTCCCCTTTCAGTAATTCGATCTTAGACTAAAAAAAAAAAAAAATCGAATCATGTTTCAACAGTAGCAAAGACAGTGAAAAAGTGTAAAAACTCCGGAAAACTTTAAACCGCAAACGAGTCAAGCGATCGTCCTGAGTTCAGTACTATCGTTGAACTCATCTGGACAAAACTGTGTGAGGAATTTTTATAAAGTACAGATTTTCGTGACGTGTTTCAGCAATATATTATTGTTTCATGAAAATCATGGAATATTTAGTCGTTCCAACGATAACATCTGTGTGCGGTCTATTCTTTGTGCGAAATTATCGTTTTCGGGCTTCGGAACAACCCGAATACGAAGAAACCATTAAACCGGAATTCACGGTCGTCGCTGTGAATGTGCTATAACACTGCACAGATACAAAACAGTAGAATGCAGCACATAAAACACGGTGGGGATCGTTTTAAGTGATTTTTCGAAACTTGTATTTTTCTCGAATAAAGCAGAGTTCGTTTCATTATTTTACTAAAATTATCAACACCAAGTGTTCCAATGAAAATAATGAAACGGACTCTTGGTTCATAAGATTATATATTAAAATTCGACAAAACACACTGCCGCAACCTTACTTGCATACTCGTGTATAATATATTGTACGACGACTGTGGCTGTTGCGGAATAAATTTTATACGAGTACACAATTACTTCGATGGTAATACTTTACTATGCTAGAAATCGGAGTCAATTTTCGATTCGTACAAACATTTATACAATACTGAATTCGTATTTTACTACGAATCCAACGATAACTTTCTTTTTCTTTTTTTTTTACTCGGTCTATCGCAGAAAAAAAATCTTATTTACACGCGATAAATCTACGGATATGCGCGGATATACGCGTATACGCAATAATCCAAGGACGACCGAATACGCGGCTCTTAAAAAAAAACAAACCAAGTACGATCCTATACAGCCGGTACCTTAATATTATTATACATATAACGTGTATATAATTAATGCTGACGAAACTGTAATCGATTTGTTTTTCACAATAAATTTCGTACGCCACCGCACTGTCAAAGACGCAATCGTTATAGAAAAATTGTCTCGGATAGCGAGGGGATGGGAAAAAAAACTTGTTAAGTACCTACATGGTCCATTTCGTCTGTGTAAACAAAATTATTCGCATTATATAATGCGTATTCGCGGTTAGGTTCGTCGAAATGCGATTATTATTACTCTCTATCTCTCTCCACTGTCGCATATTATTATTTCAATTTAAGATCTGTCGTCGCGGTTCGTTTCATATGATGATGATGATGATGATGATGAGAAAAGTATATAACAACGCGTTTGCAATTCTCCACGAAATCAAATTTTATTTTAATGAAAGACCACCTGTACAGATTTTTACGAGGATTTTTTTCGACGACATCTCAGACCGATTATTCCGGTTATTTCAATCGCACACCGTCGAGTTTGCCGAAACATATACTCGACCGTTGTGCACAACAGTCTCCATTCAAACGACGACGACACAATAACGACAAAATTCGTCCACTGCGTGTATATATATATAAACGCATCGTTTTGTACAATATAATGATATACAAATTTCAGTTAATATATATTACAAAGAAAGAGACGTCGTTTCAACAACCCTCCTAATGAGTAAACGTATATAGAAAAAAAACCTCGGAAATACTATACCAACGCACACCTGCTACATAAACACACGCACTGTACTTATTACAGTCCTATACATCACCCACGTATATTTTTTATTATTATTGTAGCGGCTGGTATTGTAGAAGTGATAAAATATGACTAGCATATTGTACAACACAAAGTAAACACAATATTTTTTTTTCCAAGTAAATCGTCGTACATATATATTATATATTATTATGTTAATCGCTTCGCAGGACGTTAACATTTAAATATCGCAAACACTCGAGCTGTCGTCGTTAGGCATGTCATGGAAATAGCATTTTAAACACTATTCGGAATACGAATCGAATTACATAGTTTGTTTCAAATAAACGCGATTGTCAAAACGTTAGACTTCAATGAGTCGATTAAATTACGTATAATAATGAAGCGAAGACATTTTTCTACAATCGTAAATCGGAAAAAAAACATTGAGAGTTTCCGCGCATTCCTCAATAACAAAACCGTTTATTTTACAAAACGATCGTCACATATTATTATACTCGCATAAAATCCACGTAAAGAAAAAAACTAAATAGGCTCGGTCGAAAGCGAACTGTCCGCTGTCTGTACAAATGCATCCAGTGGCGTGCTCAGAGGGGGGGAGGTTAGGGGTTATATCCCCCATTGTCTTTTTTGCCGACTTACAGAAAACAACTTATTAGTTATAAGAGCTGCAGTTTTAGAGTCATTATACTTAATACTTTTCATTAGTTATTAGTAAAAAGTTATTACTTATGACAATAAACATTCACTATACATAATATATGTTATATTAATTGAACAACTTGGTATTAGTGTGTTATAATTTAAATTAATTTTAATTATAGAACAATTTACAAATGTACATAATTATAAGCTAGAAACGATTTTGGAGAGTTTGAAACATAAACATTTAAGTTTTTGGTATTACCATGACAATTCATTAAAATTTAAAATGTATTATTACTATTTACTTATAACATCCCCCTCCCATTGAAAATTCCTGGGCACGCCACTGAATGCATCGTCCTGCAGCAGCAAGTCAAACAAACGAGAAATTGTAAATGTTCACTGCAAAGTTTGCGACGTACACTCGAGTATATAGTTTACCGGAATATAATTTTTTTTACAATATTAAACACCCGATCGAAATACAACCGTATTATGATTTAAAACAAAGTATACGCGTGCAGACAAGAACTCCTCAATATCCTGTCTTGTTCTTTTATTTCGTCTTGCCTGCAGACTCAAAGCGTACAGACGAAACAAATCTTCTTCGTCGGAGGCAGTGGCGTACTTGTGAGGGGAGGTGGCGATGGAAGCATTCGCACCCCCCACCCTCCCGTGGGTCGTATAATTATATGTGTGCATTGTTATTTGTTTTTAACGTTTTTACCATAGAAAAGGTAAATAGATAAATGCTCTTCTCCGTCCATCGTCCTCGAGACACGACCGTTTATACGAGTTTATATAGCTTTTCCGTTCATCGTGACACGACCGTCACGCGTATGCGCGGTATTTCCATATTGTACACGTTTGTTCATATACCTTTACACGTTATGTCAATTTGCATAGTTATTGTAATAAATTACACGTTTTTCTGTTCTCGTCAATATTCCTATACTTAATCGCGACGTACATCTCACGTAACCATTTTCTGGTGTTATCATATCGTGTTTGCGGTTCGACCGTTGTCTCTTATCAGTATTATCATTGATTTCTAATTATAACCACAACTGGCAACACGGTTAGTTCTGTAAACCACAATAATAATAGTAGTTTAACAATGAAAATTTAATTATTTTATTATACATTTAAATGTCGTATTTTACAATAATATAAAAGAAAACAATTTGCACGGCCCAATTCCCGTGTCTGTTAATAACGTTGTTGAGGTTGTGACATTGCGTTTAAGGGAATTTTTAGCTTACGAGTGGGTGCATAATACATTTCGCCCCCATCCCCCATAAGAAGGACGCCACTGGTCGGAGGAGAAAGCGATGTCGGACATTTTGGAAAAACAGAAAACACGCTAAACAGCGACTGGTTTTTTTTTTACCCTGGTCCGTTCAAAAAACAATCGTTCGCATTCTATTTGACTATCCGTTTTCTGTTCGACCACGGCGGCCGCCTTATACAAACCGAACGCATTCGTTATTTCCATTAAATACGTGACGTACATATAATATCGTCAAACGTAATTAATTAAATGAATAATTTTATCGAGAGACGAGTTATTCGAGTGCGAGTATATAGCTCGAGTCTACAGAAACGGGGGTGTCTCCCGTCGTGCTACAACAGGTGTCTCCGTCTTATCGCGTGACGACGATAATATAAACGAAATCCGGGTGGGTAACCGCGGTCGTTGTCGACGTTGTTCGTAGGACATTCGATATTTTGTGTTCTTCCCCCGTCGTTGCAGGTGAAAAAGAAAAACAAACACAAGTGTCGCGTCGCGGTTTACGAAGCACTACAAGTGTGGAAAAATATTTCGTCCTATCGCCGAACACGCTGGAAATCCGACCGGCACCGGTGCCGTTGCGCGTAGTAGCAGGCACCTATTTTCGTTGTTATAGGCGAGTAATAACGACAATATTGCTCGCCATTTCCACGTTATCCGACGTACGTATATGGAAAAAAAAAAAAAAACAATAATAATTTCGCGTATGCGTACTCACGTCGTTCCCAGTTCTGTGCGTCCGCGCGACATGTCATCCCGTCGCAGTAGTCGTTCGGGTTTTCGAACACATTCCGAATGGTACACCACACGTGGGGCGAGATGCAAAGGAAAACGATGAAAAAAATACGTGAAAAACACTACGGCGAAGGGGTAACCTCGCGACGTTCTTCTTAAAAACGTTGTGGTTTTTGTTGTGTTTCTCTGTTACGCGACGGACAGACACGACGAACGATAACAACCGCGGCAACGGACCGACTGATGACGAGCGGGGCGGCAGAACGGCAGTCGTGTGTAACTCATGGCAACCGGCGGCGGCGGCGGCGGCGGCGGCGCGCCGGACGACAGTGTAGGCGTCGTTGCCGGGCGGATCGAACGCGAAATTACCGTGCGCACGATAATCGCGATGCGGCGGCGGCGGCGACAAGGAGTTTCCGTTTTGTCTTCACGCGCCGCGGAATCGAATAATTAATTATTGAACGCGTAGTATTCCAAAGACGTTCCGAGGACGGGTCGTTATATAAAGTCTTCGACGAGGACGGGAATTGCGCGGATGACGTCGTCGTTCGTTTTTATTTTTTCTTCGCGAACGGTGTCCTTGAAAGATTCGCGATTTGCGTTCGGAGGGGAGGAAAAAAAAGTGCAAAAGTTTACGCACCGCTGCGGACAGGATTCGAACCTGTGCGGGCAGAGCCCATTGGATTTCGAGTCCAACTCCTTAACCACTCGGACACCGCAGCTCGTGCGAGCGACGTCGATAATCCGCGGCATTTAAGCGCGCAAGCGGTTTTTAAACGGTTATTAAAAAAAACTTTACTCGTTATAGGTCCTGCGGGATTAGGCTTACCCGTCGTCCTTTTAACGACACTGCAGAAGAAAAAAAATAGTTGAAAAATAACGGGTCTGCTATACAGTGCTCGAGACGTTGATGTGTACCTAAACGTCGCGTGAGCGGTAAAAACTGAACGGAACTGTAATTGGGATTTGTGAATATATTGGTATCTTTATTCAAAGTAATTTCGATATAATAAATATTATTATTATTAGTTGTCATGACAACAGCAGCTTACACATTACACGCGATTTTCAATATTATTAATATTAATAAATATTATTATTAGTTGTCATGACAACAGCAGCTTACACATTTCCGTCCCATTTCCCGAGATTTAACCTAATACCGCCGTAATAGATGTTTACACATCAATAGGTTTTTTTTCGCATATATGTATATACCTAACTATATTTAACTTTATGAGTCACTCTTTTTTTTTTTTACTTCAATACAACGTAACTTATTCTTAATAATAAGGCGATATTTTACAAGAGAAAAAAAAGCGAAGCGTTATTTTTCGTCTATCGAATTTGATAATGAAAGTTAAAACAGTTTAAACTCTAAATTTAATATGAAAAACACAATTCTTGAACTGCTATAACGCGCAGGTTTTAGTATGTTGTCCGTTAGACGTAGTAGATCGGAGACAACAAATATGGATGTGCAGGCATCATAGGCGTAATTAGCACTAAATTTTAGGGGGGGGGGGCTAAAAATTAATAAGCGAAAAAAGTAAGTCTTCACTTTCAGAAATTTTTGCGCCGATTGATGCCAAAATTACCCAAATAAGAAAAAAAAAAGGTCATCAACTTTCAATTACCCAATAACTAGGAATATTAGAAAAATATAAATAAATATATAGAAAATACTGTACATTTTTAATGTAGTCAGGTTGCCTTTTGGGGGCTAAATTGGTGACTGGGAGGCTAAGCCCCCCTGTACCCCCTAGTTACGCCTATGGCAGGCATCCTCTATTGTAACAAGAAATCTCAAACGGTAAGAGCCGTATCTGTAAATATATGGACCATAATAAACGCATCCGTCGTAAACGACATAATTATATTGGTTATTGTAGGATTCACGAACTCGTATAGTCGTATACATAGAATTTAAATTTTAAATCCTGTTCTTGATTAACATATACGCTGTTTACGTTTATAGCCTACAGAAATAGTTTTCGTACATTTTCAAGCATATATTATACTAGTATATAAACTATTCAAGAATTTATTCATTGTGATCTGCAAAACAAAGATTCTATTATTGTTTGACAATATTATTGAGGGCGCGTCCATTAATAATATTTTTTAACAAAAGTAGGTTTTTTTTTTATGGGCCGCACATTTGAAACTATATAAATTTGATTACAACAAAAGAAATCGTATATAGGTATATACAATAATATATAATATATTATTGTACGTATAATATGTCGTTAGTTACGATTCACTTGAGGAAATTGTAATTTTTGTTGAATTCTGTTTGCGTTTCATCTACGTACATATATTATTACCTATACATAAAAAAAAAATTATAAGTGATATAAATTTGATTAGAAATTGAAAATGATTTACACAAAATAAGTAACACATTATAATGTATAATTTTTTGTATATACATCAGAACATATTGGATTTTGCGAATTACAGAGTATAATAGCTCGTGTGATTTATAATTCTTTACGAACAAAAATTCCGAAACTCTTTAATTTTTTTTCATTTCATATTTTTTTTAACAATTTTTAATATATATTATATTATTTATGCATTTTGTTACAAATACGTATAAGTTAATTTAATAAAATGTATATAAATTATATATATATATGTATATAAATGAGCCGGTTTCGTTATGGGATTCTCTAAATAAAGCAAATTGTCTATTCTATTACCCTGTTAAGAACAAAAATAAATAAATAAAATAAAATACGACGTTTTTTATTTATAGTGTACGTTTATATTATTGATTTAGGAGGTATTATATATATAAATATATGTAATGACGAGCTATTTGGTATACGCATAATGTTATATATTATTATATTTTCAATATTGTATAAAATACTAAATAATTAAAAATGTATTTTATACTTGCACAGAATATAGAAAATTTTTAATTTCGTCCTTAAATCCTTCACACTCCCCAGTCCACGCAATATCCGAAAGATTTTCACATTTTAAAATAAAATACTATCCGATCATTATATAGGTACGAGTTTAGAGTGTATAGTCACGTCAAGATTTCTTTTAAAATATAGTTTAGATCTTGTAATATATAATATATATAAATATATAATAACATGATCAAACGAATAAGATGAAAATCATCTAGTTATATAAATCGAAAGTAAACTATAAAAACTCTATAGACTATAATAATATATTAATTACCATAATATATAAATATATATATATGATCAAAAAGCGAAATTATATGCATATACGCAGTGACATTCATAATGAACACGCGTAAAAAATTGCTACTGTTTCAAAATGACAGTTCGTCGGAGTGTCATTTTCTGAAACGGTCTGGCGTATCGCATCGTTCTCGTGTCGTCGACTTTACGCGAATAACCTGCAGTGTATACCTATTCAATATGATAAAATGTATGAATTATAAAGTATGTTCTATATAATGTATAGGACGAGTCAAAACAAATATTTCAAATTGTCGCAAAAAAACATTTTAAAAAGATTAGATAGACAAGAGGCGAATAAAAAAGAAATGTCTACTCCCATCTACTCCTCTTATATACTCGTACATTAAAAGCTACTTTAATTTATAGATAAATCACATATATTAAGTTATACGTATGACTCATGATGCGCAACAATTTTAATAATATATTACGTTTTTAATTACAAATAATTTTATATAAGACTATTTTAAAATTAAAAATTATTTATGACACATTTTATGTAATTTAATTTAAAGGGTAAAACCATTAAAACTCATATACGAAAAATATTTTATTAATGTTTGTACAATAATATAGCTAATAAAAAAAAAAAAAGGATCGCGAAACTATATTATATATTACGAGTACATGTGCAGAGAACGCAGCATTTTTGTTTTCTCGTGTTGCACACTCTTTAAATTTCTTATTCTTCGTCAGCTCAACGGTCCATTTAGGACCAGTGCTGCCGCATCAAAATCTCTCTCCGTCTGTCTCTCTCACACGCCGTCTGTAAGAACTGTATAAGGTCGCGTCTCGGTCTATCATTTATAAATCCTTGGTCACTCAATCAATCCATCGGGTTTTGGATCGTCTTAAGAGTCTTTTTAAATTTATTTTGTTGACCAATAACTTTTTAAGAAGCTGACCGTCCGCTCTCCATGTTTCCTTTGACTATCCGGATTTTGAAATTTGATTTTATTTTTAAATATTTATATAAACATCGAACCGAGTAAAGGAGAAGGAAAACAACAAATTGATAATTCCTCTATTCTAAAATTATTATTGTTTTACAAATTTCGGTGTCGAAAAATCGGCTCGGAACAATTAAAAACATTAAATTTAAATAACTATTAAACGCATAATTTCTCCTATATGAATTATAACGTTCCGGTTTCGTATTAAACAATATTAGTGTGTCGTAGACCGCGGTAGTGCTCACAACTTTAGGCTCTGATAATCTAATAATAATAATTAAAGTATTTAATTATATATATATATAAATATTCTGTGTACTAAGATTTATGTAAACCTCTTTATTACATATGGTAATATATATAGTGTATAGCAGACGTCTAACAAAATCGCAACATTGAATGAAGTCAATTCGTTTTTTTATAAAACACGTAGGATTTTGGAAGTAATTATACTGAACGAGCAAAACTCTACGTGTGTATAGCACGAAAGACAAATGATTTAAACCATGTAATATAAAATAACTATTATACAAACAATTAATATTCGTTTCGGTAGATATGGTGCATGACTTTGACTGACAACACGCACGTCCCCACGCCTACGTAATAATCATCAATCAGACCTTGAAAACTCCAATTCAAATGCAAACGAGTTCATAAAAGAACAAGATTAAACTTTAAGTTCGTTATTGTAGTAAATGCGTAAATCCGTATAAATGATAAGTATATATACTACGTATACTTGTATAATATAATATAGGTATACGTCGTTTATTTGATTTCTATCGCCAAAAATTAGATATTATGTATATTTTACGCGTATACGTATTAACGCGAAACTTAAAATGCGAAGCAATATCAACTACCATCAAGTTCAAGTTCGTTAAAAATAAATTTTAAAAAAATCGATTGAAAAAGAAAAATTGTAATAATTTGTATTTTCGTTCGCGCGTTTAAAATATTTTCAACTCGATTCCTTATTGAACTCTCACAGAGCCAATTCATATATGAATTACATTTTACACATTGGTTTCAATATAGGTCTGATCGTGTCTCTCTCTCTCTCTCTATATATATATATATATATATATGTATATTGTGTTTACATATACTCTGCAGAGTTCCGCGTATTTACTTAAACGTATTTTATAAAACAATAAGTCATCGCAGAATTAATGCATTTCTAATCTATAAGGATTGGTACACGATAAAAAAAATCGTTTAACAGCCAGCCGTATCCCCACTTCGGATATTGCAGTGTTCTATATATACCTAATGATAACTGATAAACGATAGCCTTACGGTAGGTTATCTCAGTACGATAAATTTCACTGAACCAGTTACACCGAATTTGAATTTTTCCATTTCAGTCTCGCCGTAGTCACAGCTCACGAAACACCACCATGTCGGTTTTTGCGTTTACCGCAGTGGTCGGATTGATTTTTGCGAGTACAGCGGTGAACACGGAGGAAATCCAAATTCGCATGTGTCCGAGTGAGTAGAGCTTACTTTTTTTCTTATGCATCCGTATAATTTTATGAAATTTGTATTTTATTTCGTTCCTTATTGATTGGTTTGTTTTTCTTCGTCCAGAAACCAGATGTACCGTAAGAAACGTATTCGTAGATCCGTGTCCCGAAGCTCTGAACAATAAACCGTGTGAACTACCACAAGGATCTAATGCGACGATAAAATATCACTATACGACTAGTATGTAAACATATATTATTAATAACGCGCGAATACTCAACATAATAACAATATTAATAATAATAATAATAATAATAATAAAGTTGCATAATTTACAACATATATATATATATATATATACGTATAGCAAATTAGAATTCAAAAATAGATTGTTTTGTCGTTTTGTAATTATTATTTTTTTTTATAGCATAAAATTTGTAAATTTGTATAACGTATAATATAATGCGTAAATCAATATAAGGTATGAAATAATACATATAATGCGTGTAATATATAGTAATTATTGATTTTACGATTTAATAGTCCTAATTATTAATACTGATTCGATTTACTTTTAAATCTGTTGCGAGTGTACTTTTATTATTATTATTATTATTATTATTATTATTATTATTATTATTATTATTATTATTATTATTATTATTATTATTATTATTATTATTATTATTATTATTATAATAATAATAATAACTACGAGTACGTCAAAAACCTGGAAACGCTGCGAACAGTCGGCTGATCACCGAAATCAACAGTGCATTCACTAAGCAGTAAATATATGATATGCGCACGTCACAATGGAAGTAAATGACCCCCGTGAAAGTGACGTACATTTCGTGTATTATTGAGTGACGCCAGTGTAATAATTTAATAATATTATTTATTTAGGCACGAGGAGTTTTAAATTTGAAGATTTCCCGTTGAAAACAAAATAAACGCGATATTAATATTTATATCACGAGTATATATTTTTGAGAATTATAAAATGTTTTTCTTTTCCAATAATCGTTTACATACAATTCTTAAAAAAAAACACTAATATATAATAATAGTAATAACAACAATACTAATAATAGTATGAAAATTAAAATAGAAAAATGGTTTTCGTCATCATTTATGCATTCCGTGTGTATATTAAAGATATTAAATTCGCGATAATTCAATCATAAGTAACGTTATTTACCCATTATTAATATTCATTTATAGAATTTAAAATGAATATTGTAGGTATCTATATATAATGTATCGTCAGAAAATGCGAAGTCATTATGTATAAAACACATCACTCTCATTTTCTTATGTACATAATAGGTATATACGCGGAGAGTCATATTTATTTATTACGTTATCCATCTCTTTTTTTTTATATTTAAGTTATGAATGAAACGGAAAATCGTTAAACAATACACGGCATAATAGAATAAACCGAAATTATATCGAAATACTGAAAAAATAAATTATAATGCAATTGTTTAATAATTCAGTTTTATATTTAATTGAATACGATTCGCAGTTCATTACTATAACTGAAATGTTTAAAAGTCGAGCTAAATAATAAATATGTACGTATTTAGTAATCCATTATTTTCATACCTTAAAAGTTTTATAAGTATTTAAACTTATATACTTATATTGTGTATTTCTGTACTCCTGTTTTTCTAATAAATTTGTATGTTACGTCCACCTACGTAATATTGTACCGTACACGTAGAAAATTACAGTAGGAATAATAAAATAATACACACTCGAGCATTACGCCTCTGGTTTCAAGTGTAACATCACAAGTTTATACATTTTAACGATATATTACGCAAAAATCTAATTACTTTTTTTTTTTAATAACATAAAAATAAAAAACCAGATTTTTTTTCATATCTAATAGTCGGCTCAATACAACAACAAAAATAAAATATGTATTTATTATTTACGCAGTAATAATAATTAATTTGATTCAGCATTACGTATATTGGATACTCATAAAAACATTTTTAATTCGTTACTAATATATCATCAATTGCCAATTTTTTTTTTTAAACGTACAATTTAGGTTAGGTTTTTAAAAAAGTTCTTAATTTTTCGATACCAAAATACTTTACTTATTATCAAACATCAATATTGTGGCGTTAGATTCGCCGAATAATACTGCAATGATAATAAAATAATAATAATAATAATACACGTAGAAATAAATCGTGGAAGTAAAGCTGTATTACTCTTACTCGGCGTTGTTTGCGAAAATGTATCTACAAAACGTCCCATAATTATTATACTGACCTCTCAATCGGTCAATTGAAAATCTCAGATGGATGCGTATATCGTGATTAATATTTAAAAACAATTAAAAATCTAATTACTCGGTTGATATTAAAACTCTCATCTCTAATGGACTATTACTGAAAAGTAGATAAAACAAGCGTATATCAATACGCTGCACTGCAGATTAGATTATATAATTAACACTTTTTAAGAGTTCTTAATAATAATAATAATAAGTACGTGACGTGTTTCGAATTATTAATTAACAAACGCTTAAAAATAAATAACGAACGAAAAAAAATCTGTTTTTTTGCATATTTAAATTCGAATTTACCCATATTTAAATTTAAAACTTTAATCTTCCACTTGATTTCACGCACTTGTAAAATAAAACAATTAATCGCATATAATAATCAATTATTGATGATGTTGTAATTTGTCAATTACACGCGGATGTGGAAACAATTTCTATAAACACTTATAATAATACATCGGATAAAAAAAATGTATATATATATATATATATATATATATATAAATCTATACAGTTAATGATTTGAACGGTAATTTTTAATAATCTTCAATCGGCCACAATAATATTACAGTTATATGATACGTTGAACAACAAGTATGTTATACGCACATAATATGTATATATTGCGACGCATTATATAGAGTTACCAGCTATTGAATGTACGTGTATATATATGGTAATATGCATTGTATTTTGATGTGTTTTAATGCAATTTCTTCAAATTAATTGATAACGCGGAGTTTTAATAAAACGAAAAAACTAAGGTTCTATATACCGAAGGAATATCTCGGGTCATAACCTACTATTGTTTCTCTCTCAATTTTTTTTTTTTTTTTATAACTTATGTATAAAACGGTCCGTTATTGTAAGACCGCATAAATTATTCTAATGATTCGTCGTCATAACGTGCGCCAAAGTTCAAAACTATAAATTTATAATACAAATGCGTGTATAATATAATACACGAATAAAACGTAATATTTAGAAATCATTCAAAAATTTTTTTTTTCTAAGCCTATCATTATACTGGTGTATGTTACGGGTAAATTGTGTGTTGTAACGTAATGATAATGAAAATCGAAAAAAAATTTATCTCGCCGAAATTAAAGTATATATTTATTTACTAATAAATCCTAATATTATTAATAATAATAATAATATGTAGGCAATTATTAATGAACAATATGTAGGAAAATATATATAATAAAAAAAAATACGATAATTAAGAAAAGAAATCAAAATTTAACGTTCTATTTGAGTCGAAGCGCAGTCAATCAATAGATATTTAGGTACTAAAGCCGTAGTTGTCCGAACGTTTTCAACTCAACACGCTTATTACTATTATATACGCTTATATAAAAGACAAAATTCAATTATAAAAATAAAACCAAACAAAATAGAAATTTGAAAAATCCAAATAGGAAAAAAAATTTTTTTTTAATAATAATAATACACGTAATATAATATTACGAATGCCAACGGTATTTAACTATCGACACACTTATATTAAATTCTGATTAGAATTTCAATTATAAACGAATATTTCCAAAGCCGTAATAGAATAATAATATAATTTGTATATTGTATATATATATATATATTTTATACTAATTAAAAAACTATTATTTGGAAAAAGTTTCACCTAAAAAAAAAACATCCGTAATTAAAAATACTTATACACATATATACTCTTGTCGGAGTAATAAATAGTGTTGGTGAAAAAAAAAAAAAGCTTGAAAATACCGTATTATATTTTACTGTACATATGACACAGTTTTCGTTGAATGATAGTCCCATTTGAATAGGAAACGTATTCTTAGTGCGTTAATTGAACGCTGTTGTATATACGCATCCGCCGACATTCCATTGCAGAAGCGAGCGAATAAAAAACATTACAAGAAATTCGGACAGCGCGCGTTGGATTTTTCGTCGTTTGACACCATATACAATATATGTGGATACGCGAAATTTCTAGAAATCACATCGATCACGGTTATTATTTCGATCATCGTTAGGTTAGATCAATCAGCTAGAGATCGGTTTTTATACCAATCGTACCTACATAATATATTATTTGTTACTATTGTAGAGTTCAGAGTCTATAGTAGACGAAATGGAAAAATCTGTATGCGATTTACAACAATCTGCGAGATTATAAAGTTTTACTTTTGAATATAAACGGTAATATTTTTTTACGTTAAAAAATATGTATACCTAGACTTATATTATTAGTTGATTTAAAAAATATTTTTATACACTATTTCTAGTGTATTATTATTCCGATAATAAAATAAGAATCCCACTGCAGGTTATTCGAATTAGTAAGTTATATTAGTATAGCGGATTAATTTATAAATTAAATATTTTAAACGTTTTTTGCATTTCTATTTCAAACTACCGACTTTGATTGAAGTATTCGATACTATTATTATACTATTAATTACGCAATAACGTCGTTTACGATTAGTGTCGTTTATAAAAGTGTTATAATGATAAATGCATATACAGAATAAAGTTTAATCAAATACATGGTAAAAATTTTATCAATTTTATCGAGTATAACGACCAGGGCTGAGTCTAAAAGATGATAACTGAGAAGGCTGCAGCCCAGGAGCAAACCCAAAATTTCGCAATTATCTTCTAATCACGGATAACAGATTGCAGCAGTGAAACGCCATTCTATGTAATTCAAAACGCATAAAAAAAATAGAACACGTACTTTAATGGCAGAAGGTCGACTTATTCGACTTGTTAGAATGAATCCCGTGTGTGCAATTTTAAGAAAACTACATGCTATTCAGCTTAAGAGTATACCGGAACGCGCGCGTTGAATGAATGCCGGAGCGATGGCTAATAGCTGCTCTGTCATTGGCCGTTGTTGTCGGCAACAGTCGGCTCACGACGGTTTCCGTCAATCGGAATACCGATAGAACCTCGCCTGCGCGAACACGAATCGATTTTCGTCCGTCGCCCGGTATAATCTTAAACTGAATAGCTTATAGATTTTCACGGCATAATTTTGTACAAAAAAAAAAACAAGAAAAGTCCTCAGGTCTATGATTTAATTAATTATCTTTTTTTATTTTTTATTTTGAGCTTCGTTATTGTACAAAATTCGCTAATTAAATTAAAAGTACTAAAGATATAATATAAGATAACAGTAAATTTCCGTGTACAAAAAAATGTTGAGGCTCACTTATTTTTATTTGTGACTCCGCTGCCACTAAATTTTCCGCTCGTTAGCGGAATTATTAACTCGTGATATTGTACGAACTGGGCAGCCTTATATTTTAATAATAATAAAAATATATATATTTCTTTTCGACGTTTGTTTCAGACTTTGGCTCGACAACGCCACAGACGAGGCTGTACTCCGAAGCGCTCATGATGGACTTGCCGTTGATGGACATGGATCCGAACGCGTGCCTGTACACGGAGTGTCCCGTAGAGGCGGACGTCGAGAACAGTTGGAATTTCAATCTGTTCGTGTCGCCCGATTATCCCAGAGGTTATTACACGGTCAAGTCGAAATTGTGGGACGCCGGACAAGACGCCAAAAAGAACGACGAATGTTGTTTTAAATTGAAAATAAAAATCGTATAAACGGCGAGAAAACCGAAACGTTGGACATATTATGATGGTCATATATGTGCAACGGCGTAATATTATTATTATGTTCTTATACATATATATATATATTTATTAAAAATTAATATTATATTCACACACGCATAACACCAATATAATCTATACAGAAATTATTATCGTGTATACATTAACAAAAATATATTGCTAATATCGTATAATATTGTATAATTTTTTTTTTTTTTTTTTTTACATGTATATGTCTTATGGCTGGGGTCATTCTATAAATTTGTGCGACACCGAGAGCGTTACCATGACGTCATGAATCCGGTTCTACTCACCACCAGGCCAGGTCCCCCCACTTCTATACCGTCGTTGCCGCAGTTGCATTGGAACGGCGATGGCAGCGCGATCTATATACATATATATTATATATATATATATATATAGATAGATAGATAGATAGATAAAGATATCTATAGATATGTCTATAGGTACGAGGAGACGAGGACTAAGCTATAGGTGACTTTTTGTCACGTGAAAAAAATAAATGAGATATATACATGTACCGATGTATCTGCATGCAGTGTAGATACTCTTGTCTTTCGAACTTTTCCCCTCACCAGAGAGAAAAAAATCGTACCTATCTATTGATTTTTATTATTAAATTCTGAGCGAAGCGATAGGAAGCTGCTATTGGTTTTACAACGATGTTTATTTATTTACTTTTTCTGTGAGTACGTATTTTTGACTAGAAAGCAATATAAATAATACACTCGGATGATCCCGTCGTGCGTTACGTTTCAATGACAAAATGTGCTCTAGTTCGAACGTTTTTCGGTTTTCTCGGTATAGTGTTTTCTTGTGTGCGTAATATCATTGATTATAGAATATTCTATAATCAATGGTGATATAAAAAGACAACTCAAAAATCGGAAGAAAAATGTTGGCACTCAACAGTTTTTAAACGCGACACAAAAAACTATACCAAAATAACGGTCCGGGAGTCTTGAAATTTACATCGAATATGTGACTTCGCACTAAATATCTATATATATATACGTAAAAAAAAAAATTCCTAACAATTTCTTCCAAGTTTGGGCTATATATTTTCAACAATTATTAGGTGTGTTGAGCTATTCAAATCATAAAAGAGGTAATTTTTTTTTTTTTTTGTTATCACTTCGACAATATTAAAAAAAGAAAGAAATCCCCTTGGTCGTAATTTTTTTTTTTTTAATTACCACTTAAATTTTTCCGACAAAGCGTATTACACCTCGAAACTCCGCTCGAAATCGTTTTATCGAATGCAACGATTGCTCTCTGCAAATTTATCGTGTAATAACTATATATAACAATTAACTCTAAATCTAACAGCTAGTTATTCACCTAATCCACAATACCAGCGGCTCGCTTCGTTATTGAACCAAACGTTTTTTTGAATATACAAAAAAAAAATGAAACGCGTTTACGCCCTATAATAACAGTCGCTGCGTCTATACGATTTGGTACGCGCGCGCGCACGCGTATATATATATATGTATATAAATACAAACTGTGTTGTGTTCGCACGCGGCGGAGGCTGCGGATAATAATAATAATAATAATAATAATAATTACCTTTTGAACAATTGATTTTTAACGGTGTCCGGAAAGAGAAAAGTTTAATGATCCTTTGAGCGGAGCGGAGCGCGCGCTGCAGGGAGACCGAAAACCGGAATAAAATAACAACGATTAATTAAAAAACGCTGACGAACGACGGCCCGGCCGTAATGGCTGTACACTTTGTGCGCGCGCGTCTGTATTTGGGTCGTCGTATATAAACGGAGACCGTCTTGCGGAAACGGAACACACGTCGTTTTCGCGTTACACCGCGCGGAAGAGGACAGAAGCTCAGGAGTTGTCTGCTGCAATAGTGTCGGTCGGTCGAGCGCCGAAGCTCTCGCGCGTATCGAGAATATCATATTAAAATATTATTATTATTATTATTATTATTATTATTATTATTATTGAGAACTGCACGTATAGGTATACGCGCGAAACATTATGATACGCGTCGATAAACTTCCCGTGCTGTTGTTGCTGCTGGTGATGATTTCGGTGGTGTGCCGCGTGACCGGCATCAAACTGGACGAGGTCAGGAACGATAAAAGTAAGTGGAAACACACACTCGAGATAAAAGTAAGTGGACACACTGCTTAGGGGTCGCCAAAAAAAAAAAATGATCGTCATTTGGTCGCTGAAGTCTTTCTCTTCGCTCGCACCGTACGCAGGAGGAAGAGGAGGAGTGTGCTTGTGTTTTTTATACGCATCCTCTTCGATTGTCCGCTCTATAAACGTTCAAAATCGTTCAAAACCTTTAGGTTAGCGATACAGAAATTTGTTTCGACATCATTTTCGATTTTATCCCGATCTTTTTTCCGCTCTATAAACGTTCAAAATCGTTCAAAACCTTGAGTTTACCAATACAGAAATTTGTTTCGTAATACTATATAGGGTATTGTAGCTTATAGCTTTTTTTTTATCTCTTTTTCACGTGTTGCTATCGTATTTTTTTTTTTTTGTTATATTTGAATTTTAAGAGCGTATTTTACTAAATTAATTTTTTTTTTTTTAAATAGTACTTGATTTATCTTTAAAATGAGTAAAAAAAAATATATATACATGTCATGTATACACCTGAAAGAATATATTATATAAAGAATATAATAAGATATAAACAAATATATCGATGAAATGGGAGGGCACCGTGTATTTTCCCCGTCTGCTCGACTGCAATTTATATTTGAAATTATTATACATTTTTAACAATATATATATATGTATTAATGATTTGTTCATTATCATTGATTTTAATAATTATTAATTTATTAATCTAGTATATAGGTATCTGTATAGTAGATATAACGTCATTTAAATGTTTCGGTTTTAATGCATATTTTGAGCGCGTTTTTTAGTGATTGTACATATTTTAAGGGCATTTATAGTAATTTTGTAGGACATGAATGCGTACATATTTTAAGGCGTTTTTAGGGCATCGAGTCCCTAGTCCAAGTTATATAAAGAACACTATTCTTACTGCTATTCTTATTGTTTTCATTATTTAATTTTGTACATAAATATTCAAATTCTTTTTCCGTTATTATCACTTTTTTATTTATGTAATCGTCAATAGCTTAATAGTTTTTGCTAAAAGCCCAAATAAAAAAAACGCTCTATATACGCGTTAATAAGAATTTAAATTACTAAAACGGAGACGGTTTTTTTTTGCGTATTTATATATTTATATTTATCCACAAGAGCGAAGTACAAGGCGGCGGTCTGGAAATGAGGATTTTTTTATGTGATCTGGAGGTGACCAGAATCTGTACACGATATTTAGTAAAATTCGTTGACGAATTTGTCAGTATATTAAATGAATGTTCTGTTTAGGTATAAAAATAAATTATAAAATAGTTTATTATCGACGTTTTTCATATAATATTTGATCAAAAAACACATATATATTTTGTTTCAAAATTCCATTCAACTAACAAAAAAAAAAAGACCAAGAAGAGGATTCGACACCCGTATCCTTCCCCCATGATTACGCCACTGGACACGTATACGCACAAATATACGCAGTACACTATAAACACTATACTTTCAGACCTGTTATATCAGAATCTATTTAAACCAGATCATTCGGGCAAGTCTTCGAGCAACAACGCTGCGTCCGCGAGGACCACGTCCAGACCGTCGTCGTCGATCGACGGTGTACCGATGGCCAAACACGCCATCAACAAATCTTCGGCGACTGCGGAAGAAGTCGAAGTGTCCAAGACCCGGGCCGTTTTGGCGGACGTGAGCGGCACGAAGAGCGCGGCGTTGAACGAGAAACGAGCGGAAAAGTGCAAGGAAAAGTGTGCGGCCAACATCAAAGAGTGTTGCCGGAACGCCATAGTGGGTGCGCACACAATATTAAGTATAATACGACGTGGCCATAATATGATACTATTGTAGTTCTCAAGTGATTTTATTGTGTTTTTCGGAAACGTCCACGTTGTCAAATTTTTTCCTGACGTTTCAAAACCATCGCATATTCCATCCACAGAGGTGTATAGTTCTAGAAAATTATAATTTTCTATGGAGAATAGACAAAGTTATATAGAATAACTAGATATAGAGAACTATACGCCTCTGGAGCCTTGGAACGTGCAATGAAACGTCAGGAAGAAATTGACAAAGTGGATATTTCCGAAAAACACAACAAAATTAAAAGTTCAACGCATAAAAATTTTGATAAATTCATTCTCAAGTGAATTCCGAAACGTTCGGATTTTGAAATCTTTCGCGTTTTTAACTAAACGATAATAACCTGTACGGACCGGAATCCAACACACTCTGCAGGGTATAAAGTTTTTAAATACACGATTTCTTCTCTACGCGAAATCAATCAATTCAAATAGCCGTGTTTTTAACGCTAATAACATATTCGATTAACTTTCAAGAACTTTCAGTTATTTAATCTTATATTATAACAGTCGTTCTTAACCTTTTATACTTGACGCGCGTCCTTCTTACAAATATTTTGTTATCCGTTCTTCTCTGCCTCTACATTTTGAACCCAAAAACAGTGTAGGTATATTTAAAAATGACAATTTTATAAATCAAATTAAATAGCATTTTGTATTATTATAAATATAAAATAACTAGTTTACGTGAAATTGTTGTAAAGCCAGCTGATTCACAAAGATGCGTAGACACAAGTGCGCGGATAGCTTTTTCTATGAATTTCGGATAAGAATTGATCATCAAAAGGCCAGAATTCTATTAAGGATTTTTCATATCGAATTTTGCATCTGTCTGAAGTTCCAAAAATTCATCCTGATCATCATCATTTTTCAACTGATATTAATGTGAACGTTTTTCGTACAAAATCCAAGTCATCTCCGTTGAATTCCGGAAAGTAACGTCCATCTATATAGCGTTCTTTTGGGCTGCAGTCAAGCGTTTCAAAATATCAGTTTTTAGTGCGATTCTGCAGCAGCTGGTAGTATTCCAATGACGCTTTCGGTGTCGAAACCCGAAGAAAATTTTTCAAACGTCGCAAAGTCATTTAATTTAATTTTTCTTTTCCAATTTCGTGTTTTGCACTTAACCAAGTGCAGACTGCTCCTGAGCAGTACCTGAATTATTCCTTGGGAGAGTACCGCAGTTGAGAACCACTGGTATACAGTGTGTACCTATCTCAGCCATGTAACCTAAAACATGCGTTACTGATAGTGTTTGTTGCGCGCGTTTCGTGATATTATATTATAAACAATATTATTAGATGTGTAGGCTGAGGTGTATACGATAATGAGTGAGCAATGAGTAACCAGTGGTGCACAGCAAGTGTAATTTGTGCGTTACCAGAGACGAAAACCACGAAATAAGAACGTAATATACGCAGTAAATCGTGCATCAACCGACAATATATACAGACATAAATCTGTGTTATATAGCAGTATACATATTATATATACTTAAATTAGAAATTTTTAAAACAATTCATTAAAATAAAGATCTGGAAATTAAACGCGTTTACACTTTTTTCTCTCGCAAAAATTATATACTAGAAATAATAACACCTTATGGATAACAATGTAATAACCGCAATCTGCGCACGTATTTATGTGGTTCGTAATCGTGCCGATTGCAGTGCAGTTAAAAAATGTTTGTTGAAAGTTCGAATACATTCAAATTTCTCTGTACCGTAACATGAATGTTACCTAAGTTACGGCAATATATAATGATTCCTTTAAGACTTGCAAGGCCCGGAGCAAAATTATTTACGAGGTCTTATATTTAATTTCTATTTACTGGTGAAAATATAAAAATTTTGTGTCGTTAAAATATAAGATATCTACTTTATATTTACCTTTCGTGTTAACGATTAAGAATTACCAAACTTCCTATATTTAAAGTATAAAAAAAACTCTTTTAATAATTAAATGTTAAAAATGTTTTTGTCGAATACAATAAGAAATAAAAAAAAATACAATAAAGCTTGAAATATATTTTTTTTAAATCATGTTGATTGGCATTTTACAAAAAAAAAAAAATTATAATAATATTTATAAAGTTTAAAATAAGTTTTTAATTTTTATAGACGACAATTTAATTGACAAAAGCCACAAAAAAAACACGAATTTCAAAATATCTTCATTTTTTTCGTGTGCGAAACCCAGGACCTTAATCGCCCGTCCTTAAGGACGGCCCTGACTAACAGTATATATGAAAATATAGTCGTCGAATACGTCGTTTATACTTGAAGTTTTTGTACACGTCTGTTGTGTTTGAACAACTTAGAAATTAATAAAAAAAAATAATGTAGAAAGCGAGAATAACGTATAAAATGTTCGATTTCCCGTAAATTATTCGTGCGCTATAGCGTGTAATTAATTCAAAATATAATATGATAATAAGCTACGTTTTAAACCAGCGGATTTAACACGGACGAGCCTATAGTTATTACAATAATTACAATATTTTGAATTGCACAGAAAAGAGTTGCCACAATGCCACCGACGATCCCGTGTCGTATTTCGTCAACCCCAGCTATCCCAACGAAGACTGGGATTCGTCTTTTTGCGACTTCCGCGTGGACATCAAGAACAGAAATGTTTGTCAACTGAGGTGAGTGGATTTCCATTGCACGGGTTATAATAATTTCAATGCACCTACCTACATACGTCCGTATATTTTATTCGATTGCGCCCAGGTAAGAAATATTTACAAACGGCGCTTAGATCTAATAACAAAAAATATGAGTAGAGTTTTACAACATTTAAAACGAGAAAAGAGTGTAGTCATTTGCTAGACTCGTTATACGATTTATTGGCTCATTTTTTGAAAACATTTAGTAGAAGAATGAAGGGCCATTGAATTTAGTTTGTGAACGAGTAGAACGAGAGGGATTTTGAAATTAATTAGAGCAAGAAGAGTAGGGGAATCAATAGACCCAGAAATAAGTTTAGAGAGAGGTTAAGGGAGTTTAGAACTTAAACGAACGATAAAAACCGACATCATTGCAATTGCGATTCGAGATTTCGAGAAATGCATTTTATTTTTTTTTTTACGATTCGTTGGAAAAAACGCATTTTTGGTAAAAAAAAATCGAAAAAAAAATACTAAAATACACGCGTCAGTTTCAAATTATAAACTATAATATTGTAATAATTATTTTTTTTAACACGCTCTCGCAGTCGCCAGTGTTAGGAATTTTTAGTTAACAATACAATTTGATACATTATTTTGTGACACGCGTTACCTATGGGCTTTGAATATTATTCCAGATTGGATTTAGAAGAGTTCTCGTTGAGAGGACCACACAAGTACTTGGGCAGCTGTCGACAAGACCGTCTAATCATATCCACCACGTTGCCGAACGGCATTGGAATTAACGAACTGTGCGGAAACAACAGCGGTCAACACTGTACGCGCGATATTTATTTCTATAATATAATATCGTAATAACTTTTAAGCGATAGTCCGCATCCTCGTATACTCGTTCTCGATTTTAAGTCCACTCACGTGTAATTTCGCGAAATTACACTCATAAAATTCTAAAACGACGGATCTTACGCGTTGTACATCATAAGGAGGACAATGTATGTTTCTACTCACGTTTCATTTTATTCCTAATAGTTCCTCTATGACGCGTCCATGTTTGAATCTACAAAAAGAAGATTTCGATATTCTGATTTGAGCATGACAAAATGATAAATTACGATTTATTAGTTAATGAACCGATCTTAAATCCGAAATTGTCTTGTTCGGCTGCATACGATATTCTAACGTTGAATATTGTATTTTTGAAATTCCAAAACTTTTCGTTTGTCTTGTTGCCAGTGTACTTCCCGGTAGACCCTAAAGCCGGTGGTTCGTCCGTGTCGCTCATGATGATGACATCACAATCATCCAGATACGTGTGGAAGGTGCGTATCACCCAAATCGACTGTCTCGCCGATCCGCAATCAGTTGGTGAGTGAAAATTCAATCGTCGTTATATTACAATACGTCAATAGGATATTTGTATTTCCAAAAATAAAAAAAATACAACTAGGTTTTTCACTCATAAAATTGCATCCCGCAGTAAATTGTAAAACACACATTTCCTATGGAAAAAAAATTAACTCTTATATTCGTATAACGTACAAACAGCTTCGCTAGCGGACCAAATAAATAGTTTTATATACAAACGTCTATAATATAACTATCTGAATATCATGTAAAAAAAGTCGATCTTTAAATGTAACTGATAAAGAGAATTGCGAATATTTTCTATAGAACTACGTTCGGTGCAGTTAAAAATTTCGTTACTCCGACGTTATACCGTGAATTCCGTATTCTTACGAATCCCTTATTTTGACAAAGAATTACAAGTGCTCATTTTTAGGTATACTGATTACATATTAATATTTTATCTGAAACAAGTGAATCGGTTGCTTCATACTTGTATATTGGAGAGATTTTCTACGTTTAATTTACTATTTAGGTAGTTATATGAAAAAGGTATACATGGTCTACGTAATAATAAATGATATTCTGCGTCTTTAAATATATTTTTTGCCTCAAATATTTTGTATCATATATTTACTATATAAATATAATATTAACAAAATTGTATATTATACTTATATTCACTTTGTTTAATCAGTAAACTTTACGCGTATATGGTACCTGAATTATTATCCGTATTGTAATTAGGACCTGTTAAGTTATTTAACGCGTTACATTCTTTTTTTTTTTTAAATTAATTTTTATAAAGTTACTTTTTCTTTAACATTACGTGTTAACTTTAAAATATTTGTGCATATAATTACTGAGTTTATAGTAGTTTAAGTTTGGATTGCATTCACGTTTACACGGTATATAAATCCAAGGGTTCTCAGACCTTTTATGGGTCATGGACACCTTTAAGACATAAAGATATTTTAAACAATTTTAATGTTGATTTAAAAGTACTATTACGTTACAAGAATAATTATATGCATACATTGTGTTATGTAATTAAATACGCGCAGACGTTTTTGTTTAGAATTATACAAATTATATGCGAAAAAAAAAACTGTGATTGAAAAATTCATTTCAGCTCGTGATATCTGTTGTTGTTTTTTAATATTTTTGCTTCGAACAAGAACCGTCTTGGAAAATGCATTGCCCGTATACATCATAATCATCTTTGCAGACGTCCGATCTGTTTCGCAATTGAGTTTTTACTGCGTGACCAGTGTAGAAAATCCAGACTCGCAATGGGGAAATTATTATTATTATCGCAGTCGTTTGACGAAAAAATTAAATATTTTCGTGTTAAGTATTTAAAAAAAAAAACTTCAAAGCCATTCCGTACACCCTTTTTTCACTGATTATTCGTCTATACGGTCCCTTCGTTCCTATATAAGTGTCCACAGACCACCGGTTAAGAACCCCTCGGTATATAAATTAATACGTAAGACGCTGTGTAAGGTCTTATAAATCATTTTTCACGCACTATATTTCCATTGCGAATTACAAAGGTTTTCAACTTTTTAAATATATTTATATTTGAAGTTGACGAAACACAATAATATAATATTTTAATCCATTACCCGACATCGGTGTTTCGGTTGAGATCTCGCGAGATTCCAAGCAAAAAAAAAAATAACAATAATAATAACGCGTGTACCCGTTTCATATAATATACTTATTATTATAGCACCTACCGGATGTCTACAATATCACACCAGCCTCAGCGGCACCATACAGAGCTTCAACTACGCGGGCGGTATGTACCAGTCGGGACTAGACTACGCGATATGCATAAAACGCTCCGTGAACACTTGTCGGGTCGAATTCCAGCAGGTGCCCGGCTCCATATTCGGTATCAACTCGATGGAAGGTCAGTGTATATACGTATTATTAAAGTATAATATTTTTTTTGAAATACATTTATTAAAACAATACGATATCGTTTTACACCGCGCGGTTAAGGAACTGCATCTGTTACCTATACTATATATACACGTTAAACCGGATTCAAACGTAACGATGTGATTGACAATTAATCGTTCAAATTAATCGAAAGAGTGCGTACTGTTTATACGCTACGATTTCTTGCCCAATATTCTTTGTCGACTGCGGTTCACTCGGACCTCAGTTTGCCATGGAGGAAGTACTGTTGTGGTCGTCACATATCGTTTGTTTTTCATTCACTCGAGAAGTCTCGAGGACTTTGTTTAACTTCCATGATCACTCGAATAAAAATAAAAACAATTGTCAACGAAACAACGAACTAGTTCTACGCAACCTTCTCCGTAAACAGCCAATGCAAACTAAATCAAATCGTAGCGATAAATGGTTGCTACACATTTACACGTTCCAACTTATCGCTATACGATTCGCAGAAATTGATGCCGGCCGGCATCGATCATCCGATCCAATTCCAATAAATCGCTACAATGTCCTATTATTTATACACAACGATAATAATTATTACGAAATTACTGCGATAGACTAATAACTATTGATTTGCGTCAGTGCACTAGCCAAGGGGAATCGAGCTGAAGGGGCGCTAGCCTCCCTTCTACCGTGAACCGTGTTTTGTTTTACATTTTTTTTTTTTTATTGATTTCTTCTAACTGTTTTTGTAGTATACGATATGATAAATATTCATTGAAATTTTCAAAATTTTAGGACCGTTATTTTCGATACGACTAATAAGTAATAACTATATTGATTTGCGTGGTTTTTGACGAAATCTCGGTTTTTTTTATGACGCGTTAAAATACACAATATTGAGGAAATCGAAAACATTTAAAAACTATAAAGTGCCAATAAGCAAAATTTACTACCGGATTTATACTAAGCACGTATATTGGAGCATAGTCCTATATACAGTCGAAAAGTTATAAACACAAAAAAAAACATTAAAAAATATAAAAATCATTGTAAAACCGTTGTCTTCTTCGCTGTTCCAGTCAAAAAAAAAAAAGTTTAGAACTAGTACAATAATAATTAATATAATAATATATATTTCACAATATATTCGTGATTTTTTTTTTTTTTTTAATGTGAATATTAAAACGATAAAAATGATTTCTTTTTGGACCAAAAAAATAACATTTTAATGAGTGTTAAAATCAAATTTAGATAATATTATTATATACTCTAATAACTATGTAATAACGCGTATTTTTTAAAATAATAATGGCGGAGCTTGTACGCGAGCCGATGATACAAGAGTTGTGGAATTAATATTATATACTGGCGGAGTTCACACGAGCCCGTTTGTCATAAATTTTGTTTTTTAAACGTCAACCTATGCGGTTTTAAATTAAAACTTTTAATAGTATAAATTCTTAAAAAATATATATATATATTATAACGAGAATTCACACGAACGTTGATTTTTTTTTTTTTACTTTTGATATGCGGTGAATATTTTCCGATTAATAAACACGAGGTGAAGAGGAGAGATTATATATTGTAGATTTGCGCTGTGCGCGGCGGCATTTTATCAGAAATGTTTAAGCCCGCGGTATTTAAATGAAAATTTCTCTTCTAATCAAGATTGTACGAGTTACAACGGCAATTACCTATCAAAAAAAAAGTAATAAATACATATTATTACGCAATAAAGATATCCGTTTTCACTGAACCAAAGCGAAAAGCGAGTCCCGTGACCAAATTATATTTGTGGATAATAATATATTGTTGAATATTTAAATTTAAAAAATCCATATATATAGGCTGTCTTTAAAAATCAAAATACATTTACATTTGTTTAGGGCAGGGGTCGGCAACCTTTTTATCCATATTTTTTTTTCAACTTTTCATCGAGGCCCATATATTAAAAAATAATCGTTATATTAAAAACACAATATAATATTTCAACATCTCACATAACTGATAATTTTATTAAAATATTAAAAATAATGTAACGCGCGAGTTTTGATGTTCGGTTGTCCTTATGTATTCACAGCTATTTCCGAACAAAACATCGTTGGGGGGAAAAAATCTATTTTTAAAACAAAATTTAAAAACTATTATTAGGAAATTTCAAAAAAAAATTGTAAGTGTACAAATATTTAGTGCGATTTTTGAGGTTGAAAATTTTCCACTAATTTTGTTCATATACGCTTTCGTATTAGACATATTCGTTAGACTGCTTTCGAGTTTTGGTCGCTTATGTTAACCGCGGAAACAACATTATGTTTTTTCGATATTTAACAAACGAAAATGTCTGTTCACCGCAACGTCCGCTGCCGCAATTATTGTTTAGCAAAACATTTAATACCTTTGAAATCTATTTCAGAAAAGTTTGAATCTATTTTGTAAGTCTTTCTTTTTTCTTGCTTCACGTGCCATTCAGGCGCTTTGCAGCTCCTACCAAAGCTGTCCAGCCTTCTCGATCATCTGCATCTTCAGTACTTGCTCCACTTCTTAAACTCTTTAAGTTGCCTTTCACTCGGTCAGTCCACCGATGACGTTGTCTTCCCATGGGTCGCGTTTTATTTTGTAAGTTATTATTTTCTCTAATCGTTGTTTTGCGGTTTGGCGCGATTTCTCCGCATCTGCAGTATAAGTTAGATCCAAAATCTCCAATGTCAACAGAAAATGAGTTTTGTAACAACTCGATATTTTGCTCGTGCACGTATCACACAGAAGTCAGAAAATCTTATTGAAAATTCGTTTTGTAGGTTTTCGATTATTTTTTAACATTTTCATCATTTCAAGTATACCTCGAGAAATATTTACCGACGCCTGCAGGTGTTAAGCACGAAGAAAATGGCCTATAAATAAATATTATTCCTTGAACGATTTAATAAAAAAAGTGAACGAAATTTCGCTGGCTTGTGATCGGAAAAACTCGCCCTGTATGTTTTTACATTTATGCTGAAATTTCTTGTAAACACGCTTGGAAAGCTTTTTTCTCCACAACCGACACACCGTAATTTTCATAACACGACCAAAAATAATATTTTTTTTTTTTTGTTCAAATGTAATATAAAAAAATATTCAATGTCCGACGTCTACTTACAAACGATTATACGAATATGATCACAGCAGCTGCTTTGTAATCTCGTTTTAGACGCTTATTGTACTTCATCTATATTTATTCCCATATTATAATAGACTTATCTAACCTGGCGTAAATAACTGAACGGTTTTAACTCGACTAATAAAGTATGTATTATCATAAATCGTAACACTTCGTTTAGGCGTGATGTATTTTTTTCTCGGCTATATTATATAAAACGTCAGATCGGTACTTTTGTTCTGATATATTATAACGCGAACAACGAGTAAAACAACTTTTTTTTTCTTTAGTTTGTGCGATAAAACTATATAATCATATAAACGTAAACGTGTAAAAATGAATTTCTGACCGAGTTCCATTCGGAGAAATTAGAAGAAGAACACACGGTGAAATATTTAAAAAATTAGAGATACCTCCCTTATACCAGGTGCTTCCAAAATATTCACAAAGTACCAGCTATGCAATAGCAGCAGATGAAATCTAAACTATTCCGTGTTATGGTAAACACCGTAAAACCGCATTTACGTATACAAATTACAATATGTAACGTGTGGTTTGAAAAACTAAGAACTCTCGAAAAACAGAATTATTGCGTACCATTCCCACGATGTCCGCTGTTTATAATACAATAAACTGCTCCTGCAGTTCTCCTATGTATAATCGCGGTTGACTATATATATATATATTTCCTCCGTCTCGCAGACGGACCGAAAATCCGAATTTTCTTTGCTAGTTTTATTTTTCGTAAACGCCACACGTGTATACTAAGGCGATTAATCGATTGATAGTTACCTATTTTGCACAATAACTGAATAAAACGCCTGGTCATTATATATGGACAGAGTGATTTTCTGCCTCCACAATAGTGTTTTCGACTATTTTTTTTTTTTAAGAAAACCTTATGATTTTTTCGTCGAAATCAACAATATCGTATAAGACAACTGCAGAGACAAATCGGGTTTCAACAAAGCTTGTAAGTAAAAAAAAAAGTGTTATGCAGCGCGATTCCACAAATTCACATTCGGTATACGTTTAATAAAATATCGTCTAAATGATCTCAGGATAGGAGAAGAAGAAAAAAAAAACTGTAAAAATTAAACAAATTAAAACAAGTATACGGCACACAGCAGGAGAATCTTATTGTATATTTACCGCAGTAATATTTTAATAGTCATATTAAGGCGAAAAAATAATTGGTGATTGTAAACACATTATATTATTATAATAATATGCGTATTATCGGCAAAGCGATGAACACGCGTACAATAGACATTCTATATATGATAATCTAATAGGAATTCTCTATAATAACACTGGTACCTATATACCTTGGCACAATGTAATAAATTTTTAACGTCATTTTAAATCGTGCCAGCGGGAAATCTGTACAACGTAGATTCCTATACGATCCCTATAGAATACAGACGGTGTATATATTAAGTGAAGTATAAATAGTTTATTATTTATTATAATAATGTCGTGTGTATATAAATGGTTTTGAAAAAATTTTTAAATCTAAATACGTTTATTATTTTTATATAATATATGTAAATTATTTCATTGTATTACAATAAATTACGTTTGATTCGCCGTCACTGTATTACATATTAAAATAACACGAATTGCCATCCTCACTGCAATTACCGGGAGAAATTAATAATTAATTTAAAAATTTTTTTTTAAATATTTTAATTAAAAAAAAAATAGAAATTAATTTCTACTTTTTTCCCCGGGGACAGATATCGTATCAAGAAAAAAACCAAAAATAAATTAAATTCAAAAACCTACGAAAAACTTTGTTAGATTTATATACCGTATAAAGTAGTTTTCGTGATTTTTTTTTTTTTTGAGTGCAATATAATTTTACTAAAGTACAATATTAATATCGTATTAAGTTTTCGAGTATTAAAACCGCTCTGAAATTACCGCTTTTATGAATTAAGTATGAAAAATGAAAATTCAATATTCGCTATACTATGCAATAGCCCAAAACCGATAGGAATATTAAGACGGACAAAAATCTCAAGTCAATACTTTTGGACGTACGATACAGTGGCGTATTTACGGGGGGTCCAGTGGTACTGGACGGCCCCCCAGTACCAAAAAAAAAAGATTATCCAAAGGTATTTTTTTATATTTTTTATTTAATACCTTATATCAACAGTGGCGTGCCCAGGAATTTTCAATGGGGGGGAATGTTATAAATAAATAGTAATAATACATTTTAAATTTTAATGAATTGTCATGGTATAATACCAAAAATTTAAATGTTTATGTTTCAAACTCTCCAAAATCGTTTCTAGCTTATAATTATGTACATTTGTAAATTGTTCTATAATTAAAATTAATTTAAATTATAACACACTATAGTCGGGTGAATGAAAAGTGGCCGCTGATCTTTACGCTGCCGGTGGTGAAAACACGTCAGGTTGGGGTAAAATAGTTCAGTTATACGTGCTAAAATCGTGATAACATTGATATTATAATCACAGAATATATTATATGTGCTAATACTTTTACTCGATAGGTTATCATAGCTGTATATTACGTGATAACAACAAAATGATAACGCATTTAAGATTTTTAATTTCTTACTGATTTTGAGGACCCCTAGGAAAAAGGTTGCTAACACATTGGCCAGCGGCCACTTTTCATTCACCCGACTATAATACCAAGTTGTTCAATTAATATAACATATGTTATATATAGTGAATGTTTATTGTCATAAGTAATAACTTTTCGCTAATAACTAATGAAAAGTATTAAGTATAATGACTCTAAAACTGCAGCTCTTATAACTAATAAGTTGTTTTCTGTAAGTCGGCAAAAAAGACAATGGGGGGATATAACCCCTAACCTCCCTCCCCCTGAGCACGCTACTGTATATCAATATATCCTGTTGGAATTTTCAAAAAAAAAATTTGGACCCCCCAGAAAAAAGTTGAAAATACGCCACTGATACGATATAATATAATATTTTATTTATAATTGATTTTCTGTTTTTAACGCGAAAAATAAATAAAAATTATAAAATTATTGTAACCATCCGGACGATTGGATTTCGTTTCCGCAGGCGCGTCGCTCGAAGAAGGCATCGGTCGGGCGGGCGAGGTGAGCTGCGATCTCGTCACGCACGACTACGTGCACATACCCGGCGGTATGTTGGACATCGGCGAAGAGATTTTGGCGGCCACGGGCAACGTGGAGGTGTACACGCCGACGGCGGAAAAATTCTGCGGCCGCAGTCTGTCCGGTCTGGCCATTCAGGAATTCGCTGAAAAAATCAAACTAAACGACCCGCTGGGAGCGCAGGACAACAACACGATCGCGACCCCGGTGACGAGTAAGTGTGTTAATGTAATATTCGAGAGCTGCAGTGCAGGAAATCGAGGTGTAGGTACACTTCGCGACGCGAAGGAAAAACAAAAATTTATTCCCATTTTTATATGTTTGCAAAACAGCGGCAAAAGTCTCCTGTGTAAAAGTCGAAGAGAAAATGTTCCAGTAAAATCTTTGTACGCATTAAAATATATTAGAAAGTCTAAAAATGTTAAATTATATATGCGAATAATCGGCCTATATACGTAATATTATATCGTGGGAATTAATTATAAACAGATCTCAACAGTTAACAAAATTACGTTTACTACTTTTGTATTACATTGGTTTTTCTTTTACTTTAATAGCTCTTAAATATTAATATATGCTTACGCGTCTATATATACGTCAGTGGCGATTATAAGGGGGCGGTAGGTATCCCCCATGGGATTTGATATTTTTTAAACTTAGTATATCTCTGACCTAACAACATCGACTTGTGTCATGTAAGTACTAATAGTTGGTCCAATTATGTTATGGTTATGCTCCATTTTCGCCCCTCCCCCTTTGAACATCATGTATAAGGCAGTAATCAGTGCTCGACCGACGATCAGCGCGTACGGTACGCGCTGACAGTGCTCGCTGATCGTCGGTCGTGATCGAGCGTTTAGTGTTTGGTTGACGACAAACTCGGTCGGTCGTGTACGACTATACGAGTAAACGTGTAAACGTTAAATAAACACTAAACGTGTAAAATAAATAGTAAACGTGTAAACGAGTGTGCAACAAAGAAAGATGAATCCTTACGTTCATTTCATATCATTGAAATACGCGAAATAATAATAAAAAAATAATAATAAATATTGCATATGTGCGTACGATCGGTCGCTTGGTAGCTCGGTCAGTGTCAAACTAAACAGTAAACACCCGCGTATACCGACAAAGCGCGGCAGCCGGTCGCAATAAAAAGGGAAGAGAAAGTAGTCACCAGATAGCGCTACGACACAACATAGAGGGCGTGGCAGAAATGCGCTTATAAATAGCGGTCAGAAACCATCGGACCGCTCAGTGTAGTCACGGCGGTCAGGCGTGAACAACGTATAGTTCGCGTCTGTCTGCGCTGTGCGTGCGTGCGTGTGTATGGTGTTCGAGACTGACCGCTATTTATATGCGCCTTTCTGCCACGCCCTATATGTTGTGTCGTAGCGCTATCTGGTGAGTACTTTTTTCCCCGTTTTATTATTATTTCGTTTACGTTCCATGCACGTTGTACTTCCTTTTTTTACATCTGCATTTCTTCTCGGTACATTAATAGATCTATCGTTGGCAGAGTGGTTAGCTCCATTTCCCCCCCCTTGAACATCATGTATAACCGCCACTGATATACGTACCCTGTAAACGCGCTCGTTAAAATTTCGACTTCCCAGCCAAAATTTTGAAATTATGCGCCAAATTATTATTTATATTATTCGATTATAATTAATTATATTTAACTATAGTCTTGATTTATTTTTAACTTTTCAGTAATTTTTCACCGACTAAACAGTATTGCTATTTAATATTTATTTCACAAGAATGCCAAGTAATATTACTATTTCATTTCGATTATTCTAATTTTAATCTGAAATATTCACCGACTTTGCCAGTGCACATATACCTACGTATTATATTGGATGGCGTACGCACTTAATCGCGTGTGGAGTATTAAACGAATAAAAATATTTTGCGATTCAAAATAATCGCGGGGTTAATTAATATAATTCGTTTAAATAGTTTTTTTTTAATATTGGGATCTGGGTTAATTATTAAATATTCCGTTTTATACTATAAAAAAAAATATGACCAAACCTAACCTAACCTAACTTAACCTAACCTAACCGCGCAGAAATGAATGTAGTAAATGAAAATGTTCAGAGAAAACGAGCTCGCGAATAAATAAATATATATATATATATATCGTTAAAATATGTATATTAGAATTTCTTTTCGACATCTTATTATAATATTAAGACAATTGCTTGTATTATTTTACATTCCGAATGATCTCTATGTAGTTCTATAATTTAATATGATTTAAATTGCGTACTACAACGGAGCGTTGAACACGAGGTACAGTAATAACTAATAATTATATATATATAGTGAACGGAGAAAAGGATTATAACAAAATATTATAATATACCTACGCTGCGCGAGTGTTTTACGAGAAGAGAAATAAACGAAAGTATATATAATATTTTAAACCGTTGCGGCGATAATAATATTTATATTATGTACGGGGTAGACAAAACTATATAATGACCTGGAGAAAACCATGCGCGCGGAGAAATATAATATTGTATATTGTTGAAATATTGCGGTTAATAATAATAATTATTTAAAAATTATTTTCGCGTTACAGCTTACGCGTCTGGACCGATTATAATCAGATTTCACACGGACAGCGTAACGGTGAAAGAAAGGGACATGGGATTTTCGATCGCTTACCAACAACTCGGCACGGGATGCAACAAGAACAAGATCAGACGATGAATATTGTTAATATTACTATTATTATTATTATTATTATCTATATTATATATTTGTGTACAGTTTTTCAACTCTATATGATCGATTGTGTGTGTGTGTGTGTTTTGCGAATATTCCGTTGGCGGCCGATCGAGAACTGCGAATAAATCGCTCGAAGAAATCATTCGATTTTTTTTTATTTTTCTCCTTGTACAAAAACCTATATAAATTATATTAATATTACATATATTTATATATAGACGACTAAACAAAATCGATTGTATATTATTTTAACGAACAGTGTTAATAAATTATGATCGTGTTAACCGCGAATTCTTCAAACCGCGTACCTATACCTATAGTTTTTGAGTTTTGTTATATATTCACATAATAACGACTGCGAATATACATATATAGCAGGGGCGTATTTATGGGGGCTGATGGGGCTCCAGCCCCCCGAAATTTCAGGAACTTTCTTTACTAATTCCTATGCCCTATAGCTATAGGATGTATATATTTAATTAATAAATTCCTAATATGTAGTTGTTTTTTAAATGTTGAGAATTTGGTAATTTGTCCTATTTTTAAGACTTAGTCTTGCATTAGAATTTAGAAATATGTAATTCAACAATAATATTTACTCAATGCCTCAGCCCCCCAAAAAAAAATTTCTAAATATACGCTCCTGATATATAGGTACGCGTATAATATGCAGCGTTGGGACTAGATAACTAAAAAATTGGTGAAAAGTAAAATATGGTAGGTATGTGTAAATTTATTTAGACACAAAGGTCATTAAGACAATTAAGATTTTATATCTAGATAAATTTATGATAATTTTTTTTTTTTTTTTTTAATTTAAATATTACATTTTTATTTTTTTTTTTTTATTGATTTCCCTACACCGTCGTAATTTTAAAAACAATGTAGAAATTATCGAAAAAATGTATTATTGAACAAAACCGCCTGATAATTAATGTGTTCCAACATAAAACTCGTATTATGCAGAAAATTACTAAAAAAAAATGTTGTCAATATATAAAATTAAATTGAAAAAGAAAAGAATTTTAATCTCGTTAATAAGCAAATAATAATGAAAAAAAATTATCCAGATAAAGTTATTTAGATAAGTGAAATTTTCATCTAAGATGAACTTGACATTATTTATCCGGATGAGATAAAATATTTATCTAAACAGGTCTCAAAGTATTTTACATGACATAATGTTATACGCGTTAGAATACGTTTACGCGATTTGCACTAAATTTATTTCGAAAATAGAATAGAACACCGTTGTGGTAATCGCAACAATGTGCAGACTTTGAGACAGGATGGGGCAGTCAATTTTTTTTTTAATCCTCAAAGTATTAACAAGAAAATCATTACCAATAAAACACAGAGAAATAAGCGGTGTTATATAATCAACGTTATTACATATTTTGTTTGAGCCAACAAGTGGTTACTGATATGGGCATTTTCATTGGCTAGTATACCAAGTCGTCAATTGTACCTACATCCTGGCAAGTTCACGACGCACTGCAATATATATGCTCATCAGATTGGCTTTCGCCGCATTCACATGTGTCCGGTCCTTCTTGGTATCCCCACTTCACCGTGTTTGCTTTTGTTTTAGCTACTCCTGCTCTTAACCTGTTTATTGTTTTCCACGTTTTCCACGGTAGATTACCGCCTGATGGTAAGCGTCCAGCAGGTGATATATTGGCTTGTAGATCTTCTCTCCATTCACGTAATCTGAATTGGTCTGAGGGGGGTCTTGGGTCGCGTTTGAATTGGCAATAATTCGTGATTTAAGTCTCCTTTGGGCTCCTGAGTAACCGTACACACAGGGTGCCTTTTTGGTCCTTTCTATACATGTGGCCACATGTCTCCGTATTCCCAATGAAATTATCCCCACTAATGGATAGATATATTTTAATGGCGTTGGTTTGAGACATCCAGTTATCACCCTACTGCAGGTTTCATTGAATGCTGTATCGACGTGTTTGGTATGTTTTGATTGATTCCATATTGGGCAGGCGTACTCGCAAGCGGATAGAAACACGGTGCAGCTAGCCCTGCCAGTAGTTCGGACCGTGTTTGGCGTTGCTCTCCACTTGCTACCCGCTAGTTTTCGTATTAGGTTATTCCTCGCTTGAACCTTCGTTTTTGTTTTCTAAAAATTTCTTCATTTTTTTTTTTTGTTTAATAAAAATCGTTAACATTCCTTTTATCAGTACCGCCTGCACTTGATAACAGTTCACCACAGATATTGTGTACGTCTGTGCAGTTCGCCTTATTTTATCCACAAATATATAATATACCATTGCCATGTTAACTAATATATATAACTAGAACTAATATATATAACTTAGTATATACACAGATTAGATGAATATTCATATATTCAATATATTCATCTAATCTGTGGTATATATATCTGTGATTTTATCAGACGTTTATTTTATCAGGCACGATTTGTGATTATAATATCGACTGTCACGTATAACGACATTCCTATGGTGCAGAAATATTTTTCTCCCGTAACCTTCTCATTATAAAAAGTTATTACCCCAAGAACAGTTCGTTACAGTTCTCGCTGGTCGTTTTGTTGAAAACCTTACATAAATCCATTTGTATCAATTCGTACGATATACGAACATGTACCAAGCAATCGTAAGTTGTGGCGTCGCGATCGCATTAGGAGTGGGTAAATATTAATAATTCGTTTTATTACCTACGTATCGTGTGCAAACGGTTTTCCGAAATTATATGAACTACTTGTGTTTAAAGGATTGGCCATATACAGTTTAGTACGATACCACCAGAATACGTATATCGAAGACGACGAGGAATACAGTAAGGTGTACGACGAATGTAAAAAACGGATGGAATTTGACAACAAAAAAATACTTAAAAAACTATAGATCGTCGACGAATCTCGTTACAAATATGGCGTTGGCCGATTTTGTTAATTTTATCGTATTCCGACGTATAGGTTTTAACGATGATTCTCACAAAGTCGGCTTCGTAAATACAAACGTACAACACGTTTTCGTTGCAAGTGCTATCGTTTTTACTTTTTTTTTTTTTCCAAACGTATCAACGAAAATGGACATACACGGCTACACTAACCGGTATTTTATACTAATGTATATATATATGATTATAATTATTCGTTATTATTTATTTTGAAAAATATTTTTTTTTAAAACGTTCAGTAACATAAATTATTTCTTTCATTTCACGTGTAATCAAATGTTTATTTTGCTATGACAATAATATAGTTTTTTTAAAGTATGTCGTATCCATTTCTTTGACGTCTGTTTATTTCTCTAAGGTTTGCATATAATATGACGATAACGTTTTCTTTTTCTTTATCATTACGTTTGCAACAAGAACGACGGCTACTGAGTTCTATACAATTGCTTTATGCGCACCATTGTAAATCAACAGATTATATTTATTATTTTTCCGTAAAACTTAAAAACCTGCCCGTATTGTTTTTTTATTTTAAACATACTTAACATACAACATTTTTTTAAAACTTTTTTTGTTTTTGTTTTTTACTTTTATACGACTTACAGATTAATTAATTTTTTTTAAATTATTATGGCAAATGAAATATTTGTGTGTGTCTTTGAAATTTGCGTAATATAAAAAACTTGGCTCGAGTGTACACGTATTCGATTTAAATATTAATCGCACACTACACAGTTGTTTTCCTATTTCATATAATAATTAACACGTTCACTTACATCTTTATTTCCACACGTTTTTATTCTCAAAGTAATCAGATTTAAATACAAGATAAATGTTTCTAGTACAAAAATAATTGATTTAAAAACGCAATTTTAATTAATTTTTTTTTTTCTCAAAAATTATACGTTTTAAAATATCGATATTGTTATTACAACAGCACATTTGTATCGATCGTTATATTTATTTTTTTATTTAGTGTCTAGTGTTCAGTACTAATGTCACGATGAAATTATACAGAAGGTACTACTATTAAACCATACGATTTGACAAGTGATCATGAATCACAGTTTGGAACATATTTTGGTTAGCCTGGAGAGTACAATATGACGTAATAACAAATATACGACAGAAACGAGCACTAGATTCACTTTAAAGAACAACGATCGGGATTGAATCAGACAGCCATTTAAAAATCGCATAATATTTCATGTATATAATATACATTTATTTATCTTATTAAATATTATTTAAAGATTACAAATTATAACTGTTTTGACATATAAGGTCCGTCCAAGTGATATCCGAGTTTCTTATAATAGTTTCTAGTACCAACACCTACAAAAAAAAAAAAGTTAATAATTGACCAAGTGTAATAATCGTAAATTATTACTTCTCAAGTAGAGGTTAAACACAATTTATAAAATACATATAGTTTTTTAATATATAAACACTTAGTGCTAACCTGAAATTACAGCCATTTTGGTGGACTTGTGTTCTTTCAAAGCTATTCGTTCGGCTTCTTCCATTAACAGCATGCCGAATCCTTGATGCTGAAATTTCGTTGGGTCTCTCGCACGAACAGGTACTACGCTACCGTACACATGCAATTCTCTTATGATCGAAACTCTGCCTTTCAGTTCGGGTCTACGCATAAATACATTTATAATTTTCCAATAAACAAAATTTCAATCTATTATTTGTTATTACCTAAACGAATCTGTACACTTGCGTAATCTCAATAAACCGATTAAGATGTCTTGTTCGGGGTCCTCGTATGATAAAAATGTTTCCCAGCCATTATTGGCAACATAATCTCTGCGTATTAACTCGATCTGAAATTGTATAAATATTACAGTTTTAAATATAAACAATTTTTTAAACCAAAAATTATTTCAATCATTTAATGGTTTTGTCGTGAATACGTACTTCATATGGGCGAACTTTATTGTGTATTTCTTGAATTCCAACTTCTCTAGTACGAACATCACGACACTGTAAATTTAGATCTTTCATTCGTGCTAAAGCAAGTTCACGTAGATTTCCATGTTCGACGCCAGATCTATGAAGATAAAAAAACAACTAATTTAATATTATTTTTAAATTAACATTTAAATTTGATATGAACTCAATTAATTGTTCTAAAATTGAAAATAATTTTAGCAATACGATTCTTGTGCGCTTACGTAACTAACGGCATCGGAATATCTCTTTGAACTCTGTATACACGCGTCCACGGAGGAATAAGACTTAGTATGTGTGCAATTAAATCAACAAGTTCGGACGGAGAATAACTACGATACCGCCCGCTACGCCATAGCTCATACAATCCGGTACCTCTCATCACAAGAGTAGGGTAAATTTTTAGACCATCGACGCGATAAGCTGGGTTTTCAAAGAATTCCTAATAAAAAAAAAAACCAATAATTAAATTTAATCGGTATATTTCTATTTGCCGTCAATACCTTAAACTGTTGAAAGTCTCTTTCCAGATCTACATTAGGTAAATCGGGCATCATATGTGATACAACTTTAAACCCACAATCTTTAGCGAGATTAAACGTCTCGCACACCGCTTTAACTGTATGACCTCTGTTTGTGTCTCGTGCAACATCTTCAAACACGGACTGAACTCCGATTTCTAATCGCGTGCAACCATAGTTTAACATGTCTGTCAAATGCCTATTCAAACAATAGTCTGGTCGAGTTTCAATAGTGATGCCAATACATTTGACGTTACTTCTTTCTGAATATCTTAGGAGAAATTATAAAATCAAGATTATAATTTTTACATGTTTATTTATATACCAATAGTCCATTTATTATTATACACACTTTACAGCTTCTCTAACATTAGAACTCGTGTGACCCGATAAAGCGTCGTGTAAATTTCTAATGAAATAATCACGATAGTCTTCGGGTAAACTCATGAAAGTACCTCCCATCACTATGAATTCAACTTTATCGACATTATGGCCTAATTGTTTCAGCTGTAAACATACACACACGCATTTATATAATGTGTATACAATTACTGAAATGTTTTAAACGTGTTTTAATTGTAACGTTTACCTGTTCGACTCGATGACGAGTCTGAACATAAGGATTGTAATGTGCTCGGATCGCTCTCATTGAAGTAGGTTCATAACCAGTATATGATTGCGTAGAATATTCAAAATCTGAATCCGGACCTCCAGGGCAATAGACGCATATATTTCCTGTCATATTTATGTGAGGACAACGGTGCGGTTTACACATAACTGCTACAATAGCTACCTGTTTATAAACAAATACGTAAACTCATAATGTATACCGATTTAAATTGAATGTTTTAAACTCACTCCACTAGCCGTCCGAACTGGTTTTGCTTTTAATTTCGGATACAGTAATTTTTTAGCATCATTAGGAACGGCAGATATAATATCAACTAGTCGAGGAGACGATTTCAACCCGTATTTCGACGATATCTGGGATTTTAACTTGTTCAAGTTTACATCTCGATTTTCCTTTTGCGCGATCAATAATTTCTGAATAATTTCTGCAACTGTGGATACCATCCGTTCTTCATGGGTTAATTTGGATATGTTTTCTAAAACACAATTGTTTTTTTAAACATTACGTATAATAATAATTTAATGCGTATTTTATGTCAAAAACAACAGGGCCATCACAATTGGTTTACTTTTCTTCCTTTTTCGAGTAATTAGCTTTTATAATAATATAATTGTATTATTTACACTTAAACGATTTGAAATAAATTCCTGTCTTCGCCAAAAGCTTAATAGTAAAAAGAAAAAAAAAAATCAAGTAATTTTTTTTTTTTTAATTGTCAATATTTAACCTATTGCATTATATAAAAAAAAAGTATGGAAATTAGGACACGAATTCATAAGTAAATCCGTATGTATTTTGGTTCATTTAAGCCGTAATTTTCTCGATAACGCAAATTGAAGACTATTTCAAAAAACACTAGGTAAGTAATACGTACACGATCCGTCGCAGACGTGGTGTAAAACGGTAGTTCAATTAAGACAGACAAAAAAGGACCGGTAAAACATTCATTTTTTTATAACATATAAAAATGCGACGGTGGGATTACGCTTTAAACCTTCGTACTCACCGTCTACTTCACACATGATGTATTCAGGGACTTTTCGACCGCGATACGCGCATAACAAACACTGTGGCGTTGATTCGATAACGTTGTGGTGGTCGAAAAAAACAATTTCTGTTTGACTTCTGTAAAATAGAAATTCGTCAAGTATTCAACTTTTATTCGATCCGAACTCGGCTCAATTCGCGTACCACGTGAAACGCCAATTCGATAACAAATTCACTGTTTAGTGATAACACTATCAGTTTTCACAAAATCTGTGATAACAGTGTTTTGAAGTGAATTTCCCCCAAAAAAAAAAAATATATCGCACTTAAAAAAAAATTCCACGTTCTTCTATTATGGCACACAACAGTTGTTAAACAGTTCATTTTTATTATAGTCATTATTTCGTTTCTAGTGTTTTCGCCGCGTCGCTGTATGACTATTAAAAATGTAAAATGGTGTTAGAATCTTGTTCTGTGAAAAGATTACTATTGTTTATTATACTCGTCGGAGGGTAAATATAATGACACGTTTTTTTTCTTTTTATTTTATAGGTAGTTAATAATACGGATCGAATGAGCGTTGTTTGAGAGGTCGAATATGAATTTGTAAGACTTACGTCCCTTCGTTTTTATTGTGTGTCCGCCATGTTTTGTTCGATTGCCTCGATTGCTTTGTATTTATCGTGTTTCGTTGTAACGTTTATTTTTCTCTTCCTTAGGATCACGCTGTTGATATTCATAAAAATTACGTCTTCGAGCGTGTTGACCAGTCTGAACGTTACGATCGCGACACAAACGTTTGAAGTCGTGAGAAATCATCAGAACTCGTCGAATAAATGCTGGTTGCGAGAAGAAAACACCGTGATAAAAGCGTGTCATCTGTGTTCAAACGGTCCGGAATGCATTAATACGAGTTTCGTCGAAACAGTTGAATGCAAATTTTCTGGCCTGACATATAGAAAGTAACGCGAATATAAACAATATTTAATTACAATAAACTAGTAAATAAACACCGACTAGTGTGATATTCAATCTGGACAACTTTTTTGTTGTCGTCTAAAAATGTCTGGACACCGTAAATTCAATTTTAATATATAAGTGAATCGTAATTTGTATTTAAATTTTGATTTATAGTTGCGACAATCGAAATATACAAACGTCCGAAAAAGATTTTTGGGTATTTCAGTGCTCACAACTTTTTCTCGCTGCTGTTAGCTTGTGTGTGATACAATACAAAAAAAAACAGTTTCACAAAAAATTAATCAAAAGAATTAAAAAACAATTGGATTCCGTTGTATAGCAATGTGCGTATATCATAACTTGTAAAATAATCATTTACACGGCTTTTTTTTTTTTGTGTATATTTTCAGATTAAAATTATGTCTTCTTTGTTTGTTGATATTATCGGTTTGGACAAAGCCAATGGACATATTATATGCTCATTGCGAACAGCAATCGTTCTCTTTGTTTGTCAGTATGTAAAAACTCCAGTTACCCTCGTCATATCTAAAAATACTAAAGATGGACTTACTGCATTAAGATTCTCTGTCCGAGATTTACATTATAAAACAATACGAGAAAACGATTTATCTAAACCTGCATCAGACTGTTTATTGCCAGTATTCCAGAGCGACGATGGATATTATTGTACTGCTGGATTCTGTTCATCATTACGGATGGTATGTCTCGGCAGCCTCTTATATTTATGATACATGTAATTGACAATTTTTCGAGTGCTTATTGGGTAATACTTATTTCAGCTCATAAAGAGTATCGAAACGAAATGGATTTGGCTACTTGGTTTCAGAAAGAGTTGTCTGTCCGCTTGCGCTGAAGTGTCGTCTTGGACCAAATACTGCGAAGTTCAATTGCAGGATTCAATGAATGCATTTTTTAACTATCAGATGATTGATGAAAACATTCCTTTTGAAATGCCTGTACAACTGGCTCGATTCGAATGCCATATGTCTCAGCCACTGCAAATACATAACATTAACAAACGTTTAAACGAAAAATCACTCCATCCTACTCAGAGATTTGCTGACGAGGACAATCCTACTCTCTCGGATATACTTATACTTCCGAACATACACATTGCTTATGAATTTCTAGGAGAAAATACAATGAACAAGCATTTGCCGTTAACATTAAAATGGTACAAATCTGTTTTGGAACGTTTGAATATCGGTAGTCATTTGGAGTGTCTAGTTTTTGATAAAGTTAAAATGCCAAACAGTTTCGTTGTACCTCAAGTTCCAATTCATTCTTTGTACAAATGTGATGTACGCCGATACAATCCGCGAGCGAAAATGTATGTCAAACAAAACGTACAAGACATAATTCAGACATTTGATGCTATTAACATTGATGTAGATTTGAGCACAAACAACTTGCGTCCCATTGACTGGGACGAATTACCTTATGAGGTTCGTCCGTCTGGCGGCAATATACCCGATAAAAGATTGGTTAGAAAAACGCAACAGTTGGAAAATCTTATTCAGTCCACACTGAAAGTAAATGTGTACATTCATTTTCAGTTCTTATAAAAATTTTGTTGACTAACAAAGAAAATGTTTGTATTATAGGTGGCAAAAGACGGTGATACTGTAGTAGATTTCTGTTGCGGAAGCGGACATTTAGGCATTGTAATCGCTTATCTCGTTCCCAGTCTGACGGTAATATTGGTGGACAACAAAGAAGAATCCTTACGAAGGGCTAAAGAACGTGTTGAAAAATTGGATTTAAAAAACGTCATGATTGTTCATTCCAACTTGGACTATTTCAATGCCAAATTCCAAGTAATGAAAACGATTTATTTTTTTGCATCGCAAACATATTCATAAAGAAATCATTGTAAATTATCAGGTGGGATTGTGTTTGCACGGATGTGGTGTAGCTACAGATTTGGTGTTGGAAAAATGTCTGTTGCAAAACGCGGCGTTCGTCGTATGTCCTTGTTGTTATGGAGGCGTCCAAGTAAGACATCCAGTATCATATTGCGGGTGGTGCGGTGTTTAAATTTTTTTCATTCTCTCCACAGGACAATCACATTTTGGAATATCCTCGAAGTCAAGCGTTACGACTTGCTGATTTCTCATTCGAGGACTATTTAGTGTTGTGCCATTGTGCTGACCAAACACATTTCAATCCAAACTGTACAAAAACCCAACAAGGTTACACGTGCATGGCAGCAGTGGACAAAGATCGTGCGACCAGAGCAATAGAAGCCGGTTATAGTGTCACACTGTCCAAGTTAGAACCACCTACGTGTACGCCAAAAAATAATATGCTCATCGGAATCCCACTGTAGAAATAATGTACAACATAATATTACCTTTAATTATTTTTATTACTACATTATTATTAACATTGTTTAACATCTCAGAATAGTATTAAAACTTTAATTTTATAGAGATCTGTTACTATTTGAGATACAGTAATATTGCAATTATCATTACGTTTAAAATCAATTTTGTGATACTTCCTCGATGGCCAATGGTAATAAATTATTATTTCACTGTAAATAAATTAAATATATTTTTTTTAACGTCTCGAGTATATTTCTAAATTTGATCATTCGAAATAATGTCTTAAATTAAAAATGCTCTGGAAAGCAATAACATTTACATAAAAATAGACTTGATTTGATCGAATTAAACAGAGATCAAATTTTAAATAATATTGCATTTAAAAACATATGTACATTTAAATGTATTCAATCAATAGGAATGTTTGTTCGAATGAACACTGGTATGAACGGATGCCATATCTACATATTTTGTCGTCTCCGTCACCATTTAATGGACAATATAACAAAATTTAAAACACTTATTATCGAATCTGATGAAGAGTAATATTTTAAAGTGCATATATTATTTAACTCGTAGGCTTTTCTACCATATCGTATAAAAAGTTACAGATTTTTAATAATAATAAAAAAAAGTGTAATAAATAATTAAATGTGAAATAAATCATAAGTTTTTTGTCAGACGATATTTCGAGATATACTCGAAAATATTCTTTAAAATTATTGTCGAGTATTTAAATTCAACCCAAAAGTACTGCACAACACTATATTGTTATATTGCCAATTAGGAAGACGGAGACAAAAAAACTGTTGCATCCACTTATTAATATTGCAGTCAAATGATTTCCGTAATTTCATAATTTACAATCGATTTGTGTTGTCAAAGGCAATATGTGTCCGCATATTGACCTGTAGTTTTTAATTATTAATTTTTTTGGTAAATATTCCTCGGTGTGATGTAATCTGTGCATAACATTGGAATCGAAATAATGCATGTCTTTATCCAATTCGTATTGAACCTCCAAATGTTTTTCGGAACTGTCAAACTTTCCATCCCCTATAAAATCAAATAGAAAAACAATTTTAATTTATGCAACTTTTATACACACCTCGTTTTGATAGCCATCTCATTCATTAGAAAAACATGTTCCAAGTGCGATCGTTTATTAAATGTATATACACATCATTCGTCTTTAACATAATCGAATTAATAATAAAAGTTTTACGATTATTATAATAATTTATCGAGTTCTTTAATTGTTACGTCGTTATTACTTGCCATTTGAGTCTTATATTAATCGTTAGATTAACAGAGCCCAATGAGTCGACTTTGTGTGCCGTAACTAGCGTTTACATAACCAATGAACAGTTGGACAATCCATTATTATTGCATCATCGATACCATAAAAATTGTAAACAATAATAAGTAGAAAATGGTGTTAATTGGCAATTGGCTATATTATTATACTGCCAGTTTCCATATCACAGCCGTGAAAACACTCAATATAATAATTAATAACAAAGAAATTAAGCGATAAACACTATTAAGACAAATAAAAGCATTTACAGTTTATTTTTATAATCACTTTTACTTAAAAATATCTCGAGATTGTCCACAACTAATGATGAACAAAGCACTCCCCGTCCCTGTCCAAATCGAAATTAAATATTTAAATAAACGTTAAACCTGGGGTCCTCATCTTAGGAGAAAAAAAAAAAGAAAATCAGCTAACACCAGACCACATCTCCGTCCTCTCCTTAATTTCAAAATATCACTGTAAAACAAACTTCTGACATACACGAGGGCCAGTTTAGTCATGGAAATGCATAACCTTCTAATATCAGGCCATTACAATTAATTCCACTAATCCATTTTTATATGCTCAATATCGTGCATCAAACTTGCAAAAGACCTACCGTATGGACTAAACTGTAAATAGTGTAGACATTTAATTTAATTGAGAGGCACTGATAAATGAGCGATTTCATTATCATGCCACTCGTGTCATGTAAAATAACATTTAAACTATCTAATTTACTTATTGTTTATTAAACAGATTCTAAATTTCCTTTGTTTAAAAAAAAAAAAAAATTGTTTAAATTTTAATGAATGATTAAATATAATTAGATACATATTTTTAATTAAAAATATAATTTGTTTGTACACTGTTGGGCAATTTTCATATTTATTTTAGCATAACAAGCGAGTAATACTTTTAACATCGATATAATTATTAATTTCATATTATGTCGGTATGTAAATTTATAAAATTATACGTATAATTTTATAAAAAAACCGACATTTAAGACCAGAATTTTATAGTAGTACACACGAATTACCTGGAAGCAAAGTCAGAAATCCGTCTTTAGTATAAATGACCATCGGTAACACTTGTTCACATCCTCCGACGCTTCTCGTACGTGCAAAGTCGATCAATTCACTGTCGATCGACCCGAACTGTTTTAGCCTCAACAGTTCGTAATATTGGGGAGTAACAAGTTTTTCATTGCCACCAAAAAACTTTGATAACATTTCGTCGGAAGTACTCCACTAAAACACAACGGTCGTTAGACCACTGACATAAAGACGTTCCGGGTCGAATTCGAAATGTGCTCACCGATACTTCGGAAGTTTCGACACCGTCGGGACTCGCATCGACCGGAGATTCGATAAAAGCGATAAAGAATTTCGTATCGAATTTGGTCTTCAATATCGGAGGACTCAGCCAGTTACTCCACACGTGCAATGCGCCGACATCCGGATAACAGTTGTTCTGATTACACAGTTCAATAAAATTGTTGGCGTTTTTGCGCACCAACTTCCTCCACTTGTCGACGCCGTCTATTTCCAAATGATTGGCCGACGCGCGCGTGTTGTGGCGGTCGCACACTTTTCTGCACAGCAGTACGCCGCTCTCTTCGAACGTCTCTCTGATTGCCGTCACTCTCAGCGACAGATCTTTCGAAATGGAACCGGGCTCGTTATCGGACACGAATTTAACGGGCGGTCCACCTAAGAGAACACACAATGACGGTACAGTGACATTTTTGGAAACGCGGCGTCCAAGCGAGTAGTGTACTCATTAGACGGTGACGACGACGACGACGACGACAACGACGACGACGACGACAACGACAACGACAACGACGGTGACGACGACGATGTCTTACCATTGTGGCCGATTATGTTCAGATTCAAATCGGAACCGAAGCAGTCCGGAATGATGTCGGTCCATTTCGGGGACGAGTCGGACTTGTCCGTGGCCCCTCCGGGAAACACCGTGTAATTGGGCAGAAACGAATTGATCTCGCTCCGCTTGACGCACAGTATCCGGAACACGTCCTGGCACACGGTGTTCACGGTTTTCACGTTGCTCGATTTCGTCAGCAGTATCACGCTGGAAGCTTCTCGCCAAAAACTCATGACGCTTTTCGACGAACGGTAACGCGGCAAGTAACGAAGAATAAACAGAAAAAAAAAAATAAAACCACTTGTCGAATTAAAAAATCGACAGCATCGCCGTTCGTTTTTTACAGGGCGCGAACACCGAAATACGGATACCGACAAATTATTTATAATAATAAATCGTTCGCGAATCCTTTCGACAGTCGTCACGCGCGTCGTTCGTCACGTGCTCAGCGAAGGCCGGAGACGGCGGAGATTAAAAATAAACAATATTCCGGAATATTACGAACAAGCTCCCAACCGCACTTCTGGTAATGCGGTCTAATCGCAAATCTGCGGTCTAATTGTCCGGGGAACAAATCGTCGTGTGTTCCAAAAATCACCGTCCCGTTATCATTTCGTATTTCTACATTTTCGTTTCGTTTAAAAAATAATAAACGCGTTTTTGAAAATATTTTTTTTGAAAACGACGTTTTTCGAACGTTTATTCCTAACATTTCGAATTGTATTTACGAATATGACCCCCTGGCCCCCGTTCCCCGAGTAAGATCATCGACGTTTTCGAAAATTATTATTAGCAAAAAGAAAAAAAAAAATTGTTTTAAACGTTCCAGTGGCGGCGCCAAGCTTATTTTTCCTGTGGCGGGCACAAGGAAGGCCGACATATTATTATTTGGACAGGCACGGACGCAATCACACAGTACGGTCACAATTGGGGGGGGGAGTGAGCCACAGTGGCGCACATGTGCTCTCCGTATATCAATAAAGGTATCTATTTGTAATAAAAAAATTGTTTATTTAATTTCTTAAAGGTTTTTAAATTTTGGTTGCGCCACTGCGAGTCTCAACAGATCAGGAATTTCGGAGAGCGAGCCGTCAGTCAGGTTAATTACTCAGACGCGTACTTATTCGAAAAGTAATACATTTAAATGTAATAAATAAAATTAATACATTTTCTTAATAATATAATAATAAATATACGAATGCATTAGGCAAATCGTAATTATAATTTATAAGGGAATTCGAATTCAAACTTTTGAGTCGTATCGAAATTTCCGGGCGGGCCATAAGTTTCCAAGGGGGGCAGGGATGTATATTTGAAAGGGGCTATGGGGCTTAGCCCCCAAAGACCTACTTTAGCCCCTCCAATCGTTATTATATTATAATATATTAGCTTTTTAATATTAATAGCTACATTATTTATTTGTTTAAGTTTTTAATAATATTCTATTTAGTAGTAATTTATGGCATGAAAATTTCTTTGCCCCCCCCCCATATTTACCCTTTAAATACGCCCCTGAAGGAGGCCGTGGCCCGCCACTGCACGTACGCGTAGATAGTTTTTGGTAAAAAAAAAAAAATGTCTATGTCGTTCCCAATTGTGAAAAAAAATTCTTATCAGGACGGGGGACATAAACGGCTCGGGATCAATTCGTCGGCGCACCGTAGTGGCGTTGACGTGTGTGATAAGTAGTGGCGTTTTTTTATTTTATTTTTGCGCGTCCGTCGACCAATGAAAATCGGCCGAATAATTGATAGTGAAAGGAACGACATACCGAGGGCTTCGGGCGATGGAAACTGCTCGGTTTTGTTGTTTGTTTTCCTTGCGATTGCCGTCGACCGTAGACGCGCGTTAGACGTCCGGACCCGCGTCCAAAAACCGTCGTCCTCCAGGCGTTCCGTTGTAAACCGGTGTCGCGAACTCTCACGCCCGGCCGCCCCTCCGAAAAGAGGATTATCCAGTGGGAATCGCATAACGACGGTAAGCGTGCACGAACGACGCGCGCCTTGTACGGAAATTAATCGGGTTCTTTGGTTTTTTTTCTCCTCCTGAAAACAGCCGAGAATATGGATATCGGTCTCGCGGATCATTGTATAACGTTGACGATCAAAGCGCCGAATCAGCAGATCGACGATCAGACAGTAGAATGTAAACTCGATTGGTCGGTGGCAAAACTCAAAGGGTACATACACGAAACGTATCCGAACAGACCGGTAAGCTTTTTGTTCGCTCCGATCGTTTCCGTCACGTCGAGTACCGCCGACGGCGGCGACCAATTATAAAACTCTGTTTATTGTTTATTGTCAGAAAACAGAGGACCAAAGATTAATTTATTCTGGTCAACTTTTAACTGACGGCGTTATTCTGAAGGACATATTGAGGCCTTATGATGAAGACGGCCAGCTCAATCTCACCGTACATTTAGTATGCGCGTCTTCGTCCTGTTGTATCCCGCCTAAAGGTAAACTAAAACTATCACTAATAACGTCTGTTTCGTGTTGTGCGAGCTGCATTTATAATTTGTCGTGGCCGCCACTTGTGGTTGGCCCCGCGTAGATGTAGAAGAAAAGATTAACGTGGCGTATCTGTGTGTGTGTGTGTGTGTGTGTACAAAAGCGGGATTTAACCGCCTTCTCGAGTTTATTTTGGAAAAATCTGGGTAGGGTAAGGCAAGCGTGACGATTTTTTTTCACTTTAGAAAAAACTTATTTCTCGCTGTTATTCAAAATTACAAGACATTTATGTATTGCCCGAAGGATTTAATTTAAAAAAGAAAAGTCTGACAGAAGTTTAGGAACTTATTTATTTGTTAACTGGCTGATCCCGAAATTGCCATTAAATAAGGGTTTAAAAAAAAAAAACGACTGCTCGAGAAAAAACGCGGGATGAAAATTACCAAGACGCCACGACGTAAATTAGATAATATCTCGTTTGGATATAGAAACGCTAAGAAATACATTTTTTTTTTTCTAAGAGTATGACGCATGTTGTTTTATTTGTTTAATGATAAAAAGTACTCGAAAAATTATCAATTATTGAATGGTGCTTGAAAATGTACTTGTAATATTGAATAACGTTGTTAATGTATTAATAATATTGTCAACGATTAATTTAATTTGATTATTGTTGTTTGTTTACTTCTTATTTCTAGAAAAATTAAAAACCGAGCCAATTGTGGACGAAACGTTTATTAAATGCCCGAAATCGAATGAAGTCAACTATGGCGCCAGTACGTCTAGAATTAATGCTCCTCCGTTGGCTACCGGTCAAAAAGCTGGCGCGTCTCTTTCAAAGGACAAACGAGAAACTACACCAGAAACAACGCCAAACCAAACTAATTCTAATGTTAAACCTATTCCATTAACACCGGAACAGATAGCTACTCAGCAAGTTCTGTGGGTGAATAAAATGTACGCTATTCACATGGCTAATTATTGGCAATCGTAAGTAATTTTTAACGCGATACGAATCGTCGTTAATGTTCATTAATATTATTAAACGTTGTTGTATTATAGTGTTGCGTCGAGTTTGGGAGCGCCTGTACGGTCTGAAACTCAAAATACTAACAACGAATCGCCTCCAAATTTACCGAATAACAACAGTAATAAACAGTTTTTTTATTTGATTAGCAAATTTTGACTTCTTTTTTTTTTTTTAAATACTAGATAATAATAACCAACAACCAGTTGACCAAAACAATGTAGCCGGTGGTAATGACGCGAATAGAAACGTACAAGACGCTGGACCCAATCAGGATTGGTTGGATTGGTTATACGTTTCCAGCAGAATATTCATTTTCATAAGTGTACTATATTTCTATTCATCTCCGGGCCGTTTTATTGTTGTTGCCGGTTTTGCTCTTCTTTTATACTTGTAAGTCGTTACAATTTTAAGACGTATCCTTCGGTAGTAATGATTGTACGACCGAAAAGTAATCGCTCTCGATGTGTGCGTCTTATTATTTGTGTAGGTATCAGAGCGGGATTTTGAGACACATAAACGAGCATAACAGACGGAGGTTTCAACCTGCACCACAACCCGAACAGAATGTCGACGACAACAGAAATGTATCGCAAGAACAGAACGGAAATGCTGATAACACAGCTGTTAGGCAGAACGAACGTCTAATTAGTACTTTGTGGACTGTGATAAGTACATTTTTTACCTCTCTCATACCACAACAACCAGACGTGATATAAAATACGAGAAGTACCATTGTACGATAAATATATATTATACAACTGTATATATAAATATAATCATAAAATATTCGTGTATTTAGTGCACTATTTATTATGATGAAGTCTTATTCTGTTAATACGTTTTAAGTTCGTTTGTTAAATTTGTTTTGTTTCGTAATAATTAGTTTAAGTTCACTATATTCCTGGGGTATTTATAACACGTATCATAAAAACAAATGGGGAACACATTGTAAATGGTATAGATAAAAAGCATTTGTATGTGTTTAAATTTCGTTATCTGCCTATTTATCTTGATGAAATCGTATGCAAATATCAACAATCCATAATTTACGCATTTGGATCCTTTGTATTTATTTAACCCAATAAAATGTTTATATAATTTTAGATTTTACTTTAAAACGGTTTAAAAATTCTTTATTTATTTATTTTTTTTTTGCACCAATGAAAGTGAATACAATATATAAATATCATATATATATATATATTATCATTTAAGTATAATTCACATTACTGTTGACTGTTTATTTCGTACATCGTACATCGGTTGATTATAATAATATATTATTTATTGGTGTAACTTCGAAGGTTATATTCATAATGAAAAATGTTCACCGAAAAGAATAATATCAAATAACGTATTCAGTTAAACACAATGAATGGTGTTAAGTTATTGTATTAAATTACTGATAATTTCGGTAATACGACAGCCGATTTATAAGAAGGCCAAAAGCATAGAAAATGCTCAACGTTTAAAAACATAACACAAATCCTACAATTCCCGATCCTTATTTATTAGTTATTCAAATTTAAAAAACGGTGTATGGTATAAATTGTTCGTTTTTACTCTTACATCCAGACCTAAACGACGTCTACCCTGCCGTTTACTTGTCGTAGAAGACGCATTAAGTACTCGCGTCTTGGCGTAATCGTTTCGTACACCGTACTAGCAGACTGAGGAAAACGTACGTAAATTGATATTGTACAGACAAATATAATAATATACAAATTGGTAGTGATCACTTGGTAATCAAATCTACATATATTAATCTATTTGAAGAGACAATTTATGCCAAATTTGTAAGTATGTGCGTGAAATTTTACTACGTCACGCAGTGCCCGAGTATACACAAACGTCCACCAAGATTTTGATTTTTCAGCAGTCAAAATATGTTGTATACATAAAAATTGTGTGATCTATTAAAATAAGGGTTCTTTAGGGACCAAAAATCTTGTGGTGCGCGAGTAGTTTAACAAAAAAACTAAAATTCGAGCGGGGTAACATATAATATTTTCGAAGAAATTAATGAAAATTAAATTCAAAGTTTTTTATTTTGTTTATTATTGTTTTATTTTATTTAAATTCATTTGAAGTCCATAGAAATATGTGTATAGTACGAGCAATTGAACAAACAATACGAAACGACAAGAAATTCAACATGGGTCGCAAAGACATCGAGTAGCGTCACTCAAATACCTTCCATTCGCGATTTATTTTCCACGAGTCACCCGTCCACTAAGATATTTTTTATATTTTTCAGTATAAATATTGAATAAGATTTTTAAAACGTCCGAACAGCAATATTACATTTGAAGCGTTTTCGGTATCTTAGCGGCATTATACAATTTACATATATTATTAATGGCATATATATTTTATTGTAGTGTTTAAGAAAATAGAAATACGTTCAATCCAATTACTCGGCTACAACGAAGAAGAAAACAATCAAGTCGACGCAGTCGATATCGTTAAGAATAGTTTTATGTTTCTATAATTATAATTTAGTATTTAACAATAGTTTTAAATACTGCATGTTTGATGTACATGTTTAAATAAAAAAGAAACTGGATTAGGCCTGCTGGGGATACCACCATAAAAATTGCAGCGTATAATACTTAAATGATTTTTAAATAACATACAGTTTATTCTATAAACTATATTTGTTATTTAATAATATCAAAGGTGGTGCGGAAACATACACAACTATCGATACGAAATAATGAAATAATAAATTTTCAACAATCGTCCAATGGAATCGATTTGAATTACAGACATGACGTTATAGCGATTTCAAAATACTGATTAAATAATCTGTATGGTATTATATTTAGAATAAGAATAAACCAATCGCACATTTTAAAGTGGTCTGATGTAGAGGAAAAAAAATATATGGATAATTTTACACAAGTAATTTATCATACACTGAGTAATTTATGTTAAAAAACCCGAGTAATAATGATACACAGCAAAATATCTGATCTCTTTGGTGAAATTAAATTTTGTAACCAAATTTTTGATTTATCATCGAGCAACCTGAATCTGTTTATTAGACAGGTTTCACTTTAATTTGAGCTTTGTAATTGTTAACTTATAGTACCGTTAGTAATTAAAAAAATAAAATTATATATTAATAAAAATAATATATTTATTCAGATAAACAGTAAATTTGTTAATTTTTGTCAAGAAACGTTAAAAAACATACACAAAAACAAGTTTGACATTAAAATGATAAAATTATAATATAAAATTAGTATACTGCTGTCATCGTAACATCATTGTGAGTAGTTTCTGTAGATGGAAACGAAACGACAAATCGTTGGGACACAACCATCATTATAGTATATTGATTGTAATCGTCTTCAAATAACACTTCATATCCATCGTGACTTGTTTTAGGAGGAGCTTTCACAAGAGCTTTGAAGAAACAAGTAGTTTGCGGATACATAGCCAAAACTACAAAAAAACATTTTAAAATAAATCATTAAACATATTAAAAATAATACCTACGATTAGTATACGGCGGAATAAACTTGACACACATCCTAAACAACTGTATTACTTATACATATAAAAAGTTTTTAAATACACCATCTACAAATAAATTAACACTACACTTATTTAATACTGATGAAATTAAATGTTTAAAAATTTTTTTATACAAACCAAATGTATTGCAAGGGAATAAGGCGTGCGGACAAGTGACTGGATCGGCTCTCATTAGAGGTAATGGTTTTACAAATTTTTTTTCTAATGTAAAATTACGGTTAATTTCTTTTATATCAATATCCTCCACTTGATATTTTCCATAATGATATGCAACTGCTTCTGCCACAATCCATCTTTCTTCTCCGGATTGTTTAACTAGTGCTGCCACTAAATCGCCACTCTATACAAAAAAAAAAAACTCATTATTAAAATTAGACCTTAAAATACACGTATGAATTACAAACACATACTTTTGCAATATACGAAGGATGCGGTTCAATTGCACCACACAACGGTGGAGGTTTTTCTTTATTCTTTGGAAACCATACCGGCATCCTTGTCGCTGTTACTTGTAATAATTTGAGGAATGTCGAACTTCGCTGAGACTGTAAAAGAGACTAAAAATACAAACAATGTTTATAAATTGTCTTAAATTAAAAACAATCAATTTGTACTTTAATTTTTTGATGGCGTATGTTTCGGACTTCATATATCAATTCTAACGCTTTTTTAAATGCTTTTAATTCGTTCGTACCTTGTTGGTCCGCCGATTCGTATAACCTTATTAATGATTTCTTCGCATAAAATAAATCAATTTTAATCGATTAAATAATAGTAATACACATAATATATATAATATATATATACAACTTACCTGCGAATCTGGATCAATCATGCCTTTTTTAATAACGAAATCTTGAATATTATTAATCTTTTCGAGAAGATTTGAATTGTTTACTAATACTGGAGGTATTTCATTTAACAATTTTAATAACTTAGCTAAAATAGTCTAAGAAAACAAAAAAAAGAACTACGATATAAGTATTTATAGTTGCATTACGATCAGGTATGTTTTTACTTCTTTTTTTCAGGAGTAGCCTCCTTACCTAACATAATTTCTATTTCTCTATTCACATCAATATACACCACTATATAGCATTATTTCTAAATTATATTTGTAAACAAAAATATTACCCGTTCATCTAAATTTTCTTTATTATGAGAATTATCATTTTGTGACTTTGCCATTGTTCAATTTTGTTACTGAATGTTTATCTATAACGCATAAAAAAATAATGATATAAATAATGTATAATACATAATACACAATATAACTAATCGGGTTTCAATTATCACGTCATAATATACATATTACAATTAATTCAGTATTTTAGGAATAAGAAAACCTACTTAATATTGTAAGTATAATAAATTTTTGAATAATCCCCCCTCTTCAAAAAAACAAAACACTACCTACCCATAAAACAATAATAACAATAACCGATAAATACGTTTCAAACGTTTGCATTGGTAGAAGTAAATAACACAAATATTTTGATTTGTTGTTTGAAATGCACACGAACGCCCGATTAAACAGTTATTATTAAACAAGATCAATTAAATAGGTATTGAAACCATGTTTGTCGCCGGATGTTAAACTTACGCGCACCTTTACAAGGTCTGCGAACAAACGAAGCCAATACACTCAGACACTCCGCGTATAAAGTAGGTGCCTATATTACATCTGTTTTATTAGATACAGTGTTAGATTTCGAATTAAAATAATTACCTAAACAACAGCAGTAGGTGTATGCGTTAAATTCTTATTTTTATCGTCGGACGCTGTACTGTACGCTTACAACACATATTTAAAACTGATGTTACACTACTATCAAAAACGAACGTTGTAAATTTGTAAATTGTTACGTTATACAAACAATATTCTAGTTTTCAAAAAAAAAAAAAATACAAAAATATAAGTACATATATTAATTTTTTTAGAGACAATAAAAAAAAAACGTTACATTACAACGTTATCAATGTTTGTGTTTGTATCAAAATTGATATCTCTTATCAAAATTTCCACTATTTTTTTTTCTTTAAAAAAATTGATAAAAACAAACATTAACGAAATAATTAAAAAAAATATTTTCCGAGTAAAAGTAATTTAGTGTGATTATAATGTAATAAATTATAGGATTTTTGTTAAAACGAAGGGGATATGCGTTGAAAAATTTTTATCCCTTATCACGGATTCACGAAAATTGTGCCGGTTTAATAGCGTATTACGGATTGAAAAAACTGATTTTTCCAAACTACACTTGAAAGTTAAAAGACGTCTCGCTGATAGGTCTATGACACAAAATCCAATTTCATTCTCTTATATCGATCACCTCGTCTGATGGAATTTGAACGTTTCGACGACAATTTTGAGCAAACCCATTCATATAGTTTACTCGATATGAGTATATGACTGATAATAATTCTAACTCTTATGCTGGGTTGCATAAAAATCATTCTGTGAATGTTTAACGAACCATTAACTAATGGCTCTGTGGACATTTTAATGGCTTGTTAAATCACTATTTAGTAGAACAACAATTATTTTGTAAATAATTCAAGGAGAATAAACATATATTATTATATGAACGTCTACTATCTTATTAAAAACACGTTCGTATCATCGAATCGCTCGCCAAAGGTAGTTGATAAAGTAAATTTTTATTGATAATCATTTATTACCGTGGAATGAAATACTGATGATAACACATTTTAACGGGTCGTTAAAATTTACAGAGCCGAAATCGGATCATTAACTATACAATGGACCGTTAAACTGAAATTTAGCGTCTCTTTAAAATTTAAACAGAACGTTTATGCAACAAAATTTTTTTTACCGAGTCGTTAAAACCGCTAATGGTTCTGTAAATGCTTAAAGATCGTTTATGCAACCCAGCAATAATAAAACAAAAAAAAATTACGTATTTATAGTGACAATATGTAGGTTACGTTTAAGCTAAATACATTAAACACGGATAAAATAATTGTCGTAGGACTATTCCTAGAATATGCGAACATATTGATTCACTTTGAAGCAGAAGCGCTTATGGTAGTCGACACCTCGGCCACAGATCAGATGAATATTCATCTAATCTGTGCCTCGGCCGCAGCGATACAGAATAATTTAACAGATATTTATTTACCTTATCTGTGTAATTATACTCTTTTTCTCCACACGTTCAATATTCATCGACGCTGGAGCTAACTGATCAATATTATTATGGGTGAACAAAACTCAACGTATATGCTTATTTATAAATACTACTTACTATTACTCACAATCATCATTTCAGTATTCGAAAGGGGGAGGCAAAAGATTTACCTAACCGGCCCATTTAACTGTTTCCCGCACTTATACGTTTAGCTCGATATAATTTCTATTTTACGTAATTTTGATATTTTCGTTATCGTATAGACACGAATCGCCCGATATATATACATTTTTTTTTTTTTTTGGAGGAAATTTATTATCTTGTCAACTATAATAATAAATGTATCGTAAACGACAATATAGTACAAAAATATTACCTGAAATTTAAGTCTTGAAGTCTCTCTCGTCATGGCACGTTAGAAATGTTTTGTGACCATTTCCGAGCGGCTCGTTCAATTTTTTTTCCTCTCTTTCTCGCCGTCTTGGCCCCGCACACCACCTTTGGCTTTTTTCATTTTTATTTTTTACACTTGCCACTCATAAATTACATATATATATATATAAATAAAACATACGTTTGAAATGTTAAACAACGGCTAAACAAATTCGTTTACGCCGTACGCGACATGGGTACCGCGTCAACTGTCAAACACTCACACCACAGCTTCGAATTTACACAACGCCTTTTCACGATAACCGCACGTTTATCGGGAAAAAAACCCAGAACCGCGGTAAGTTGTAACGACGAATTTAGAACGTTAGGTAATAGTGGTTATAACGTACGTATACTTTTTAACTTTAAGGGGATTGAAAGCGGGTATTTTCTCTCTTTGTCTTACACACATGAAACATAGCAAAATAGACGTTTCGTACTTCCAACGTACCGATCGATCTGTTGGTGCGATAAGAAATTTGAAAACAGATTTGAATTCCTCGTGAATTTTACTACAAAACGACTTTCCCACTTTTTGTATTTCTTTTTTTTAACATCTTCAAAAATGAATTATTAACAATTTTTTTAAAAAAAATTTGTTCGGTTAATTTTTTTAAGGGTTTATGAAAAAAAAAATAATGAAAAAAGCGGGAAAGTCGTTTTGTAGTGAAATTCGCGAGGAATTCAAATCTGTTTTCAAATTTCTTATCGCACCAATAAATCGATCGGTAGGTACGTTGGAAGTACGAAACGTCTATTTTGCTGTGTTTCATGTGTGTAAGACAAAGAGAGAAAATGCCCGCTTTCAATCCCCTTAATATTAATTTAATTTTAATCCACTATTCGCCACGCGATTTATTATTACACTCGTTATGCCGGGACTCGTATAGGTTTATGCATAAATAAACAATAAAAAACACTAAAATCTGGCGAAATACGCACTAAAAAAGTGCAGAAATATGTATTTTATATGCACTAAAAATCTAAATTACGCCCTTAAAAAGTGCGCAGTGAAAAAAAAAAAATCGTAACAAAATTTTGAAATAACGAGAAATATAATCCATTCCAATAATATTTTTAAAAGTATTATTATATTTTATTTCTTAAAAATCCATAATATACTGTGTCACAAAAGAATAATATTATATAGCACATTATACGTTTCTTTGGTCGAAAAATTACCAGTTTTATTCATAGGCGGAAATCTTTTAAATTTTCTGGGGGGTGGCTAACATTTTTAACATCAGTCAAATATCCAAAATACATACAAATTATAAGATATTTGGGTGGCTGAGCCCCCTAAGCCCCCCTCCATTTCCGCCCACGGTTTTATTCACAAACTTTGTTTATATTCGTATGTAATCGTGTGGATGTGTTATAATTCGTGACACTATTACATTATTTATATATATAATATAACAGCAGTTTTATTTGATTTATTTTAATAATACGATTGAAACATTATACGGGGACGAAGTTTCAATGTTTTATATAAAATTATAAACACCTCCCCCCACCCTCATAGAGAAAAATTGAAAATACGCCACTGAGTATAGTATAGTTTATTGATTATAATATAGCTATGTAAGATAAATGATAACAATATGTATACACGCCATTACATAATATATGCGGTATATACTATATTATACACTGTTTTTTTTCTCGCGAAATACACTTCTTCATTTTTGATAATAATATCGTCAAAAAAAAAACGGGTTTACGGCCGTCCACGAATTTTAAATATCGCTAATTTTTGCTATAATATATCGTCGAAAGGCTATACGCGTTTTTTTTTTTTTTTTTAATTAGAACTCTTTGTATAAATAGACTATACGCGTTATGTAATACTTTTTCTATGACTGTATAAAAAAGACGTGCACCATCATCTGCGTCGTTTTCGCCACAAATCAACCGCATATCAGTATAATAATATCCGATTTCCCGTTATATATATTATTATTATTTTTTCGCTATACGTTTTAACACTTTGGGAGAACAAAAACACACTTTAAATCGATAACCCGCAAATTATATACATAGCTCGTATATTATGTAAATTTTTATTTATTTTTTGTTCGTATTGTACATTGCGATTAAATGCAAATAAGAACCAGTTGATAAACCGATACCGCGTGTTAACAAGAGTCAAAGACGCCTCTCTATGTATATATATATATATATATATTTTGTCGCTTAAATATGTATATATCGCTCTCGCGATTTATTTAATATGTATATAATTATGTTCTTATATATTATACCGTATATACGTATTACTATATATAATTATAATAAATTTAATAATATAAATAAAATAAATATAATGTTTTATTTCAGTGTCGCATGCCGTAAACTGTCGACTATTATATTATATACTTGTAGCTGCAACGGTTATCCGGACGCTAATAGACGCACGATGATGATTAGTTTACACCAAATTACCAATAATAATAACCAATGCCAACAGCGGCGGTCCGAGGGTCTTCAGCGAATCTGTTCTGCATATATTTTTTTTTTTTGTAGCATCTTTTCGTTTTGTTTTAGAACTAAATGTTGTATGGTACTTATGCTTAAATGTACAAATCAAACGGAAAACAAGACGATTTGTTTACTCATTTTGTCGGTATACGATTATATTGACGATGTATGGTGTGTGTGTGTGTAATATTTATGACTTTCTGTTCTAATTTTTTTTTTCAATTTTTACAAAAAAAAAATTATAATTGCGTAATATATTTTTCATACATTTTTTATAGATCCGTGTTTTTTATTTTTATTTCGAACAGCGTTTTAAGAATATGAACAAATAGAAAAGTGATCGCTCTGCAGCTAACCGCTCCCATGCGTATATTATATTATATAAATAATAAAATTGGATAGGTAATGACTATAATAATATATAAAATCAATGCTTAAATATTATATATCAGCCAAAATGCAATTCCGGATTCAAACGGACCTTTAAAATTCGGAGTGTGAAAGAAAAACGAAATAAGTGTATGTTATTTATTCAAAACGTGTATAATTATTCCGAATTAGGGCTGTTTTTTCGAACATAACATGCAAATTACAAGGTTCAATCCTTCGAGGTTTCTCGACTGTTATATGCGATAGCGGTGGCACGTTCGAAATGTTTTTGGTAAATAAATATGTAATTAAAGAATGATGAGCTTGCTGAGAATAAAAAAATTCACAATCATTATAATGGAAATTTATTTAAAAGAGACTTTCTTCTCACAATTTTGCTGGAATTTGTGAAATTTCAGGGGGGGGGGCGTCAGCCCCTTGAGCCCTCCACCTGGCCACGTGTTTGTCAGTGGCGTAAGTACTTTCATTTATTTCTTCGAAGGAGAGTTCAAAAAAAAAAAAGTAAATAAACAGGGATTGGAGAGTTTTTCACCACTCTTATTCTTTTATAGAGACACTGAGCAAAGCGAAAAACGTATAACGTTTTTTTCTTTCTTTTTTCAGTGAAATTTTTTTTTTATATCGCATTATTTTGTGGTAAAAAAAATTCAATTCAATTAATATTGGCACGACTTTTTAATTTTTCAATATTGTTTTAAACGTAAAGAAAAACTATAAAAAAAAAATTGCAAAAATAAATTCCGTTTTTTTATTTCTTGTTATAATTCCAAAAATAATTATGCGAAAATATTGATATAATACCTGTATATCAGTTATTTAATTCAGTATTATTCCTACGCATATACCTATACTTTTTTTTTGTTTAAAAATTGACAAAATTTGTTTACTATAATATTATCTTATTATGTTTTTCTAAATATTAAAAGAATTTCAAAAATCGTTATTCGCACAATTTTCGTTACAATCGTTTGAAGTTTACAATTTTCGGATTACAATCGGACGATTTTTGCATAATAATATTTTACTAGTTTTTTTTTATGAAAATTTAGTACTAGATTCAATATACATATTATATGTATACGAATATGTGTTCGAAAATTCGGTGATATTGACTCAGATTTTTTTTTTTATAAGCGTTTAAAAATGCAATTTACAGCCATAATTCATTAATTTCATAGCATCATTCGTTCAATGTTAAAGAGGATAAAGGTCTGAAAAGAATTAAAACTATTTGTTTTTATTTTATTTCTTTTTAAATAAAACATAATGTATTTGTGTTTTTGTAATTGTATATAGACTAGACTCATAACGGCCTTGTTATCATCCCAGACCGCGGAGAAGTAGAAAAAATACTAAAGATATATATAGTTATTGGAGTTGATACACCATATGATAAATTAAAAAACTGTATACAATTTTACTACATATAAATTACTAGGTACGTTTATTATTATTATTGCACGTATAAAGTATAATTAGTGTTGAAGTGTGCCACTAAAAAGTTGTATTTTTCTATGTCCTCCTCTCCGACCTCAAGAAAATCCTAACTATGGCTCTCTGGATCTCTGCTGCATTATATATAACCAATTTGAATATCGATCCAAAGTGAAGCAATGCGTTGCAGAAAATGTATACAACAAATAAACCTGTAGGTTCATAATTTGAAAATTAAACATAATATTTTACATGTTTTCAAAGTGATAATTTTTTCGATTTTTTTCGGTAGTTTTCGAAAAAGTTTTAAAGATACGCATATAGTTTCCAGACAAGAAATTATTTCTGTAAAATGTTTACTGAAATATTAACCTACCTTGACAACTTTAAAAAAAAATCGTTTTACAATTTTCGTTTATAATATTGTATTTGTAAATAATTTTATAACGATGTATATCTATGTCGTTTTTATCAGTTATACAGACTGTTTTCCGTATAATTCTTAATAATTGTAAAAAAAAGCGTTAAGTGCACGCGTTTATAATATTTATTTATTTATTTTTGACGGGCAAATGCCCATTAATGAAATATAATATAAAATAGTCTGTAGCTTACAAAATTCTAAATAAAATTAAATTGTTACTACACGCTTATTATTAATAGGAAATACATTTTTGATATACATTAACATCGATTAAATAAACTAATTCAATATAAATATATACAATACATCTAATCCTAGGTTCATACACATATAATATGAAGTTTAAAAGTTTGAACCATATAAACGTTTGACGACGACGCATTCGTACATGCGCGCAGAAACGATATATTATTTTAATAATAATGAACGGCTTTATTATGATCAAATCCTATATAGAAAAACACGCGGATATCGAATAAAACGTTTGTCAAAAATACGTAGAATTCTTCTCGAGATATTTCGAAGGCACTTTTCTTAATTGACAAAAATCGTAAATTATTCTGTATATTCTACCTATATATATATACGTGCTATACCTACGTCATTACGGAGGAATGTAAGGCTATAAACCTGTATATATATATTCGACAATATTGACAAAATGATTAAACATATACTATACGAAAGAAAAGTGTTTTTTTCTTCTCTGTTTTAGATTCCGAACCAAGCGAATAATGTGTATTGGTTTACGCAATAAGTTGGTGGTTTCTTTTTTTGTCTGTATAAACACTTTTTTTTTTTTATGATGATATAAGTGCGTTCCGTTTTTCATGTGCACAGTTCTAATAAATATATATTTTTCGATAGAAAATTTGATTCTATTATTAATAATTTATAATGATTCGTTTTTCGAAAAACTACTAAAAAAAAAAAATCCGATAAATTTGTCTGATTACCACACGACCGATTTTCATACAAACGAATTTGTTTTTTTTTTTTTTTGTAATTCCTAAACTATAACAAACACACGGAATTTTAAACAGTCATTTAGTAATTCAGTATTAAAATGTTAATAATTTCTGTTTTCTTATAAATAGTTAAAAATTAATAACATTTGAAATTTATTAGTACTAAAGATCAGAGAAAAATTAATATAAAAGGTTTATCATGTGGTATTTTAACAATATTGAAAAAGTTTCGAAAATCATTAGTCACAATATTTAAAAAAAAAAGTATTTAAATTTTGAGCGAAATGGAAGAGTTAAATTAAAGGTGTTTGTTTTTAATTCAAAATATATTATGGGAAATTTTTGCATTTAAGTAGTGAAAATTTAACACAAAATTTAAAAATATATACTTCTTTATAGGTATATATTTTATATATATATGACCAAAAGTTCATTAAAATCGACTTGTACAAATATTTTCATAAACGTTTATAATTTATGGCGAAATTCGTCGATTTCAGACGTTCACGCACCGTTATAGATATAATAATAATATTTCTTTAAGCAAATTAAACTTAAGAAATTGATTATTCTGGTTCGCACACGCGTAAAAATTCCACAAAAATCCTAGCTATGATCTAGAAATGTTACTATTATCGTATATATTCACTAATTACAGGCGCGGATCCGTGGAGAGGGGCTAAGGGTTTTAGCCCCTCCTTGGGCTATAGTCATTGCTTAAAAATGATACATATAATGCCTATACTATTTGTCAAGCATTTATTTCTCCTCCCAATTTATAAATTCTCTAGATCAGGATCATTAGGTATAAATACCTAAATAGGTAGCTGATCATCATAATATAGCCCTCCCAATTTGTGATTTCTGGATCCGCGCCTGACTATAATTATATATAATAAACCGCTATAGGGTCGTTAGTTTTTCGACAATCAGGACATCCTAACATCATATCATAATATTTCAATATATATATCGATCAACTGAAAATTTCTATAATGATAGTTTTTATTAGTTGGTCACTTTGTTAATTAAATAGATATGTCTTTGCGAGTCGATAGGTAATGCGATAGTCGATCATGACTGAATTGTAAAATTACGACGCTCTTTATTAGTATTAAACGTCGAAAGACACATACAGGTACCTATATAATATAATGCATAACCGTAAAGACATATTCATTTTAAAAATGCTAATATGTAGGAATGTGTTTTAGCTAAAATACTATATATCGTGTCATATATTTTTTTAATTTTGTTTAATGACTCATAACTATAGTTGGTTATAGGATGTTTATGATTGTGCATGTTTTTTTTTTAGGTCGTCCTAAATATTGCACATATTCTTGGACGGAAATTCGTTTCATGCGGTGTCTAAAATATATATATTCGAGTATTAAAATTTTTTTCAACACCTACTTTAATTTTTATTAAATTTCTTTTTTTCTCGTGTCAGGCAGCACATATATATTATTATAATTAAACAGGAACAAAAATTGTATAGAATATAATAAACAAGAAAAGAATAAAAAACTGACTAGATAATTTTACATAATACGGTAACGTATATTGTTTATATATTTTCTTTTGCCCAGTATTGAGTCGTGTCTACCGCCTTCTGGTTGCTTGTCGTCAAATCATCTTGTGTGCATGGGCCGGGTCCTGCTGGGCTTATTAAATAATTAAAATATATAAAAAAATGTTAATTTATATTTTTATTAATTTTCCACGAATACTTGGCTATTTTTATATTGATAATTAATGTATACGTATTACCGTAATTTTTTAACACATATATAACCTATTATTGGAACGCGACTGATTGCAATATTATTACAATCAGTATACGGCTGCGCGCAATCGTTGTAGGTATTTACTGTTTCCAGTGGCGTGTGTGGGGCCGAGAAGTTAAAGTAGAACGTGTCGCGAGAAGAAGAAGAGTCTTCCAAAATCCATAAAAAAAAAATTTTAATATTAAAATTTAAAGTCATCGACCACATTTTTTTTTATAGACTCGAGTAAAACTTGATCGCATGCAGAATTGATAGATACAGTCACGTTAAAATAGAAGCCTATGGAGCGGGACGATCGTCGATACGATAAAAATTTATTTTTTCAACGAAAATGATCGTGTTGGGAATAGTCGTGGTATTTTTATGAAATTGAATTTTAGACGAACGTAATCATTTATATTTATTTTTTTCTCGAGGAAATCGAAGACCATAAAAATAATCGCATTTCGCTGCGTATAATTTTGTGGTAATACAATTTTTCAGAATGTTCCCAGAGCCGGTCTGCACGAACACCATGACCGTGTCCTCAATATAGCATTTTTCTTATTATTATTGTTATTTCGTTAACACCTCAAAGTCCCCGAGTGGCAGGGTTTGAGGACGGCCCTAGGTCAAGTCAAAAGGGACATATTTTTTCCTATAGGCGATATCTGTTCGTGTTATATTATATTATAGTATTGACATTTTTTTTTATCCATTATCAAAATTAAGCGAGCCTCAAGACATTCAAACGCTGCAATAATGTTAAAAGTGTATAGTGAATGGACTAAAACTTCCTGGGAGGGGGAGGGCTTGAACACGTACTGGAGAGACGTATGTCCCCGGCAAAGTCCATACTCTCGATGTCCTGCGCAGCTATGCTTTCCACATCATGTATAAAAAGGTGTACAATTAATTTGAAAAACGAAAAAAAATGTAAAATTAAAATACAACTAATAATATCGAACGATAATAATAATCGATAAGCCTAAAAAAGTGTCTCTCGGTTTGCGGTTTTTTTTTCTACACGAAATTCGAACACGCGATAGGTTTATTCGGGAAGTATTTCAACTATAATATGTATGTATTATTTTATTTCGCGTATAAAACTAACGAAACCTATGGATGGCGTACGCGTATAATATTTATTAAAGAAAAATAGATTGTTTTTCTAATAAAAAATTATAATATTATGGCGCTGCACAATTCAGGAGGATAAAATGAAAAAAAATGAGTTTTTCCGTTATTTCCTATAAGAAATCAGATCGCGTTTTTTTTTATATGTATATAAATACGTTTTATACCTACTCAGATAATAATAATTATATTAAATAATATATCTTCTTATTTTTTTTTTCCTCGCCTATATCCCAACTATTTAGGGTCGGCCATATACTAAAAAATATATAATAATAATTTATTATAAAAAATAAAAAAATATTTCCACGACCGTTGGGTCGTTACGCGTAGTCGGTCCGCCCGATGTCGCTGCTGCAGTCCCGTCGTCGTTTCTGTCCCACCACCGCCACCACCTCCTCCACCCACCACCCCGCGAAGACCGCATTCCGCGAGCACGCACCGCGCCGCGTATAGTGCACGCGCCGCCGTAACCGCGTTGCCAACCGTCTGCGCGACCGCCGCCGCCGCCGCCGCCGCCCGACCCGCGTACCGCGCGTACTACGCGTGCGACGACTTCGGGCGACTACTACCAGCGCGCACGGCCACCGTACGACGCTGTGCTAGTAGTACACCGCGGCAGTGCATTGTTCGCGTTCGTCGGACGCGGTGTAGTGTCTCGTCTTCGGTGTGTGTGTGTGTGTGTGCGCGCTCGCCGATTCTTCATCATCATGTGTCTAAAAAAATAAATCATAAAAAAAAAAATATTAATAATAAAAACCGTATCGGTGGTAATAATAATAATAAAAAAAAAAAAAGTCGTACGTTATGAATTCGCCGCGGTTGTATTCGAATCGGCTCGTTTAAATATCGTCCGCGTCGTCGTCGTCGTCGTCGTCGTCCGTCCGTCCGTCCGTCCGCCGGCAGTGCGGTGTCGATGCGCGCGCGCGCTCGCGCCCGCGTATGCAGTGCGCCGCGGTGGCCGAGCGTGTAGTACAGCGGTAAGTTTCGGCTCGCCGCCGCGAATCGTCCGTCGTCCGTCGTCCGTGTGCGTCGCGCGCGCGAAACAGTGGTGTGTGTGGTAGTGGCCCCGGAGGAACAGGGCGCCGGCCGCCCCGCCGGCGGCCAATCAATGCTGCCGCGTGCCGCCGCCCGTCGACGGCCGCAAGGTACGACAAAAAAAAAAATATATATATATATATATACGTTTTCGGAAGTGTTGTGTTCGTCGCGTATTTTCATATTGTTTTAGAAGAAAAATCGCGTAAAATGCTCGCTATATAATAACATTATACTATATATTTATTATATTATTATGACGTGTTCTTCTTCTTCTTCTTCTTCTTATATTGTTTCGTCGTAAAATTAGTAATTATTATTTACGCCTCGACAAACGCGGCGGCGGCGGTAGTCACTGCCCGCCAAACCGGACGTGCCGCACAGCTGCCTGCCGCCGCCGCCGCTGCTGATGTTCGCCGCCGGTAGCAGCCGCCGCCGCCGCCGCCGCCGGTGGTGTGGTGTAACGCGAGCGTTCGCGGACGTCTCGCGCGCCTCCTCCTCGTAATTCGTATAATATTATATTATACACAGCCGGCCCCCCCGTCACACACACACACACACACACACACACACACACACACACACACACACACGTGCACAGCCGCGTCTCTCCCCTCTCCGAGCGCGCGCGGTGCTGCCGCACGATCGCCGCGGCACGCATTCAATAAACGCGCGCGCGCCTCCTGAAAAATCGGGGTCAGCTCCGCGCGGTCGTTTGCCGCGCGGCGCGCGTGTCGTCCGCGTTTTCGTGTGCCGGCGGAGGGGTGGTGGGGCGCGAGCCGCAAGAGCCGTGCGTTTTATCGCCGGGGCCCTGCGCGAGCCGCCGCGAAAGCGTGGTCGGCTGCGGGGACCGGAGTTCAGGGCCCTCGCGAGCTAATCGTTGAACGTGTTTAATTCGGTCCGTTTCGGGCAATCCACTGCTGTACGCGCAGGGCCGGCCCAAGACAGGGGCGGTTGCCAGCGGCGCGCTTTTGGTCCCAAACGGACGAAAACGGGACATTTTTTTTTTTTTAATGAAAAAGAAAAAAACTATTAGCCAATCGAAACCCCCAAGTCTTCAAAGGGCTACGACTTCCAGTCTGTCACAAAAAGTATCTGATAAATACGTACGAATAAAATAAATTAAAAAAACTAGCCGTCTCCAAAATCACGGTTTTAAATAATATATCATGTAAAGCAGTAAGATACGGAAGCGATAATAACGGTTATGGAAATGAATGGACCGAAGGAAGAAGAGCGAGAGGAAGACCGGAGAAGAAGTGGTTGAACGCGATACGAGGACTGCCGGTGTGTGCGTGGAACGTGTGGGAAATCGGCGTCAAGCGGAGGTTTAGGACAAAGGCGGCCGACCCCAAATAGTCGGGATAGAGGCGAGGGAGAAGAAGAATATCATGTGAAACGGTGTTCGGTACACAGTGAATATTTTTTAAGGGCTATGAAAAATTTTCCCGGGGCGCTATATGGTGTCTCGGGTACGGTATATGAACCGTACGTTATTGAAATCCAGTGTGAACAACGGTTAAATTTTTATTTTATATCGCGAGTTTATCTATATTTATGGTTTAAACTCGAGTAATCCACGTTATTGCGTGCTATTTTGCCTAATAAAACGGTGTTAAGACGTTAGAAAAATCGGTAGGAAAACGAATTCGCTTGCGGGGGGCTCCAGCGCCGTCCCTGATCGTTGGCGCGGACCTGCGAGTACACTGCAGAGTGACACACACACACACACACATCATTCGCGTCGACTTGCGCGTGTATAATGCCGTCGCATAAACTCGGACGAGCCCCATCGTCCTTCGGTTAATCCTCCACCTCGTCGTCCTGCACCTGCACGTCCTTCCACGCGTTCAGACCGCGGACAGAGTTTTCAAATGCCGTCTCGCCGCGTCCAAAAGCCAGCCGGTTTCGTTTTTCCCACGTCTTGCAGGTCTTATTTTGAGCTTTGCAGCCCGAAGACTCGAACCACGTATTTGTCGTATCGAAATCCTCCGTCCGATTGTCATTTTTTTTTGTTTCGATTCTCTCGCGCGTGTACAAAAAAAAAACTCGTTATATTCACTATTCACTTACCTATAAAAAGGAGTAACATTATTTTTTGATTCTTAGAGGAGCTTATGTCTCATCATCTAAAGGCCTTGCCTTGTCGTGATAGCCATAAGTCTCTGTCATTTGCCATGTTTTTCAGTTTTGAATATGTTGTGACTTCCATAAGATGTTTGAGGTCCTGGAAATATGATGTTCTTGGGCGTCCTCTAGATCTTTTCCCCAAGATCTTTCCTTCGAAGATATTTCTCATAAATGTGTTATGTCTGAATAGGTGCCCTATTCATTTCGTTTTCCTTTTTAATATGTGTTTTATTATATTCCTTTTTTCTCTTACATCTTTTAACACTTGCTCATTCGTTTTCCTTTCAACCCATGATGTTTAGCTTATGTCTGTAACCCGAAAATTCTACCAGAAGGAACGGTGCTCCGATCTTTACAGTCATATCCCGTTTCGGCGATTACAATTTGCATCTATTTGGTTTACTTTAGAGACGTCGTTTTTCGATTTTCTCAATACTTTTTTCAAGCGTCAGAAATAAACTGCAGAAAAATTACATTAAAAAAAAAACAACGCGATTTCGGCGAAATCGATTATCGCGTTATTTCTTTTCGCAATTTTGACATATTCACCGAGTAGCAGTGTCGCACTTAATATTAGGGGGAAAAAATTTCTCTCAATTTTGGGTCGTCTATAGCAATTATAGATTTTTGGGGTATTCAAAGACGTAATTTTTGGTTTTAAGGCTCGAGACGTTAATACAGTGTCAGACGTATGTACAACTGTACACGCGAAAAATCTTGAAAATCGTTTGTCACAATTTTCCTTGATAAACGTTTCAAATTTGTCGACAGAGCGTAATTTTATTATTTTTTTTTTGCGGAAAATTCATTTATTAATAATAAATAATATTACGCCGAAGCCCCGCTCAGAATCGTTTTATCGAACGCAATAATCGCTTTCAAATGTATAGTTATATAACAAAACTCTAAAATCTTTATCCGAGTAATTCACTTAAAGGCATTCACAACACCCCGCGGCTCGCTATAACTTTTTTTTTTTTTTTTTACTCCGTAACTAATTACTCGTTTTACAAACGTATGGGGCGAAGGTTAGGTTAGACGAGGTACGCGCATGACGAAATAAAACAGATTCTTACAATTAAAAAAAAATTTTTTTTTTTATATACAACTTCCCTATGATTTTCTATAAAACCTGTACCGAGAATTATAATAGTTTCGCTCGTATTCCGATTTATTGAACGTGTTTCAAACCGTGTCGCCTAATATACTATACGTTTTCCACTAAAAAAAAATACAATTGTACGTTTTTTAAATTTTAAACGTGTACAACACACTACGAGATGAAGAATGCGTTACGGCTAACGTGCACATTATCCGGATAATGTGCACATTAGCCAATTTCGGACTTTATAGCCGCGACGAAAAACTATTAGGAAGTGGATAATAACGTATAACGCGCATTGTCCGGATAAAGTAACTTTAGCGTGTTTATGGCTAATGTAAAATAATACTAATAATAAATTCGTAATTAATTTCAATATAAATTAATAATCGAATAGTATAGAATGTATTTTTATCGATATTAAATTCATTTTTCATTACATTTGGCTACGTGACTTTTGTTAATGTTTATTTACACGAGGTAAACTTTGACGACGTTTAGAATTACATAAAATACCACTTGACGTTTTGCGTTTGCGGCGTTTATTTGTTTTTTTTTTGCAATTACATTAATGTTGTACGCGTACACACAATACGAGCAAGTGTTTGGCGATTGGTATATATAGTAAAATTTGTCACGTTGACTAACGAAACGAAAACGAAGGCGTGAAGAGCGACTGCAAACAGTATTATTTACATTCTCCGTAACGTGTACTAGGGAGCGGCCGAGTCACATTTTACGTTTTTGTCCTTTGATTTTTGGTGATTTTTTTTTTTTCCAAAAACGTCAAGCACAAATATTGAATCGACTATAAGAATAGTTTTGAATCGTTCGTCCGTTTTCTTGTACGTGTTGTGCGGAGAATTCGGAGTGATCGGAGTTTATTCATTGTATAAATAGTATGTACTCTGGTAGTATTATAATATTTCGTTTAAAAAGACGTCTGCTGAATAATCTAGGACGAAAATATATTGAGAAAAAAAAAGTAATAGGCGTTATAAATATTATTCTCTGCAAGTATTCTAACAGGTTAAAACGGTCTTATTCTCGGGCCTCGGGCCGTTTTCAGTCTCGGCTTCCGCCACGTGATGATATTATAGTGTGTTGTATTTGTTGTTATCCATCCGTCAACGGCTAATGTACGAAATATCCGGTTAATGCACGAAACTTTATGATCTTAAACGTCGATAAAATCTCTGTATACTTTATTCGTGCGATATGCGGCTAATGTGCACGTTATCCGGATAATGTGCACATTAGCCACGTATCGGGCTTTAGCCGGAATAAAAGAGTCCGATACGAACGATTCTTATATAAAAGTTTCTCGTAATTCGTTCGAGTTATTTAAATATCGTTATCTATACGAAATATACTTTTGTTTTTCCCGCGATTTTATTCGGTATTTCTGAAAATCACGAAGCGTAATGTTAATTTTAATTCGAGTATATACACAGGCACAAGGCCGTAGCCAGGGGGGTTTGGGTTCAAACCCCCCCCCCCCGAAATTTTTTTAAAATAAAATTTAATTATTTTAAATATCTATTAAATTTGAAATTTGTACACGTGTAGATTTATAGATCGCACAGTACGGTATACCCTTGACAAAACTTTTTTGAAAAACATTTTTCTTATATGTGTATAAATAACGGACACCCTAATAAAAATATTTAGCTTGTATATATTAATGTATAAAGTTTAAAATTGAGTAAAAATGTAAAATAATGTAACTACCTAAATAAAAAAAATGCCATGTTTACTTAATTTAAATAATAATTTCATAAATTCATACTATATTGAGAATATTTATGTTTTTTAAAATTTTTCAGTCAAAAAAAAAAAATTTATATTCTCAACCCTCCCCCCCCAAAAAAAAATTTTGGCTGGCTACGGCCTTGCACAGGCATAATTTTTTTTTGTAAAGAATTTAAACACGCATACGCTTAAATAAGAGAGAGAAAAAAAAACGGATAGGAATTTCTTTTTGCGGCGTCATTTCGATCCTTCGAATATTTCATAGGTACTAATAAAAAAAAAAAAAACAATTCTTTTTGCCCGAAGAAAGGAGTTGAAATCAACGTTTTTAAAACTCGTACGTTTTCGTTGTTTTATTTGACATTTTTTTTTTCTTTCGATTTTTACTATATTCATAAGAGATTTCATCATTTCGTCCGAAATTCGTTTTTATCTTACTCGTTTCAAATCCCGGTTTCGAATAAAATATTATTATTTTATTTTCATTCTTTTAACGCGTCACGAATAACAAATATATTTATGTTTGATATAAAAGCACGGTACATAAAAAAAAAAAAAAACTACGGAATGCCTGCAGCAGGTGTAATACGCGTACGTTTCGGTCATTAGTGATGCGTCGCTTATTATCTCGACAAACCAGCCCGTTGTCGTATTATTATTATTATTATTATTATGTATTCTCAATTTGAAAGCGATTTGACAAATCATCGTATAAATAGGTTACAAAAAAAAAATACGCGCATACAGCGCTCGGAATAGCGTTGTAGTGTTCAGTCCTGTGTAAAAAGTATCGTTCATTCCGATTTTTAATTCGATTTTAAAATATCGCAAAAACAATCGTTTTCGTTCATTCATATATGGTACAAACAACGCCGTTTTAATTATTTTACGTTATTTGTCGGTTTAAAATCATCAAAAAAAAAAATTCGAATAATACGATTTCAAAACGTTTATAGGAAATAACGAAAACAATTGCATCGCAAAATGTATACTGCAGCCAGATATGTTCGTTGGTCGTGCGTAGAACGAAAAATGAATAGTAAAAAAAAAAATTTTAAAATCCGTTTTTATCGAGCGATCGGTTTAAAAAAAAAAATCGTCCACTGAAAATATAGGCGAATTATAACAAATGGTTTATAGCGATTATTTTGTTGTTGATTTTGATCCGATTTTTCATTAATATAAAATACTGTGTCCGAAGAAAGAAAAAAAACTTGGATTTTCTTCTGTTTTACGACGTATTTATTCATTTACGGAGAAAAAAAAACAACTCGGTTTACAACATTTTTTCTTTTTCTTAATACTCGTGTAGAATTTACAATTACATGTAATTTATATCTAGTGTATATACAAAACATTAAATTATATAAAATATTAACCTAATCATAACGACAATTCATAATAAATCAGATACAATTATACAACATATTATTTCCCGTGGCCATCAACAAATTTGCAGCAGATGATAATAAGTAAATTTTTTTTTTTGAAACATTATTAATAAGAAAAATATCACGATTTCTTGTCGATTTAGGATTAATTCTGAAATTTAGACGTTCTAATAAATAAGGGCGATCGATTGAGTTTTCCAATAATTTAATTAAAAACATGCGAATTATGCTATTTCTTCCGTAATTTAATTTAATGATTTTAGAATGAAATGTGCTGAAATACCATTGTAATTAGAATGAGGTGTACTATACGCTCGACTATAAATTTAAAACGTAAAAAAACGATTGTGAATAGCTTCAAGATTATGAATGATATTAATATTATATTTGAAGACCACATGAGAGGGGCATATTCCAAGTGATATTATAATATAATATAGAGTATAACGAATTTCGGTGGTAAAATATTGTTTCACTCCGTTCGTTGTCTGGGGATATATTATACGACCGTTGTTTGAAAATATCACGCGGGTTCTCCGCCGCCCGCTAATACATCAGTTTTATAACGCGCGCCCGTTTATTTTAATTATTTAATTAATCACTTCTACGATTCGGAATAAAAATCTGTTTTTCGTATTTTTTTTTTTTAAATCCAAGATGATTTCCTATATCGATAAATTGCACAATTAAAGATAGATATAAACGTGTTTATTTAATCTACGTGTATATATATATATATATATATATATAATTTACGCTTATTATTTATTTTACACGCGGCTTATCGGTTTTCGGTGGGATGTATTTTTTTTTTTTTATATTATTATTTTATCACCGTTGCGTCTGCTCTCCGATATTTCGTTCTACAGACGTTTGATTTATTGTATTATCGATAAAAAAAAAAATATAATATATATAAATATAAATTATATATATAATATTCAGTTATTTGTCGTAACGTGTATATAATTGGTATTTTGCGCGCATTCGTATATACGCTCTGATTTTATTTCATAGACATATAGTGTGTTCACCACATTCTTTAGTCGTCTGCTCGCGCAACAACAATAATATGTCGTTACAATATTATAATTTTGAGCGAATAATTTATCGTATGCAGCGATCGTTCCGAAACGTGTATTTATTATATATATATATATAAATTATGTTGCTGCGTCGTCGTTTTCTTCGGATCAAATGCGGTATCAAGGAAATATTGTAAAAATCTTACGAACGAGATTACGAATAAAACGTTAAAAAAGAAAAAAAAATTAATATAAATACAAATAAACTGTTATATCCCGAAAAATTGTTCTCTATACGAAGAAATATTGTACGCTCGGCAACAGTAACGATTGAATGTAAAACGAAAGAGTATAATTGAAAAAAAAACACAAAAAACGACAAGCTGAATATAATAATATATATACCGAATAATTATGCGTTACGTTCAGTTTACTCATCTGGCTCGTGCAGACTTTAGCTGATCAAGTCTGCGGTCTTCATCAAAAAGTTCTTCAATCAAAAAAAAAAACCGATCTAAAATAAAAATTAACTAAATAACGTTTAGAAATTCATTTCGGATTAAAAACACGTCAATACACGTTTAACCGTATTGTTATGTAATTAGTTAAATTGATTTTAATATTAATAAATTAATTAAATTTATTAGTTTTCGTATTATTTGTATGGATAATAATCGTAGGAAGAAACGTCTTTATACTTTAATATGAAAACACTTTTTTTATCCCGAACGAGCAGCGGGGCGAATCACCGTTTAAAAAAATTTTTTTTTTTTTAATAGTATCCAATTTTTTTTGTTACATCGTCAAACGATTTACCCCCGTGTATTCCTCGGATAGACCGTTAAGTATAGGTATATCGAACGAGAGAACATTGAATAAACAATATACGCAATATTATAATAATAATAATAATAATAATAATAGGCACTACAATGTATACCGATAGAACATCTCGAAAAATGGAAAAATACTGAAAATCGTCGAAATATGTAAAATCGTGCAATAAAAATCGTAATGTGATTTTAACTGCTCGGCTTTGGCGCATATAAGGACGGTATATTTCGGGCGTATTTGTCGATAACGGACGGGCTTTATATCCTGCATATATAATATAATATATAGCTGAAGCCGCACGTACTTAACTTTCGCCACATTTTTCTTATACCTCAATACTGTCTGTTCTTTCCCATAAATCGCGGTTCTTCGTTTTATATAATATATATTATGTGAATATAAAAACGATCTTATATTTTGTACGTTAATTTTGTTTTTTTTTTTTTTGCATTCTTGTGTTTTTCTACTCGCCGTTTATTGTATTATTATATAAATTATAATGTTATATAGAGCGGTGAAAATAAAGTACTTTGTACTTCCTAGAACGCATTTGATTGTTCGATAATGTTCAAGGAGGAAAAATATTTCATTTTTGTTTTTATTCATCCGAAACTCTCGAACGAAACGAGATGGAATTTTTTAAATATTTACTTAACAGCCGGGCGCGTATATATATACAAGTATATGTATTCGTTATAACGCGTCACTACGTTAATTCTGTATACTCTTTAGGTGTAGGTAATTTGTCGTTATTTACTAATATTACACGTGTTTGGATTTCTTGAATTTATATGTCTACTCCTATAGCGCACTGTACGCGCTGCGTTTAATCTGAATTCGTGAGCCGCTGTTTTCCACGCGGTATAATTGTGCGAAAATTGGTTCTACCAAAAAAAAAAAAAAAACAAATCTTATAGAAACGTATTTTTCTTCTACGATATCGACGCATTTTGTAAATATTGTGTTCATTTGTTGTAGTTTTATTGTAAAAAAAAAAAAAAAAACGATCACGCGTTCTATTTGCTGCAATACGTTTCGCAGTGTGTATAACATATTGCGCAAACGTGATTTGTTGTATTCCACCGTTTTAAACGTCTGTGTTGTACCTTAATTATGCGTTTGTATTGTTCGTATACGTATACATATTATTTAGTCGTTAAACATGCACATCTATTTAAATGTTAGAGTACCTACACCTAACTTATAAACGTCACTGTTTACTATTTTATATTAGCTTTTATAAAATAGTATTAATTATTATTAGTAATACACGCGTCGCTTTTCGCTTCGGAAAATGAATAAATTTTATTGCGTCCGCGTAATGAAATTATTAAACAATTTTCCTAAAAGAAGTTTTCACTTCTCCGGGTCGGCCGTGGATTTTCATTAAAACGTTTCATTAAAATCAACGTTGGAATATATTAAAATATATGAAATCAAACGTAGAAAACGCGGGTACTACGCGCGACGGCGTTTCCCAAGAATAGGAATTTGTTTTTCGTATAATATATAATTTTTTTAATTCTACCTATTTTTGTATAGGTACATTTTTTAATTTATTTTTTTTTTTTTTTTTTTTTACAGATCTGAAAAATAAAGCGTAATAAAAACGCGTCCGCATTGCAAGACGGTTCCAGTATGTCGACCAGGAAAGGCACCGCGGACGTGTTTACGGGCGGCGAGAGTCAAAAACAGACTTCAGCTGCAGTCGCCAAAACGAAACAGAAGAGGGCGTCCAACGCAAGCGACTCGCCGCCCGGGCTGGTGAATTCGACGAAGAAACCGGTTAAAAAAGCCAATTCGTCTCAGAAGCCGCCGAAACTCGAACAAAAAACCGTTAAAGCGAAGGTCATTAAAAAAAACGAAAAAGAAAGCGAAGATTCGGACGAGAGGAGAGATTTGGTGAAGAAACCGGGCAAGTCGCAAAAGCCGAAAGAGAAATCGGTGACGAAGACCGCGGTGGCGGGGAAAAAGCCGACGAAAGAAGTGGCGAAAAAGGGCAAAACCGTCGGTCCGGGAAACGGTGAGAAATTCGAGAAGTTGCCGAAAGCGAAGAAAATCGCGAAAAAGCCCGAGGACAAAGATGAAAAGAAATACAGAGTTCAAAAAGAGAAGAAGCCGCAGGCGAAAGAGGCGAAAAAGAAACCCGTCGCGAAACCGGCGGCGAAAAAGTGTGTAGAAGAACCGGCGGCGGTGGAATCGACGAAATCGCGCGCAGAGAAAAAAGAAAAACCGAAAAAGGCTAAAGTCGTCGCTAAAAATAAAGTCAAACTAAACTCGTCCAAGAAGATGGACGACGGTCCTCCGATTGAATGCATGGACGTAGTGAAAGACGAAAAGCCGGACGACGTGGCTCTGTTGCAAGTGTTCCAACTGAAGAACGGGCCGGTTTGCGACTTCGACGGTAGCGTTTGCAACACCATAACGATCCGGCAAGACAACACTTGCATAAAAATCAAGGAAATATCGGTTAGTCAAATGCCGTATCCGGTGAAAACGGAACATCACGAGAAAATCGACGCGACGTCGGCGGCGCACGTGGTGAAAAAAGAAGGCAAACAGAACAGCGAGTGTCAGAACGCGACGGAAAAACAAAAGGCGAGAAACGAAAGACAAAAAGCCGAAAAGCAACCGAAAGTCGAAAAACAAAAGAGCAGCGTAAAGCGAAAAATGGAAAAAGATAAAACCGAAAAATCAGCGGCGAAACCTGCGTGCAAAGCGGAAAAGAAAATCAAGAAACCGGTAGCACCGGTAGTAGATAAAATTAAATCAAAAGGGAAAACAAAAGTAGTGGCTAAAACTAAAGCGAAAGGTAGACCGGTGTCAAAAAGACCGAGAGTGGCGTCGCTCAACGCCATAGCCAAAGTCCATTGTCTGTACGAGAACGAGAGTAAAAGCGCGTTGATCGACGCCATGGCCGCTTCTGCGGTTGCTGCGACGACGGCCGCGCCGAATAATACGAAAAAGAAGAAAATTCCAAAGAACATAGAAATGCCCGTTAGAAAAGGAAAAAGAACTTCGAAAAGGACCACGCCGGGTTTAAAAAGCGTGGGAAGACATTGGGACATGCACGACACGAGTTCTACGAACAGCTGTTCGTCAGGTACCTATCATATAAAAATTTTAATAATTTTCGAAATTTTAAACTCTAACCTCACGTGTTGCAGACAACGATGAAAATAGCGAATTATATACGTATCTAATGTGTTATAGTCAAATTTATGTCGAAAACGTGGGAAATCGTCATAGATAATACATAATATGGATAGGCCATATTCGTTATCAGGCGTTCCCGAATCTTCTGTCTCACTCAGCAAATATTTAGATTACCGATACGTTGATACCAGAATACACTAATTTTCAATTATTATTCCATGGAACAAATTATTATTTCATGGAACAAAAAATAATTTCTTGCCGAATAGGATAGAAGATAGGGTTTTAATATTGCTATCTCTCTTCTTTATTAAGGAACGCATATTGTGTACACATGGCCTGTCCATTAGGTATGTATTATCTATGGAAATTATCTTCGACCGGATAAAGGGGATTGGAAACGAGTACTTTCTCTCTTCGTTTTGCACACACGAACCAATAGTAAAATAAACGTTTCGTACTTCTGACGTACCGATCGGCCTAGTGATGCTCGATAAAGATATTCTGAAAACAGATTTGAATTTCGTCGTGAATTTTACTATAGAATGACTCCCAATTTTTTCATTTTTTTTTTTCATCTTAAGTTCTTCAAAAATCGATTATTATCAATTTTTTTTTTAAAAAAATTTTAATTCGTCCGAGTACTTTTTTAAGGATTTAGAGGGGGAAAAAATTAGAAATTTGGGAACGTCATTCTATAGTAAAATTCACGAAGAATTCATATCTAATAAAATATAGACAAAATTAAAAATAAAAAAATAAATTAATAAAAATATAAAAAGGATATGTAAAAAAAAAAAATTAAAATTAAAATTAATACTCGTGAATAATAAAAAATCTGTATATGTATATATATAAACAATAAATATACATACATATAAATAAATGTATACTTAAATATACATTAATATACAACTTTATATTTTTTATTTCATTTTTACGTAATACTCATTGGCAGTATAGTATATTTAAGTATACATTTATTTATATGTATGTATATTTATTGTTTATATATATACATATACAGATTTTTTATAATTCATATCTGTTTTCAGAATCTTTATCGCATCACTATATAGGTACGTTGAAAGTACGAAACGTTTATTTTACTATGATTCGTGTGTGCAAGAAAAAACGGAGAAAATACTCGCTTCCAACCCCCTTAAAAGTGAACAATTATATATTAAAAAAGCGTATAGTTTAAATTTTATTTACCGTTTACGAAAATTCATTCAATATTTAAACGACACATTTTATCGTTATATTTTAGACGATTTATTACGCGTACGTTTTACACAATTTTTTAAAAAAAAAATACCGGTACTTTTTTATTATTTAAACATATTAGATACGTCCGTTCAATTATATTTGGGTGTATTCGAATAATTGCAGTAATCGAATCAAAGAAATATTGACCGATAAATGAAGAATGTTATGAATTTTTTTTACATTTTTTTTTTTTTTTTGTGGATTGTGCGGGCACACACAATATCGCATTAATTGTTGTGTGATAATAAAGTATAAGATTTTTTTTTTTTCTTTCACCATCTCTAGGCGTTGACGATGCCAAATACGAACCTCCGAAGTCGGCGAAACGCACGAAAAAGCAACCGGTAGTTTCCGAGCCGGAGAGTACCGAAGACGAAGAAGTAGAAGTGGAAGAAGAAGAAGAAGAAGAAGAGGAACCGGAAAGAACGTCGAAAGAAGTGACGGCGGCGACGGGCGGCGGTTCCAAGCGGAAGAGACGCAACGCGGACACCGTCACGATGGACCTGAAGGACATGGTGGTGAAAAAACGCATGGCGAGTCTGAACGCGTCGGCCATACTGGCGGCCAGCTATTCGACGGAAAAGAAGTCGCCGCCGAAAGGAGCGGCCGGACAGGACAGTTCGAAGAAGTCCACGACGAGCTCGGAGGCGTCTTCGGAACGGTCGGAGCCGGAGGACGACGCGGAAGACGAAGACTCGGACGGACACAGGGAGTCGAAGGTGCGCACCAGCACCACAGCCGCCGCCGCCGCCACTGCCGCAGCCGCAGCCGCGGCCGCGGCCGTAGCGGCCGCCGCCGGCGTTCAACCGACGCCTTTGCCGCCGATCGTACCTCCGCCCTCGTCACAACTCGCCGTGATCGTCAACCAGGACACGGACGTGACCATCACGACGGGCGTGTACGTCAACAGTACCACTCGATCCACGAGACACGAGGAATTCTGCACCATATCCGGTCTCCAGTACCGGATATCCAGTACCAGTCACACGCAAACCGAAGCCACGGCCGTGGCCACCGAAACGCTGCTTCACGCCGACCACGTGAGTACCTCTGTTGCACAAACGATTACTGCGCACGAACGAGCATCGCTATAATATATAGTGAATACAGTGGCGCATTTGAGGGGAGGAGGTGGATAGGGCGATCGCCCCTCCTGTCCTTGGGTCGTTTTTTCTTGTATTCCTGCGTTTTCGAAATTTCGACAAAAATTTGAAAAAGTACATAAATAACAAATTTTGTTAGACAAAGATCAGAATAATAAGATAATATAAACATCTATTTTTTTTTTTTATAATTTGTAGTTGTTATTTTGAGCTTTCTGTTAAAAAAACAATTTTTTTTTTACTTATTTTTCAACAACACGGACCATTCACAATTTTGCCCCTCCCTCTTCCAAAACTTAAAATAATGACACTGCTTCCATTTCCTCCCCCCCCCCACTTATTTTGACCCACTTCGACCACCGGGTACCTACGTGGCGCCGATTCCGGAGTGTATTTTGTCAAATGGTTCAAATGTATCCAAAATAATACGCCCATCCACCTCAAAAAAAAAAAAAAAAATTGCCTAAAAACTTTACCTTGAAAAAAATGTCATTCGTATAAATTTCCTTAAAAATCTAGAGAAATTCATTTTTAAAACAACAAATAAGCAAAAAAAAAAAAAGAAATGTGTTTTGTTTAAATTGCGAATGATACGAACCACTGACACACTCCCTCTAAATTGAACCGGCTAAACACAGCGTTTGGCGTCACGTATATTACAATTCAAATGATAGCTATGAGTATATGTTCATATAGTCTTGATAAATTATAAAAATATAAGTATAAAATAACTGTTTAATATAATTTTCGGTTATTATTTAAAAATATATATTTTTTATTCGTCGGTGTAATAATAGTATTTCGAATAAATTTTTTATTTTATTTTTTGAAAATTTTTCGCGCGTTGCGTTTTATAAATCAGCGGTTCCCAAAATTTTTTCACCGAGACATTAAAATTTAAGTTTTAACTCATATGCAACCCAGTCGTACTTACCGTTATACCAATACCAGTAAACAGAAAAACAATAAAGAAATACCGTTCCCCATTGATATATAAACGTTATAAACTATATAAATTCGCATATTGCCGTAGACGACCCAACGATATCGTATAGGTAATTGATTTAATCTCTATACCGCGTGACCATTTAATTTTATTACTCGCTTGACAATGTAACGGGTAAAATCATATTTACTACATACAGGGTCGGCCTGGCCATGGCCGCTAGGCCGCGAATGCGGCCGGGGCCCCATCTTTTTTTTTATACCAATATTTTTGAACGCCATGTCTCCACCAGTTTTGAAATCTTTGCCTTGTATTATTATAATGTATAAAAATAATGCAAAATTGATTTGAGAACAGCGGTTCGAACCCCGAACCGTACACGTCAAATCGTATTTATCCATTGGACTATTATAGTACGAGCTGAAAAGTGGAAAAATAAATCTATTAAAGAAACACGGTAAAATTGTCAAATTTCAAATTGTTTTAACGTAAAATTAAATCCAACCGCGAAATTCTGATTTCACCATAGATTCTTTTATTAACCTGTATTAACTCTTTATGGAAACAGAAGGTGCAAGTCTAACAAAAAAAAAATTAATTTTTTTCATAAGTGGCCCGGAAAAATCTTATTTGCCCGGTAAGAATTTTAGAGTCACTTCGCCCTTGGATCTGGGACACCCTATAATAATGAATTGTTTTTTATTGATATGTATTTTTTAACTTCATATTAAACCAAGGTGCAGGGGGCCCCAAAATAAAAGGATCCAGGGGCCTTTGGGGTGCCAGGCCGACACTGACTACATATATTATATAATTGTTGTTAAAGTTAAATAAAATACGATATAGAAAACGCTGAAAATAAATTTAATATATAGTGTATTTTGCTGATAATATTTTTTCAACGTTTAATATTGTTTTGTAAAAATTAAATTTTACACAATTAATAAGTAAATAAAATGAAAACGGATACAAATATTTCAATTTATTTCTCTGCGACCTGCTACCGCGTAAGAACATATCTGTTTCGACTTTGAGAACCGCTGCAGGTTTAAAATATTATGTAGTACTCTTTTTTTCTTTCTTTTACAACACTGAAGTCGGATACTTTGATATAATACGCGTATTTTTCGGCGAATGGGATCGTAAAAAACCTCGTGTATTTGCAGTAAAATCGCTTTTTTAGCAAACCGATATTTTTGACAACGCTTTATGTCGATGAGGATAACAGCTATTGCAGAAAGCGTCGACATTCATATATTGTAGTCATTGTACGCGCGTTTGTGCGATGAACTTCTATTTATATACTCGTTTTCGTTTATGACGTTTAAAAAACAATGATAATTTACTTCAAGCAGCTGGGACAAAGGATAAATAATCCGTTTTTTTAACTCTCTTCTCGCTTTATGTTTTTGTTTGTCTATTTCCTCGACCGCCCAGCTCTCTATCGTCGCGTCTCCTAACACACACACACACACACGCACATTCACTGTTTGCCAAACGACAACATCCGGCTGTATAATATTGTCCTATTGTTGTCATTAGCTTTCCCTAACAGAGCTTTTTACTTTTTTTTTTTATCTTCACTTTTTACGAGACGATTTTATTTGTACACACAAAAAAAAAATGATTTTTTCTTTCATTACTCCATTTTAGTGCAGTTTTCTCACGTAAAAGTTTTTGAATGCGTTAAAATTTTTTTTCACACAATGTTTTTTTTTTTTGGGGGGGGAAGGATATATTTTTGTATTCTTTTTTCAATACGCGTATAATACGTATATCGTTGTGGTGTTGACCGCACTTTAATTCTTTGTAACCACAAATCTGCACGCAAAACGATTATTGAGTTTGATGTAAAAATTTATTTTTGATTATCATTAAACGGATTATTATTATTATCCGTCGATGTTCCAGATTTATTGTCGAAAATATCATTAGCTCGGTGTCTGCAGCTTCTGTTGCGATTTCCAAGACATCCGCTGATTATATGTATATTTAAAACTCCTCTGGATTGTTGCCTGTCGTATATATATATATATAAACATTTATTAATAATACGCCACGCATTTTATTTTACGAGATTCGTCGTTGCCATCTGCGGTTGTTCATGAAACTACTGTTTTTTTTCTCTTCGTATATATTATAAATCCGTATTGCACGCGAAGCGTTGATGTTCGTATAAATAAATATAGACGTATAGAAAATATTGTATAAATATACATATTATATTACTTTAAAATAATTAATAACATAACGGCAGCGATACAATAATACGTTTATAATACTTAATATAAAACGACTTTTTGTCAAAAATTACGATGAAACTTGGGTTTTCGCTTATGGTCCAGAGACAAAATTGCGCAGTCGTCGGAACCGGTACGCGACAACGTCACCGAGGTCGAAAAAATCACGCGCTGTCATGTCACAATTGAAGGTCATGTTGATTGTATTCGTCGACAACGAAGGGTTAATTCACGGGGAATTCGTACCGAATGGACAAACAGTCAGCTGTGGGTTTTATATTGAAGTTTTAAAACGTTTAAGAGAAAAATGGAAAAATGGTTGGGTTTTTGCATCACGACAGTGTACCATCGTGTCACTCATCTTTTGCGATTCTACAATTTTTAGCTGATAAAAAAATTTCCACAATTCCATAACTCCCGTATTCACCTGCAAGTATCGCACCTCTGGCTGTCTCCGAACTCCGACTCAACGGTGAAGGTTTTGCGACGATTATTGTATATCTGACGTGTCTATCGGGGCCATACCAACAGAGGGATATCAAAGACGTTTCCAGCAGTTGCGAATTCGTTGGATAAGCGTGTCGGCGCTGTGTAGGGCGATGTTTTTAAGAAGATTATAAGTCAATTTGAGTTTAAATTGTATATAAAAATAAAAAATTCCGGGAACTTTTTGATCCTATTACGTATACTAATTATTACTTGCGAAATTTTCCGCGGACAAAAGTTTAGAGTGAGCCGGTCACGTGTGGCGTGCAGGCGGTGGATCGATTAGACGACAGGTGTTCACTAGCGTACCGAATAAAACGCGACCTGTGCGAAGATCACGTCAACGGTGGATGGACCGAGTGAAATGCGACTCAAAGAGTTTATAAGAAACGGAGCGCGAGTATTGAAGACGCAGAGGATCGGGAAGGCTGGAGTGCTTCGGTAGACGTTGCAAAGCGCCTGAAGTAAAAAAAAAATTATTTGCCGTCGATTAAATTTAAAACGTTTTTTTTTTTTTTTTGTAATTTGTGTAGGTGTTAATTTTCGTTATTTGCTCATATTCTGTTCGTTCGATAAACATCCGGTGTTCGTATAAATTATGCGTCTATATAATATTATATCGTCCGCGATTACATTGCACATGTGTCGCGTATTATATTATAATTCGCGTAGTTTTATTTTTATTTTTATTTTTTCAAGAAAACAATTTGCGAAACAATAAGTTACACACACACACGCGCGCGCGCGCTTAAGATTGTTCTCGGTTTACGAACGGGTACTTGAAAAGTTTTTCAACGTTTCTCCTAAACACACACACACACACACACTGCACGACGAATTCGTCGTTTCAGTATTCCCATTTGTTTGTTATTAATTAAAAACTCCCCTTGTAACCGAGCCGAGTTCGTTATAATAATAGCGCGTTTGAAACGCTATTACTCGGCGTTTAATCACTGTGTAACTATACTTCCCGAGAGTTGAAATTAATCGTTATTGCTGTTTACTCGCAGTCAATCATAATATTTCCGCCGCAGCTCTTTATTATTATTATTATTTAAATGTGAAAATATGTATCGTTTCGATTTCCGAACAATATTCACCGTCTTTAGTCCAGTGTATGACGGTTTTTGGCTCCGATTTCCATAAAGAAGCATCAGTTTACTTGAAATTTTAACTGTAAGTAGGGGATACCTTAAAAAGCAAACCCTACCCTATCCGAATGCGCGCATTTACCTTAGGGGTGGATACCACCCCAACTCGGGGGTGGTATTTAAAATGTTGAAAATAATCTCAGAAATTTTTAGCGGAACGTATTCTAAGCAAAAAATATTCTATAGGGTTTTCTCAGAAAATCAATACTTTTGATTTATTCGTGATTGAAAGTTTCGATTTTTCTTAAAAATAATCATGTTTTCAACCGAGTTTTCACAAATAACTCAAAAACTTTATATTTTATCAAAAAAACTATTAGAAATATAAATATAGCTTATTAAAAGACAAAGAAATAAGTTTTTTCTTTATTACCGTAGGCCTAATACAAACCAAGTTATGGCTTATTGAATGTGAGCTTTGTATGTTGAAAGAAAAATTGAAAAAAATCAACATTGAATAACAGAAAAACGGTCAATTTTACGGAGACAATGTATAGTAACTTATTTAAAGTACATAAAAAAACCTTTAAAATGAAATATTGTTGAACTCTCTAGCGTAAAAATTAAAAGAGTTATAATGAAAATAACTTGTCAGACGCGATAATGTATTAAAAAAAAAAAAACGCGTTACGGTCCATTCATATTATTATTACCTATACTACATACGACTACGTCCGTTTTATGTTAAACGCGGAGAAAAAAAAAAGGGACCAGTTGAATTTTCACTTTTTTTTTTTTGTTATCATTCATTCACGTGTACATATTTGTCGACTCACCCTTTTACGTATATATATACACGCGTTTCACGTAATTTATTGCCTTTAAAAATCCGTTCTCGTCGAAAACTGTTAACAATATCACTTATATAATATATATATATATGCGTAGTAGCAGTTGGTTTTTAAACAAAAGTATTTCCAACGAAATAATAATTATTTCGCGTTTAATTATACCGAAAAACGTACGTAGAATAATATTATAAACCGGCGCGAAAAGAATTATTTAATTGTCGAACGAGGAAATTGTGTTTTACACTATAATAATATATACGTACGCGTTTCTAATAAAATCGTGGTTTGAAAAACCCGTATCCGCGACTATATTGTTTCCGGGTAAGACAAGTTAATCTTATATATATATATAGGCATACGTATAATATATTTAGCGAATAAATTTAATTTTAAACACACTCAGTTTAATATATTAATTATTTCGAAATTATAAAAACGTGTCTCGAGACGAGTGTGGTGGTGTTAAATTTCATTTCTATAGTCGGGTGAATGAAAAGTGGCCGCTGGCCAATGTGTTAGCAACGTTTTTCCTAGGGGTCCTCAAAATCAGTAAGAAATTAAAAATCTTAAATGCGTTATCATTTTTTTGTTATCACGTAAAATACAGTTATTATAACCTATCGAGTAAGAGTATTAGCACATAGAATATATTCTGTGATTATAATATCAATGTTATCACGATTTTAGCACGTATAACTGAACTATTTTACCCCAACCTGACGTGTTTTCGCCACCGGGAGCGTAAAGATCAGCGGCCACTTTTCATTCACCCGACTATACCTCTTTTCGTGACTAGGAAAATATCGTTTCGTATTACGTTTCGAATTCTCGATTTTTGTCGAATTGTTTTTTCTCTCCGCAGCGTTTTAGACGCGCGCGATAAATATGTATTTTAATCGAACAATATAAATTAAAAAATGTTCAAAAGAGACCTTTCGAAATTATCAACGTCTTGCCATCTCCGTTTAACCGAATTTCTAAAAAATTATTCCGGCTTACAAAATATTATTATGTCTCTCCCTCGACATTTCTTACCGCGTATTGTGCCGGTATTAATTTCACAATAGCCTCGTTCCTTATCCCGTAGCCGTCCCCGCAGACACACGTCCTTTTTCCCCTTTATACACACACACACACACACACACACACTGCTGAACACGTAACGGTTATTGGCCCTTTTGGCGGCGTATCTTACATTGTTCTGTTGGTTGAAAACCACCTGCGGCAGTGAAGTCTGCTGCGAAATCGGCGGCGGTTAGCTCATAATATAGATTCGTATGTACGCTGCTCACCTATACGTATATTTATGTATATATGTCACGGGCAGTGTTAACATTTGGATAATGTTGACATTAGCCGGATAATGTAACATTAGCCAAATGGTTAACATTAACCGCCATGCATGTTTTCAAAATCTTGGATAATGTTAACATTATCCGGATAATACGACATTGGCCAATGCATTGTGGATAATGTCATAAAAATATTATTACAATATAAGTGCACAGAATTTGTTTTTTTTTTTACAATACATCACCAAAAGTATAAGTAATAATAAAATATAAAATAATAATAGTTAATTAATAATGGTAAAATAAATATAAACTCAAAACTAACATAAACTATAATATTTATAACATTATAACTAGCTTAATTACTATTACAACCTTATTAAAGTCGATCTGTGCAAATTTTAACTTTACGCAGACAAAAATAGGTTACAAGCGTATGGAATTTAAAAGATTGACATTATCCACGATTCACTGTTAAATGTTAAAATTAACCGGATAACATTACAGTTATGTAGTTATGATGACATTAACCAAAAGCCATGGCTAATGTTAACGTTATCCAAATGTTAACGTTACCCGTAACATATAATATACGCTGTTATCGATTAACCCTTTTAGAATATATTAAGGAAGCGGAAAAACGCAAAACCACCACTGACTTGTATACTGCAAAGGCGAATTACAATCTGATTAATTAATATATTATACTATGATACCGCACACGTGTAAATTCCCAAAAACTAAAATAAAATAAAATGGTATATTTATTGTAGAAATATATGCGACCTCTTATTTCGAAGGTAAAAAACGCAATAATTACACGGAAATATTTAAGTAATTATTATTCCAGGTTTTATTAGATTTTTTTGTCATACTATTACACGTCGTGTTGGATGTTTTTGAAATGATTGCAAACACATATACCTGCACCGTCTTATCTCAATACCTCGTTTATCCAATCACACATCTGAGATGTTTCATAGATGTTTTATATAGTACGTATATAGTAGCTGCTAACGCACAAAAGGTTTTGCTTTTCTTTTCATTTTACATTTATTTGACATCCGTAAAATAAGTTACCGCGTTCTTTGAAGTTACACTCCTATAGTGAACGTTTACTCTGAAATCTAGTGGGATTAGTTGATTTTTTTCGGAATTCACGAGCGAACGGGGGGTATATTATCAATTGTATACATTTTAAAACGATAATTAAAAAGCATTATATTTGGACGAAAGTCAAAGTAATAATACGTGTATTATATTATATATTATTTAATTCGAATCGTCGTTCTGTCGTATAACGACAAATAAACCTTTACAGAAATAACTTTATCGTTGAAGTTAAATTATCTTTCGTCTAACGTTTTACTAATTGAAATGTTAAAACTTTACTCGAGTCGTGTGATTTCTTGCGCGAGTGTGCATTGTTGTCTCGGTAAGTTTATCTTTGCGTTTTGTTTCTGTACAGGATTATTATATACTCGCGAGGTGGAAAGTTTGTTCGGGCATACAAAAAAAAAAAAGGTTTCGAATAAAACTCGTTTAGGTAATTTATCATCTTAAAAATTGCAGACGCATCGCGTAATACGAGCTGTATACCATAAACACGTTATGTTATTGACTCGTCGTTAAAAACCACAATACGCAGCTTTAAAATATTAGACGAATAGGTTTTTATCGATATTCTAATTTTTTTTTTTTTGTTGCGAATATGTTATACATTACGTACATGATTGTCGATTCGGATGAAAATTAAGCTATGATTTCAATATGAAATCTACTACGTAGGTTTGTTATTAAAATCGATAATACGCGTTTTCGGACCGTCAGAGCGCGATTTATCCGGTCGTATAATCCTATACCGCATATTATAATGACATTATTATTATATTACACAGCTGTTCCCCCGCCATTATATTTTGCCAAATACAATATTGTTGATTTTATAACGTTATTATTGATAGTGTCGGACTAAGCTCTTTGAGGGGTAATTGTATTAATATTTGTCGAGAAAAACTTGGTACATTCGATATATTATTATATAATATGTTTCATAGATATCGCGACTCAATAATATTTTGTGCGGTTTAGACGCGTTAAACCGTTTTAGTGATATCAGTTTAAGCGCGCGTTGAATTTTATTAGCCGTAATACATATAAAACATTAATTTTATAGGTTATATAATAATAATAATAATATATCGGTTTATAGACTCGTAAATTATTATGTATATAGACCGCAGAAACATAACGTTTAGCGTATCGCGGGGTACAGCTAGTGTGCTTTTCTTTATATGTATATATATATATTTTAAAACTAAATATTTATTTTTATTTTTTATTAGTAAATAATTATGTAAGAGGAGTCTGCTTATAATAAATAATTTTTGATCTCATAAAACGTTTAAGCTGTACACGGATGTATTTTAAATTGTAAACGTATAGAACGATCTTTGTACATCTTTTTTTTAATATAAGACTTGTTGGGTTACGTTTTATTATTATTTTTTTATATAATAAATTATTGGACGCGACGATTTTCGCGTTTATAAAATGTCTCTAAAAAAAAAAAAAACCCATTAGTTTCCGGTGGAGACACAGAGTTCTGTGTTTTAAATAATAAGTTTATAACGTAAATATTATCTGTCTAAAAAATTGAAGTAAAAACGTTTTATTTTGCGGTAAATATAAGACAAATATTAGACATACGAATACGATATTTACACCGAAAGAAAATGAAAAACCTGTAAATACTTTTATGGCTAATAAATTATTTTATCTTATCAATAATACGTTTTTTTTTTTATATATTCCGAAAACTGTCGCGTGTTTATGCACAAAAGATTGCGTAATAATTAACACTAATATTAAAACGATTTCTTTTCTCAAACTCAGTTTCGCGTTTATTTATGGTAATTAAGATTTATTATTACGTTTTGATGGGTATAACGGTTTCGCGATTAAAACGGGACTCCTCTCGAATTCGAGTGATCTATATAAATGTGAAAAAACTCTTTTAGCGCGAAGACGCTTTAATGTTTTTTTAAATTGTATTTGCTATAAAGTATGTATCGGTATTTGTTCTAAAAGGTTTCTTAAAAGCGATTCTCAGTAATGAGTTAATGTCGTTATTTCTAGCACTCTGCAGTGTTTTTCATAGGCATCACCCCACGTTGTTGCAAGTGCTAATCTCACGGTATTAGGAATAGTATAGCGACAAAAAAAAAAAAAAGAGTATTCGTTTATTGCGGGCTATATTGGTATGTATTTGCGCGTTTATTGAACGAAAATATTTCACTGTTTTTATTGACGAATCCAAACCATTTTCCGAAGCTCGATCGGTTCATTACACTATGTTAGCCCGTGCAAACTGCAGTCGGGGGCCAAAATGCCAGCAAAATAACGGAAAGAAAATCGAGTTATTATGCCGCGAAATCTTACATCGAACGGTTATTATAGTTTATACCCAAACTAGTGCACAATAAATAAACAAATCCGTAAAATACACTATCGCCCGAGTCGTTTCGATGTTGACGATGATGCTGCGGTGCACGACGAGTCCTAGTTTATAAATTGAATAACACACGTTTGATAAAATGGATTAAATTTATTTAATAAAACAAAATAAAGTTAAGTGAGAGAGAGTAAATGTTTCCATTAGTTCTGTCAGATAACTCACTGCTAAAAGTCATGTGTAAAAATGGCGTAGGCAGGTCTCGTGGAACCGGGTCACTGTGCAGCGGTAAAACGCGTGACGAGATCTCTTGTATCGTTACAGAACGAGATGCTGTATATATAGCATCTGTTAATTGCAATTTTTTTTCTTCTATTGCCAATATATGCGAGTGTATTCAACGTGGATATCCGAATTGTACGCTAGAAATCCGTCGGATTTAACGAGACGTTTTAAGCTCCAGAGATCGAAAACACGTCGGTAGAATGTTTTATTTAAAATGTATTTCCACCGAAGTCTTCCGCGAATATTCATTAATATACGCGCACGCGGTTATTGTACTATATATGGTTTTCCATATCAGATTTTCACTTCTCCTCGCTGCTGAACGATCTTCAATTAAAAAAAAAAAGACAGGATTAAATTCGGAGGAAAAAAGACGATTTTAAAAATCTGTACATTTCCTGGTCGATTAAATTGTTATTTGAGATCTTATAGTTTCAGGAACTCCGATATCTGCAGCGGTATAGTTTATTTTAGTAAAGATTTCGTCCGTTTACTATTAGAGATGATGTATCCAGAAAAATTCGAAAAAGGAGACGGTCATCGTATTTTCCCGATTTTTTTCACTTGGTTTTCTTAAAGACAGAGTGTACCAAAAAAAAAAAAAAATCCTCAAAGCGAACTAAAGTAAGGCGTTATTCTCCTGATGAAATGACGAGTGTGCCTCTGTAGCTGAGAATAGCTTTGTCCAAAAGCGTAGCCAGGGGTAGGTTTAGTAGGGTTCAAACCCTCGGTTATGATAATCGCCGGTACACCTATAAAGGTTTTGGCATATCAAGATACAGTGGTGCCAATCAACTTCGTCAACTATGTCGTTGCAAGGTTGGTCGCGCTGTGTCGATACGATAACATTGAAACTCGCGAAAATGTTTTATACGTTCGTTACTGTTGTCTTTTTGCGTCCGTACGCCTTTGAGTTCGTATTGGTATTTTTCGTCGTTTCGGTCGTTTCAAAGCACTGTGCATCCCGCCATAGGGCATAGGTTTATATAGGTAAGTATAAGTTATTATAAAATATATTCTGTTAAGCAAGGCCGTAGCCACAGGGGGTTTTAGGATTCAGATCATATCCTCCTAAAATTTTTCTTAAAATAAAATTTAGTGATTTTAAATATCTATTACATTTGAAATTTGTACACGTGTATTTTCATGTGCTTTCGTAACAACAAATTTGTAGCTCACCGTACGGTATACCCATGACAAAATAGATATTTTGTCATGGGTATACCTATCTAATTTTAATTATTTTAGTAACTGACGGCTAGTCGAGCAATATGTTGAATTTCGTTTAACACGGACACCTTAATATATATATATATATATATATATATACAGTGGTATATTGGAGGGTATACCTAGATCCCTATTTTCGGTTTTCTGCGTATACCCTACCATGAAATGAACATATTATGGGTATACGCTAGTTAATTATTATTTATCTTGTTGGCACTAATTTTATAGGTTTTTTTTTATATTTATATAATTTGTCAGTTATCCATAGTTATACATTTTTCTTTATAATTTTAACGATTTTGAGCGAGAGCACACCATTGCAGTTCTGTCATTCTGTGTATGGTAGAAAGCAACGTACACATGGTTAGGTTATTATAGTATATAGTGTTGTGTTCTAGTACATATGTTCTTTTTACTATATTTTTATTAGTGTTTACAAATTTACAATCGTATTATATGGCAAATGAAGGTGAAAACGTAAAATATGAAAAACGCACAACAAATTACAAACTTTTTCAAAAAATTTGTTCGGTATGTGTTTAGAAATGTGTATACCCTTAAATTTATTTACCAATACACCACTGTATATATATATATATATATATATATATATATATATATATATATATATATATATTGTATATTAATGTATAATAAATTATAATTAGAGTAGAAATGTAAAATAATGTAGTTACCTTAATTTTAAAAAATTTCATGTACTTAATTTAAATAATTTCATATTTTATTGAACATGTTTACATTGTTTAAAATTTGTTAATCAAAAACATATATACTCTCAACTCCTCCCCACCCAAAATTTTTTGCTCGCTTCGGCCTTGCTGTTAAGACTATCTACTGATCACTCATTTAAAAATACTCATGTAAATGTGTAATAATAGCATTGCACGGCCACGTCGTCGGAAATTACGAATAACTTCCATTATTTCAATAACACGTAATCTGGCCACAACCGCCAGATGTAAAAGACACCTTCATCGCGACCATCTCAGAACACTGAATGACCCGGCAGCTGGCAACTCTGTGCGTGTTCAAATTATATTTTTTGATGGTGGAACACTGTTATTGAAAAGGAAAATAGTCAAAATTCAAAATATATACAGACTGAAGTGCATCTTTTCCATACTTTTTAAGAATAAAGTAAGTATTCTTACATATACTATTAAGTATACTTATCTATGGTCATTCTATCATGTTATTCTGTCTATTATTTATTGTAAGTACCTACCTATATGTAATATATTAATATATTTCATAGATTTATACGTATAAAAAAGATAATATCTAGTAGATAGTTATTTAGATATATTTCAAATTAAAAAATTAATTAATTTAAAAAAAAAATTGGAATATATAGGTATATAATAAAATTAATTTTTTATCAGGTTAATGGTCTCCGATAAGTCTTAATTTTATTCAGACTTAAATCATACTATATTGCAGTCTATTTTCAATATGATAAGTAGTCGTACTAAACGCAGAAAATAAAAAATGAAATTGATATTGTACTAGAACGACCATCACGGGTATTAGTGAATACATCAGATGAATCTTCTAATCAACAGTCCACACTTATAACTCCTACTAATTTTTCAATTGTTTCTCAACCTACTGATATTTCAAATGACTCATCAATATCAATAAAACAACAAATGATAATAATTCTACTTTTTTTCATTGTCAAGATAATATTTCTCATCAAGTTGATTTCCAAGAAAATAGTTCTAAAGATGTAAAAAGTTTTTTGAGAAGTTGGTCGATACAATTTAATGTGCCTCATAATGCATTGAATGCATTATTAAAAGGTTTAAAAACACGGCATGAATGTTTTAATAATTTTCCACTTGATAGTAGAACACTTCTTCATACTCCTTTACAAGTCTCAAATAAAATTCGGTATGTTCATCCTGGTTCCTATTACCATTTTGGTTTGACTACAGGAATACTGAAATATGCTTCTCCAAATTCAAATGAAATTAAACTTGCTATTGGTATTGATGGGTTACCAATATCAAAGAGCAGTGGTGGTCAATTTTGGCCTATTATGGCTTACATTATTAATCCGCTGTCAGTGAACGCTACAGTTTTTCCTGTAGGATTATATTATGGTAATTTAAAACCTACTGACAGTAATGATTACTTGCGAGATTTTGTAAACGAAGCACTAGAACTTCTTACTGATGGTATTTATTTTAATAAATCAAACATAAAGGTATTTTTAAATGTTTTCTGTTGTGATGCACCAGCTAAAGCATTTATTTTAAAAATAAAAGGGCATTCTGGCTTTTCATCTTGTAGTAAATGTCACATAGAAGGAGAATACCGCAATAATAGAGTGTGCTTTCCATATTCTTCAGTAAAGTCTATTGAAAGAACTCATCAGTCATATGTTACAATTTCCGATGAGGATCATCATGTACCAACCGACACTATTTCTATTTTGTCTGAATTACCAAATATTGATATTGTTAATATATTTTCACTAGACTACATGCACCTTGTTCTTCTTGGTGTTGTAAAAAAACTTTTAATTATTTGGATGAATAAAGGACCATCAAGTGTTCGTATCCGTGCTAGACAGGTTCAAGAATTATCAGGACGTTTATTACAACTTAACCAGTATATTACATCTGATTTTGCAAGGAAAGCTCGTGAATTAAGTGAAGTTACTCGATGGAAAGCTACAGAATTTCGATCGTTTTTATTATATTTTGGACCTTTAGTTTTAAAAAATATTTTAAATGATAAATGTTATATGCATTTTATGGCTTTAAGTATTTCAATGACTATTTTACTTGGTCCATATTCTGAAGTTTTAGTAGAATATGCTCGACAACTACTTGATTATTTTGTAAAACAATTTGAAGTTCTTTATGGAGTAGAATTTATATCTCATAATGTTCATGGTTTGCTCCACTTATGTGATGTATATAAACAGTTTGGTCCTCTTGATAATTGTTGTGCATTCAAGTTCGAAAATTATATGAAAGAATTGAAATCGTTATTAAGAAAACACGAAAAGCCACTAGAACAAGTTGTAAATCGCTATTCTGAAAAGAATTCAGTTATTATTGAAAATATATTTAATAACTCTTCAAATACAAATAAATTACAATATGTAGAAAAGCCTATTTTAAGCAAGAACATACTGAAGGTCCATTAATTGAAAATTGTGTGGATGTCAATATAAAAGTTTATTTTATAAACATCTAAAAATAAAATAAAAGGAGAAGTTGATTGTTTTGCTCTAACAAAAACAAAATTATTATTAAATGTCTTAATATTATTTATAACAAAGATGAAATTTTCCTTGTTGGAAAGTATTTTAAATCAACATCATCATTATATAGTGAACCAATTGATTCATCAATATTAGACATTTACCAAGTTGATAATATATCTAACAAAGTTAAAAGTTGGAATATTTCTGAAATTATTAAAAAATGATGATCATTAAACAAAATAATTCCTTAATTGCAATGCCAATTATTCATTCAAATAATGAATAATAAAATGAAAATGAAAAAGAATGTATATAGGTACTTGCTTAAATTAATATTCTAACAATCCATCTATTTTATTTTAGACCTGAAATTAAAAACTAGTTTTATATTGATTGTTGATTTTATTTATAACTATTTGTCAATATTTTAATTCTTTATAGATGACTTATAAATGGATTATTGTACATTTCTGTAAAGACAATTCTGTTGAAGCTGTACCAGATATTTGGTTTAAAAACAACATCTGTGCATGGCCAATCGAATTAAAATATACAAATAAATATATAGAAACAAGAATAAAACCAAATAAAAAAGAATTTATATTTTTATCTGCAAGGACATTGGGAAAAGTATATGGTTGGTATACATTTTTTTGTTCTTATATAGTTTTCTGTTTGTAATAATTTTTGTCACTTTAGATTCTTTAGTTGAAGCTAGAAAAAAAGTTAATTCAGCATTATACAAATCTGATCTCAGCTCAAGTGCTGCAGAAGATAATTCAGTTCAAAACACTCCAAAGAAAAAAAAAAGATTGATTACTGTAAATAACAAAAGATCTTTAGAAAATAATGATTTTCCTCCAAAATTTCATTTCACTTCCGTAAAAGGTAAAATTAATAAATTTTTTTTTTGTCTCCCCTACTACAGCGTTCCAGTCTCCTAATACAATTACATTTGTCTTTTCGTTTGTCATTTCTAAACTTTTAAATCTCAATTTTTTTAAATAATTTGTGAAATATTATTTATACATTATTATATTGTAAAAATAATTACTTTTTATCAATTACAAATAATATAGGGACTGCTGCATCAACCAAAGTGTCTAATGACATCCTAGATAGTGACACCGATACTGAAAATGATACTTTATGGGTTGTTACTAACCAACAGCAAAGTAAGTTTAAAATAATATATTAGTCACGGACACAAAATATGACAAGCTGTAATCAATGTGATTCTTGAATGGGCTATTACATATCAATATTATTAAGGGGAGCAGTCTTGTAAAAAATACTTTTAAAAAACTATTTAAATACTAGTATTTGTATGTATTTCTTATGCGTATACTTTTTAAAAAAGTATTTAAATACAGTATTTTTTACAAGACTGAAGGGGAGTAGTACCTGATTCAGTTGTCTTTGTCTGATACACATATATCAGTAAAATCTGGTTTTGATTTCCAATATTGTGAGTAATGGGTTTATTTTTGTACATGATGACCATGTCTTATGATATTAATTAATAGAATAGCATAATCTATGACATTTAGTAATTATTTTTTCGATGAATTAAATTTTAAACAAAATATATATAATTTGATTATCGCATTATTTATACACTTGTAAAAAATAAAAAATGCAATTTATTGAAAAAATAATTCCTATATATTATAGGTGATCTTTTTATTAATGATTATTATTCATGTCTAAAAATCAGATCATTAGTCACACCATTGGAAATACTGAACTCAATTTTATTATGTTGCGCATGTATTAAACAAATACATCTGAGTCGGACACTACATCCTCTTAAGATGAAAGTAACGTAACAGTAGTATATATGCTTTATGTATTAAACGGTATGGGTTAAGAAGAACTTTTGTGTCTTAGGTAGCAGTTTTCACGTGTCATTTTTTGTGTCCTCAAACTAGTACACAAATATTAGATTTCAATATGAAAATAAAAATATGTTTAAATACTTGTAGTATATTACAATAATATTGAATTATATCATATGTTTTAGGTGTAAATAATGAAATTAATCAATTAGAAAATATAATATATAGTCCAAGTACTAATTGGGAAATGAATAATGATAAAATGGTATTTGAAAAAATTATTGATACATCTAGTGGGAAATGGTCAGTTGAAAAAAGAAACTGTGAATCAAATGTAAATATAAATATTGAAAGTCCTAAATTAGCTCATGTAAAAATATTAGATTTTAATGAAAAAAAAACTGAAGATGGTGATAAGTCTACTTACAACTACAAAAACGAAATACTAGGTAGGTAACTAATATATTTTAATACAATATAATATTACCCTATATCTTTACTAAATATGTATATTTTGAAAACTATTATTCCTTTCATAGTTTTAATATATTTTGTATATAAAATATTTACACAGAGTTTTTCATCCTAGTTTTAAATTTATAATCTTATATACTTAATCCATAACTATAGTTGATGTATTGTGATTTTTAATTACAATAATTTTTATTTATATAATGTCAAAATAATTTTAAGTGATTAAGCTATACAATTTTTCCTATTGTAAAATAATAATCAAAACATTTTTATTATTGTTTTTAATATTATATGTTGTACGCCTGGCACATTTTGTAGTCTTTTACTCTTCATAAATATCCATCTGCATTTACCTGAGTAGTGTATTCACATTATGTATATTGTTTTAGATTTGAAAAATTACCTGGTAAAAACTCTTACTGGTTTGAAATATCGTATTGATGGTTTGGAATTAGTGACACAAAGAATTCATTTAAATGTTGAAAAACTTTTGGATTATAATAATAGTTTACTTACTGGTCAACGCTCTGCAATTTTATCAAATGAAGATTCAGTAATTGATTATATGGATTCGTTTTTTCCTGTTAAAAGTGAAGATGAACTACTGATCTTTGAAACGTCAATTTCTGATATACATATTCGTCACACAGTGGTAATATTTATTTTAGTATTCACTAATACTTATTTTATTGAACTATATATTTGTTAAAAATATTATTTATAAGTTATAACAGTATAATAGATATATAACTATTCAATGTTGATTCCTTCATATATTTGTTTTAACATAATATGTTTAAAAATTAAGTTTAGAAATTTATTATTATGTTTTTAGGTACCTAGGTATTTGTATTATTATTAAAACTCTTCAGTCTAAAAACTAATGCCTAATGAGTAAAATAAAATTATGTAAATTAAATTTAAAATTATTGATAAAAATATTTTTAAAATTCATAAAATGTTAATACATGTAAATATGTACTTCGAAATATTTTCTTAAAATAAAATTTAATGGTTTATATTCTATTATTAGTTTATTATTTTTATTTTATTTCGTATTTGTACTCTCAGCCATCACTCAAAAAAAAAAAAAAAAAATGTTTGGACTACAACGGACAAAAGGAAATCGATTTAAAAAAAGTGTAAACACTATATAATAGGAACTCGAAGAAAAAGAAATTGTTTTTCTACACGAAAAAATTAAACATATTGTTTATTAATTTTTTTAAAAGCGTATTCGGTGTTTTTTGACGTGTAAACATCTACTACGGCGGTACGAGGATAAATCTCGGGCAATGGGACGGAAACGTGTAAGCTGTTGTCATGACAACTAATAATAATATTAATTAATTTGCACGCAATATCAATAGTATTTATTAATTTACACGCAGTTATAAATTGCGTGCAATGTGTGAGCTGTTGTCATGACAACTAATAATAATATTTATTATCAATTGTTTTACAAATATTTTACAAATCCCAATCATTTTTACCGCTCACGCGACGTTTACACACCGGTGTCTCGAGTACTAGCAGAATGGTTTTTTTTTTTCTGTACTTACCAACGACGCAGTCGAAGCCAGGGCCGCTCTTAGGATTTGCGAGGCCCGAATATTATTGCGTGGCCTTCACGGCCGTCTTAAGCTTTGCAGGGGCCCACGGGCACCCGGAGCTTAAGGGGCCCTTTTAATATTAATACGTTACAGCTTACAATTTAAAATTGTAATTTCGATTATTCGGGGCCCCCATTTGGCTGCCCCATTTGGGGCACGTGCCCATAGGGTAAAGACGGAACTGGTGGCCTTTCTACCTTAACTTAACGTTATTATAATTACATTGTTTTTAGCTTTGTAACAACGGATCGAATCAAACGAATTGCTATGTATTTAGTTTAAAACATTGCACGGTTCAAAATTTATTCATAAAAAAAAAAAAAAAATCATAACCACATTATTGTTTGATATTACGATATACGTAAAAAAAAAAAAATTCTATCATTCAGTCTTTTCGACTGAAAGCAATATAACCGGCTACGAAATAATGAGCTTTACATATTTTAAACGAGTAAGTAAGTCGTCGTTTGTATACAGTGCGGAATATATATATATAGTATATGTGTAATATATAGCCGGTATACTGTTATATATATAATATTTATTATATATATATATATAATATATAATATTATTTACTGTATAATAGTGAGTCGCGGGTCGATGCGGTCGTCCGGGGAAGGTCGGTGACCTTTTCGAACATTACACTTATAGCCGCGCGCCGTATATAAGTGCGCGTACACGGCCCCAGCCGGCCAAGGCGTTCGCGTTGTCGCCGTCGTCGCGCGTACAAAAACCCCGTTTTCGGATATCCGTTTCTCTGTCCGAAATCTCCAAACGTGCACTGTGCCTCTGATGCTTCTCCCGTAGTACACGCGCGCGCGCGCGGAATTGATTTTCAAAATCTGCACTTAACGTTATATATATAAAAAAAAAAAAAACGTTGAATACTGTTGGAGTATTTTTTTTTTATACCCGAATTAAACGTACAGTCGACTCTCGATAATTCGGAGTCGGAAGGACCGTTGAAAAATTTCGAATTGCCGAGTAGTTCGAAATATCGAGAGAAAAAAAAAAAAATCGAATTACCGAGAATTAAGAAAAAACTTTTTTTTTTTATTATTTTACATAATTATTAAATATTTCGGCAAAGAATTAAAACGATAAAGGTCTTACGATAATAATTCTATATAGTTATTGAAAACAATAAGCTAAATCGCTACACGATTGTCTAGTAAATTATTAACGAAAAGAGACACCGAACGGGGTCCGTTGGAAGTAGGAAACGTCTGTTTTTTTTTTTTTTGTCTTCAAATTGTGTAATAAGAGTAAATGTCTCCTCTTCGACTGTCCTTTTCTTTCCCATAAGCGGCTCATTCTTACAAAATTTATTCGCTTCCGATAATATTCCTTTTACTCTTCCTCATGTCTTTCAAACTTTCAATGTTCTCCTTATTCATTCTGTTTTAAATTTTTCCCTTTTTTACGGTTTTGTGTCGTAATTTTTTTTTTAAATCCATTATTTTGTTATTTTTATATTTCATTTCTGTTTTCAGTTGTCGAGGCAAATATGTATAAATTCACGTCTCTATTAAAACAGAAAAAAAAAAATAGAATAAATACCCGTTTCCAGTCGTCTAACACTGCGATTTTTCTTTGCGCAAACTTTTCGAAAACGTTCGGTTTGAAGCTCGGAATACATTTTTTTTTTTTTTTTTACTGCGCCAAAATCAGTTTTTTTTTTTGTTGAAATTTATTAACATAACGGCCAAAAGTGGTGTTTAATCGTTGTCCGAATTTTCGTATAATTGACACGCGGCGCGTTTTGATTAATTGTCGCCGCCGCCACCGAGTATTAAAATACATAATAATTGACGCGTTCATAATGTTTGGTCGGAGGATAACCACATAGTCGGGCTACTCCCCTAGTGCATGTGTGTGTGTGTGTGTGTATACACTAATTGGAACTGATTATCATAAACTAATTAACATGTTTGATTGCGCACACGCCCGTCCGCGCTGTGTGTTCGTATAGCGTGTGCACGTGTTGCGCTGCTGTTCGACTGGTTTATTTTTTTTTTATTATACTGGTAGTGGTGGTGGTGGTGGTGGTGGTGGTCTTCGATTCGAAATTCAAATAACGCGTACGTATTATAATTTAAAAAAAAATATTTTTTTTTACTGCAGGAGACAAAACGAGACGGGTTTTGACCACCACCAACTCTCTTTTATACACCAAACACACGCGCGCGCGCCTAATCCTTTAACGACGAGAGATTTGAAATTCGTTTTTTGTTTTTTTTTTCGATAAAAAATATTTGTCATAAGCGCGTGTAATAAACGCTCGTCCGGTTTATTTATTTCGTTATTTTATTGAAATCGCGGGCGGTACGTTTTGAGGAAAACAAACGCTCACAGAGCGAGTGGAGAGGAGAGACGCGCGTATAAAAAAACGTTTTAATATTTTTAATTCCGTTTATTATTTGTATTTTTTTTTTTTTTTTTGAATAATATCAGCGGCGTAATCGAAGAAAAAATCTGGGATGCATTACTCCTGCATCTTCTCAGTGTAAATGCGAGTTACCGTCGCGGTACGCCGAAGCGCGTATAAAACGGACGTACATATTTTCAAAGGCGAAAAACCGTTTTGAATGTAAATACGTATTTATTTTTGAGAAAAAAACTGCGCGAACGAAAAAGGTTAATGTTTTAAAGCGAATTTTTCGTTTTCTTCCGAAACCGTTTGCCGTGCACGAACTCGTCGATTATTACGTACAGTTTCCGAAATCAATCGGTGCGCCGAGCCACTGAATCTTTTTATTTTTCAAGCAATTTTCTCGACGAGATCTATTTCACAAGACGGCGCAGTGTTTGCGGGTAGAGTTTTTTTACTATTTTTTTTTTTTTTGTCATATTAATAAGTCCCGTGGACGATTATACACTTGCACGATATGCGCGGTAATACGCACTAAAAATACACCTATCGTTTTAGCTCGCAGGTGGTAAGTGGTGAGTCGTTGACAGGAAAATGTAGATATTTAATATTATAACGTGATGTAGCAGCAGGTATATAGGAATAAAAAACAAAAAATGTTCCACGAGTATTCCGTATTGGTGAATATTTTTTTAATGACGATTTGGATGATTCGGCGTAGTGGCGGATCTAAGATTTTTTTTGGGGGAGGGGGTCAAAATGTATAATTTTATAAGTACAATATTTAGGATTTGATGTAAGACCTTCAAGTAAAGTATTACTCAAATATACTTATATATTACTATGAATATATAACAGCCAAGAGGGGGTCCGGGCCCCTCAGGCCCTCCTTGAATCCGCCACTGATTCGGCGGTATTACGCGCCTGTGGAGAGGAAATGATAGCTTTTCCAATAACGTGTTTTTGGGGAGTTCACGTGCTACCCCTTGATTTCCCGTCATTACGCCACTGTCGCCACTGAATAATGTACTCGTCGACAAATATTGATAATAATAAATCTATGATTTTATAATAAAAAAAAAAAAAATCAACATGTTTATAATACAAGTAAAATTATTCGGTGTTTAGAAAAAAAAATAAGTAAATTAGAAAAAATGAAAATATATTGTAGTTCGTGCAGTGTACACGAACCGTGTGCAATGAAATCCGAGTAATATATTTTACGGTATAAACCTAATAGTACCAGGTCATCCCGCGGTTCCCTTGGTTTTTACCGTTCCAGTATTTCGAGGTTCCACGTTGTGTCTTTTGCTATGGGTTAAGGTCCCTTTTAAGTTCCCTAAGGTAACCAACGCACGGTTTTTTTGTTAGTGTTCAATTCTTTCCCATTTCGCCCAGGATCATTCTCCTACGGAACCTGCGAAGGGGGATTTCATTCATATTTTCTGTTATCATTGTCCTAGGTCGTCTCCGTTCAGGGCTTACGTTTTTTGCGCGCCAACTGTATTGATTGCACCCTCATAACGTACTTAATTCGTCTTGTCCTCCAGCTTTTATAACTAATTTCTTTTTTTTTTTTATTTATTTATTCACTTCTACTCGGGTTTCTTCATTTAATTTTCTCTCCCTTTGGATTTAGCATTCATTCGTATCTCCATTGTACAATGTCGTTTAATGCGTTACAATGTCTACGCAGTTTCTTATTTATTTTCTTGTTAGCTTGCTCTTTTTTTTTTTTACAATTCTGTGTGTATTTACGTTTATACATTTTTTCCATCTTATAGATAGTCATTTTATATTAATTGTCAAGCTAAAGTGTATATTTGTACTTTGCTTTATTAAAAAAAAAAAAAATTGTATTTTCGATTCCGAGTGCGTACCTATGTACGGCTTTTAAACAAGCGTTGTAATAATAATAATAATAAATCGCGAAGAAAGACGATGGAATCGCATATAAATTTGAGTTTTTTTCTCCTCCCCACAAGTACGTGTAGTGTAATAATATTAAGAAAAGCGCTTATTTTTTATTTTTTTAAATGCACTCGAGTTTGAGTGGATCGCCATCAGTATAGGTATTTATGTATGTGCGAAAACCGGTTGTTTATTTTTTAATGTTTATAATCAGACAATTTTCAACTGTACATTCGAGTAGTATAGTAGCGATATCTTAATAATACTATCGCATTATCCAATCGCAATTTGCATGCGATTATATACTACGAGAAGACCGTTTGCAGTTTTACACGTGTTTTCGTATTGTTTACAATTTACATTATTTTTGTACTTATATATATATATAATGTATACACTATATAAAAGCACCGAGTACACAGACATTTCCTACTTGAATTTTCAATAAAAAAAAAAAACAACAGTTTTTTTAAACAATAATTATATATATATATATATATATATATATATCACGCGTTAAAAACGAATTTAATTTATAACACTGAGCTCGTGGCGGGGTAAATGAGTTATTTATATAAAAAATAATTACGTATTTATTAAAATTAAATATAAAAAATTACAAACTATATGGTCCGTGTATAAAAATTGCAATATTGACTATAGATTTATTAATTAATTTTATTAGTTGCATACAATTAATTTTATTTTATATTTAATGTATATTTCTTTGGACGCAATGGCATCGAATTAAAATTTGTCTAATAAAAATTCACGAATTTTTTTCTTTTTCAAGTACCTCATACGGAATCATACCCGTTTACACATTTATTTTCTCGCTCAATACAATACTGTTTCTCGAATGGTATTTATAGTATAGAATTTCTAAATTTTCCCAATATACATATATGTTATATATATATAGAGGAGCGATTCATCTACGTCGTAGCGATTTTAATTTATATAAATATAATTTAAGTCACTCCGATTTTTTTTTTTTTAGCTTTTTTTTATTTATTAAACATTATTGAGTATAGTGTTATCGAATAAAAAAAAACAACTCAGATGATATTCTTATATATATATTGTTAAATATTTGGAAGTCCTATATTATAATAATTTTTTTGATAAATATCGTGATTACATTGACAATAAAAAACTGGTACTAAAACAAGAATGTGCAGTCTAAATGAATGTTTAAAATTTTAGATTTTTTTTCCTTAAAATTGCGTAAAAATTACCTATTCGGGACCCCTATATTTAAAAGGCGTTTATTGATTCATAATGAAAGTTTCTTATGATCTGATAAATTAAAAAAAAAATTTTTTCGACGTTTAAACCGTGTTTAATCGGGCGTAGAGGATTATTTGTGTAATAAACCGTATCGGCTGACCGTTTGTTATATTACATATATTATATTCGACTTTGTGTTATCCGTAACTCATCGGTATACGATAATAAATTATTGTGCACACAGCTCGTATTTATTGTGACGAAAACAATTATTTTTTATCGCTCGGTAATTTTCGTGGTTCTTATATTTGACTGAGCAATAATATATATACATATAATTCGAAACGCTTAATATAAATAGTGTGGCGGGTATATAATATTCTTGTATAGGCGCTCAAATGACCGGATTTCGCTTAATCTATTCATCTTTATGGGAGTAGGGTTTGGTGAACCGCGGGCGTTATTTATGGTCACTTACGTTCGGAGTGGCTTGTGAGATATTACAGAGATCCCGGATTTAACGGTCCACAGAAGGATGCTGCGCGTAATGTGTGCGAGTGTATGAAAGGTCGGACAGAGTATATTATACACGGCCGTCTCGGTTCACAAAAACCGTTTTGCCATCGAAATTTCAAAGAATTTGTTCCGCGTCCTTCTCCTCTGTATTTATTATATCGAATTATTATTATTTTGTCTGCAAATATGTATTTATATTTTTAAATACGCGATTAATGTCGGTCGAGCCGCTGCGGTTTATTTCGATTTCAAAAAATTTCGTTGATTATTATTTGTTGACGTCAAAAGTGTGTATATCGGTGTATTGTATTTAAATTATTTTAGTATTTAAAATGCGATCGGTATTGTAATTTTAGATTCTGAGCGGAGCTAGTGGTTTTACAATGATGTTTATTTTTATATTTTTTTTCTTCTATCCTGTGTACAGATTTTCGTCCAGATGGAATGCTCCGATCTCTTCGGTCACAATTGGTTTCCGGCAGCAATTCGCAGCTAGTTGGTACTTTGAAGAGATCATTTTTCGATTTTCTCAATAGTTTTTTTAACGCGACGCGATAAATTATCGAAAAATTACGAAAAAACCGCTAAAATGGGATTTCGTCAATATCACGTATAGTTTTTTCGCTGTAATTTCGAAAATAATCATTGTATTGTCTTGAAATTTTCAACAAAATTGTATCTTTCTACTGTATAAGATTCCGAAAAAAATCTTCCAAAAATTTCATTCAATTTTAAGCTATTTATAGCTATATTTTTAGATGTTGAGGTTTTTCGTTCATAAAACAGTTAGTTTTGAGTTTTTTGACATGCAATTTGGACGCAACGTCAGACATGTATTACCTATTAATTTTGTACAAAAAATAGACAAAGCGTATTACACCGCGAAGCTCCGCTCAGAATCGTTTTATCGTATAACGCAATGATTTATCATTGCTTTCAAATTCGTAATAAAAACAAAACAAAATCTTTTTCCAAATAATTCACTCGAGCCGATATCCACAACACCCCGCTACCTTTTTTTTTGCGATGATTTTCCGGTTATACCCCGCTGCAGTGCACACGTATAAATACCGATTCTTAACGGCGTAATAATCGCTTATTCGTACGAATATATTATGAGTATACATTCGATTAAATCGACAACTGTATAGTAATAACTAAATAGTAATAACTCGTATAAAAGCGAGGACCGTTTATTCTATTATAAGAAGTATAAAAGAAGTATACGAATCCGGAGAAAGTTTTCATTTGAATATTTTCACGAAAAACACGACGACGTTATTAGAAAAAAAAAAAAAATTAGTGAACGGCTTCGTTGAAAACGTTCGTTTTAAATCGCTATATTACCGTCATCGGATTAACCGCTGTATAATAATATACTTAAATTCGTATAATTCGGAACCGTCGTATTTATATATTATTAAAGAGATTAAAAAAAAACCACTAAATTGTTTTTTTACGCGTTGAACTGATTTGTGCTCGCGGTGATATGTGTTTTTTTTTAAAAATTGTCCCGTGATCACTTTATCCTGGTAGGAAGATTGCTCGAACGATTTGACATTAAAAACCCGCGCGTGTATCTCTGAATATCTCTGAATATCACATATTGCTTTAGCGCTTTTTTATTATTTTTTTTTTTTTATATAATAAAACTGTTCAATAGGTTTTTTTTTATAGGTTTTTTTTTTTTTATTGTTCTGGATAATAGTAACAACGATATAGTGGATAAAACACGCGCAACACGACTGCCACGCGATGTCTTCGAGATTTAACGAGTGTTCGTAAAACAAGCTACATATATACGCAGTCCTCATAAATTCGATTACAACTATATTTAAGTAAAACCATATTGCCGTCGTATTTTCGCGTTTTTCGATACATTTTCTAAAACCTTCGGCACAATTTTTACTTTTGTTCTTTTTCTACATATAATAATATAATCGTGAATTCTCGTCGTATATACCTACGTCTATAATGTATCAAGTCTGCGCCTAACTAATTATAGAAAAAAAAAAAAACGTAAAATAATTTTTTTCTATTATCTATAAGTATAGATAATTTTGTAAGTGTAGATATATCTAATTTTTTTAAAAAAATTTGTACGTCTCATTCAACAGTTTAAAAAAAAAAAAAATTAACAATCACGTTACATAATAAATTCCGAAACCGTGTAGTACACACATTTTGTAAATAATTTATTTTAAAATAACGTTAATCGTAATTTAAATGTGTTAAATAAAACGAAGGATATTGCGTACTATATGAATAATATCAAACAGTTCGTTATGCTTAAGTATATCACGAAAAAAAAAAAAATTAAGACCGCGGGTATGCGTTAAAAAATGTGCCGAAATACCCGTGATGTTAATAGTGACACGGTCAGTGTGCTTGAGAGTGGCAAGGGGTGAAGCCAAGTGGCATAGTAATAAAAATTGTGGGGGACGGATGGGGGGTTGTTCCATTTTTTCTAAAATAATATCACTTATTATATCTTTATACTGTTAGTACCTATATAAGTTATATAATGACTTGATTATTAGAACTAATATATTGTGATTTGTGTTTAAAATCGTATAATGCTACCTGTAACGTCTACGAAAAATATCTTACAAAATCTTTTTTGAAATTCAATTTTTTTCCATTATTTATTTGTTAGGATTTCGACCATATCCATAAATTATTGGCGACCATTGAATCGGCTCCCAGTATCAGGTAAAGGACCTCGTCGACCATTGAATTGGCTCCCAAGAAAAGTAATATTGCATTATTGGTTACCGATGACATTTTCAACAGGTGGTTCTCAAAATGTGGAAGTTGACAAAGTATGTTTACAGTATGTGTAAGCTATAATATTTTTAGCGACACAGTGCCGGATCACTGCCTGAAATGTTATCCAGTCGTTAAGCTGATAATCGCAGTTCGTTGTTTGTATTCGTATATACGTATTGTTTTTATTATATTGAGCGCTTAAGATGAATTGAAAAATGCAAAGTGAAAAGGAAAAATTAATTTTAATAGTAAATAATTGTAAATTTAGCCATCATAAACCTTTCCCGAAATAATTATATTATGATTTTTTTTTTAAATTCCACTGCGTATTTTACTTGATGAATGATTAGATGACTGTTTTGATAATCGGTGTATAAATGTTGAGGGAGCCAATTCTACCCAACCTAACCCAAATTTCGGGAACCAATTCAATAGGTAAAAATATGGATTACCTAAGTTTGGGAACCAGTTCAATAACCCCGAAATTATTTTAGGACTACATCACTGATCACGAATTATTATTTACGACTGGTGGTTTTTTTCTTTCTCTCTCGTAGATTTCGTTATTTTGAGTCGAAATCTATATTTAAAACCATGATTATGTCATACTCTCATTTTTTTTTTTTGTCAGACTATATTAATATGCATAAAGTCCGTATAATTATCGTCATATTTCGTCGTATCATTTAAATTCGTTTACCGTTATATTATAATTAGGAAAAAAAAATGGAATGCAAACCGTATAATATTGATAACAGTCGTATAAGGTCTAGTACGGTCGGGTAAATAAATTTTATCCGAATCTGATTAATTAAATCGCTTAATATATGTATTTTTTTTTTTTTTTTTACGTTAAAACGCGAAATTGTTATTATGCGAACGATATACGCGCACGACAACGAGTATTTGTATTTTTTTTGCAGTCCACTACATTTTATTATATTTTGTAAATTTGTTTTTACTATATTATAATAATAATATTATTAAAAGAGAAGACGATATTCTGCACTTGAGTATTACGATCTGTTTTCGCCTCCTTCGAACGATATTATTGTATACGCGGTTTCGAACAAAACGACAAGCGTTTACTTTAAATTAAAAACGCTTTTTTTTTTTTTTTACGTACACTGCAGATTAAAATACAAGTACCGCCGATATTTGTATAAACAGTGTTGTACGCGTATTCTCGTTAAAAATATCGAATTTTTCTTTTTTTTTTTTATGAAAGTTGTACAGTTAATATAAATATTAATTTCTCGTTCGTGTCCGCCATTACAATGCGTACTCGCGTATATATACATTTTTTTTTTATTCCGTAGTCATTTTATTCGCATTACTGTGTTGTGTATCAATTAGGTTATTATTTAAATTTGTTTGACATTTAAAATTTTTTTTTTTATACAATATTATTTTATAATAATAATAATAATAATAATAATGATAATGATAATGATAATGATAATAAATAATAATAATAATAATAATTTTTATTTATTTAGAATCAATAAATAAACAATAACACCCCAAGGGGTAAGAGTATAATATACGAAGATAATACAGTAAATATATAGAACGAAAAATAACATTAATTATTTAAATTGTAAATATTTGTTTTTAACGCGGTACGAGAATCAAAAAAGAAATCAAAATTATTTATTTGATTGCACATTATATTGTTGGTAAGCGGCACACCGGGCTATTCGTAAAATAATTTTTTTTTGACTGGGGTATAGCAAAGGGGTGAGGAATATGTCTAGATAATTGAAGGACGGTACTTTAAGACCAATTTGTTGTAATAATTCAGGGCAATCGATATCTCATTTTATATATTATTATATATATATGTGTATTCTGCGGTTATATAAAATTACGAGAAAATTCTCCAACGGTTATTGTTAACAATAAAACGTTATATAAATTCTATTCGTCGTTATTATTAGAACACCGCAATAATATAATTTTTATCTTTCAATCGATAATTTTAATCGTTACGTAATATTTAACCGCGAAAAATATCGTATTTTTGCAGCAATATTATAACGAAGCAATTTCGTATGCGTTTTTTTTTTTTCCGCCACAAGTTTCGTTTATGAAAAACGATTAATTCACGTGTGTTTGTATTCGAAAACATTATGTTTTGTCGAGCAGGAATTTTTTTTTTTAATTATTCATTGTACGCGGGCGGAAAGCGAGAGCTGTGTGCGTTGTGCTTTAAAAAAAAAAATTCGTTTATTTTTCATAAAGCATATACACGCACGTACCGTCCTGCAGCAATTTTATACGGTTTGTAAATATGTAATTGAAAATAAAATAGCGTATAACGATAATGACTGCAGAATTCGAACGACGAAAATAGCGCGAAAAAATTATTATTATTATTATTTTTTTTTTTATAAAATATATTTGTGTACACTCGGGCGCGTAACACACACACATTTTATTACACGGGATCCATCGCGAGATAATCTATTTGTTTGCTTTTAATATTATTATTTTTTAAAAATTTATACTGCAGGGCTGTGAATTTAACGCAATCAAAACGTATGTCGAAAAGTCGAAATTTAAAGAAAAGTAATAACTTTATGTTATATAACAAGGCGATTGGAAATATTGTGTAAAAAAAAAAAAAAAAGGAAAAACCTTTCGCTAAAGCATTCGTTCGAAAATCGGTATTGAGATTCCTTTAACTGTTTGTACGAGTCGCATATTATAACAGTTATAAAACGTATAAAAATATTCGGATTATACTTTAAAAGTATTCCGAGTACTGTACTCGCGGAACACTACCCTGCAAGTCTGTTATTTCGAAATCGTTTTATTCGTTTAATTAAATCGATATAACAATTTTTTTTAAATACTTTATTGAACGCGCGATTTTAAAATTATTTACATTATAGCGAATTTTTCTGTTAAAATATTTACCCGATATTTCGTACTATACAACAATATATTGCAGGCAGCGCCGGATTGGACGGGAACGGCTTACCGAGATTTTGGGTTTTTGAGCGACCCAAATTATAAACCATTGGCCCACATACAAATAAAAATAGAAAAAAAAAGTGTCGTTCGCTTCAGTTTTTGCTCAGTTTAAGAAAAAACGCGTAATCGCTTGCGTTCCCACCGTCCTCACAAATCCGGGAATTACTTTCCGAAATAGGAAATATCAAAAATTATGTAAAACGTCCCGTTTTTCAGTTTCATAGGACAACGGGACCCTAGTAAACATCATCACCTATAACCACTAGGTCAGCGTTTCCCAAATAGTGGGTCGCGACCCACTACCGGGCCACAAAAATATAATACCGGGTCCCATAATTAATAAACTTCTCATATTAAATTTTGTTATTTATCATTTTGTTTGATAATTTGAACTTTTTAGCAAAAATAAATTCATCAATACGAATAACTATTATTTACAACAAAAATAATAATTATTATTGAGATTATCAACTAGATTTCATGAAAAACCCGAATGACATTCAAATGTGTTTTATTTTGCATTTTTTTTACAAAACGATAAATGTAAAATATTATGGTGGGTCACGAAGGGAAAAAATATTAATTACCGGGCCAAACAAGAGTTTGGAAAACGCTGCACTAGGTCATTAGCGTAAGTATATCGGTGCGTCGGAAGGGGCCAAACCTCCAGAAAAAAAATGTGTGTTTTAGATGGTATAGTACGCTATATAGTGAATAAGTGAATAACCGTTTGGAAAAAATCCTATATTTATTTAAAAAATGTTAGCCCCCCAACCAGCGGCGGATTAAGCAATTTGCCGCCCACAAGCAGAAGGAAATTTGCCGCCCCTTCATTTTCATAAGGGTTTTTCTAACCAGCAAAATGCATTATTAAGCAAAATATATTATTAATTAAATTATTATTTATTATTTAAAAATATATAAAACAGACATCAAAATATAAATATGAATATATTATTAAAAAAGTTTTCTTTGCCGCCCCCAAAAATTTCGCCGCTCCAATCACCTGCTTGTTCTGCTTGTAGGGAAACCTGACGCTGCCCCCAACGTTTTTAACCGATTTACAGTTCGGTTTCAATTGAATTTCTTATTAGTTACAAATAATAATATTACAAATCGTATTTGTATGCATTAAAAAACACGAGGCTGGCCCACATGCTTTGAGCGGCCCACCGAGATTTTCTCGCCTAGCCGATCCGGCCCTGATTGCAGTTTACGTTATTTATTTGTTTAGGTTTTTTTTTAAAAAAAAACATTTTTTTCTATATGTTATCTATATCGGTTGTGTTTAAATTATATTTATTTTCAAGAGCTATATCGTATATAATATTATATTTATTTAAAGAAAAATACGCTCGAGTCTATAAAAAAAAAAATGAATTTTTTTTTTGGAAATAGTATAATTATTTACTATTTTTCATTATATAATAATACATTGTTCGAACGGAGCGTGCCGAACTATATAGCACAACAATATATTATTATAATATTTATATAACAATAATGCGTACGTCAGCCAGCGCGGCGCGTACGTGTACCTATATAATATTATAATAATATGAGTCGCGGCCGCGGTCGTCTTTGTTGCCAGAGAAAATTAAATGTTTACGCGTCACCCGGTTTCGGTCGTTTAGTCACTATACACAAAAAAAAAAAAACAAAACAGTCGTAATTTAAGCGATAAAAAAAAGCTTGTTTTATAGTCTATATATATATATAGTGTTGCTTATAGTCTACTCGATACGATAATGGATTTGTCATCCGCAGTTATAGCGGATTATTATTATTATTATTGGTCCGCAGTCGTCGCCGTCCCGGCCCCTTTCGAAAATCACAATTATTGTTGTTTCAACGTAAAAATTATAATTTATCGCGACGTTTTTACCACACATACGTACTATGAATATAGTGTTCTCTCGAAATGATTCGTATGGAGTACGCGTGGACGTGGGACGATGTTCGATTTTTCGTTTGTGTGTAAAGTCGTGTCCGTGCCGCGCAGCATCAGCAGCTGCGGTTGCAGCTTCGCGCACAGCCGGTGTACATTATCGAAAACGATCTATAGCAGCTATTTATAGATGATATCTATCTCTTCCGTTCGCTCTCGCGGTAACTAAACACGGTTCAATCCATAGACGTATATTAACCCATGAACCGCGCATTCCACACCTCCTGTCTATTCGTTATCAGTTACGTAATATATAGAGTAAGAGAGATCGTTGACATAAAATATGTGTATGAGAGTGATAGAGATACGAGTTGGGAATTACGTGGAAAAAAAACCAATCCATTTATTTCATCCATATAATATTATTTATATTCGTTTATCAATAAATGTCGATTATAGATATAATATTTAGTAAACAAAAAGAAAGTGACAGTAGACCATAGGTAATATATAATGGATAGGCCATATTCGTTATTAGGCGTTCCCGAATTGTCTGTCTCACTCAGCAGATATTTAGATTACCGATACGTTGATAACAGAATACACTATTTTTCAATTATTATTCCATGGAACAAATTATTATTTCATGGAACAAAAAATAATTTCTTGCTGTGTAGGATAGAAGATACAGTTTTAATATTGCTATCTCTCTTCTTCATTCAGGAACGCTGCCCGCTACACATATTGTATACACATGGCCTATCCATTATGTATTATCTATGCAGTAGACCGTCCCAACTCGTAGCTCTGTCTCTTTTGCTCTGTACCGACCCCGACCTCTCTCTCTCTATGCGCGGTCCATGAGTATGTCCATAATATGTCCATGGTTCAATCGATGGCGTTCATCGTTATCACCGAAAATTTCTATCCGCGAGGACTTAGCGGTCGTCCTATCGTCAAATTTATACAGACTGTATTGATCTGCAAGTTATACTATATTTTGTTGTTAATAAATCTTCCGAAACCCTCGCGGATTCGTCTGTAGGCATAATACTCGATTGACTTTAACGACCCTTCAGTCATAAGTTTGTTACACACTGCATCTTATGGTATAAGCGATCTACACTTCAATTATGCCAGTGTTGTTCTCCAGGATACCTTAAAGACTATTATAAGCTCCGACGGAGAGGTATTTGAACGATTTTCATTCCTCGAACGCATTCTTTTTATTTACAAGTTGCGTTCAACTTTACCACGCAAACTCGATTTCGCTGTGCCGTTTCATAGCGTTCGGCCCATTTTTAAAATTCCTTTTAACCCGTACACGGTCACACAATCCCCACAGTGATGGAAACGGCGATTAATTTTTTTCAATGCCTAATAGGTACGTCTTATCCGCGCTCTTCGAAATCGTAATTCTGTTTTCTATTTTTATATTACATTGTTATTATGTCTTATTTTCGTATCGCGTGTTTTCTGCACTGTAAAAAGCCTTATGGCGTTTATTAATAATAAAATATATACGTATTTTAACGTAAAAATCGCCGGATTTTTTTTTTTTTAAATTAAAATTCTTGTTTAGTCCTTTCGTTCCGAAAAAAATTGTACGACTCTGGCTGATCCGATTTGTTAAATTCCTTATAGAAATAACTTTAAGATTTCCCGATGTGTCAATATTCTAGAGAAATCGGTCCAGCTAATAATATAAAGTAAATTTCATCGTAGCGAAGACGTCTCCTTCAAAAGTCGATTTTAGCTTTTTTTCTTACAGCACTTTCGGGTCGCCGATATATATGTTATTATTTGTTGTATATATTACACCGATACACCGATTAGGGTTATTATTTTTTTTTTGGAATTAATTTAAATAATAAGTTCGGAGTACTTTGTGACGGCGGCGAGAACCCTCTGTGCGGATCGTACAGCCCGCCACCACCGTTTGCAGTGCAGCGTTCTCGTTATTTATGGTGGCTTGTATAATATATTAGTATACTATTAGCACTGCTGAAATTCAGTAGTAGTAAATGAACGCGCCACCAAATCCATTCCATAATATTATCACTCGGCAGGGTCGTTTAATATATATATAATATTATGTAAGTAATAATCACGAGTGTAATTAAATTTTGTGCAGCAAGTCATCGTTATAGTAATAATTTTATGCGTACTACGGCGAGCGTGTTGCAGTGCGACGTTTGTGTAAGGAGGTCGAGGCCGAATTTTTTATTATATTTTATATTTAGTCTCGACGAAATCCGATTTATTGTATCGTATAATACACATACGTTCATGTATAATATTATATAATATGTGTATAAAAAGTCCGTTTTTAAATCATTTTTTTTAAATATTATTTATATATACATATCGCTCTGTTATGCACGCGTAATAAATGGCGTGCCGTCGAGATAAAAATCGATTTTATTGATGTGTAAACATCTGTTAAGATTTACGGCGGTGTGAGGGTGGTAAATCTCGTGAAACGGGACGGAAACGTGTGAGCTGTTGTCATGACGACTAATAATAATATTTATTAATATTAATTAATTTACACGCAATAATATTAATTAATTTACACGCAATTATAAATTGCGTGTAATGTGTAATAAGCTGTTGTCATGACGACTAATAATAATATTTATTATAGAAATTACTTTGAATAAAAATACCAATATTCACAAATCCCAAATATCACAATTCCGTTCCATTTTTACATCGACGTCTCGAGTACTAGAAGATTCGTTTTAATTGTACAAAAAAAAAAATAATAATAATAAAATGTCGCCGAAAAGCTTAGGATAACGTTGCGTTTGAGTTCGAAAACGGATCTTTTCGTATCTTCTTCTCAGTATATAAAATAAATAAAGAAATAAACGAATAAACAATTTAACAAACAAACAAATAAAAAAAAAACGATTTTAATCGAGTTTTTAAACGATCGAAATCGGTACGATTAGAAGTGTAACGATTTAACACTATAATTTTACACGAGTATAATAATAGAAGTATATTTTTGTTTTTCCTTTGAGGATTACGCCGTCGCATACGTTATTTATTTTATACACAATACGTCTTTATATTGTTTTTCCCGATGTGTTTTGAATTTCAAATGTTCCGAATATCCCAATACGCGCACGTAAAACGCTGCAACAGATGGATTAATCTTATTTTTTGGTAAATAAATATTTATACTGTTTTCCTTCGTATATACCGCGATTTATTATCGGTCGCACGTCACTGTATATGTGCGTGTAAAAATATTATAATCGTCCTGTTATATATGTTGTTATTAAAAATCCCGAAATGTTTTTTAACCGACTTCAAAAAAATAGGTGGTTATTTCTATTCGGTTGTATTTTTTTTCTTCTAATGTTTGTCACCTCATAACTCCTTTATTTATGAAACGATTTGGATGAATCTTTTTTTTTTTGTACGAAAGTGTATCCCGGTGGTCCCGTACCAGTTTTGTAAATATTGGCTTAATATTCGGCCAGTAATTTAGTTTTTTTTTCATATTTTCCGATTTCATGTACGGATTGGTTTAGTATCCACCCAGTGAAATGTTGGAACAGGAATGACGAAATGACTATGCCATAACTACTATTACTAAAAAGGATGAAATAAAAATATTTTTTTAGAAAAAAAGAAACCGACTTAAAAAAAAACGCACTATAAAGTGTGAAATAATCGAATAACATTTTTGAAATCGGCGTTGAATTTCAAACGACATTACATTGCAGAAACGCATTTTATTAATATATTAATGTATTGCAATATCTATATTGGATTTAAAATTCTGTATTGTAGAACTAAATAATAACATTACTCCGTGCGGTATAGGGGAAAAAGAAAGTAGAAAAAAAAAATTCGCTACAATAATATCGTATTGTAAAAACCGTTATTGTGTTATCATAAAAAAAAAAAAAAAACGTTTCGCGAAAAATTATATATATACTATCGCATATATTACTGTATTACATAATAATAATTATACATAGTCGATTGCGCACAGTTATATAAAGTAATTTTGTATATTTTAAATTGAATTTGAAATCGATTGCCGCGGATTACGACGATTTGTGGATGATAACGCAGCAACATTATTATATTATACTAATAACAGTAAAAACAAAAACATAAAATAAATAAAAAGTATATGTTAAGGGAAGAGAAATTAAAACTATAAATTAATTTATTAATTAAGTAAGTAATTACTATATATTATATATATATATATATATATAAATTAAAGCTGAAGTGTATTATGAAAATTTTAATGTACAGGAGTTGTTTTATTAAATTTGTTTATTTACAACAGCGTTTGTTTGTGAACAAAAAAAAATTTAATATTACGACATATACGTGTACAGGGTGTCTCACGCGGCGGAAATCTGACGAATGCTCTGATTCTTGTTCTGTTTAACACTTTAAAGTTTTCTTTCCAAAAAAAAAATATTGTAATACTTCCGCTCCGTATAATAAACGCATTTTAAATTATAATATAAATGACTTAAAATTAAAAAGTTAGAATTATTTTTTTAAAAAAAAACATAATAATCCACATAGCCTCCCGTCGATTACAAAATATAAATTGCAGAAAAATTGTCGCGTTTTTATGCGCGGTACGTCGTTATTTTCTAAACGATTTTTAAAGTTTGTTAAAATTCAAATAATTTTGTATCGCTTAAATCAATATGTCACTGCAATAATAATGATACGTACACTCGATATATTGAATCGATTTTAATGCGATTTTAATTACAAAAAAACCTAATAACGATAAACAATAACAAAAATAAATAAAAATATATATGTATTTTTTATAACTATAAATTAATTTATAATAATAATAATACTATAATAATATATATTATTATTATTATTATAAGTTATTGATACTCCAAACGTCACCATCATCTGGGATACACAGATCCAAACTGACAGAGCTATAGCAGCCAATAAACCGGACATCGTCATTAAAGACAAGGAGAAACATACGTGCCTACTAATAGATGTAGCCGTACCTTCCGACTATAATATAACTCAAAAGGAGGCGGAAAAGAGGCTATAAAATACAAAGATCTGCAAATAGAAATTTAAAGATTATGGAACATGAAAACCAAAATAATACCTGTTGTCATCGGCGCCACGGGGCTAATATCCAAAACAACCTGTGAAACCATCGAAGAAGTCCCTGGCAAACATAATCTTCTCACTGTCCAGAAGGCAGTTGTGTTGAGTACAGCCCACATAGTACGTAAAGTACTATGACACAAGCATCCTGCAGAGGACGAACCTTAGGCTCACGGTGTGAGCCCGGTGATTCCCAGAACAACAACCACCGTGGCAGAAGAAGCTATGAGATAAAGCGAAAATAATAATAATAATAATATATACACGTAATGTTTGTAAGCGTATTATTCCACGAAAATAATAATTTTTTTTTTTACATACTAAAAAAAAAAAATCTACAAAATAATAATAATGTCGCGGAAATATATAATGTATATTATATACTTAGGCGACGTTCGTCGTTCGTTTTCGTGCGTCGCCACGACGTTATTTCGGGAGATTTTTTTTTTTCTTCTTCCAGTTCCATTTCATGTACAGCGCAAATTAATTTTCGCGTATCATAATAATTTATGAGCGAGAGAACACAACGAACGGTTTACGTTTTTACATTTTCCACAAATTTGGCTTTATATTATATTATAATACGACGTATAATATATAATGATGTAACGTCGTCGTCGTCGTTTTATTCGGCAGCCGAGTGTATTTTTCCTAAGACGACGACGGTTCGCTAATGTTGTTTTCCCGTCGCATATAATATAATAGCGCTGCTTAAAAAAAAAAAACGAAAAACTCTCTTTCAACGTCGCCAAAATAATATTTAAATTACTTTTTTTAACGTAAATTATTATTATTTTTTATATTTATATATTATGTGTTCGTATGTATATAATGGCTGTTTTGATGGCGTTTTAAAACGAGCGGAGGAAACTCTGTATATTACGTGTGTGTGTGTGTGTGTAACGTTTTACTGGAGACTATATTGTAGTACGTTATATTGTAACAATGCAGTTTATGTTAATTTATTTTAGCTAATTGTACACACACACACACACACTTATTAGCTTTTACGATAATTAGTCCTATTATTGTTTGTGTTCGGAAAAGTGATTGCGCGTGTCTCTTAATTTTAAAACGTTATAGAAAAAATAAATAAATATTATAACGACAATTTTTTTCAAGTACGATGTCTTATTGATATTATATATAAATTAAATTGTACTCGTTTTGTAGTAGGCATATATTATAAGGCTTATAAAACGTGTAGTATACAATATATATATATATTTTTTTGAACCCTCGACGCGGATATGTTTTCCAAGCAGTACAAACGCGTTTCAAGTGCACACTATTCTAATAATAAGTAAAAAACGATTTATTATTTTTTCAAAGAGGAAGTCGGTATTTTTTTTTTCACTCTTTAAACACCAGCTATTTCTAAAAATACGTAAAAAAAAAAAGGTAGCCAGCCGCGGGGTGTTGTGGATATTATCGCACGAGTGAATATTACTTGGTTAATGATTTTAGAGTTTTGTTTTTATTATAAATTTGAAAGCAACGATGATAAATCATTGCGTTCGATAAAACGATTCTGAGCGGAGCTTCGCGGTGTAATACGCTTTGTCTATTATTTTATACAAAATTAAAGTAATACATGTCTGACGTTGTGTCCGAATTTCAAGTCAAAAAATTCAAAACTAACTGTTTTATTAAAAACCTCAACATCTTAAAATAGCTATAAATGGCCTAAAATTGAATGAAACTTTTTGAAAACGCGTTTGACGTTGAACAGTACAAAGATACAATTTCATTGAGAATTTCAAGACGATACAATGATTATTTTCGAAATTATAGCGAAAAAACTATACGTGATATTGACGAAATCCTATTTTTAGCGGTTTTTTTTCGTAATTTTTCGGTAGTTTATCGCGTCGCGTTTAAAAACTATTGAGAAAATCGAAAAATGATCTCTCCAAAGTACCAACTAGATGCGAATTGCTGCCGAAAACCAATTGTGACCGAAGAGATCGGAGCACTCCTTCTGGTCGAAAATCCGTACACAGGATAGAAGAAAAAAAATATAAAAATAAACATCATTGTAAAACCACTAGATCCCTCGCTCCGCTCAGAATCTAAAAGAATTCGTCTAGATTTGAATATAAGAAATATTTATTTTTTCGATTTTGTCAATATAACGCTCAATATTATAGTTTCAAAAATAAAACGAGTTTCAGGATTTATCGTTTTTTTAGTCTGCACCGTAACGCCGCAATAGCCGCGATTATACACTTTGGAATTTTTTTAAAATTTTTTTTCTCTCTGGGTATTTTTAAATCATAAACCTATTTTATCGTACGGACATTTTTTTAATCAAATTATATAACTATTGTTATAAGTTATATATACAATATTATAACTGGTTAAAGTGCATTTTTTTTTATGGGTTGTTGAAATCCTCCGAATTCTCTAGTGAAATATTATAATTACAAATACGTGTATTTAAGACGTATATACAGTTTTAAAACCCGATATAGTTATTATTGTTATTATTTTTATTTTTTGTAAATTTTTAATTCGTTAAACGAGTTTGAAAACTGCGAATACGTTCTCCCCCGTCCACTCGTTTATTAAATATATATAAAAAAAAAAATGTTATTGATTTTACGAAAAATAATTGTCGAAAATCGCGCTTATTATTATTATTTTTTTTATATTAAAAACAGTGTCGACTGCAGTATTATTTTACTCGTTAAAAATGTAAATCACAACTATACGCCGTTCCTCAGCAAGATGATATAACTATATATATATATATGTGTGTGTGTGTGTGTGTGTGTGTGTTTTACATTATTCGTACGTCGATTCAAATAATTTGCCTCGATTTTTTTTTTATAAAATATTAATATTCCAAGGTCAATCAATACGTATATATATAATATCCTGTTAGCTGTGTTTTTTTTTTTTAATGAAATCGCGATGTAATATAATATCGCGTTTACGCGCGATTATTTACCGTGAAATTTGTTTTCTATGTGATCGACGGACAATTTGGCACGACTATAGAAAAGTTCATATTATTATTTCCTATAACGTTCAACACTTTGCATCAGGATAATTCGTCTAGTATTATAATATATATAATTACCGAACGCTGCAGGCTCTCGATATACGTTTATAATTTATAAATAATATGTACGCTGCACGCATAGGAACGTATGATATTTAATAATATTATAGTGAAAATTATGTATATAAAAATTTATAATATTCGAAAAAAAAAATTTTGAAAAGGGTGTTTACGACGAATAATTACTTTGTAGAACGCTCGTTTTTTTTTTAAGTGTAAACATCTATTACGGCGGTATGAGGGTAAATCTCGGGAAACGGGACGGAAATGTGCAAGCTGTTGTCACGACAACTAATAATAATATTTATTAATATTTAATTGTTATATTTATAATTTATATAAATATAACAATATTAATATATTAATAATTAATTATTAATTGCGTAATTTTGTTTCCATCGAGCGCTCGTCGAATCGGAAGAAAAGTAATGGAAAAGAAGGTCTAATAGCTCCAAAGAAAAAAAAACGAGTCTTCTAGTACTCGGGACATTGATTTGTAAACGTCGCGTGAGCGGTAGAGATGGAACGGAATTGTGATTGGGATTTGTCAATATTGGTGTATTTATACAAAGTAATTTCGATAATAAATATTATTATTAGTTGTCGTGACAAATTACTTTGTATAAAGATACCAATATTCATAAATCCCAATTACAATTCCGTTCCATCTCTACCGCTCACGCGACGTTTACACATCAATGTCCCGAGTACTAGCAGACTCGTTTTTTTTTTTGAGCTATTTGAGCTCCTTTTCCATCACTTTTCCTCCGATTCGACGAGCGCTCGGTGGAAACAAAATTACGCAACACTCGTCGTCGGCTTGTCCTCGACTTTTGGCTTATTGTAATATTAAAACGTCACGCGATTTAATTATTATCATATTATAATAATATGGTCGTCGTCATCGTCCTCAGCGGCGGAATTTTAACGTTTAAATATACGCATTATCGACTCTGCCGGATCCGTTTAAAGGCACGGTAATAATCATTTTACGTTCGTGTACATACATACACCACGGACGTTTTGCAGTATATGAAATTCAATTTAGCGCGCGATATCATCATTAAATATTATATATATATATACCTACCTGTATTGGTTTATATTCTGTATAGTGCGTTGCTGAAATCGCGGTTAAAACCTTAATTATTACGCCGGGTTTCGTCGACGGGTAATTAAATTTAGTAGAGGGACCTTTAGACGCGCGTAACACAATGCTATACGAATTAATTTAAACGCCGCCGCCGCCGCCGTTTCCTGTAAAAAGGGTTTGGGCAAGAGTTACACTCCGTTTTCGTGGTTCTACGTGGAAAAAAAACTAATGGAAACCGCCGCAGCACCGCGCGTTTCAATATATTATAACATACACTGCGCCGGCTTTTAGGGCTGGTCGCGATTAAAGATAGACTGCATTGAGCGATGAACCGCAGAATAAATTCATTTTGAAATCATTTAATATTTAACGCATTTAGTAATAAATTATTTTAAATTTAATTTGTACCGAGCGGTTTGAACAACGCGAGCTATATACTACTCTACAGTTCACCGTGACTGATATTGTAAACCGTCTCATTAAATCAGCCGAGAGATTCTACTATTACCTACTAGCACAGATTAGACCAGTACAAATAATGGATCACTCGCGACGCGAACAAAAAAAAAAAAAAAAGAAACGACGTCATTCGAGAAACCCCCAAATCAGTGTAACCGCATGATAGCACAATATATTTACTTATAAAATTTAAACGTTACGAGGTAATCTATTTGTGTTGTTCGCATAGTAAATTCTGGTTTGACGCTCGTGTCATAATGTACAATGTCATCTCGCGTGTCAAATATACTCGTTTCACATACACACGGTTGAAATAAGCAATCGGTGCTTAATCCGCGTTGAATTTTTACCGGCATGTGATAACCATTATTATGATAATATTATTTGAGATAATATAAAGAATAGTTGTACAATAATTTATATCGTCGTATGCGCCTATATTGATTTGAGGAGGAGAGGGGACCATTCAGAAGAGCGTATTTGCAATTCTTTTGTTCTCGGGCCGAGCGATCCATCCGTATTCATCTAATCTGTGTTATTAACGCTAATAGTGGTTTGATATATTAACCACGTTACATTAATAAGTCATTTGGAAAATAAATTGTTATTTTACGAGAAATATTATATTATATTATAAAATATTATTGTTAAGTACCTAATATTAATAAAAAGTCTAAATGCTGTGTTCCGTCTTGTAAGGAACGAGGTAAAAGTAAATTTAGTGTTCCTAAGGAATAAGAATTTATTTAATTTATTGTAAAAAAAAATCTTTAAATTTAAAATTAAAGCCTACATCAAAAGTATATGCGAATTACACTATATATATAATATACATATTAGTATATTACAATATTATTATAGTCGATCGTTATGTAAAATAATATTTGTTGTTTTCAAAGCGTTAATATGACACGGTATACTATTTTTTTTCCATGCATTACATGCTTTGGAGGCGTTTCGCAGGTTCTACCAAACGTGTCCAAAGATTTCTGTCTTCCGAGTCCTCTACTCTTTGCTGATTCATCAATCCTTATTGAATCGTTCTTCACACGGTTCATCCGTCTCGTATTTTGTCGTTTAGTTAGAAAAAAACCGTAGTGTTTTGACTTTATTAAACGACTTACCGATAATAATAGTGGCGTCGACGAGTATGGTCTGCGATTGTGGCCTGAAGTAACGTTAAAGCAGTGGACAGTGCGCGAAAATCTGGCTTTTTCGAGTTCATTTTTCGTGTCCTTTCAAAGACGTACTATATAAACGGCCGTTATAGGTCCAAATTTGCTTGCGAAATATACCTATTCGATGTAATGAAACTAGGCCTTCTCTCTCAAAACGGAGATCTTCAGAGACAGAGCGTCGGCACGTTTTTTTTCTTCGTTTTTCCTATAAAAACGTATCTCCGCGTACGCGGAAAATATAGCTAATTTTTTTTTAAACTTTTTTTTTTTTTGTCCAGTTCTCGAATTTTTCGCGTTGTTATTCTCGTTTATTTAATTATATAAACGAGCGAGACCGTCTGCAAGTCAATGGAGACGTCATTGGCTTTTTCTCGTGTATATTATCAGTGTTGTAATACGCGCATGCATGCAGTAGTAACGCGTATCATACCTATACGAGCTCGATAAGTTTTCGGTGAGGAGAGGACGGAAAATCGATTTGGCGTGTATGCCACGGGCGCGATGGTTTCGGCGGGCGGCGGCGGCGGCGGCGGCGGAGAACGAAAAGCAATGGGGTGAAACGAGGACGGACGTGTGCCGCCGCCGCCGCCGCTGTTGTTTTCCCCGAGAAGAGCTAAACGTTTAGGAACGGTCGGCGGCGCGCGCGTGCGCCATTGTTTCCGTTTTTTTTTTTATGCTTTTAGCGTTTGTCTTTCGATTTAAAAAGGTTCGGAAAACGCGTCGGTTCGATTCTGTCCCGTTTCTCTCAAAATCATTACAAACACGATTCGAGGCGATGATTAGACCGACCCTGATATTATCTACTGATGCGAGTTGTGGACTTTAGCCGGCCGAACGGAAACCGATGTCGTTCGAAAACGACAGTACTGATGATCGTCTCCTGCAGCGGTCCGGTGTATGACAACGAATTGAAAGGAAGAAACAAATAGAGATCCGAGAATCGACAGGAGTTCCGATGATAACACTGCTTTCGTGAAAGCACAAAGCATTAAATAATGGTTAGGACACGCGAGAGAATGTAATAGCGACGGTCGGGTAGAGACCAAGAGGACGTCCGAAGAAGCCACGGACAGACGGAATAGAGCAGGGCTTGGAGCAGTCAGGGATGACAAATGAATGGAAGGAGGTGTCGGTTGGTGGTGGTGGCGGCAAAACTCTTTTGAAGAGTTATTATGACGTCAAGAAGAAGACAATTTGAGGGACAACACGTGTGTTTATTTGCCGCGAAATAATAGTGGACGTACGAGTCTGCTGAAGTTTATTACAATGGTATTGTCTATGTTACAGTTCGGGTGGTCCCGATCACGCGTTGTTCCCAACAATCTCTTGCGTAGGTACACATCACCGAATTTTCGTGAAATCTTCAATAGATCCGACCCATTCGCCGCCGCGTACACCTTAGCTGCGGGTGGTGTAATCGTAACACTTTCATCAGTATTACGTCGGGTAATTGCGCGCTACGGCTCGAGTTATGATTATTACGGGCGGAGCAAAGAATGGTGCGCCTCGAATACCGATTAAACGCGTGTGCGCTGGATATGCGCTGTATAATAAATACGCCTCTTAGAATTTTATTTTGAAAACGATGTTTTTTTTTTTATCAAACGACACTAATATACATGGCAACCCGTTTGAGCGAGTGATATTTTATATCCGAAACTCGTGTAATAAATGCGTAAAGTAACTCGTCATTTGTATATAAATCTTGCTGATCAATTATTTCGTAGTGTATATTATCTTATTAGGATTCTTTAAGTTATTCAATTTTATTTTATTTCATTCGTTTAGAAAAAAAATGCTTAAGTATTATATTAACACTGTGAAATGTTCAAAATCCTAAAATATGTGTCTTAAATATGTAAGAAATTTTAAAAATGCAAAATGCCCCAAAAATATATAAAATTTGTTAAATTTGATTTTTCTACGATGATGAGCACTGTTTATCCAGACCGAGGCGCAGTATTGGGCTACAGAGGGCACAAGGGAGCGATAAGTGTTAAAAATCGTGATTAATTGTGATCGTGCATCGATATAGACACAATGATAATGTCATTGATAAATTGGCAATATTCAGTACAGTTTTACGCATAACACTGCATGGGTACATCTAAAAAATAATTCACTGAAAGTTTGGTTATATTATTTTTTATCAATTATTTCACGTCGTAGTATATATTGTATACGTTTAATTTAGTATTACAAATAATAAAACGATTTTTCTTTAAAAGTTTGGCTCTCATTTATATTAAAAACTGATCGATGTCTCAGAAGTTCTATATATATATATTAGGCGGCGCCATTTGAAAATCAGCAATTGTAGGATTGAATAATATACAGGTGTATAAAAATGAAATCGTTAATGATTCTAAATAATGTTTTTTGCAATTTTTCAAATCGATCTGTACGATGTTATACATATATACGTGCTGTGTACACACGATGCGTCACCGGATCCTGACGTTTTCTTGAACAACTGTGAGCTGCTGGGAAAACAGATCTGAAGTTGTGTATTAGCTGTTTATCAAACTGTTTGTCAATACCCTAAATGATTGCATACTGCCAGTAATCGATAACGACAAAAGCAATTTGTAAGGAATTCGCGTAGCTTCGTTTTACAGTGGTCGTTGTGTAAAAAAAAAAACAAATTGTGGATACAAAATTGCGTACGACGCTTTCACTCACCGCGCTGGTGTGATTCAAGTGAGATCGATGCGTCACCTTCTCTCGCTATCGGTTTGTCTGATATTTTCTGCGGTCGGCTTGGTCTCTGCAGACAGAGGTGGTGAGAAATAAGTGTAACGGGGGAATTGTATTTAATAACGGTGCTATACACTGAAAATAGGAAGACACACATATTGTCAAATTTTAAGATCGAAAAAACGAAATAAAAATCGTTCGAAAACCGAATCGGACAGTTATTACCACTTGATGTAACCAACGATTTCCGAGTCCCCGAATGACGCCGTGTCGTGCGTAGGTATTTGTCTGCAGACGATTCGTGTAAAACGTGTTATATACGTGTTGAATACAATATATAATAAAACAGAAAAAGAAATCCTTCCAAGCGTTTTGAAACCGAACACACGCGGTTCACACGAAATATATTTTTAAATCCGGAATGTGGTGTAAAAACACACGTCTGATTATCTGATTGTAACTCGTGTGTGTAATATAATATATGTATTACTATATAATATAGGCAGTATAGGGTTCCGGTAAGGTGTATGTTACGCGTATGTTACTCCGAAGTTTATGTTTAAAAATTAATTACTTTGTTCTGCTAGAGAATTCGAAAACTATTTCCCAAGCACTACGAGTAGTAATATGTACGACGTTAAAACAGGTCGCTTCGAGAAAATTCATAGAAATATATTTTATATCGATTATATTAAGGGTTGAAATTTTGATTTTTTTTTTTAGTAAGGATAAATGTTAGAATTCGGAAAACTATATACAAATAATTTTGTTTACGTAAGTCCGCGCGATTCAGCGGTGAGAATTTTGAATTTTTCTACCTTTCCTATAGTCCGAGACTATATTATATATCTTGCGTTTTGAAAAAATTTCGGTATATCAAAAAACTTCAAAGACGCTCTTTCATATTTCGTGAAGTATGCGAGTGTGTTTTGATATTTTTTTTTTTTAAACCGCACAGTTCATTGTTATGTACAGTGGCGTTTTTAGGAATTTGTCATGGGAAGGTCCAGATAATTTTCAGAACATAGAGCCGTGGAGTCTTCGCGCCCCACATCCCACTAAATCCATTTTTGAAATAAAAATACCATATTTATAATCCTATGTACAAAAATTATATAATACTGTAGGATGGTTCCACGGTGACATCGCGATTACACAGGATGTACGACTCAAAAGAACAGATCAGAATAATATTTATAATTATTAATTAACAATGTATAAAAATAAAAAAAACATCAATAAGATTTATACAAAACATATATTGTGTACATGGTTCTGTGAAATAAAAATCTAGTCTTCAACATAACCAAAACTTATAATAAGTACCTACTTATAAAATAGTAGACTTTTTTTGTCATAGCTGACCGCCGATACACTGAGAAATACAAACAGAGTTCCGTAGCGGAGTACAGTTTATAACGGCAGATTATTTATTATTGGTTTATTATCAATAACCAATATCTTAGTATTGTTCAACCACGTTTGGTACCAAATTAATAACAAAAAAAAAAAATCACGGTATTTGAAAATTTTTAAAATTGATAACCGTCTAAAAATGTTTACATCTATTTTATGCTAGGATAACAATTTTTTTCTTAATCATGTATAAAAACACTATAGGTATAACATGTTTGAGTAGATTTTAATTGGGGGATCTGGACCCCATGGACCCCCCTCCGTAAATACGCTACTGGTTATATAATATTAATTAGAACGGATTTTTCGCGCTTTTCTGCGTATTAGAAAGAAATAAAAACAACGACAAAACTACGATTAGGAAAACTCATGGGGCGTGCAATGTTTTTTTAAAGTCACTCGACGACTTGATATACCTTAAAAAAAAAAAAAAACGGAATGGAAACGTCACTGATTTTGTAGATGTGTACACGCGTCTAATACCGTTTTCTGTTCGTTTTTTTTAATTATTATTATTTGTTTAATAAGAATAATTCGAGAGGAAGCGCTCGTACCACGTGAAACAAGATCGGGCACAGTTCATTACGTAATAATCATAGAAACACAATTTTCACAACGAAACAACGATTTTCTTTTTTGTTTTACTGCGCTTCGACGGAATAACATTTTTTTTCTTCTTCTGATAACCGTTTTGAAAATATTACGAAACGTATACGAAAACATTTTTAACACGGATTTCGAGTTGTACGTTGGAAATAATAACGATCTTGCCGAGGATAGGCGCAGTACAGTATATAATAATATTATACGCGTGTTTTTTTTTTTATTAAATTCCGTATAGTGCGAATACACGAGTGGTGTAAAGGTGCAAAACGAATTGAACTTTTTGAAACGATAACATAATAATCGACTGGAAATATCGACCAGCTGGTGGCCCAGCTATACGTCAAATAATCTTTATAATTATGCTGCCAGTGCGTTATTAAACGATTTTAAGAGAGAAGTTTTCTCAAATCCTTTTTAAATAAATGTGTGTGTGTGTGTGTGTACGCAGATATACTCGTTTCCCGACGAAAAGTATATTATAATAAGCAGCCGCACGACGTAACTCATTTGAATAATTTTGTCGTCGTCGTTTTAATGCGCGTACCACTAATTTATTTTGTATTTATATCGTATATACAAATATATATATATATATATTATACATTATGAAATGACTGCAGGCGTGTGTACGTAATAATATATTTCGGGATGATTCGTTTAACATCGTTTAGAATTCTCGTTTTTTTTTTTTTGTGTCGGTAAACGTATTTTTTTCCCCCAATTTTTAATTTCAAGTAATTACACGTATAATACTTTTTTTTTTGTAGGAAAAATTTAATAACATAATATTACTTTAAAACGCCATACAATGAACTCTGCAGTGATAAACGCGCGAATTGGCCGAGAAAAACAGAAAAATCACAGCGTTTTATACGCGCGTTAAATATGACGGATCGATCACGCGTATTGCGTGCAATCGTTTACTGCATATGTATTTTTTTTCTAATATGTATTGGAAAAAAAAACCTCAATATATATATAATAATACGTACTGGGATTTTGTATGTTTTTCCCCTCCCCCCTGACTATAATAATCGTGGTAGTTTTGTTAAAAATCCAACAAACACTACAGGGACGAGTTTAAATTTGTTTTTTGTTTTTTATGCTATATAGATTAAAACAACGATAATGACGTTTATTATAATACGTGACAATCGTGTATATTATTCTAAAACAGGCGTATTTTTTTTTTTGTCCGCACATTTCATCACACACATTGCGTTTAACCTACATTGAAGTTTTTATTCGTTTATTATTATAAAACGCTTATGAAAAAAAAAAATACACTGTGATTGGTAGACTAATGTAATATAATTATACAATTTTTAAAAGAAAATAAATATTTGTTTTTATCACAATTACCTGTCTAATGCTTCTAATCCATTTTTAACGCAAACATCTCCATTTTCATATTTTTAATCCCCACCTTTTTAGCTCAGCTACGGTGGTAACGCGTCTTTCTACGACTGACAAATACTGACTTCACCGGCTTTTTAAAACCTATTTCATTATTATCAACTGATATTGTGGACATTGTCGTCGACCCACCGGCCGATGTACTACGTTTTCGCTTAGCGTTCTTTCCGATTCTTTTTATTCGGTTCCTAAGGACCGTAGCGCGATGTCAAACAATCCATATAATATTCCCCGTGAATTGGGCTATCATATGCAAAAAGAATTTTTCAAATCTGACCGGTAGTTCCGGAGATTAGCGCGTTCAAACAAAATAAAAAAAAACCTCTTCAGTTTTATTCACAGACATATAAATAGGTACATGGACTGCGCTTTCCTCATCCCCAGTCCATCAATCGACGAAAGATTGTGGACTAGGGGATATCATGGAATAAACACTACATGAATTTATTTATCCAAGGATTTTTTTAAAAAGTATTTAAATACAGTATTTTTTACAAGACTGATTGTACAAAATAACAATGTTCATTTTTTAAATCATACTATCAATGACTATCATAGACGTAAAATGTTATTATTATTATGTTATTAGTTTTTTCTTCCGTGATATACCATAGTACAGGGGTGGCGAACCTATGGCACGCGTGCCAGAAGTGGCACGCTGACCAAATTTCAGTGGCACGCCAAATTTAAAAACATAAAAAATTATTATTTATCTTAAAAAAAATTATATTTTAATAGGTATTAAAATGTTATCTTCTAAAAAACAACAACAGAAATCACATTAATAAATGAAATAAAAGTTTACAAATAAATGTGTACCTAATAAAATGTGTGTAATTATTGCATGCTTTTTCTTTTCATCTTACCTAGTAAAATTCATTTTTTTTTTTTGGCACGCGAGCATATTTCAAAAAACTTGATTTTAAATTTTGGCACTTGACCCAATAAAGGTTCGCCACCCCTGCCCTAGTATATATTTGTCTCTCTTACTCAACAACTGCTTTCTCGATGTCTCTCTCTAAGCGCAGTCCATATATTTATATGTCTACGGTTTTATTATATTGTTATAGACTGGTGCGGAGATCGATTAAATTTACCGGACGTGTTTATCGGCGAGTACCCGGAGGGGGCGGGAGGGAGATGTATAAATTACAATTTTTATTGACTAATACCCGAAAAGTATACGAAATATGCGTAGTTTAAAGGATTTTTCACTAATTTTTTCTTAAACTGTTGCGAACGCGTTGTAATACAGTGTCTTCGTCGTCGCGTTCCACACATTACATCGTATTATTATTACCACTATTATGTTGTTGCGCACAATGTGTTTTCATACAATATTCTCGGTGTCGTTAAACAGTAATATTATTATGTCGATTTAATCGCGCGTCGTATTGTTGTTGTTATTATTACTATTATTATTATGACTGCAGGAGGGGTTGTTTTAGAACACTGTCTGGTCCGAGTACGAAATGTCCTTGTACGAGTGAAAAACACTACTTATAAAGTGTTTCTCTATAATATATCAGATCTGTACTCACACCGAACCCTTGTATAATAATCCGTTTGGAAGTTTCTCGTTTTATCACCGCACCCCTTCGCCCACCAAAGGTTTTACGATTGTGGCGAACGTCGGAAAAGGCTAAAAATCAGAATCGTCGTAACATAAAGGGCCGTGAGTATATAATATAATAATCGATAAAAGTCTTTAAATACAATTTAAAGACGCGCCACTACGCGTACACGATGCGTATGAATTTTATAACTAATAATTACGTTTATATAATAAAAACACATAATAAAAATTTCCCGATATTTTTGCGCTGGCGAATTATATCATTTTTTTTTTAATTTCTCTTTTTATAGATCCTATTGATAACGGTGCAGTAAGAGATGATTATTTCGCTTGACCCGTTGAGTCTTGCATGCTGCTTCTAATTGTTTTTTTAACACTGAAAACGATAGTTCACAGGATTCGGTATATATAAATTACGATTACGGTTTTATATAGAATAGACTCGTGTTTTTTTTTCGCTCCACTCTACTTTTCGTAGGCACAACGTCCTGTACTTATTATATAATACTGCTGCTCCTATACGGTGAGAATCGTATAAAACGAATCCAGATAAATTGATCTGTTCGTCTATAGCCAAACTTCTGCTCGTTTAAAGCTCGTTGTGATCTCTTTTTTTTCTTTTTTCTAGTGATTTCATATAGTTATATAATACGAACGTTTTATATTGCATCGTATTATCGTCGTTATTACGTTTGTCCCGATAACGACCGTAATAATATTAAGGGGATTGAAAGCGGGTATTTTTTCTCTTTGTCTTACACACATGAAACATGGCAAAATAGACGTTTCGTACTTTCAATTTACCGATCGGTATCGATTGGTGCGATAAGAAATTTGAAAACAGATTTGAATTCCTCGTAAATTTTACTACAAAACGACTTTCCCACTTTTTTCATAAACCCTTAAAAAAATTAACCGAACAAATTTAAAAAAAATTGTTAATAATTCATTTTGAAGGTCTTAAAAAAGAAATAAAAAAGTGGGAAAGTCGTTTTGTAGTAAAATTCAAGAGGAATTCAAATCTGTTTTCAAATTTCGTAGATCGATAAAGTACGAAACGTCTATTTTGCCAAAATATCCGCTTTCAATCCCCTTAATCGAATGCACGCAGTTGCCGCGTCTCGCGTCTAAAATTTAAAATAAATAAAAGTTCACACAAATCGTGCTTTGGCGTATAAACGATAAAACGGTCTATTATTACGTACAAATTATATGATTTGTGTACGCGTGGAAAATTATTTCACAATTTTTCTTCGCTATAAAAAAAAAAACCAAATATAATATATATCACATAATCTAATAATTAAAATATCTGTTTAGAAAAAAAAAAAACGAATACGTTTATATCGAAAAATAATTATCGATTATACAAAACACATACGTACGATGGTTGTTCACTCGAACCAAAGCTTCGACGCGTCGTTAATAATTTACGTTACGATTCTCCGATACACAATAAATTATATAAATACAGACATTAAAAAAAAACCTTAATTGCCTGCAGTATTGATAATATATACAATTAGTATATAGATAATTTTTATTTCTTTCGTTTAAAACGAAAATATTTTTAATAATTATTATAATATAGGAGATATCAGCTGTGTGTAATCGGCTAGCGCACTATATATTTGGAATATATATATAATCGATAAAAAACATTATATATTCTGTATATTTAGATTTTTTGATTTTTTTTTTTAACGTTTATTTCGATCGTTTTTTTTTTAAATGTATTTTATATTTTATCCAAGTAATTCACTTAAGCGACACCCCACGGCTCGTTATTATACCATTTTTTTTTTTTTGAAATATTTTTTTTTTAACATTTTTTCGCATTTCTTTTCGCAGGCGGTTTCGCAACAACAGCCCGTCGTCTCGTCGTTATCGGTGTCCGCGGTGCCGTCGTCGTCGTCGTCGTCGTCGTCGCTGCAACAACCGGCGGCCCCGCGGCCGTCGTACGCGCCCCTGACCGCGCTGTCCAGCATGCAGCCGCCCGGCGCGTCCGGCCCGGCCGCCGACCATCACCTTCACCATCACCACCACCATCCGATGCCGCAGCCGCCCGCGCATCACCGGCGCCATCACCACCATCACCACGGCGGCGGCGGCGGCGGCGGCGCCCCGTACAGCAGCGCGTTCTCCGCGCCGCCACCGCCGCCGTCGTCGTCGTCGTTGTCGTCGACGATGACGCAAATGGCCAACGGCGCCTCGTCTTCCGACGCTTCCGACAACAACGGCGGCGGCGGCGGCACGTCCGCAGGCGGCATACACCACGAACATCAAGCCGTGCAGCTACAGCCTCTACCGCCTCCACAGCCTCCGGCACCTTACGCCCACGGTGAGTACCGGCTCTTTCGACTTTTCAATTTCTTCCTCTCACGTACTTTTATATATACACATATTATATCACTCGTACGTGATCTGAATTTTGAAAAGAAAACGAGTTTAGAAAAAAAAAAAAATCGTGCCCTACAAAACGAGGCCTTAAAACCAGTTTAATTTACGAGTTTTGAGCAATTCAGAGTTGAACGAATAACGGCCGCTTTTCAGTGCGGGTTGCGTGCAGTGTTGAGACGAGATAAATGAAAATCTATCTGGATAAAGATAAAAAATTGTTTGCTAAAAATCGTCTAGATACAGATAAAGATAACATATACTTAAATCATCTTAGGTAATAGATGAGTGAAATTTATCTATAGATAGAATATAAGATAAAAAATTTTAATTATTTGAATAATCGTGTTATTATTAGTTATTGCGAGGGGTATATAATATACACTGTACAGATATACATTATTACACAATACACACACATGTATTTATATACATATTATAGGTGTGTGTGTGTGTGTCCAAGTCTCCCCGGAAACATTCCCGGGTCATTTTTACTTATTTATTGCAAAAATACTAAAAAAAAATAAGTAAATTGGTTAAAATTATTTATCTAGATAATTACAAGAAAGACAGTGATTTTTTTATTATCTAAGATAACCTTCGGATAAGTAAAAAAAAAATTCATCTAGATGAGATAAAAGATAAAAAAATATTATCTAGATAAGTCTCAACACCGGTTAGACGAGAGGTTATAATAATTGTTCTCGCATCCAAACCGATCTTGACCGTCTGATCGATTGGGTTGTGTGAGTCCGCATTGGCCTCGAATTTCCGAGTGCCAAAATTATTACTTTCTCGCGAATCCCGTTTTTCAGTCTGTCCACAACTCTCGTATCGCGTCCGCTACTTCGCCTTTTGTCGTCCTCGGTTTTCGCCTTTGTCCCGCATAAAACTCTAGCCTGCATGTATCGAAGACGTATACGCTTTGAAATCCTTATAGGTACAGGCTTTATCCGACGGATAGCTCGTGAATTTAAGTCACTTATAGACGTCTAAAAAAAGGTTTGTATCGTTATCCTTAGTAGCGTAGGCCCTGAATACGGTTCTCTATACTGTTGGATCCGTATATCGCGCAGCTGAGTGTGCCGAGCTGTTGAGAGAGTCCAGCGTAAGTTCCTATACGTTTTACTTCTTTTGTCCTAAAAATTCCTTGCGTCCTTCTCGCGATTATTCCTCCGTCCGCGGTGCAGTATATCACACAGTTTATCGTCCGTGGCAGACCGATGCCGATATTCGTTATTCCTTTTTAAGATTTTATCAGATTGACTCTCCTTCAATGATCTCCGAGTTTGCGAATTAGGGCGCGCATCCTCGCCATACTCGATGTTCAGCTCCTTTTCTTGCCTCTCCCCCGGTCAACTACAAATTATTCTTTCGACTCTCCTCCGTAATAAGCTAACAGCAACCCTGTCTTTAACGACTTGTAAACGCTATAACGTTATGATATCTAAGTCGCAAAATTAAAAATTTCAATGTATCTCATTGCATATTTATTATTATCATTGTATCATATATATATATATTGCAGTTTATTCACCGATACGTTTATTTTGTAATTATTTGATCGCAAAAGCCGGTTTGGTGTGTATAAAGTAAAATATAATATCGATTTCGTCGACGGTGTATGTACTCGATAATAGTAATCGAATGAGACGCAGTCTTTAAACTGCGTTCACACCGGAAGTGTTTTTTCTAATCATGGCGTTCGAAATGCTCGCGTCCGGACAAGCGTTCACACACGACGTTATTGATTTTAATAATGTAGAAAAAAAAAAAGCGCTACAAAACTATTACGAATTCAATATTATAGTCATTGTTACTACTGCAGCAGTGCGGTAGTTATAATTAATTGAGTATGACCAGTGGCGCACACGTTATGGGTCGATGCTGGTGTTATGGAGCAAAAAATTTAAATAATATATTTTTAATCATAATTAATACTATAGTGCATGCAAGGTTGTCATTGGGTGTCTACTGGTTGTCTATTGGGTGGTGGCCAGGTGTGCAAAATATTGTTAGACCCATCAGTGTGCAGTTCAGTGTGCGCCACTGAGTATTCCAAAAAAAAATTTTGCGGTTCATGGAACGTTCTTTAAACTCGCAGAGTTCACGGATAAAAAAAAAATCTATTTCCCCCGAAACATAGGACGAGGTTAAAAAAAAAAGGGTGAAATATTTAAAATTCCGACCGCGGAATATATTATTTTTACGCCGCGGCGTATAAAAAAACTACCATTTGTATAGGTTTTCGAAACGTCTACGTAAAGTGTCTATGAAAAATGTGAAAAACTGATCAAAAATTACAGCAGTTTTCGATAGTCGTACGAAACCGTTGGGCGGCAGAGTCTGTAAATTATTATTGTTGTATTTGGTAAAATCGGTACGTGTAAAATATATGGTACAAATAGGTGAAATGTGAAAAACATTGGATATTTTAACGATATTCACGTGCGAAATACCGTATAATTTTTAATGTTCTCCATAACGTTATATTAAATCGTATACTCGAATATAATAATAATTATTTATTTATTACTATAAATCGGCCAAGGCGTTTGTAAACGAACACAATACGAGTTAGATAAACGCGTTGATTTTCCAACGCACAGATAATATAGCTGTTAAAAACAGGCGCGATAAGCTATAAAAATTATAGCCTCGCGTCGTCGTAATCGGGCGGCGGATGCTGCAGGCGATACTTTGTACGTCTCAAATTCTCGCGTGTCGTATAAGATAAGATAATTTTTTATTTATATTTTTTTTTTTCACGCGAGTACAAAAGATAACGAGTCGAACGCGCCGGGTTCCACGCTGGAATTAAATTCGACAAAAATATACGTGAAAAATATCACATAAAATATTACGTATATAATATATTATATTCGTTTAGATAATTTTTGAAATGATTAGGGATAGGGAGCGATCGCTTCCTGCGGATCCTCGCTCCTGATTTAATACTCGTACGTGTAAAAAACGTTTAAGAAACGCTGGACGATTTCAAAGTACGACGTATATAAACCGTTACATATAAAAAAAAAAAATTTGTTTTTTTTTATCCCGTTAAAAACGTCAATTTCAGTTGATAGAAATAACCCGGGAGCGAGTTGAAAATTCCTCGGAATAATACGCGTACATGCAGCGGGTGACATATTTTTAGTAAAAAAAATAAGTTGAAGTTTAAACGAAGCGTTTGAAGGCGTTTCGACAGGAAAAATAGGTTCGCGTTTGAGCATGCAAAAACTCTGTAAAGGGAAAACGAACCGATTTTTCATTCTCGACATCCGAACGGATTTTATTCTATATATTCGAATAATAATGACGTATGCAAATGCCGTCAGTCAGTCAGTTAACCTCGCCTATACGACGACGTAATATGATCTCAAACGATCCTAATAACTCTCTCTCTCTCTCTCTCTCTCTGTATATATAATAATATTATTATTATTATTATTGATATATAATATTATTAGATACCTACGCGGAAATGTACATAATATTATATTATATGCACCTACACCGAAATGCGTGTATACGCTCAGTCCGTAGTACGCTTACGATGATACCAGCCATTATTATTATAGTAGGGCCCGGATTTCAATGCAAAGTGCATGTTTTTTTTTTGGATGGTCTTAGACAATGCTTTCCAAGCGTATACATCGTTTCACGTAACAGGCACTCCAAAGGTGAAACTTTTATTACGCATTTTTTGATGTTTTTTCATTTGTACGGCATTTTTTTTTTTAGCATTTTTCGATAATTTCATTCGGTTTAAATGCATATTTGTACGTTATACATATCCCTCAGGACAATAGACGATCGCTGGCGTTTGAAAATATCAAACAGTGTATAATTGTTCAATGCAATGCTCAAAATTTTAGAGGTAAAATAGTTTAACATAATTTTTAATTTATGTTGTGGCATATGTTTAGAACGAATAATACAGTTCCCCTTATACCGGTCAATACTGTCATCAGCAGTCACAAGTTGGATTTAATCAATTTTTTTTGTATTAAAATAAATTATAAATTACTCAATAAAACAATACATTTTTAAACAAAATTTTTAGTTCATTTTGGCTAGTTTTTAAAGCATTTTTCGATGGTTTTTAGCGCATTTATATCCGGGCCCTGCTTATGTTACATAATATTATGTACGAAGCGATTATTTACGCTTGGAAAAATATCTCTGTATACCTACAGTGTTTTCCGTTATAATTTTAAAATTCACGAAAACTCAAAAAAAAAAAAACTACTTCTGTGTACATATAGCGTATTATTATACAGCCGTACGCTTTCAATAAATTGTAATCCTCGCGTATTATACTTGAAATTTTTTTTTTTTTGCTTTTGTGTAGGCAATCAGTATCGAGCAGGAAATGAACACATCGTATATAATATAATACCTAATAATTATTATTGTATGTAATGCGTGTGGGCATCGTATATTAGACTAAACGGCGTTCACTTCGCTTGTGTAGGAACACATACGGATTTCCGCGTAGGTATATATATATCGTTTTAGACTAGTGTTTATTGTACAACGTTACAAATATGTTATTTTAATATTTGTCATTATTGGCTCGTGTGTGTTGGTCGTGTTTTTAAGATTTTGCCGCCCATGCGAGCAACGAACAATTTACGTTTTTTAAAAAAAAAAATCAATCGTTGATTTGTTTTTATTACAACGTTTACGCGCCAAAGACAATGCGTTTTATTATTTTCCAATTTTGTTCCCCCCTCGATTACTATTGCAAACGTTATTTTATTTTTAATTAGTATATTATCCAAGACTTTTGGCGAGCGACGACTTCCATATGACGTTTAGAACAGCCAAAATGTTCTGATTTTCCGAAGAAACATTGCGAATTGGTGCCCTCGTAGTCGGTTAGTTTTTTTCTCTTTTATTCCGCGGAGTGAGGAAAATGACGAACGCAGGTTTGACGACGACAAATCAACCGAGAACTTATGCATCGAAATATCAAAAAATAAAAATTGTTACCGTTCGTTTCCTATGAATTTCTAAAATTTTATAAATTTTAATTTTTTAAACTTTTTAATGCAAAGATTTTATAAATATTGCCGACTGCAGTACAATGCCGTTGTTACCAATTTGACGATTTGAGGTTTTCTGTTTAGTTATATATTATACAAAAAAAAAAAAATTAAGTAACGTTAATAGATTTTTCCAAAAGAAAATAATGACAACTGACAATCAAAACTCACACGCATAACATTTAAAATTGTGAAAAAGAAACACGTAGATACTTACTTGTATATTGTCGATATCGATTCCCCACCCCGAAAACAATTAAAAATAATATTTACATTGATTTCTATATGTAAATGCAATGAGAAAATTTCACTATAATTAATATATATATATATATATATTTATTCTATACTTTTATATAAAATTGTAAGGGGTTTTCTACGAGCGCGCTAACCGAGAAAACCACTGAACCGATTTGGCTGAAATTTTTTACTGTTATTCCTGGCAGTCTGTTGAAGGTTTCAGTACCACTTTTGTTAATAAAAAACAAATCTGGAGGGGGTGTATTGTATTTAAATGTATATAAATATAAATATAAAGACTGCCAGGAATAACAGTAAAAAATTTCAGCCAAATCGGTTCAGTAGTTTTCTCGGTTAGCCCGGTCGTAGAAAACCCCTTACAATTTTATATAATAGTATAGATATATTTATTTATATATGCGTTTTCATTAACCGTTTTTTATATTTACTTGCCGATCACAATAAACGATAAAATTTGAATAAAAAAATACTATATATCATCGTCCGAAGGCAAAAAAAACCAACCAATCACGGGCGATATATATATATATATATATATATATATTTATTTAAACACACACGATATAATAATATTATGTATACGCTTGTTTGTCTGTCTCGAAACCGGTAATAAATAAACGAATTTCTCACATAATATCAATTCCCGTGTATTTCTTTATTTTTCGTTATACATATTTATTTAATTGACGTTTTTCAATTCTATTTTTTATTTATATTTTTTGTAATATGCCTCGCTATAGATTGTATATTTGTGGGTGTTTCTTTTTTACTGTTTCATACTTTTTTTTTCGAATACTCTGCAACGCTGCTCGTATAATCTGTTATAGTAACAGTATAGATTTTTTTTTTTTTCTTAAATTTTATAACTAAATTTTATCACGTATATTATTACATCGTCCATAGGTTTTGGTCGCGTATTAATAAACTGTGCGCGAAATAATTAATATAAACCGTCGCGTATTTTCGTTAACTAACGTTTTAGTGAATTTATTTTTTAAAAATTATTATTGCAGTCGAGTAAAACACGCGAGAGGTGTAATAAAAAAATTGTTTTAAAAAATAAAAAAAAAAACGTTCGTCGAAAACCTGCAGCAGGACGAATTGGATTACAGTCGGGTCGCCCTCTCGGACATTTAAATCGGTTCAGGACTCTCTCGGCTATATATTTATATATGTACTGCGCGAAATATGTTTACAAATCGTATAAAAAAAAAAAAAATGCCGCTTTCCTCTCTCCCCCCTTTTTTTTCCACAAATTTAACACAGACGCCCTCGCGGGCGTGTAAAATAATCCGAAAATTGAATCGTCCCTGAAATGAGTTTGTTATATCGTCGACGTAAATTTCCTATTAACTTTACTGTGTTCATATTTTATATAACTCGTACTACGCCGCGCCGGCGGGATTATCGTCATCGATTAAAACGCTTCATCGCGACAGAGAAACGCTCGAGCTCAACGTCAAATTGGGAGGAGGAGCTGAGGATGTGTGCAGCGTTTAACTGTCCAATTACTCGGATAAATGTTTTAGAATTTTGTTTTAACGCTATAAATTCGAAAGCAACGATGATAAATCATTGCGTTCGCTGTATAAAACGATTCTGAGCGAAGCTTCGGTGTATTATATATCACTTATTATTAATAAATGTAGTGTGTATAGAGCATGACTAGACAAACAGGCATGTCAGCTAGATAACACGGTGCAGGAAATTTTCCCACACTCGAAATAAACGACAACATTCATGGAAACATTTTCCGGCATAATTTAAAATTGTTACATTATTACGAATTAAAATATTCCGTATTGACTTTATCAGATGCCCATTACACACCATAACTGAATCATGACTAAATAATTATTTATTAAAATAATACAAATTTATTTCAAATATCAAATACCTCACCAAGACTTTTTTTTCATCCATGTTACTGATATCGTTTCAACCATGTCTGGGGAACGTGCGCAGTGATAGTGAAAATAAAATTATAGCTGACACGCCTGTTTATTTAGTCATGGTATAGAGTGCATGATTTACGATGAACCCTCGTCATTTTAATAAATAATTTCTTTCAATAAAACCGTAGGTAGTTAAAAACGTTTAATTTCGATATCGTCGTTTTCCATCGAAATAATCCGACACTTTGTTGAACAACTTGAAATGGTAAAAAAAAGAAATGGTAGCGAGCCGCGGGGTGTTGTGATTCGTCGCATAACTGTTTAATTACTCGGATAAAGATTTTAGAGTTTTGTTTTAACGTTGTAAAATTGAAAGCAAAGCGATAAATCATTTCCAAATTCGAAAAGTTCCTACACACTAAGACCATTAGTTTTTTGCAAAGGTAATTTTCCACAAAATATGAGATACACCCTGTCGAAAAAACTTGAAATTGTGACAAACGGTTTTGACGATTTTTTAATTATATACAGTTGACGTACGTTAAATGTTGAAGCCTTAAAATCAAAAATGACTTCTTTTACGAATTAATTACCTCAAAATCTGTAATTATTATAAATAACTCAAAGTATTGAAAGTAATTTTTTGAAAATTTTTCGCCCTAATATAAATAGTTACATATTTGGTGAATATTTCAAGTTTCTGTACAACCATATTAGTTTCAAAATTACGAAGAAATATATCGCGATAATCGATTTCGACGAAATCGCGTTTTTATATAATTTTTCAGTAGTTTTTGAGTTTTTTTTTTCTTTTTAGCCGCTTTTGAGAAAATCGAAAAATTACTTTTTTAAAGTACCAAATATAAATGCAATTCGCTACCGCAAACAAGGCGTATGACTGTAATAAAGACCGGAGCACTCCTTTTGGCAGAATTTCTGGGTAGGTACAGACGTAAAAAATTCATACACAACATTGTAAAACCAATACACGTAACTCGTTCCACTCAGAATCTAAAGATCAGTCGATAATGAATGAATAATATCCTCGTTTGACGTATTCATCGTCTTGTAACGATATATTTTCTGTTATTAAAATTTCCGGTAGGCAAAAAAAAAACAATAAAAATCCGATTAATATAACGAAACAGTAAATATAACGTTTTATTTCTGCGCGCGCGCGTTAAAATTCATTACGGAATAAATATTGACATTTACGAGGGGAACGAAAACGCAGTGTGTAAAGAGGTGACTGCCGGCGAGGGGAAAAGTTTTAAAATCTTAAATTGGCGTTTTCGCGGGTTTATAACACGTAAAGAGGATAGTTTGCCAGTTGGCGGTTTTTTTTTTATTCATTATAATTATTCCAGTCGCTTTGAATTGATGAGAGGACACTACACTAATATTATGTAACTCAAAAATCACAAAATAATGTACACTTTTTACCACGTATACGTTACAATTTCGACAACAACGTTGTCGTCATCAGCGCGGACCACATACTAAAACCGTTGTACTTTGTACACCCGTATTTATACAGTTCATATCCAATGACGTCATCAAAATATCGCGGCAGCCGATCGCGAGTCATCGACCACGCCCTACCGCAATTCGATGCCGACGCCATCTGGTTTACATTAATTTTATTAACGAATTTTGTAACGGACTCAAGTCCCAGTTTGAGAAATTATTTTTTGACACTTCTATTGGTTCTCTTATGTTTAACATTACGTCGAACGGGCACGAGCACGACGTGCCGGGCCAAATAATTTTTTTTTCTTTATAATAAGCCTTGGAAGGGAAAAAAACAGAAAGTATTTGTCGATTAATGAGAATTTTTTTCGTCAGACCGCGATGAACACAAATTAGGCTCGCGAACGCCACTGCGTTTAACGTCGAATTTAACACGTGACTTTAAAAAAAAAATTAAAATTTAATTCAACGATATTTTAAATGTTTTGCGGTTTCGTGTCGAGAATAGCAGGCGCATCGCTACTTCAAACACACGTCGCTGTTGAATTTGTAAAACGAGTTAAGTCGACTTAACCCTCGTCCCGTCGTTTTATTGCTTACAATGTATGCGCTTGAAAACGATTAAATTATATCGTACGAGTCGTGTATATTATAATATTATGCGTTGAACGGTAAAGTCGAATACGTTGAACACGTATATATTAAAATGATTGTATATACCGTTATTGTAGTACGGTTATGGTATTAACCGGGGCCATATAATATAGTGCGTTTTACCAGAGGCGGATATAAGGGGATGAGGGAAATTCTTCTTTACCACAAAAAAAAATATTTAAGTAGAAAAAAATTAGTAAGACAAAAGAAAGGTCATCGAATTTTTCTGTATTTTGCCTACAGACCTAAAAAGTCTAAATGGCAAAATGGCCGATTGATATTGATTTACCTGTCGATTTCTTTCCATGAAAAAAAAAAATAGATCGTCCCCTTATTATGTCGTACACTTTTTATCAATTTTTTCTCTATATTGCTCTGCGGCGATACCGATAAAAACTCCGAGGAAAAAGCTTAGCAGTTGCCCATTAACTGCAGGTATCCGCTTGATCGTTAATTAATTATCGATACTGCAGTATCTGATAATATTAATTGTCTTTTTACAATTTTTTTTTTTATATTAATATTTTTATTCATTTAATATACAGAACATCAATATTTTATTGCGTAATTTTTATATCCCGTGAATACACGTGAGATTTGGTGATTCATAAAAAATAGTAATACCATAAAGGTAACTAAAAATATGATTTTTAAATCTATAACTTGTGGAACGACTTTTGAAAATAATTTCTCTCCCCATCCAAATTAGACTCTTAAATGAGCCACTGATCTTACTATAAATTTAAAAAAAAATGAATAAATAAAAAATGCACTGTTGTCATTCGATTCGAACGCGTAATAATTTTGTCAACGATTTTTTTTTCTACGGAATTATCAGCGGTATTTTTTTATTTCAACACTTTCGTTCGGGGCGAAAAATCAATGTAACAGAAGAACATTTATTTTTAAAAATTTTAAACGCCAATATCGTTGTTTCGTGTAATACTTTCGAATAAAATTGATAGTTTATAATAATATTTTTAATATTTTAGAATTTAAAAATGTTGTGCCATATTTTTCACATTTTTTATTGCGTATTTTTAATAAATCGAATGCATTGTGTGCCATTTCTTATTGCATATAAATCCTAGCCCTACTTACAATATTATTCGCGAAAAAACGACTTATCGATCACGGGCCGCCGCGGATGATATTATTTTTTTATTATATCCGAGCGCGTGCGACGCGTGTGTGTGTGTATACAGTCTCCTTGTCGTCGTCGTCCTGGCAACCGTTTGGTTTGTGGAAACACATTTTTAATATATATATTATATATATATAGCTTCATCTTCGCTTTCATAGCAGTACACACAGAAAAGGAAAAATACAACGAGAATTACCTCTTAGAAATTTCAGTTGATTACCATAGCTACTGCACAGTCTGCAGCATTGTGTCTTTCAAACGAATCGTAATATTTCTACAAAAAAAAAAAAAAAAACAAAATAATAATAATAATAGGACGAAGTATAATTACGTTTATATGAAATAGTCTGGAATTATATATTGAATCCTGGTACGTTTCCGTCGAAATCGCTCGTTTTCATTTATTTATGATGGTAATCTTTATAGAACAGCGAGTATTCAAAACGGTTTTATTTTTAAAAGTATACCCAAATGTTTGATATTTCAAACGAATTTAACGTACGTTCCGTTTAAAAAACACACGAGACGATGGTCGGTTCTCAAAAAAAAAAATATTCGTCCTATAAAATAATTATTCGTTTGCAAAGGATATCGCCAGCTGTTTTATACGAGTAAAAAAAAAAAAAAGAAAACGGTCTTCTATGTGTCTCCGTTATAAGTCGTTGATGATAATTTGTTTTGCCGATAAATTCGTTTTAGTCGTTTGCGCGCGCACGTGCTTAGAATTGACGAGTGCGACACAGAACACAATACACACGCGCTATAATATAATATGTTTACCGAATCCGATTTTTTTTTCTTTTCGTATGAGTCATCACAACTCTCGCGGACGATTGGTTTTTAAAAAAAAAAATTTATTTTCCGAGACTTGCCCTTAGTCGAGTTTAAAAGGGGTAAAACGAAAGAAAGAAAAAAACTTATCGTCGCGATGTAAACGCTCAAAACCAGTAAATTCGCCGATTCGCCTATTATTCGTCGATAATAATTTGATGACAGATTTGGTACATTATTACTACTCATCATGAAAAAAAAAAATTATCATAACCGTTTAATTAGTATGTATTTATATACACCGTATCATATTGTTTGAATTCGATTTGTTGAAACCGTAAATATGATTATTTCTTAAACTTTTGTAGTAGTCTGACCCAGTAACGGGCTCCCGCGGGTACTTATCGGGAGACTCCGTTTCAAAATAATAAACACTACGCGGTTGTCACTATTCATTATCATCATGTAGCCTCACGACTCCGTAAGGGTTTTGACTGCCATTGTCCTGCGATAATCACGATCCTGGTTCCTTTCCACCCAAACCGTTACTTCTAGCCTCTCTAGATCTTGACGCACTCCATCCATCCGTCGTTTCTTGGTTGTGGCTATTATTGTAGTTTATTTTATACACAGTTAACAAATAAAGTTAGTTATATAAGTTTTACACAATACGATGGTTGATTCTCGGATCGGTCTTGCTTAAGTAAGCAGTTTCCGATACCGAGAATTCACCTATACGACGGGAGTTACTGTGTTAGCCCTGAAAAGTACCGTTTTCGTTAATGGGTCGATCGTTCGCGTTGTCCGCTCACTGAGCTGGTGTGTCGGCTTTGTCCGTTTACCGGATTAAGAGTCGATCGCCGGCGTCGTCCGTTAATGGTTCTTGGCGGTTTCTTGGCAGCTTGTCAAAAGTGTTGTAGAGATGTTGTCTTGACTGCTGTTTGTAACGGAATGAATTTCTCCGGTGGGGTTGCGATTCCTTTTGGAGAAAAGATCGCGACCGTTTTCGATTTGTTGATGGACAGCCGCCATGTGGTGTACCATTTGTTGAGGTCTTCGAGGTGGATGTTGAGAGCGGTTGTACAGCAGTCGATGCCACCAGTCGTGCGAGAGACGGCCACGTCGTCGGCGAAGATTGAGGTCATGATGCCCTCCCGTTGTGGCATGTCGTAGCAGAAGATGTTGAAGAGTGCGGGAGACAGCTTGGATCCCTGCGGGACACCGGCTGTGATGCTACGGGGTTCGGATAGGAAGTCCCCTACCTTGACTCTAAGGGACCTGTTTGCGAGGAAGGACCTAATCGCGCCTATCAGGTAAGGGGGGAAGTTCAGTACGGACAGCTTGTGTAGCAGTCCGTCATGCCACACCCGGTCGAACGCTTGCTGGACATCGAGGAGCACCATCGCCGTGTGGCGTCTCCTGTTGAGGCCGTCGGCGATGTGCTCGGTGACCCTGAGCAGCTGGTGTACCGAGGAGTGTCTGGACCTGAATCCGTACTGAACGGCGGGAAGGATGTTGTTCGCGCTCAGGTGCTGATTTACGCGGGAGAGCAGGACGCTTTCGACTACCTTGCTGATGGAGGATAGTAGGCTGATGGGTCTGTAGCTAGACGGGGAATTGAGTGGTTTGCCTTGCTTGGGAATGCAGATGATTGTGGCCTCTTTCCAGGCAGCGGGAAAGTGTTTGAGGCGCATGACGGCGTTTGTTATGTTACAGATTGCTACAAGATGTTTCCTGGGAAGTGCTTTGAGAACGTTGTTTTTGATTTGATCGCTGCCTGGCGCTTTGTGGGCATTGAGGGAGCGAATTATCGAAGATATTTCTTTCGGACAAGCAGGAGAAAATTCGGTTTTGTCGAGGGGGAGATGAAGAACCCCGCGCTCAATCGTGTCGTGGACCTCTTTCAGCTCTGCAGCGCTTCGGTTAGGAGAGCACTGGGCCTGCAGCGAGTCCGCGAATATCTCCGCTTTGTCCGAGTCGAGAGAGAACGAGTTGTTGCCTACTTTCAGCGGTGGGAGGCAGGGACGCTTGTTCCTAAGTTTTCTGACTACATTCCAGACATTTCTGGGGTGAGATTCGGCCTCGGCGATAAAAGCGTTGAAACGGTTATTTCGAAATTCAGATACACGAAGGTGGACGGATTTCTGAAGAGCGTTGAGCTGGGACTTGAGCTCGGGAGTTCTCCGCGATTGCCAGAGTCTACGAATGCGGTTTTTATTGTTGACGAGTTGTTTGATGTCGTAAGGAAGTTTGAGTTTGTGTCGCGGCGCAAGAGTTGTTATAGTCGAGTTTAGCGTGGCGTTGTTCAAGTCGGTTGTCAGTGCTTCGACCGCGGCGTCGAGGTGGGTCTGGGATTTGATGGGGCTGCATTTGAACGGAGAGGTTTCCAGATGGTATTGGAGGAGGAGCCAGTCGATTCGAGATGTGGTGACGGGGGATTGCGGGGGCGGTCCGGGAATTTCGAGAAGTGTGGGGTTGTGATCGGATGACAGTCGCTCTAGGGTCCACGGGGTTTTCGGCACGAGGACGTCTTTAGTGATGAAGATGTCGAGGATGTCCGGGTCCCGAGTGGAGCAACCGGGGAAGTGAGTTGGCGCCGAGGGGGCATCTATGACGAGATTATGGCGAAGAAGTGTCCTGAGAAGAGAACTGCCTGCCGTGTTGGTGTGTTTGCAGCCCCAAGATGTGTGCTTGGCGTTGAGGTCCCCGGCCACGACGGTGGGCACGTTGGAGGCGAAAAGTGGGACGATAAATGAGAGTTTTCGGTTGTGCGCGGGCGGCGAGTAAATTGCGATGACGCGGGTGGGCGCGGGGGAGGTGTAAACCTCGACCCCTACGACCTCGCAGCTGATGTTGTTGTCGGTGTTGATGGCGCGATGACGAAGGCCCCTGCGGACGAGGACTGCTACCCCCCCTCCTGCGGTTCCTACGCGGTCGCGTCTGTAAGTCGTGTAGTTCGCTAAGTAAATGTTTTTGTTGTTGCTAAGGTGAGTTTCGGTGATGCACGCGATGTCGATGTTTTGTTCGTCGAGTAGTTGTTCGAGTTCGGTGAGTTTGTTTTGCACGCCGTTAGCGTTCCAATTCAGGATGAGGAGGCCGTTGACGGGATTAGGATTCATGGACGCGCTTGAAGGATGGCCGCGGTGAGCGTCTGTGTGAACTGTGTCACCGCTGCGAGGATGATGGCCTGAAGGGCGTCAACCGGTGGGCTGGGAATGAGAGGGAGCGGTTTGAGGAAGAGGCGCTGGTCCGGTGGAAGGAGAGGAGCGGCTGTTGGGGCAGCTGTTTGCGCGTACGTGCGGTTGGGGCGAGTCGCGTTGGTCGCGGGTTGTTGCTGGCGTTTGGGCGCGCGGTTCGTTGTCGGTGGAGCGGGTTTGGCTTCGGGCGAGGTGTTCGGCTTTTTCGGCGTTTTTGCGCAGCCACGATAGGTCGCGCGGTGGGAGCCTTTGCAGTTCGCGCAGGTGGGGACGGCGTCTTTTTTGTCTTTAGCGGTGCAGGCGGGGGTCGCGTGGTTTTTGCCGCAGAACGCGCAGACGAAGGGGGCGCGGCAGTAGTTCGCGGTGTGGAAGAACTTGAGGCAGCGGCGGCACTGCGGGACTTCGTTAGTCTTACGCTTGGCCTCGGCTTTTACGCTGAGGCCGCCTATCGCGGTGATGTCAAAGACGGTGCGGGCGCTGTCGGAGGAAGCGTCGAGGTGGACGGTGACCAGGGGCCAGATTTTCCCGGCTTTGGACATGCGGTGGACGCGGCGGACGGCGGGGACCTTCATCTTGAGTTCGTCCAAGATCTCCTGCTCGGTGAAGTCTTCGTTGACTCCGCGGAAGACGACGACCAGTTCGCGGTCTTGTTGCAGCTGGTGAGTGGAGTATTCGAGCTTCTTTGCGTCGAGGTCACGGGTGATCTGGCGGAAGCTGTCCACCGTCTGCGGGTAAATCCTAACGCCGCTGGAGGTGTTCACTGCGCGGCGGATCGGGATTTCGTGCGCGGCGAATGCTTTGCGGATTTTGGGCCAGTTGGTACTTTTGCCTAACAGGATGGGAGGCGGACATTTTTCTTTGGCGGCGGCGGCGGAGGAGACGGACATGACGCTGTCACTATCAGAATCGGAGGAAGTGTCACTGAAAATGTTTCCCGGTGTGTCGCGGGGCTGGGGAGACGGGCTTTCCGTGCGGTTGTCGAGGTCGGTGATGTTTGCGGGGGAGGAAGAAGTTTTACGCTTCTTGTTTCTGCGGCGGCGTGGCTTTGGACTGGCGCTATCGGAGGACGAGAGGGAGTCGGCGCGGGGTCGAGGCTTCTCCTTGAGAGAAGCTATTTCGGCTTGGAGTTGGAGGATGCAAGCCCACATCGATTCGAGAGTCATTCCGGCGGGGACTGGCGGAGGACCGCGCGCTGGGTCCATCGTGGTGGAGCGGGAAGACGGTTGCGGTCGGTCGTGGTGACGGGCGAGCGCGCGAGGCGGTGGGGAAGGCTGGGAGTGCTGCGGCTATGCGGTCGTCCCCTATATATACTGGTTTTCCCGGTGGCTGGGCGCGCTGTGATTGGTCGACCAATCACAGCTCGCCGTTGCGTTGCGTTGATGTAGTCACGTTGCGCGTGCGGGCGTCTATCGATTTGTGAATTTTGCATTTTGGTCTTGTTGCTCCGTACAGCCCCTTACAAATTTTCTTTCTGAAAACAATTTTTTTTTTTTAAAAATCGCATAAAACCATAAACATTTATTATATTATTATTATTTATTATTATTATATTCTGCACTTAATTTTACACAGAAAATCAAATTTTTTTTTTTGTTATACTTAAAATTTATTTTGTAAATTTAATTTTTATTGTACTTAACGCGAATAGGATAGTGTATTGTAGACATCGGTTTTTGAACATCCAGCTTGTCCAGCTTTAATTGTAGTTCGAACTCTATTCTATTTACTATGCGGTTTCAAAACTTGTTTTCAGTGTAAATAAGAGCGGAGAAGGATTTTTCGATACAAATATTAAACGAGTTTACAATTTTTTCTCTCTCTGTTTTTGCGTCCACAAAACGTTTAATTATTATTATTATTGTCATTCCGTTATTTATATTTTGCAACACACTATTTTCACTAGTTATTAAATAGAGGCTGCAACAATCTCTTAGCACGTTCTCGGATAGTTTTTTACTCTTTTCAAGACTGAGCGTTGGAGCATGCAGCGGTATATCGGAACAAGAGGCTCATAAAGCTATTTTAATTTTCGAAAAAGAGTAGTTTAAGTTTGATCTTCTTGTATTGTTTATGTTTCAAACAAATTGTGGATTTTCTCGTTCTGAAAAATGTTCGACAGTATTTTTTTTAAAAATTGAATGACGTCGTGGCTTCAACGCCTACAACGTGTATGTATTATTATTACGACGCAGTTTCAATAATTAATACGGTTTTTTTCTCGTCAAAAATTATTTGTAAATCGTTTTGTTTCGACGAAACGAGCTAGTATAGAAGAGAAAATGTTTAGCTACGTGTCTATAAAGAAAAAAAATCTGTTTCGCCCAGAAAACCGTTATCCGATTCGTTTTGCAGCCTTCCGGTCTGTATATTTACTCTACCGTATGTAGAGCGGATGAACGGCGGAAAATATAGAAACGGTCGAATACACTCGCTCGTCTAACTGTGTTTTCATTTTTTCGTTTTTATATATAAAAATATCCGGTTTTCGGTCGATCAAATTTTAAGTATGAAACGCATTTGAAATACAAAAAAACGCGTACAAGTTTGTTCGAATAAACGCCTCGCCTTGGCACGGTCTTTCATTAATTTAATTGTTAAAAATCGAACTCAATATTATTGTTTTACGCAGGTTTTTGGTGAATTTTCAATTATTTTAATATAACGAATATCCGCGAGTCGTTTCGGTATTCGATGTCGTCGTCATCATTGACTGGGCCGATTGCCGTTTCTCGAGGATAAACTTACTTAGCTTATATACATATTAAACACAAAATTAAACGTTTTTTTTCTCGTTTAAAATCGTTTTTTGTATTACAAAATAAAAATCCGACATCGAATAGAAAGCATTTTATATTTTCATTAAAAATAATCGTAAAATTTAATTGGCTCCGATGGATGGCAAAATCGTTCAAAATATACTCACAAAATTTCGTGTTTTGACTGTGTACATTCGCTTTCATTACTGGATATTACAGTTCAGTAAGATGTCCTAAACATTTTATAATCTTCGAAGATTTTTCGAATGATCGTTCTCCGCTACAGTTTTTAACCCGCACCGTCCAAGATAAATAGCCTTAAAACCCATTCAACGTTGGGAAAACTTTCCATTATATTTAAGTCTAATACGGCGGCACGCGTCGACGAGCAAATTTTTGTGGCCGAAGAAAATCAAGGACCTGAGGCGGCTTATTTAGGCCGTGTAGATTAATCCGACACTGATAACTGGTTTATCATTTGGACCATAGATAATGTCAAAATTCTGACAAAACTGCTTATTTGTGCGGTATTACCATTAGATAATACATAATGGATAGGCCGTATTCGTTATCAGGCGTTCCCGAATCTTCTGTCTCACTCAGCATATATTCAGGTAACCGATAGGTACGTAGATAACAGAATGCACTATTTTTCAATTATTATTTCATGTAACAAATTATTATTTCATGGAATAAAAAATAATTTCTTGCTGTGCAGGACAGAAGATTTGATTTTAATATTGCTATCTCTCTGCTTTATTCAGGAACGCTGCCAGCTACGCATATTGTATACACGTGGCCTATCCATTATGTATTACCTATGATTTAGACGCGCGTCGAGGAAAACTGTTGAACTTTTCTAACTTTTCAAACACTCCGTACGTGATAATTCGATCGGTTATTTAACTAAACTAGATTTTCGTGAAATATCTGCAATCGGTTCGTATAACACCGCAGAATCTCGTGCAGAATCCTCTTTCGCTTTCCTCCTTTCTTTCGAAATTTAGGCCATTCTCGATCGTCACAGACAGTCGATTATTCGCGAATCAACCCCGAAAAGTCCGCATATTCCGTCACTGCTGCAGTAGCCACAGCGATATTTCAATTTGATATATTATTTTGTACGTATTATTATTATTTGTAATAACGTTTTAAAATTACCACCGCGGGCGTAGTGTTATATTATAGTTTTAAACCAACACCGGTTTGCCTATGCGTATTTATATATATATATATGTGTGTGTATAGTTTTCACGGGGAATTATATTTGAAAAAAAAAAAATTCCTTCCTTTTAAACTTTTTTTAAGTCTCCGCGCTCGTTTATCTATATGCTCAAATACGTAGTATATAGAATTCGTATGAGCTGTAATTAATTTTTACTGCAGAGTTATATGTGTCATGTGTAGATGACTTAATATTAGGTACGTAGAATTTTTAATTTTTTTGTTTGTATTTTTATTACTCTACATTTCGCATTAATTATAATAATATCGATTGTGTTCTATATTAAATACTAATAAATGTGAAATCGCAATTTTTCGCACGTTCTGAATACGAAAGTGGCATAAGATTATTTCGAGAAATTCGATAACGGCAGTAGTCGTTTTTAACGCTCGATACACCTACATTTCATGCGAACAATACTGTTTAATTAAAAAAAAAAAATAATAATAATTTATAGTCACTATATCGTCAAAACTAATAGATTTAACGCTTATGTTAGTATATTGATTTTCAAAAATATATAAATAAACTACAATATTCGAAACTGACGTATTATCATCAATATATAGTGTTTGTCGGTATATCGCGTGGCGTATCGCGAATAAAACGTTTTTTTTTTTTTTAATCAAATATATTTCATTTATTTACTTTATTAAATCAATATAAATTTGACATTATATATATATATATATAAAAGTCATTTACGAAATTAGAGAGTAACGAGACAGAAATTGTATAAGTAAAATAATTGACGATAAAATTACGACTGTTACAATATATATAAGTAAAATAATATTATTTATTGCTTTATTAAATATAATAGTATTAAACTGGCGGTGGCCGCCGTCTCTAAGTATTTAGCAATTATACAATATTTGTGTGTATATATACGGTTTCGTTTAGTTCTCGAAACTCGTGTATGATATTTATTTTTAATTATGACTGTATTATTATTCAACGAACAGTTTCGAAACAAACTGTTTATTTAAACGATATTCGATTATAGTAAACGCGGCTTTTTCGTTTTTGTTTTATCGTTGATATAATATATAGTTTATTAGTTTTAATTGAATTTTGTATTTTAATATTTTTTCTCGGTCGTTGTGTGTGTGTGTGTGTGTGTGTGTGTGTGTGTGTGTGTGTGTGTGTGTGTGTGTGTGTGTAAGTCGGTAATTGTTTTTGTTATGAAAAAAAAAAAAAATCAATAACTCGACGTTTTTATTAATTTTGTGAACTAAATATGTAACGGTGCGGTCTACTAACCGATTTTAGACTGCGAGCCAATACCATAATAAATATACTGCCAAAAAAAACCCCGCTCAAAAAAAAAAAAAATACAGTTTGTATTAAAAAATCAATAAACAATACAATATTAAATGTATTATTGATAGTATATAAAAGTAATAACACACTCGTAAATAAAAAAATTAAGTACGTGTAGAAAATAAAAACCAATACTTTTATCGTGTTTCCGCGGTACTTACATACGAGATGTATAAAATATGATCGTTGACTCGAAACTTATATAAAAAAAACTCCCTATTATCCCTTGTCCTATATATGTATACATTCCGATGACTTTGCGGTTCAACTAGATTGGAAGCGGTTGTCTTCGTATAAATATACGTCGTTTTTCCAGCTAACCCGATCGACACGGTAGTGACGAGGATTTTCTGAAATCGCATTTGAATTCGTCGTCAAGTCTGTTCGAGACGGACTTCGCGACGTTTCTAACATTTTTTTTCCTCCGTAAATCTCTCAGAAATCAGTCGAACAAATGTCCAACTGAAAAAAAAAATCGCCACTATTCAAGTTTTGAAGACGGATCTTAAGAGTGAGGGAGTCGATTTGTAAGTAAAATTCACGATGAATTCCGTTTCGAGAATCCTTATTATATCGCATCACTGTGCTGCGGCTGCAGGACCGATCGGAAGGTGTGATCGCGCGAAAATAAACGCTCCGTTTGAAAACCTGGACCGCGACGTACGCGAATATTATTATAGATCGACGTTTATCACGCGTTGTCATACTGTGGCGAAGGGATACATCGTAAAAATCATCAAATTAAAAATAAGAAGAAAATTCCGAGGGTTATTATTATTATTATTATTGTGAGAGAAATTTGTGTGTGTGTATAAATCATTTCGATTCAAAACGCGCGTCTTCGGATCATTTTATTATAGAATAACGCGTGTACCTATACCTACCTGTAATAGAGCCGCGACGACGATTTTAATGAATGATTTACGATCCGAGTCGTATGAAATATTAATACTCGTAACTCCGCTCCTTCCCGGTTCGCTTCTTCCGCTCAGCTTTATTTCCCTTTCGCCGGAGTGTATAACACTACAATAGCGCCGGTCGTGTACGACGCTATGTTTTGTATTTATATAATAATACGTATGTTCATATATTATTATATTATATTATTATACCGAGCAACACTCCGTATAGAGTATATATATATATATATATATATATACCTTGGGTTATTTGTTATTTATCGCATCTGCCGGCCCTGCAGTCTCCCTGCTGAATAACTACCCATTCATCTCGATCTCCGCGGGTATGTGTATACAAATTCGAATACCAGATGTTTATTGTGCTTGTTTTGTCGCGTGTCGAGTATTCTTTCAATAGAAAGTGTGTATTATTTCCGTTAGTACTTGCTTTTTTGGCGGCGGGCGAAAAAAAAAAACGTTATGGTAAGTTATTTATTTATTTTTCTTTTTTTTTTGGTTGAAAAATCCGAAAAAGCTTTTACGGTCCTATTTTTTTCAAATTATATTCGTCACGGCCGTATACCGTTTATAGATTTCTCTCTGCGAATATATAATATATCAAAAAGTCGTCAAGGCGAACACCGCATAATAAATTGCACTCGTCGTTGTCGACTGTTATGTAAATTGACATTTTTTTTTTTAAACCCTGAGAATATTTTTGCGTGTACGCGTAACGTTTTCCAAAACGGCTTTTTTTTTTCATACCACTTTTATTCAAAAATATATGTTTTCGTTAGGGGTTCTTATTACGTGTATATCGGCTATAACTCTTGTTTGTTTAAGCATTTTCAATTGTTTTTCTATATCGAGTGATATCGGGTTTTCAATACGATTTTCTCGAGTTTTTTTTTTTCAAAGTCTGCAGTCGTCGTACGAGGAAACACCTATATACACGTCATCACCCGGTTAGGCATTTTATCGAAACTTATTGGCTCGGAATAATTTACAGCATCGAAGTTGCAATCGGTTAATTATACCGATGATTAACCGCCAGTGGCGGTTATAAGGGGGGGCGATAGGTGGATCGCCCTCCCCCCCATGGGATTTGATATTTTTTAATTTAGTATATCTCCGACTTTACAGCACCGACTTGTGTCATAAAAGTTGGTCCAATTATGCTATGATTATGCTCCACTTTCGCCCCCCTCCCTTTTGAACACCATGTATAAGGCTGGAATTAGTGCTCGACCGACGATCGGCGCGTACGGTACGCGCTGATCATCGGTCGTGATCGAACGTTTAGTGCTTAGCTGACGACAAACTCGGTCGGCCGTGTATAGTGTAAACGAGTGAACGTATATACATGTGAGTTAACGAATAAACGTTAAATAAATAGTAAACGTGTAAAATAAACGAGTGTACAACGAGGAAATATGAATTCTTACGTTCATTTCATTTCATTGAAATACGCGAAATAATAATATTGATAATAATAATAATAATAATAATAATAATAATAATAATAATAATAATAATAATAATAATAATAATAAAGATTGCATACGCGCTATACCATCGTACTGCTCAGTGTAGTCACAGATGTCAGGCGTGAACGACAGTTTGCGTCTAAAGTACGTGAACAAGTAGTTCGCGTTTGACTGCAGTGTGAGTGTGCGTGTGTTCGAGACTGACCACTATTTACATATACGCACCTTTCTGCCACGCCTTCTATGTTGTGTCGTAGCGCAATCTGGTGACTACTTTCTTTTCCCGTTTTCTTGTTATTTCGTTTACGTTCCATGCACGCTGTTCTTCCTTTTTCTACATCTGCATTTCGTCTCGGTACATTAATAGATATTTCTTCTTGGTTATTACTCGTCGATGTTAATATTTCATTGCCAGAGGGCGTTGGCTTCATTTTCGCCTCCCCTTGAATATAATGTAGAACCGCCACTGTAAACCGCGAAAATGTATACACGTTTTAACGGTTAAATCTGCATTTTTAATCTTCGATCGTAACAGTAATAAATCGATGCGTAAAAAAACGACTTTTTACCCTATGTACAATATTCAATATATACATTTTTTTAAATTCCGATGAATATTCGATGATCATGAACAGTCGTCGTCCCGCGGTGCGAACGTTTCTTTTCGAAAGCAATTCGAATTTTATATAATATACGCATAATATATGTCGGCTTGGCCTGGCAATCGTAAACGAATAGTAAAATTTTTAAAAATATTAAAAAAAATAAAATAAAACAATTTTTTCTATTTATATACGTATCTTGATAGTTAAAATCTTTCCTCCTCTTTATTGTGATCCATTTGTCCGCGGACTCCTTATCACCTCCTCGTCGTTGGAAAAGCGTTTCCAGGCAAAGTGAGTCTTTATAAAAGAGTAAACCAGACGAAAATCTGAAGGAGCCTGCAATAGTGTGCTGCAGGTTCGTATACGCCGGATGCTGGAGAATTACCCCTGCAACCCCGGATGACTCAAGATTAGTGCCGTTGTCAGTTTTGTACCGCTCTCCTCAGCTTTTTTTTAGAAAGTATCTCTCGGTGTTTCTGGTTTCTTTTTTGATGCCGCGTCGAGAAAAAAAGTTGTCATAATTTTCTATTCCGTATATTATTTCGAATGTTTGTCTCTGGAGTGTAATAAAACAGCCCGTACTCTTTGCTATTATTCTCAACTCATGGCTCTTTCAGAAAAAAAAACCTAATGTTTTACTTGAAATATTTTTCATAATTTTACGGCGCGAATGGAATAAAAAAAATCAATTTTCGGCGTGCGAGTTCGCGAAAATTTGTATAAAATAACTGAACACAAAGTGTGCTAATTGAGTTACAAATTTCCGAATAAATTTTCATGCGCGTTCCTCCGATTGCACTGCTGCAGAGACTTTTTCAACTTTTCCGTTTTTCGTTGAAACGTGTATTCAGCGATGCGCAGTCGCCGAGTGCCGACGCCGCTGCTCGTTCGCAGAAAGTTTTCTCCCGAGTCCTGATGACGTGGTCCCGTTAACACGGCGCGGTAAAGTGCTTTCAATTACTGAGCAGACGACTAGTGCGCAAAAAGTTTCTCGCAACAGCCAGTTGACCTCCTCGCGAAATTAAATACCATCGCTTTGCACTATAAAAAAAAAAAATATTTCCGTGTGTATAAAACGATCAGACGGGGTACTTTGTGTTTGAAAAAATTGTTCACCTCAATTTTGGAATTTTATTTACTATGGCGCGCATTTGGAGCGCTTGCGCACAAAAAAAGCTAAAATACGCGTTTTTTGTCGTCTGTTTTTTTTTTTCAGTCCAAAGAATTTATTTACAGCAATGTCCTTCTAACGTGAGTATTATTCCAAAATATTATTGAAAAATATAGACGTTATTAGTAAAAAAAAAAATTCTTTTTGCAATTTATGAATGACACGGGCCCGTGTGATGAGACGCAATTTTTCGCTCATAGGTGCTGTACTTAGGGATCTAAATAAAAAAAAAGTATCGATTTGTATTGCTTGTTTCCGATTATTTTAAGTATATACACACCGGCAATTCCGCTAGAATCACAGTGAATTATAAATATTATTGTTCAATGGTATTTATACAGCTTAAACAAATAAGGACGCAAAAGCAAATACGGCGCAGGAAGTTAATGTGTATTCAGATATTCTGAACGATCAGAGTCTAAAGAGATTGGCGAAACAAACAGAATCGTATCAAAAGTCAATAGCGATTGCTGCAGTACGAGACCGGAAGGATATCTATAGAGATATTATATTAAAACGACGTTCTAAGCATTTTAATAGTAATTAGGAAGGAGTCGTATCTGAGATAGTCCAATTTTTTCGCGACTCGGAGCAGATTGAGGCCAAAACCTGTTCGGTCCAGGCACGTCGCGAGTACTGATCATCTGTATCGTTAACGTTCTTCTTTCTCCTTTTTTTATTGTCGATTTCGTTATTTGCCAAGGCCGCGTCCCAACATTTAAAGTATACACTATTCTATGCGTGTTCCTCGTTCTTTTTTCTTAAGTTGTTCTTTACGTCTTGATTTTCGAGTCTCCGCAGAGTGTCCAGGTAAGAATTTTCAAACCCATTAAACGTTTTTATTTGTATTTTTTCTGAAAAATTCTCGGACCTACGACCCCGGGGAACTGCGTTGTTTGGTTGAGAGGAGTAAGGTAACAATCAGAGAGAAATACGGTAAAAAGCATCTTATCTCCTACAACCATCACACATTACATTTTTTTTTTTATTATAATTACTATAATATCGTATACAATGATTAAGATTATTAAGAATTTACCGTGTCATAACGTAGGTGCAGTCTAATTGTATTCTTTAATAACTAAGAAGTGAATTACGTTTAAAATCCGTTTTCCATAATTTTTAAAGCGTTCTACGCGCTCGAATATAAAATTCAAAACGTTTATAACGATTACGTTTTCGTATAGATTCGCTGTAAATTTTTAACGCAAATAAAAAGAGAAATATTTGCGAGTCGGTATCGTGTATCGTTCGACGTAGTTTGATCGGGAGGGGGGGTTTTTTTTATACGTATAAAATATGTTTTATAGGATGTTCGGGTATAATAAAACGGGTTCGTTTCGGGAAATAAACGAACGGAAATGAGATTACAAATGAAGTGTTCAATACTTACACCGCGGATATTATAACTTCATTATGCGGCGTAGATTATATGGGAAAAAAAAGGGTGTTATATGCGGAGGAAGGATGTTGCGTATTGCGGTGTGTGTGTGTGTGTGTGTGTGTGTGTGTGTGTGCTTTATATTTTTTTATATAACAGCTTTTTTACTTTTATATATTACCGGGACCTAACCCGCGCGAGTCGACAAAATATTTTTATACCCATTTCGAGAATATTGTTTTATCTCTGAAATTAAATACCGTAATGTTTCGCGAGTTTTGATGTAATAAAACAATAAATATTAACGTATAATATATAATAGAAATGAATTAATAAAATATTTATTTATTATTCAAGTTTTCCTGGTCCGACGCGTTAAGGGGATTGAAAGCGGGTATTTTCTCTCTTTGTCTTACACACATGAAACATGGCAAAATAGACGTTTCGTACTTCCAACGTACCGATCGGTATCGATTGGTGCGATAAGAAATTTGAAAACAGATTTGAATTCCTCTTGGATTTTACTACAAAATGACTTTCCCACTTTTTTCATTTTTTTTTTCATAAATCCTTAAAAAAATTAACCGACCAAATTAAAAAAAAAAATTGTTAATAATTCATTTTTGAAGGTCTTAAAAAAAAGAAATAAAAATAGTGGGAAAGTCGTTTTGTAGTAAAATTCACGAGGAATTCAAATCTGTTTTCAAATTTCTTATCGCACCAATAAATCGATCGGTACGTTGGAAGTACGAAATGTCTATTTTGCTATGTTTCATGTGTGTAAGACAAAGAGAGAAAATACCCGCTTTCAATCCCCTTAATAGTATACGAAACGAAATTTTCTTCTTTTTTACACTCAAAGTATATACGGGTATTCTAGAAACAACGAGAAGATTCGTCGTAAATTTTGACATTACATTTTTCACCGTTAAAGTTACTAAAGTGAATATTGTTTTATCCTGTTTTTTTTTTGTGAGACGCGTACAGTACATTAAATAAAATATATTTTAATAACTGCGCCGCTGCACGTTTTCGTAACGACGCGTACTATCGCGCTTTTTATTTTATTTTAGAGAATTTCATCAATAAACTGCTGCAGAGTCCCTCGCGTAATAATTTATGTACAATAGTTTCAACGCTCGTCTTTTCCCTCCTTGTCTACAAATTCTGTTCTCAACCGGGAACTCGATAGGAGCTATTATAAAACCGTACGACGTGTGACGCATTAAAGAAACCAATAAAATAATATCTTATAAAGCCACCGTGTACGTCTAAAAAAAAAAAAAAATCCTATTGGAAAACACGTTTACATCCGTATACGCTTTTAAGTGAAATCGTTATTTTAGTTTCTCTTTTCGATAACGTTAAAAAAAAACCGTCAATGAAAACAATAGCTGGTGGTATACCGCGCGCGCGTAATTAACAATATGATTCGTTTGTATATTAACGCGGAGAATTTTTTTTTTTTTATTTTACTGACTTTCAAACGTTTAGTGTTTCGGACAAATACCGCGCGCATAACAATTGTGATAGAATTTATTAGGGTTGTGGACCTTAAACGCAGCGTATATAGTTTACAAAACTGTTTTTTTATACGAAGGTGTATACCGTACGTTTTTCGAAATCCATATTTATATCCGCGCGGTGTTGGTAAACTAACCGCATACAATTATTACTATTTAACGATTTACGTACAGTTCAGTGCTTTTTCGACTGAAATAAAGTCCTAAAAAAACGTTTTAAACGCGTATATGACTTACAACATGCAGCGTTAATTACAGGACACGTTCTGAAAGTAAATGCGATCGAGACAAAAACCCTAGTGTAAAAATTAAAAACACACCGTCCACAAATATGATAACGTTAGAAAATAAAGGAATCGTCCGAGTTAACCATTTTGAGTGCTCGTGCGAGAAATGTTTTCCTCGAAAAGAAGAAATTACTGAGTGGGGAAAAACGTGGACATTAAAAAAAAAAAAACTATTGTGTCTGTGGAGTGTGGCGTTATATTGTTACCTGGACAATAAGTAAAGAAATAAAACAGGATACACTGGAGGCTCTAGAAATGTGGTGTTAGAGAAAGATGCGCAAAGAACAAGTTGGACTCAGTGAAGAAAATACACGCTGTAAAGAAAAGGAAATGGCAGATGATAGGGCACACGTTGAGACGTGTTGGCGAATTAAACGGATTACTGAAGGAATTGTATGGAAAGAACACGATCAAGAGGAAGATGCAGAACGGGGTTCGTCAGTCGAATAACGAAGGGTGTCACTTTATACAGGGAGCTCAAAGATACGGCAAACGACAGGGCAACGTGGAGAGGAAATTTTCGTAAATGAATTTGTTATGAACCGATCTTCGGATTGGACAAAAAAAAAAAAATAGACCGAAAGAGTGCGATTTAGAATATCTCGTCATTATTATAGTCGGTCGGAAAAAATATCGCAATTTTTTTTTTTTTACTATTTCCGCTGATAAAACATTATTGTCAAATCGCTTTTTCTACACTGCAATTTTTTTCCCAAATTCGTAATTTCTAATTATATCGTTGCTGCTGATATCTGTTGGTAACACGTGTTCGGTTCCATAACGCAGTCTTCTATATTTATATTTAGGGCAAATATTTATGTGCTTTTGCAGTATATCTTTACTAGGTTGGTCTGCAGAAAATAGCGATAAAACGCGTGTTTCACGACCTGATATACGACTCGGTATATAAAATGTCGTTTTGTATATTTCAGTGTTGTTTCGCGTATTTTCTAACAATAATGTAATACTAAAAAAAAAACACCCTTCGAAAGAACAATTTGTACTACTCAAATAAGATAATGTAATATAATATATATTATACAAATAATTATTGTTCAAGAATTTTAAATTATTGCGAGCTCGTACGTTTAGTAGGTTTACTCTTATTACCCGAGTTTTCTGTTGACTTTTTTTTTTTCTCGAAATAAAACGTATTATAATTCGAAATTTTATTTTTTTTTTTTGCAAGAGCATATTTTAAGGACATATTTTGGTTATTTTTAGTGCGAATCTGTTTATACGTTCGAACGGTTTTTAGAGCGTATATTATTCTCTGCGCTGTTTCTATAGTAGACACGACGTGTCGTTCAGTTTCAATTATTCCCGTCAGTTTTATGAAAAAAAAAGTCAATTTTAATTTTGTGGTCTAGATAGGTCTCTTAGGATATTGTTACGCTGATGGTTGTGCGCCGTTTTCCGTGTATACAGTTTGGAAATGTTCTCGTTTCTCGATAAGTACTCGTTTCTCGATTACCCGAAACGAAACCCGCGATTTTGAATTCAGCCGGGAAATAATAAAAATTTCGACGGACGCCTCGCTACTTGAATTCGTTGTTTTTACGTACCGTCAATATATAGGTATTGGAATTAAATCAAAATCGCCCACGTTGCGTATGTCGTTATCCGATTCGGTGCTATTTTTTTTTTTATTATTATAAAATATTTTTAATCCGATGAAAACTAGAAATTTATTCGATTTCGGTGCGAATTTAAAATTGGTAAATATTTTACTCGGACCTGCAGCGCGTAAACGAGTGTAGTGTTTTTGGAGGTTTTGTGTTGTGCCGCTTTTTGTGTTCGTTATTTTCATTAAAAAAAAAAAAGAACCGTATTTTTATACTCGAGATGGGTTACGCGAATTTCGTTAAATATTTTTAATCTTAAAAAAAAAAAACGTTATTACCTCCTCGCAGGCGTCGCTTCTGCTGCGGGTATCAATTTATTTTTATGACGCGAGAATGGTTCGCTTTGACGGGGTATGCGTTCTGCTGCGTATATTATATATTGTCTAAATACTGCGAAAATTGTGTTCCACATCAGCAGCTATACTAACGTTTACTTGTTTTCGACGAGCGGTCGTTATTCTCTCGTGAAATAATAATAAAAAAAATACGTTTACGACGAATATTTCAAATTTTTTATTTTTCATTAACTTTCCGTAAGATCTGACGAAATCCAAAGCCGTAGTGTCTAAAATTTTTTAATTTACACACATTATACGTATATAACTTTTTATTCTTTATTATACTGAATTTATATTTTAACATTCGTTTATTAAAATAAACACACTTGTATTTAATATTATTTATTCGCAATTGCTAAAATAAAAATGTACCTATATGTATAACGCGTATACATTTTAAACTAATAAAATGTTTTTTTTTTTTATGGGCGAACTGTTTTAAAACTTTTAATTTCATTATAAATATAATATCATAGTATATTGTCATCAACTATGTATATATAACACGTCAATTAATTTACTGTATAAAATGCCCTCGGGCGTGTATTTGAATAAAATAAAAAAAAAATATTCACTGGAAACTAATACCGAATATCTTTGGTCCTTTCTGAATACGTCTGACCGGGGGTTTTTTCATTTGGCGAAATCTATAATACGAGTATTTACAATTATAACATACGTGTGTTTATATATTTTAAATGTTGTGTGTCGTTAGCCGATAGTCATGGTAGAATATATTAGTGCGTTAACGTCGAAATTGATGATTCATTTTATATATATATATATATAAATGATTAAATGTCTCGTGTAATATTAAGAAAATTTCTTGAGGAGGTCCGGACACCATAATGGAGCCTCCAGTTACGTCCTTGAACAAAGCACACAAACCGTTATGTGTGTACGACACGCGGTCGAAATGCCAGGACTGTTATGCGTATTTAAGAAATATGAACGTACAATATATGGTCGTTAAAAGAAAGAAAAAAATATACATATCCGATGCGCGGAGTCCGAAGAAGAATAGTGTGACATGACGAAGTAAAGAAAAAAAAAAAATGTAACTAAAAAAATAAAAGGGTGGCGGGCAGTCGGTGCACGTATAAGTTAAAACAGGCGGTATTGGTGGTGCAATCGCCCAAACAACGTCGGTCACACGCGAGTCGACAGATTTTATACGTTCGTTTGAATATTATATGAGTAGTAGTGTTTGAAAAGATGAAAAAAAAAATGTTTATTAATTATTGTACTTGCAGGGTTGTTTAAAAACACACGAACCCGGCAAAATGATGCGGAAATCGACAAATTCTGTTTATATATTTGTAATTTTTTTTTTCGAATAACGATTGCGGTTATTATTATTGATTTGCAGAGCCCAACTTAGGGGGGGGGGCTAGGGGGGCTGCAGCCCCGGGCCCCGATATTAATTAATGTCGATAATTATTAGTGGCACTGTGAAATGTTAAACGGACTACACACACGATTTGGTCGGCCCGACAGTCGGGTTGGTTGTATTATCAGGTCGTGTGTATAGATGTGTCGTATATGTAGACTATTATAGTAGGTACAATTTATTTATAATCTTAAAAAAAAAAAATTAAATATAAAAAATCAATATAGCAAAAAAACTGAATTTATAATTTAAGGGCCCCATCAAAAAATTAGACCCGGGCCCCAAAATTCCCAAGTCGGGCTCTGTTGATTTGTAAACATCTATTACGGCGGTATGAAGGTAAATCTCGGGAAATGGGACTGAAATGTATAAGCTGTTGTCATGACAACTAATAATAATATTTATTAATATTAATAATATTACAGTGATTTACACGCAATATTAATAATATTAATTAATTTACACGCAATTTATAATTTAATGTGTAAGCCGTTGTCATGACAACTATGTAATAATAATATTTATTATCGAAATTACTTTGAATAAAGATATCAATATTCGCAAATCCCAATCACAATTCCGTTCCGTTTTTACCGCTCACGCGACGTTTACACATCAATGTCTCGAGTACTAACAGACTCGTTTATTATTATTATTATTATTTCTAACTCGATCGAAGTACACTTGTAGGCGTTCGCTATATAGAACGGAGAAAGGACAATATTTTTTAAGGCGTCGTCGACTTTACGCGTGGATCGTAAGAATTCCGTACGTTTTGAGAGAGAGAAAAAGAACTGATATACCTTTTGCTGCGTAAATTCATCCTTCAGTGGCGTAGTCATTTTCAGTAGGCCCTCTGAAATGAATAAATAATCGGTTTTTTTCCCCCCGTTGGTACCGTCTATACTGCATATTAATTATCAAAATATAAATTAATTATCAGCCTCAGCCAAATATAAAATCCTGGCTACGCCACTGTCATTGTAATAATTTTTGTTGTTAAATCGAGTTTTGGACATTTTCGAAAATTAACGAAAAACCGAAATATTACACTGAAAAAAAAAAGTTTAATTAATTTCTTAAGTACAGTGTTATTATATATATATGTTAGGTTTTGTATATATTATTATTCAATATAATATCGTAGTTATCCGTTCGTGCGGATTCATACAGTTCGGTTCTTAAGCGTTCAAAGCATGTTTTTTTTTTTTGGCGTGAAATGCAAAACGACGTGCTGCTTTGTGAATAAAGTAGGAGTTTGTCGTTTTTTTTTGTGTACGAAACGACGAAAAACTATGATAAAAAAAAAACACGATAAATCTTCATAAAACACGCGTACACACAAAAATAAAAGGATCTGCACTGTTGACTTCCCGTTTCGCATACGAATTATTTGGTAAATTCCAAAAAAAAAAAAACTATGTAAACGCGTTCGGACAATTATTTTACCGGAATATTTTCGGGGAAAAAAAAAAGAAAATTAAAGAAATCTAATATACTCGCCGTAATTTTATATCCGAGAATTTTTTTTTAAATTTACAAACACAATTATTTTGTTCGTGTTACGTTTCGGAATGATGTTAAATTTCGGAATTATTTCTTAACCGTCTCGTCCATATTGTGAGTATATACACTGCTGCTGTCGAAACAATAATATTTTCATGCTCGCAGTGCCGGATTTATTTGGGGTGCAGGCCGCGGGAGACGCATTGGTCTTGAACGTTAAATCGGGGCCTCACATTTGTTTTTAGAATTTCCGTTCATTTGCAATATTATAGATACACGCGAATAAATTATTTAAATTATTGTAAAATCAGATTTAAAAAAAGTTAAGCGTATTGTCATTGATCGTAAGTAGTATTCATAATTTACTTATTTAATTTTTTTTTATCAAGAATTTAGATAGGTATTATGATTTATGAAAAAAAAAAATTATAAAAGTAATTATTATTAAAAAAAAAAAATTGCCAATACACAACTCGTTAAATTAAAGGCGTCACCAATTCCCCAGTATCATCAGTATTTGTTTTTTTTTTTTTAATACAACGGGCACGTACACAAAATAAAATTTCGGGGGTTTCAAAATATAGCAATACAAATTGTACAGCAACATAATAAAACAATTTCTTCCTCCTTACTCATTATTTTTTAATGTGACAAGAAATTATTTTGAATTATTTGAACCCCCAAAACCCCCCCCCCCTGTATACGTGCCTGGGCCTATAACAAAATTAATGCCGCACCCGGGTTTCTAAAAACATAAGATCCGGGGCACTGTGTATACTCGTCCCGCCGCCGCCGCCGCCGCCGCCGCTGTATATAATATAAAGAAAACGTTTATTTTCGCGCTTCGACGTTCGAATCGTTTCGCGTGGACCGTTACCCCTTCCTTCCGTCGTAGCAAACCGAAATAAAAAAAAAACCCGGTAATATCGCGTACCCGGAAAAAAAAAGATTTTTTTTTTTTGTAAATAAATTTACCGGTCGTTCGACGATAATAATAAATATATTGTCTACACTGTTTTGCCGGTGAGTTTTTAATCCGTTCTCTCTGTCTCTCTCTCGGCCAGCGTTTCCCTCCCTCACCGCAGCCTCGTTTCCCTCTCTCACGGGCCTCGAATTCCCTCTCTCCGCGTGCGTGCGTGTTCACACCGCCACCGGCACCGCGCGTCTGTGCGTCTTCTCGGCTGCGTGCGCGCGTATAGGCGGTGCGCCGCTGCCGGTGCAGTGTACGTACACCGCGGCGCGACGTCCTACCGTAACCTGCAGTCGAGTGTTGTAGCTCGGGTCGCGCGATTGTCGTGTCGCGATTTAGCGCGAGTCTGCGTCCGAAAGTGATTTTTTTTTTTTTTTTTACAATTTTTCTCCCCACTTTTATTATTTTTTTGTTTGTCGTTATAATCGGGAATTTTTATTTTATTTTTAACGGAAAATTGTTGAATTCCGCCGTTTCCCGTCTTTCCCCCGTCCCCGTTGCGGTTTCGTATGAGTGCCGCCCGGCCGTGTGACGTTGTATCGTACTGTATGGAATACTAACGCGGTCGTCGTCGTCGTTCTACACGCAGTCAAAGGTATCGTTGAATGCACGACACTGGTTTACTTCTTATTACGCGTATATGAATAGTAGTACTATTGTGTTTTCGGTCGTTTGCGTGTCCGTTGTCTTATACGAATCTGTCTCGAGCCGCTGCAGGTCGGGGTTGTTTCGGTGCTTCGAATCGGTGCACCGCCGATATTATGAGGACGGAAGGTCTTTGTTAGGCCGGACACACGACGTGTCCTGCGCAGGAAACGTCCGCCGCGGCCGCGTCCCCGGTTTTTCGTTCTTTTTTTATATTATATAGATTTTAGTTATTTTACACCATTTTATTGTTTTTTTTAAATCAAAAAAAAATTTGTTCGGTTCGAAACGCTCGTTTATATGCAATACGGACGAGAGAGGCGAAATTTAGTCGCTCCGTTTCCCCCCTCGGCACCCTAATCGGTGACCGTGTAATACTTTTAATATTATATACAGAAACCGAATTTATTCAATTTTTTATTATACGATTTTTATTTTTTTTTTTTTTGTGCAATTTGTTACGTTAACGATTAAATTTTTTTCTTTTTATACGAGTACTGCGTATAAATAATTTTCAAGGGAAACGACAACACGGACTTTACAAATAAAAATTATCCTTGCTCGTGTATCGAGTCTGGAATAAATTTCGGTAAAATTTTTTCGTTATATTATAGAAATTCTTGTCGAGCCGTTTTTTCTCTTTCAAATCGTACCCGTAAACGATTGGGAAAATCGCGATAATCGAATTTCAAAAGCATTCGTTATTATACTGTTGTTAATTACAATATTTCAAATTAAAAAAAAAAAAAAAACCCCCCCGATGATCTCGGGCGGGGGGAACAATATTCTGGACATTTTGTATCGTGCAATTGAGGACGTAAAAATCGAGGGATAGGGGGAAAAGTGGTTTTTTTTCCCCCCGCGGTCTAAAATTAGTCCCGAATTAATGTAAATAAATCGTCGAATAATAATAAAAAAAAATATTGATTTTTTTTTTTTTTTTTCATAGTAATTTCTTTTTTTTCTGAAAAAAAGGATAATTTTTTTTCTTTTTAGACGATTATTATTCCTTTCCAAGATCTCTCCGGGAAGAAAAGAACAAAAAACCTTTATAAAACGTTTAAAAAATCCCCCGCACGCGATATAAATATTTTGCGTTCTGCTTTCTAATCCGATGCGACAAAAAAACCGGTATACCGGCGCGCGTAGGCACAACCGTCGCCGAATAATATTGTTTAAATCGATTTTACATTATAACTCGCTATTATCTTCGGATATTTTCTGCTCGAAATCAGTAAAGCCATATATATATATATATATATATACAATCATAATAATGTGCAGTGTGCGCGCGAGGAGGCGAGCGAACGTTTCGCCACAATCTGGTTTTCCGGTTTCCGCACGATAAGTTTAGTGTTCCGTATTACTTCCTCTGTCCTCTCTCTGCCCCCGTCACCGTTCGATCTTCCCTCTGCTCGACATTACCAGTCGTTCGTTCCGGAACGGTTTGCACTCGACATTTTCTTATTGTTCACATTTCACGTGTATTTCATACGACGACTGCAATATTGACACTGGTTTACTTCTTATTACGCGTATATGAATAGTAGTACTATTGTGTTTTCGGTCGTTTGCGTGTCCGTTGTCTTATACGAATCTGTCTCGAGCCGCTGCAGGTCGGGGTTGTTTCGGTGCTTCGAATCGGTGCACCGCCGATATTATGAGGACGGAAGGTCTTTGTTAGGCCGGACACACGACGTGTCCTGCGCAGGAAACGTCCGCCGCGGCCGCGTCCCCGGTTTTCGTTCTTTTTATATTATATAGATTTTAGTTATTTTACACCATTTTATTGTTTTTTAAATCAAAAAAAATTTGTTCGGTTCGAAACGCTCGTTTATATGCAATACGGACGAGAGGCGAAATTTAGTCGCTCCGTTTCCCCCCTCGGCACCCTAATCGGTGACCGTGTAATACTTTTAATATTATATACAGAAACCGAATTTATTCAATTTTTTATTATACGATTTTAATTTTTTTTTTTTTGTGCAATTTGTTACGTTAACGATTAAATTTTTTTCTTTTTATACGAGTACTGCGTATAAATAATTTTCAAGGGAAACGACAACACGGACTTTACAAATAAAAATTATCCTTGCTCGTGTATCGAGTCTGGAATAAATTTCGGTAAAATTTTTTCGTTATATTATAGAAATTCTTGTCGAGCCGTTTTTTCTCTTTCAAATCGTACCCGTAAACGATTGGGAAAATCACGATAATCGAATTTCAAAAGCATTCGTTATTATACTGTTGTTAATTACAATATTTCAAATTAAAAAACAAAAAAAAACCCCCGATGATCTCGGGCGGGGGGGAACAATATTCTGGACATTTTGTATCGTGCAATTGAGGACGTAAAAATCGAGGGATAGGGGGAAAAGTGGTTTTTTTTCCCCCCGCGGTCTAAAATTAGTCCCGAATTAATGTAAATAAATCGTCGAATAATAATAAAAAAAAATATTGATTTTTTTTTTTTTCATAGTAATTTCTTTTTTTTCTGAAAAAAAGGATAATTTTTTTCCTTTTTAGACGATTATTATTCCTTTCCAAGATCTCTCCGGGAAGAAAAAAACAAAAACCTTTATAAAACGTTTAAAAATTCCCCCGCACGCGATATAAATATTTTGCGTTCTGCTTTCTAATCCGATGCGACAAAAAAACCGGTATACCGGCGCGCGTAGGCACAACCGTCGCCGAATAATATTGTTTAAATCGATTTTACATTATAACTCGCTATTATCTTCGGATATTTTCTGCTCGAAATCAGTAAAGCCATATATATATATATATATATACACAATCATAGTAATGTGCAGTGTGCGCGCGAGGAGGCGAGCGAACGTTTCGCCACAATCTGGTTTTCCGGTTTCCGCACGATAAGTTTAGTGTTCCGTATTACTTCCTCTGTCCTCTCTCTGCCCCCGTCACCGTTCGATCTTCCCTCTGCTCGACATTACCAGTCGTTCGTTCCGGAACGGTTTGCACTCGACATTTTCTTATTGTTCACATTTCACGTGTATTTCATACGACGACTGCAATATTCGGGTTTGATGTTAAAAAAATTCATATTTTTAGTGTAATAATAACGCAGCGCAGCGACAAATTGCTGGGGGAAAAAACCACACGGTTATGTAAAAAAAAAAACGGAGGATTGTGCGCGAATAGAAAAAAAATATCATAAACGAAAATAGTGGGATACTAATATAAGGGACACTGCGACTGGATCGTCAGTCGTCAAAAAGGACTGCGGTTCTTTTCGTGTACCAAATCGAGGAAATCGTTTTGTGCGATTCTCGTTTGGCTTTTATATGCGTCCTTTTCGCTTATTTGAGAGAATACCGCTGTCCCCCGAACAACGAATCGTTGGGATCTACGGCGAATCGGTTGAAGGGAAAAATGATTAATAATTTTTATTTTTCGGAATCCTGTCTGTACACCGAAGATCTTAAATCATTTTTTTTATTGGACCCGTAATGTTATACGGCTCGTTAAATGATCTTTCATTTGATGCTGCGTCGTACTTATATATCGGTACAGTCCAGTGCACACGTTTCATTAGCCCTCTGCAGGCGAAACACGTTTGATATCTTCGGATTTATCAACGTCAAACCGTACGACGAATCGCCGTATTATTCTGACACGTCCCAATTAATATTTCCGTTTCTGCTCGAACGGCTTCTTTGCTGCACATTTTGCTTCTTCTTATAGTGTTGGCGGCCTCAGGAATAATAATACGCAATTATTTCCGTCGCTATGCTGTCTTTATGTACTCTATAAACACAAATTTACAGACTAGAAAATATTTTTTTTTTTGAAAATAAACACGAAATCAAACACGAGAAACGCTGGCGATGCCGAGTATGGTTTTGGAAAAATCGTCAAATTTTCCGATTTAATACTTTTTTTTTATAAAATCGCGAGTGAGAGAGGTGGTTATAGTCATTGTTGCGTATAAATATACATGGAAATTAACCTTTTATTATTCTCAGAAAATTTCTTTTATAAATAAATAATAATTTCGTTATTCCTTTCGGTTTTTTTTCTTGATATATCAAGTAATCGTGTATGATTGTCCGTCATCCGCGCACCCAGTGTCGGCCTGGCACACCAAAGGCCCCTGGATCTTTTTATTCTGGGGCCCCTTGCCCATTGGTTTAATATGAAGTTAAAAAAATACATATCAATAAAAACCAATTCGTTATATAGGGTGTCCCAGATCCAAGGGCGTAGTTACTCTAAAATTCTTATCGGGCAAATAAGATTTTTCCGGGCCACTTATGAAAAAAATTAATTTTTTTTGGACTAAAAAAAAAAGCGCCTTCTGTTTCCATATAGAGTTAATATACAGATTAATAAAATAATCTATGGTGAAGTTAGAATTCGGTGGTCGGATTTAGTTTTTAAGTTAAAGCAATTTAGAATTTGACAATTTTACCGTGTTTCTTTAATAGGTTTATTTTTTCCGTTTTTCGACTCGTACTATAATAGTCCAATGGATAAATACCACGATTTGACACGTATACGGTTCGGGGTTCGAACCGCTGTTCTCGTATCAATTTTTGCATCATTTTTTTTATACACTATAATAATACAAGGCAAAAATTTCAAAACTTGTGGAGACATAGCGTTCAAAAATATTGGTATAAAAAAAAAAGATGGGGCCCCGGCCGCATTCGTGGCCTAGCGGCCATGGCCAGGCCGACCCTGCGCGCACCGATCATAGATCACGTGCGCTCAAAATTATCCTTATTATTATTATTATTATTATTATTATTATTATTATTATTATCCTTATTATTATTGTATACGGCCGTTATAATAAATAAACGGCGTGCGCGGCGGTTAAAATAAAACGTTTCGCCTCACTTGTTGCACATTCTCAGTAATAATAATCCGCATGTGTATGGTCTTTGTTTATTCGGACGACTCAATTTTTCTGTATATAATATACGTCGCGCGGTATTTTTAATTTTCATTCCGTGAACGCGTTAAAACGCAAACTGCCTAAATTATTATAATTCATAAAGAGTTGAGAAAAAAAAAATTTCGATTCAAACGACGACGACGTACAAATATTGTTAGCGTTTATAGAATTATGTTCCAAAGGTGAATACGAAGAAAAAAAAACACAAACCCTATCCCGTTTCAACGTGTTTTGGCCGTGTTATATAAACGCGTTATACGCTGCACCGAGTGTAGTTATACAGTGATTTTTGGCCGCCAATTTCACGCGGTTTTATGCCGTTTTCGCGGATGGTGGCGGTGAATTTTTTTTTATTTTTACTTTCTACGTAATATAATATACGACGCGTTTTTTTTTTAATTAAACTATTTTCACTGTCCGACGCGCGTATTTGACTTTGAGTTGTGATATTTTTTTAAATCCGCTACTCGAATTTGTCACTATATTAATATTATAATATTTATATATATTATAACAAACGTTTCGTCGTCGTCCGTCCGAATATTGCTTTATGAAATATTGCTCATTCTCAGCTATGCCCACGCGCCGCGTCCAGTGGCCGTCGTCGTATCGGGCGCAAGTTTTTTTTTTTACTTTCCACGCGTTTTGTAAAATTTATTTCGAGTACCCGAGTAATGTTAATTTTCCAGTCATTATAAGATGTAAAGGAGAAGTTTCGTCAGTAACTCATTATAGAGTAATTTTTCAATTCTAATGATGATTATCATTGATACATAAGAAATTTTATAATAGTATAAAAAAAAAAAATTATCTTTTTTTTTTTATCTAGATAAATTGTAATTAATTTTCTTTTATCTTAATCTAGATAATTTTATTGTCTAACATCTTTTAAATTAATATTTATCTTTATACAACACTGCCTGTCCGCATCGTACCAGTCGGTGCAGGTTACCGGTTAATAAACACTGAGGAATATTTTTTTTTTTTTTTTTGGCTTTTACTGGTCCATTTAGAACCGTCGCCGCTTCTAACACGCTTTTCCACCTTTACCTATCCAATGCCACTTCCATATTCAGCAGTGGACTGATTTTCTTCAGGTTTTCCTCAACTGTATCTCTGCCGAGGTCTGCCTCTTGGTCTTTTCCCCATTAACTTGTTTTCTGTGACTTTCTTAATAAGCGATCCCTCTGCTCGCCAGACGTGTCCCGCCCGACCCAGCCTTTTTCTGACTAAGAAATGACGTAGACTCGGCTTATTATACAGCTGTTGCAGGTTTTCATTTGTTCTTCTTTGAATAGACCCATGAAATATGCGAAAAATAGGAGAGAAAAAAAGCAATAACATTGATCGAAAAAATGTAAATATTACGAAAAAAAGCGTTTATACAAAAAAATCGTTAAAACATGCATTTATATGCCCTAATCCATGAGATATGCAAAAATATGTAAAATAAGATTTGGTATTTGAACTATAAATATAAGTCAAAACAAATTTTGGCCGAACCCATTTTCTTATACGATGTAGCAAAAAAAAAAAGAACATGCAAATGCGTGAAATTCACAGCCCTGATTATTACTAACGCGTATACAGAATATACGCTATTCTTAGTGAAAACGTAGTATGTCCGAGTTGTGTTAAGAGACCTGGCAAATCCTTTGTAACATCAGGCCACTGTATATTTTTTTTTACGTGTATATTATGTGTATTTGTGTAATATTTATTAAAAAAAGAACGCGTTTTTCTACTAAATTCCTTTTTTTTTTTTTTTAAATTTTACTCGTGTAAAAGAGCGTATTGCGTTTTGTTTACATGCGAGAAGCGGCGGTTTATTTTCGTTTCGATTATTGCTTTTTATTATTTAAATCGTTTTGTCGACAGCGTACACCGAATTTACAATTCAATTACATTGCAGCGTGTTCGTCGTACCGTTCGGATCCGATCCGGGAGGACCGATTATTGTATACAAGTATATATTCTTCGTTCGTTTTTTACTCGTAATAAGTAAAAAAAATTTTTTTTGGAGTGCCAGTAGGAGGAATATTAAAATAAACCGACGAAAGTGGCACCGCTGTTTTAACGTCTCTGCAGTTACGTGTGTGTTTGTATAACTGTTTTATAGCGAAAATGCTAAAATAAATAAAAAATCAGTAGTCGTTTACGTTAGATTTGTTTAAACAATACACGTAAGTTAGCTCGGAGTGTGGGACGGAGAAATTCTTTTTAAAAAAAAAAAAAAATTACTAAAAAAAAAAAATTATGTAATATTCCGAGTAACGATTGATATTTGAACACGTGCTGTTGTTTGATAAATATATATATATATAATATTATGTAATATCTGCGTGTATACGGTTTCGAATAAAACAATAAAAAAAATATATATATATATTAAGTTTTCATTTTTCGCCTCGTGGTTTCCGTGGAATCGGTCTGGAACGTGAAAATATTAAATAATTAGAAATACATATATTAAAAAAAAAACAAGCGTTTGAAGAGTTCACATTACGCCTGTATTTATAATAAACGTATTGATATCCATTACGCGTCTATATATATTCAAAACGTACGAGCGAATTAAAAACATTGAAAAAAGTCTCGTTGTATGAAAAAAAAAAACAAAAATGAAAAAAAATTCATTCGCGCACTCACACATGTTTTTTCCTATGAAATTTCATCTTTATCTCGTTCGTCGGGCGTGTACGTAAACGATTTTAAAATAACGTATAGTAAAATGTTCATATTTTCAAATATTCGATTTGTTATTTATGTCGTTTATGTAGTGTTATTATACACAATATATATATTGCTGCATACTCGTCTCCTGCGAATATTGAATTATTGTGGAACGTCATTTTATTTATAGCTGTGTGTAAAATATTTAACGTTTACGTTTCTAATCGATTTTTTTTTTTATAAGTTTTACGTTATATAAAACTATTATTTCTTACTAATCTCCACATAAAAAAACATATATTTATATAAAATAAAGATTTTTATTTTCGTTCAAATATTTATCAATCGCGTGCGTATTATATAATATAGTCTTGTAAATTATATTTTTCCAGAACAATATTATATTCGCGTATACGTTTTTACGCGCGAGTTGTATAAAACTGAGCAGGAGATTCGAAAAAGAAAAAAAAAAAGTAAAATTAAGACTAAATCTCCAACGGTTTATATAATATTTAAAATCGGGAGGGAACGCGGCGATTCTTTTATTTTCATAAATAAATTTCAATAACGCGAAGGGATATAATTTTTTTACAATTTTATTCTTTTTTTTTTTTTCTCCGGTTTTTATATACTCTAATATTGTTTCTGCTCTCGTTTATAAATATTACACACTGCGTTGGAATTACGTTTTTTTTTTTTTAGTTTATTATCACGCGAACGCCTCGCCACTGGCGTATACGCACCGTTATTATACTATCTGTGCGTGTTTATAATATACATTTTTTTTTTTTTTTTTAGATAAAATTGCCGATAATATTATACCACGGTGAATTGTTATTTATTACCGCGTGTTCTAAATGCGTTTTTACTGTTTTTTTTTTATATATATATACGTTTCCGTTTGGCAAATTGATTTTTTTTTTTGAAAATCTACTTTAAAACGAAAATATTAAAAAACTGCGCCCTCCTATATCCGTTCTGAATACTGTACGCGTTATCTGCGCGTTCTGTACTTATACACAAAGTCGAAGAATAATGCGCGTCTTTAGGGTGACCGCACGTTGGTAAAACAAAAGTGCTTTAAAGCAACGAGATTAGTCATTGTGCTTTTAAATAAAGCGTATTTAACGAGATTTTCGGTTCAGCCTTTACGTACTTAAAACGAACAATCAATATTATAAATATAAAAAATTAATATTTAAATATCTATATAAAGATTTTTCGGAGGGGGTTTTTTTTATTACTTATTATGCAGATAATAATTAATAATAATCAAATGTGTAATTACTTGAATATACTCGGTAGTCGGTACGTAAAATACTATAGTGTGTTAAGAATATAATAATAATTGAAATGGCGCAACAATAATACTCGCGTCGACTGCTTTATATTATGACTGATCAAAACGCGTTCTATATTAATCAATAAAAGCGCGATTAGACATAAATAAGCTATAAAAGCAAGAAAGTTTTGTTTTTCTTGGTCGCGTTGTGCATGATGATGTTGTCAATGAAAAACGAGTGTTTTGTTTTTCACAATAAAGCGTCTTGAATCGTTTTGAAAGCGCTTTCGCTCTACCAGTGCAGTGCGGGCCACGAAATTGCGTTACACCGACGGCGAGTTTTCAATTCGATTATTTCGTTTTTAATTCGATTGTTCCGACTTATCGACATAATCGTACCGGTATTGATTGATTGATTGATTGATTGGAGCTGACGGCGTTTATACCCAGCTTTCTGCCACACAGCTACGTAGCGGATTAACGCGGACTCCTCCTATGCACCGCGAAAGTATATTTATACACGATCGAAAACTACGTGTTATATTGTATCGTTCGTGTATTATTGAAAAAAGCGAAAATTATTTGTTTGTTTAAACTACTACGAATGGTAGTCTTTATAAGCGTACAATTATTATAGAACGATTGACACGCGGTTTTCAACGAATTGCTTTTTTTCTTTTTAAACCGAGTAAATTAAAAAAAAAAAAATAATTAATTTAAAAGTTTCTTTTGAAAATCTAGAGGGGAAAAAATATGAAACTTTGTCGGGTTCCAACGAGTTTATTAAAAAAAAAAAAACCTCGAATTATCGGTTAAAAAATACGTTACGACAGTGGCGTAGCCGGGAGGGGGGCTGATGGGGCTTGAGCCCCCCTCAAATTTAATAATGCTCACATATATATATATAACATGTACTTTTCTGGAGGATCCTATTTAAGCCTCTATATATATATATCGAACTCAGCGCTCCCCCCAAATAAAAATCCTGGTTATCTGGTTATCCTGGAACAGCTGGTATATCGTTGAGTTTTAGGCAGATCGCCTGAATGTATACGTATAATAAAATAATTAAACAAAATATTTCTATAACAGAACGATTCGCGGGTAATTGATTGAAATAAAGAAGTTATGCGCGCATCATACTTTACACTTGCGCACTTTTATAGTGAGTCATACTTCCGACTTGACTCCTTTAAATTTTTTAACTCGGTTCGTGTCGATGATCGATTTAAACGTCTCTTTTTTTTTAATCGTATAATAACGATCGCCTACAATGAGCCTCAGTAGACTCATTAATTATATACACTTGCTTTAATATACTTTCGATATCAAAGTAAATCCCGTACGGTAAAACGAATTATTATTATTATTATTATTTTTTTCTTTTTTATAAAACCCGATACCGTGTCGCGTTAAAATCCAATAAAAACCGTTCGAATTACGTTAAGTGAAGTTTTCGACGCACCTATATATCGTTCACCCCGGTCGTACACTTTGTGTGTGTATGTATTAAAAAAAAATACACGTGATTCTGCGGTGTGTTATGATTGACATTCGATATAAATTTTTTTAAAAAAAATTTAATAAAATAGCGATACTTTCGGTGAAAATGTTCGAGAATTCAATTTGCTAAGTGTTTTTTTTTTTTTGTTAAACACTCGCGGTATGCTTTCGATTCGCGACAAAAGAGTCGTAAACGCCGTATTACTAGCTCGTGTCAACAGTGTTTTTTTTTTTATATCCGCCTCGGATTAAAAAACAAACAAAAAAAACGCTCGCTGTTTTCGAACAATACGCTTTTGTGTGTGTTTTCAGGACCCGATGGTAAATTATTGCGAAAATACAGCGACGCGTTACAAAATCGTATTTTAAAATTTTTTAAAAAAACCTAAAATAAAAAATTTAAAATAATTTCTCGCCGTCTGTTGTCGTCGTGACGAAACGAGACGAGTTTTTTCTCCTCTGGATTTCGAAATAATAATAATAATTTGTAATAAATATACGCTCGAGTACTTGAATATTGTCGACACACCGTGAACAGGTGCGTTTACTGTGCTGTATTTTTTTTTTTATTGGTGGCCGTTGTCGAAATTCGCGTGCGCGCATTTGCACAGACGTCATCGTACGCGACCTCGACTGTATGGCTCGTGTTTTATTTATTTATTAATTTTTTATTTTTACTACTCGTTCGTTTTATTTCGGCACACTGCAGTCGGTTATCGACTGCAGTGTTTCGGATTCTAAAAAAAAAAAAAAGTGGGTAGCGAGCCGCGGTGTGTTGTGAATGACGCTTAAGCGAATAACTTGGATAAACAGATTTTATTGTTATCGTTATAAATTTGAAATCAATAATGATAAGTCATTGCGTCCGATAAAACGGAGCTTCGGCGGTGTAAATGCGTTTTGTCGAAATATTTGAAAAGGTTATAAAAAGAAATTGTCGCTTAACGATTTTCAAGATTTTTTGAGTCATGACTAACTGTCTAGGTATGACAACAGATCGTCCAAATGTCTGCACATCCATGGAAAAAACAATAATATCGTATTTTTTTCCATGGAACTGGCACCCGCTGTGTAAATTGACCTTATAACGTTAAATTAATTGACAAACACAACACAAAACCAAAAAATCGTGCACAACATTAACAAGTAATCATGGCTAAATATCTGGGTAAGGACAACAGATTTGTGACGCGCGGGTATGATTTTTTCTTCTATGGAAGTGCTACCACTTCCATGGATGAAAATATCTTCATCTTTTAGATGAAAAAAATCATACCTGCGTATCACAAATCTGTTGTCATACCTAGATATTTAGCCATGTTTTTAATATACATACACTGGGTATTATCAGTAAAACGACAAATTAATCTATTTTTGGGTCCTAATGCTACGAATGACGTATATTTTAAATTTCCGAGTAGCTACTCGATTTTACTGCGGATCGGGGAAAGAATTACTTTCCATCCTAAAAATGGAACAAACTATCTTATTCGTTTAAACCTATATTGATTCATTCGACAAATTCAGTTTGCATTTCGTTTTCCATGGTTCGATATTCGAACCGAACTGTTGTTTTGTGTTTGTAGTTCGTCGATTCGAATATTTCCAATTGTGAGGTCGATTTTCGAACCTGCAGGGTTCGGTTTGAAAATCGAATGGGCTATAAATAACCCGAAATTAAAAGATATTTTTCGAAAAATTTGTCAGGTTTCTACGACGATTAATTGCATAATTGCGAAGAAATAACGATAATCGATATTGACGGAATCGCGTTTTTACCGTTTTTATGTAAATTTACGGTAGTTTTCTCTGACGCTTTAAAGAAGCATCGATAAAATCGAAAAATGACCTCTTTAAAGTACCAACTAGATGAAATTCGCTACTTATAAACTAGTGCTTTTTACGAAAATAATGTGATGAAAAAAAAAACGGTTTTCTTCAAACGATACTTTCCTTCGTGTAAATACCTACTAAAACCTGGAGCCGCACCTCGTGTTTAAATGTCTATTATAGTTACGTGTTTAGAAACGGACTGCAAAGCGCGTATAGACGCGCGTCTAATTTGCTTTTTCTTCTGTCCGTAGTAGTGTTGTTTTGAAAATGTATGTTTACGCACACATTGTTTCACGACCAACGGTGCTCGGAATCGGAGTGTAAATCTTATTTTTTGAGCAAAAAAAAAAAATTTCTTCTTCCGATTCGTCTGAACGTTTGTCAGCATCATTCTGGGATTTTTACACTCTAACCGTTTGTTGTATACGGTTTTATCTCGCGAACACAGAAAATCCGAGGGAATTTGCGCGATATCGAACGTTCTGTAATAGGGTTTATTACACGCGTGAACGAGTACAATCGTGTATAAACCAAATTGTTCGGCTGACTTCTGATCGCGTATGACTACTCAAACTCCACGTCGATACGGTTTATGTGAGCATAATATGAAGTATAATATGTTCGCGAGATTGTTGCGAGACGTTCGTATAAAAGCCGTATAGTTTATGTGGACGTTGATATCGCGTTATTATTCAAACAGATTTTTTTTGAAAATTATCGCATCTATTATGTGCGCACTCGAGGGAGAGTTTTCCGTTTCAGTTTTTTTTTTTGTAGAGTACATATTTTTAACATACGCTTGCGCGTCCCTTTGCTAATTTGTTCACAGTTCAAAACACTGCAGCTGGACGCTGCAGGTCATCATGGCGTTGTGCGCGTCCGCAGTTATCTCTACGAATCGTTAACAATATTATAATATAATTTTATAGGTTTTTTTTTTTTGTGTGCGGTTAAGTATGGACATACGTATTTTAGACGCGCGAATCAGTCGACGACTGCAGTCCGTTGCTTTATAGGGAAAAATACTTACGGATATCACGTCGGCAAAGCTATTAAATAAAATGATGAAAACAATTTTTTTTTAAATTAAATTGACACTAAATTTATTATTTTGCACGTGGAGTGAAAAAAACACGTTATTGAACCTTTCAGATGTACTTACTCGTATATATAGTATATCGTATTGAATAATCGTTCGTATAACATAATATTATTATCAGCGCGATATCACTGTAGCGAATAAAAAAAAAAAAAATGTAAAATTTCGATATACAGAGCGTTCCAAAAGTTCAGTCGCAATTGTCACTCGGTTGTTTTTGTGGTCATTAGATAACAACTTGGGAACGAACTTGGCACACACTTTTCGCATGTGCAAATATTGTTCCTAATGATGTCGTGCACAGAGGTTTTTGGAATATTGAGAGTGTCTGCTATCATCCGAACACTCATACGCCGATCGGTATTCAAAAGATTACCAACACGAGACACATGTTCGTCAATTTTGCTGGTTGACGGCCGTCCAGAGCGTGGGTCATCCTCGACCTCTTCCCGGCCATTTTTAAACAACTTTAACCATGTAGAAACTTGAGAATAGGAGAGCGCAGCATCCCCGTATGCATCCTGAATCATTTTATTGGTGTCAGCGAGACATTTGTTTAGTTTAGCACAGAATTCAATGGCGTAACGTTGTTCGATTGTTTTCTCCATTGCACTTCGTGACACGAGCACTAAATAACGGTTCACAAAAATAGCGATACTGACGTTTCCAGAGAGCGAAACAAATTGAGCTTTAGGTGCGTTGTAAAGATAAGAATCCCCTCCACCTAACACAATTGGTCCGAACACGCTGCGACTAAAATAAACAGCGGGAAAAACCAAATTGCATTACTTTCCGGACAAACCCTGTATAAAAACTGGAAAACCATTAAAGTAATCTATATGATTGTATTATACAGAAAGCGTCAAACCGTGTGGAACTTTGCAGGGTGAAAAATATACACATTATCGTATCTCATTATTTCGTATATAATATTATGCTCGCATAAAAGTGAACGCGTTTTACTTACCGAAAATTGAACAATTCGTTGTGAAAACGACACCGTCTCTGTGGTAATTTGTTTTTTTTATTTTCTCCTCATAAACATTACTGTATTGGCGTATAAGAATATCATGCCGTTTAAAGAAAGGGGGGGGGGGAAATAAAAGCGCGATTTGCAATAGTATCTCTGCAGAACCGTCTCGTTCGATGAATACGACGCGGGAATAAAAGTGTACACAAAAAAAAAATAACAATTTGCATAAACCCTATATTTTTTATTCTCGTCATAATATTATAACGGCCGTTCTATTTCGATACACGAGCTGATCGCGGGCCCGATCTGTATTGTGTTAATCGAAAACAGTATGTACATATACAGTTTTTTTAACGGTTTCCCGCGTAATAGACGGGTTTTTTTAAAACGTGTTTGATTCGGTTTTTTTTAGATTCTGAGCGGATCTAGTGGTTTTCACAATGACTACGTTTATTTTTATTTTTTTCCTCCTATCCCGTGTACAGATTTTCGGCCAGAACCAGTGCTACGATCTCTTCGTGTAGCACCTTTTCTGAAAACAAATCGCATCAAGATGGTACTTTAGAGAGATCGTTTTTCGATTTTCTCAATAGTTTTTTTAACGCGACGCGATAAACTACCGACAAATTACGAAAAACCGCTAAAAATCGGATTTCGTCAATATCACGTACGGGTTTTTCGCTATAATTTCGAAAATAATAATTCTGTCGTCTTGAAATTTTCAACAAAATTGTGTCTTTATACTGTACGACTTTGAAAATTTTTTCAAAAAGTTTCATTAAATTTTAGGCTATTTATAGCTATATTTGTAGATTTTGAGGTTTTTTTATTTACAAAACAGTTAGTTTTGAGTTTTTTTTTACTTGAAATTTGGACGCATGTATTACTTTAATTTTGTACAAAAAATAAACAAAGTGTATTAGACCGGAGCTCCGCTCAAAATCGTTTTATCGAATGCAATGATTTATCATTGCTTTCAAATTTATAAAAAAAAAAACAAAAATCTTTATCCGAGTAATTGACTTAAGCGATATCCATCATATGCTTTTTTTTTTTGGTGGACAATACTCAAATTAAATTTTCACTCGAAAGTGCCGAACGGACGCTTCGGCGACGCTTTGAAGACACAATATTATATTATTTCGTTATATATCGATGTCGTTTTTATAGTATAGTGTGCGTGATTTCGTTTTTAAAAACGAACGTGTGTCGAGCACACGAGTATACGACGCGCGTATAAATAAACGAAAAAAGGGTTAGAATACTCGAGATTCTTTCGTTTCCGTACGGTGGTAATGTGTCTAAAAATAGTATTATATAAAAACGGATTACGAACGCGGGAAACGAAGAAGAAGGACCACTACACCGAAAGAGGGGCTCGTCCGTGTGTTATCGGGACGCGTTTATTTTTTTCTAACGATGATGATCGATATATATATAAATAAACTCACAATCGTGTTTAATATATATATATATATATATAATATTATAATTATTATTAAAAAAACAATAATTTATAATATTATAAATTTATTTATAATTATAATTATATAGTTATTTTTAATATGAATTTAGTTTTTTTGAATAAAAGAGAAATTAAACGCAATGAATTCGAAAATATTTTTATAAAGGCCTAAAATAATAGCAGGTAATAATAAAAAAAAGTTTTTGAGAAAAAAAAGCTGTATATACGGTGTTGCTCGTCCTTTCCCGCGCATAATCTAAAATGTTTTACATCAAATATATACGAATTATATAGTTTTGTTGTCTTATTTAATTTTTAAAAAAAATAATAATTTCTTGTTCTAATTGAATTTTTTTTTAAATCCTGTACTTTTATCATTTTAAATACTTAAAAAAAAAAAAAATGAATGGGAAATAAAAAAAAAACGTATATAATTTTAAAATGAAATGAGTATATATTATTATTATATAAATGTATTATTTTTGCGCATTATAACGGTAATAATTTTTAAAGCATGCAACCACACAACATTACGCTTTTTACACTCTGTTCGAGCTCTGGATTTACAAACTTTTTGTTAAACAATATTAACAACACTTGTTTTCTCTTGTTTTAAACTATTTATTTCACTATATACATGTGCACAAAATTTCTTAGCTGTTTTTTTAATACACATTTCTATTTGTCCGTATAAATAGATACTTTTTTTTTTTTGATATATTTTTATATAAATTAATTATTATTCGTTTTATTCGTAGTTTTCTTCCATTGTGTTTCAATGTTCGTAGGACATTGAATAATAATATATAACATCCTTGAATCGTAATTTTGCGAATACCTACATATACATATTTTTTTTTTCATCATGCTATTCGATTTTTCGGCATTGAGTTTTCGAGTGACAACAGTATACATATATATTATGTTATTATTCCGTGTAAAACGGTGGTGTTACGTCGCGCGTTCGGAATGTGAAATAATTATATATACGCATAAAGTGGACGCCTCACGCAAAAGATATTCTAATTTTTTTTTTTTTTTAAAGTGTCTTCGCATTTCCACGCAATACACTAAACTCACAAACAGTATAGTTACAGCAAACGCGGTTTATAGAAATATGAGAATTTTCACGTGTTTGACGAAAGTTATATTTATAAATATTTATTTATTATAAAGTATACTTTTAAATCGTCAACGGCAGTCGCGATTTCGGTAAATATCGAAATTTCGCCGCTATTCCGCGTATATAATTTCACAATATTTTCTATAGGTTTTCGGATCGAGTCGCGTATATATATATATATATAGCGGACACTGTCACGAAAACGAGTATGTAATTATATTTGTAGTAAAAAATAATATTTTCAACCGTCGTCGTACGCAGTAAGAACTGAAATTGTCTTCAGTCGAGGCGGTGACGATAGAGAGAACGTTTTTTGATGACCGCGACAGCGCGTAGTTTGCTAAAACGAAAACGTTTGACGTTAAAAAAACGTTTCTATTTTCGGGAGAGGAAAAGCGCAGTGTTTTCCGGTGAATTTTTAAAATTCACGAAACGTACTTGAAAAAATCAGATTATTCGCGTTTTTAGGATCAAACGTTAATCAGTTTTTTTTTTTTTAAGCCGACCTGTTTGGCCGTATTTCAGCTGAAACACATACGTTATGCTGGAAAAGCTCTCACGCCTTGTAGAGTGATCCGATTTCGATATGCGTATATTTTTTGTTTTTTGTTAGAAAGAGGAATTTTACATTTTACATGGCGCGTAAGATTCTAAAAATTTTCATTTTGCACGTGTCAAAAGCACTGCGACAGAGAGAAAATGAAAACCTCGATATTATATTATGCTTTGCAGGAAAAACTCTCACTCCTCCTAGAGTCGTCCGATTTCGCTAATTTTATTGTTGTTGGAAAAAGCGGGAAGACTTCGCCTACCGGACGCGTTGGACTTGGATTCTCGACATTTTATTCCTAAAAGCTATGATAAGAGTTTGAATATGAACAATTTTTACAATATTTTTAACACTTTTTTTTTTATTGTAGTTTTTTAGTAAGGTAATCTAAAAAGTCCAATGGGCGCTCAGTAAGAAGTCTTAATCTGATAAAATCTTTATTCGCCGCGAATTATATATACGCCTCTATATACCATATAGAGTTGATTGCGAAACACGTTATTTTTACAATACACATAGTTGAGAGATCGGTGATTTACGTTCATCTCGTCGAATCAGGCACATAACCAGGGGTGGGCCAGGGCGTGCCGGGCACCCCTAAAACAATCATTGACTGGCACCCCCGGAAAATTTTTAATTATAGTCACGGGGGCTTTTTTTTTTTTAGCCCGTAAATAATTTAATACTTTAATAAAATACGCTATTTCTATTACTTGTTAAAATAAGTACATCATTATTATTCACTATTATTTATTAATTAGTTAATACCAGTCTATTTATATCGCTAATTTTAGACGATTTTGCGAAGAGATTTGTAAGTACACACAAAAATAGACGGCTTATCATTTATTGAAAATGATCAGCATTTAAACGAATAAAAAAATTAAATCAAAATTTTTAAACAAGCAGTGATTTGCCCGTGTATTCGTTATTTCCACGTGACTTATTTCTTGCACTCCTAGGCCCTCCGCACACAATAAAACCGATTAGTAATTCTAATTACTAATAAGTTTGTTTTGCGTTGCTGGCAATTTAATCAAACGGAGTTCCGCACACGACGCCACCTGTTTGTAACTTGTCTGTAACGCGTCGTAAACTATAGTCGATAGCGACGCGACGAACCAGTATCCTAGCTGTTTGAGTTTTCTAGTTTAGATTGTACACTGTATAATTTATTGCATATAATATATAATATTATATTCATAACGAACGAACAAATTTTATTCAAGTATAACATACATATTTTTATTTTGAACACAATAAAAAAAAACGTACACGAAAATAAATCTTATGTTATAAAATTATTTAAATTTATATAATAATCTATAAACAATCATAATCGATAAATTTATACGTTAAATTGTGTTTGAATTCAACTGCAGTAGTACTTCCATTTGCCACGGTAAAGCTTTATTGTTGTGCGAATTTGCGATTTTGGTCACTAAAGAGTCGTGTGCGGAACTGCGTCTGTGATCAATTTGTAATTTTATAGTAATACAAATCTCTTACTAGTTTCTTTTTAGTAGGTTCGTGTGCGGAGGGCCTTACTGTCTGATTCGCGATGCGTCTTAAAATGCGTTGGGGATTGTAATTTACTCGGACTGTAGAAAACATTGGAGCAGATGTGTAGCGAAATGATTTAAAACGAATCTTTGTGAAATAAGTACTTTTTTTCCAACAAAGACCCAGTCCGTTGGTTGAGGAACGTCTCTAGTATTAGTTTTCAGTGGCTGACGCCGTTGGGCGTTAGGGGCCGAAAATGATGTATGCCCCCCCCGTTGAAAAAAATCCTGGTTACGCGCCTGCGTCGAACGGTTCGTCAGACACATTTCACGACACACGGACACGCGTTTGCGAGAGAATCTCTTGTGTTTTTAACGAGGAAAGAAAAGAGTGAGAATTTTTTTTTTTTTGAAATTTTCGTACCTGATAATTTAGTATCTGGCGACCGGCTCCGCCGCCGCCGCCGCCGCGAAGAGGCGCGACGACCACGAGACAACTGGGACGACGGCGATGCGAGAAAATATTAATTGCCGTCACTGCCCCTCCCCACCGGTGTATGTTAATGTGACGCGCCGCGGGTAAATGTTCCACGGTATCGGAATGCGATTGGATTCGGAGACGGCTGCGAATCGAAACATGAACTTCGTGGCCACCGCGTTGGCACTGCGAGATTGGATACTCACGGCGTACATCAATTCAGGTATAATAATAATGAAATAATAAACGGAATTTAAAAATAATTGCCAGCAGTGGCGTTGTACGTATGTCCTCAGTGGCAGTGACCGGGGCGCGTAGCCGTGGCAGGGTTCGACGGTCCGACAAAATTTTGACGAATTCTCTCTACCGAGGTTTTCGCTTTTCCGCGAGAGTGTCTTTTTAAATTCGATTTCCGTCAATAACGAATGTGAATTTTTTTACTCTCGGCAACCTTGTCTTTACATATTGTACTCGTATTCACTAAAAACACTTTGAGTTTGCCGCCGCTATCTCCTATAAAAAAAAAAGGAACCATAGGCGGATTTACGGGGAGTGCAGCCGAGGCACAACCTAAAGAAAAAAAAAATTATACAATTAGTATAATATAGTTCGTTTAGTAAACAAGTGTTGGATACTTAAAATATTTCGATTTTAGTGTGTGGAAGAAAATTATGAGCTAAAAGAAACGCATAAAATGGGTGAATTTGTTTATACCCTCCCTCTATATTATAAAAAAATAACTACAAAAAAGGCCGGGCACACTCAAACGTAAAACTCTGGGTTCGCCTATGTATGTAACTGTCGAGAAACCTTAAGGGATTGGAACCCTGTAATTCGCTGCACATTTATTTTCGAAAAACAGCCCTTAATCGGGATAATTATACATTTCAATAAAATTTCAAAAATGTATACACGAAAAAACGTGTGGGAGACCCTCGGCGAAGCTTTATTCTCACTCCGGTTACGGCGGAGGCGACCGAACCGAGAACAGTTTGTCACGCGCGACGGAACGCTAATCAATAATTGAATCTGTTCTGTGATATTGTTGTCAAATATCATTTCTATAGTCATAGGCGTGCGCACAGGGTGTCGTGGCACATCCCGTGGCCCGTGGCTTTTTGTACAACTTTCATTCATTCGGGGACTTTGTTTGAATTTTAAGCTATAAATAATAAAAATTAGAGAAAATAAATTAGGCGATCTAGCAAAATTTTTTAATATTCTAATGAAGGTTACTAACCACTATAGGTACATAGGTATATACTATATTGTAAAAATATGTCTAAATGTTGTGAAGCACAACATTTAATCAATAAGTTTTTATGAATTGATATTTTGCATTAAATTTATCCTTGTTTTGAGAGTTAGGTTAGATTTGCTTAGGCTCATATAAGGGAAAGCGGCCCAATTTTCTTCATGGCACACCCCATACAAAATTCCTGCGCACGCCTATGTCTATAGTGTGTGGTTATTGATAAGTACGGTATATATCGGCAGTGGCGTAACTTCAAAATTTGGACCGAGGAACGAAATTTTCAACGGAACAAAAAACAATTTTTTTTCGAGTTCATTTGGTTATTTTAAGTGCAGATTGTACTTTTAATGGAATTTTCTGATACGCGCCTGCATTCAATTGGTTTTATGAAATCACTTTCTAATTTTGGAAATTCGCCATCTTTTAATTTTTGTTCCATTAATTTTTTTGCGCTTTTGTGCTCCGCTCGTGGGTTTTACTCGTTTTATCGTACAACATAATATTATAAAATTAATTGTAGACAACGGTTTCATAAAATTCAAATTAAATTCAAATACGTTTTTGTATCACTGAAAAAAAATCGATTAGTATATAATTGTTTAATAATTATTTTTTAATTGTTCGTAATAGCGTACATTGTTTTACTTCGAGTTCCCTGAGCGCACGGGCCCTGTTGCGACCGTACCCTCTGATCCCTCTTAGTCACGCCACTGTACACTGGTACGGTCAAATAAATCATATAATAATAATAATAATAATAAAACGTCAAAACTATCGTATTTATGTGTACGATTGCCTATCGTACATCGTACGCGTGAACAATAAAAATCGTACGAATACGATAATTACCGTACGTCCGGCAACACTGCAGCTTCAGGTGAACGGTGTGTACCACGGATTAAGATAGACTGGATGCCGAACGAGAACGAAAAAAGTGAATCGCGAGAGTGCTTTTGGCGTGTCAAAGCTACTAGCGCCATTCAGCACTAGTGGATTCTTTATATACCAATTTATTACTACTACTACTACTACCTCACCTTATTCCCTAGTATTGACATATCTATTATTATCAAATCAGTAGGTAATCGCTAATAATTTTCTTAATTTTTGGTAAATAATAAATAATCGCTAATTATTTCCTGAATTCTTGGTAAATGAGTACCTAGCATTAGTGGCGATTTTCAAGTAGGCGCAGGAAATAATTCGGTATGAGAGCGCTAGTGGTCTTGGCACAATAGCTGAGCGCCTTAGCACTTTCGGGTTTCAATATTTTGTGTGATTAAGAAGCTTTGTTCCGCATCCAGCAGAGCCCAGCTTAGGAATTTTGGGGCCCGGGTCTAATTTTTTGATCGGGCCCTTAAATTAAATTGTAAATTCAGTTTTTTTTTTTGCTATATTGATTTTTTATATTCAATTAATTTTTTAAGATTATAAATAAATTGTACCGTAAGTCTATATATACGACACATCTATACACACGACCTGATAATACAGCCAACCCGACTGTCGGGCCGACCAAATCGTGTGTGTAGCCCGCTTAACATTTCACAGTGCCACTTTAATAATTAATTATCAACAGGGGCCCGGGGCTGCAGCCCCCCTAGCCCCCCCCCAAGTTGGGCTCTGGCATCCAGTCTATCTTAATCCGCGGTGTATACCTACATATATATGTTGCGCTTTTTCGTGACGATTTTTCGCGGTTCGGTCCCCTCCGCGACCTCCGTGAGAAAGCTCCGCTTTAATAAACGTTTTCATTTTTCTTTCATGAAGATTCGTTTGAAACCAGGAATCGTATTTTCGCTAAAATATATTTAAGCATCGATTTTTTTATAATATAATTAATGACCAATGATATAATAAGCGACATCTTACGGTTGATATCATTTATGACCGTTATTTTTCGTGCACAACGAGTGTACGAATTAAACTGCTTGTAAGCTTGTAAGAGGCTTATTATTTACTTTTTGACTTTTAAGCTCCCCCTCCGTAAACAGGTGTGTGTCGTTTTTAAAACGTTATTTCTAACGAATTCGGTTTGAAAATTTCGTCGTTATGAGTGCGAAACTCGCTGGCTCGCGGATACGAGAAAACCAAATACAATCGTATTTTCGACTCTTCCGATTTCGATGATATTTTATAAAATTATATTTTATTGTGCGTTCGTATTATTATTATTATACGGACACCGCGCGATTAGAAATCAATCGAACAAAAGCGTATATTATTACAATATTAAATGCGTATATATATATATTGTCGGTGTTAAAACATCAATCAAGGTCGTGTAAATATATTATAAACGTGCGAGTGTATAATATTTTTTTATGGACTCTTCCATCGTATACACGCGTATATTATTATAGTACAAAAAGACATCCCTCTCACCGTGTGTTTCTTCTATATCTGACTGTACGATGTATACATATAGTATTAATAATAATAATAATAATAAATCGTTTATTATTTTTATAATAATAGCGGTGCGAAAAAGAAATCCGAGATTGACGCGTTATTATTATTATTATTATATATTTGTTAAACGTTCGCGGTAGTCACCAGTAATAATATATAATATTATAACAATAATACGCGTGTGTATATGCGTTCAATCATTAATCTTTGATTCGTTAAAATAACGGACGAGCGAGTGATTGATTGATGGATGGTATGGCCCCCCCGAATATTCGTACAATATTTACGCGCGTATATAGCGAAACGCGCGGCGAATATAATCAAATTATTAATTTTAAATTTTATCGTCTGATATTACATAATATTATATACATTGTATAAATCTACTTTTGTGGAGACCGAATAAATCGATAATTTTTTTTTTTTAAATAATTAACTCGCAGCGCTCGTTTGTTGACTATATACTACACGTTATATATCGTTACAAGAAAATACGCGCTCAATGCAATTCTATATAATACAATATTGTGTTTCGCGTATACTTCTTCCAATCAACAATCGTAAAAATCGAATTAATTTTAATACGTGTTATATTATTATTATTATTATAATTGTCATTATTTTGGTGGCGCCCTTGAAAGTAATCAAAATTTATGTTTTATTCATGACGTACGCGCCAATGTCATACACGTTTTGTTTTTAACAAAACCTTCTTATACACACGCTTGCACAACGTTTTTTTTTTGCCCCCGAATAATATGCGTTCGGAAAATATTATATTTAAAAAAAAAAAATGATGCCATTTGGTTTGTATATTTTTCCTTAACAATATATCTGTCCGTTTACGCAATACCGTCGTACGGACATAGGCGGAAATAAGGGGGGCTTAAGTGGGCTAAGCCCCCCCCAAATATCTTATAATTTGTATGTATTTTGGATATTTGACTGATTATGACTGATGTTAAAAATGTTAGCCCCCCCCCAGAAAATTTAATAGATTTCCGCCTATGCGTATGGATCGTCCCGAGAGTTTTTTTTTTTTTTTTTAGTTAAAAACGCGCGTGCATTAGTAAAAGTATTGATCAGTCCCCGTCGAGTCTCGTGTAATATAGACGAGGTCTACAAAAAAAAACCGTAGGTAAATCGTTAAATAATTAAATTAAAAAGTTTTCGAAATTACTCGGGATGATAATAATAATAATGATAATTGCACGCAGGACTCTCGCCGTCGTCCTGAAAAATTGTATATGCATATATATGTATGTATATAAAATACGAAAAAAAATTTCGACTGTAAACGCGCGGTTTAAATGTATAAATAAATGAGCAAAAAAAAAAAAATGTTTTATACGAAGTCGACGAGTAATACGATAAAATTGAAAATTACGCTCTGTCAAAAACGTACCGGGAATTTAATTAAATAAAACGCACAATTTTTGTGTTTAATCGTTAATATTATTTTGTCGTCTTCAAAATCAGCCCCGTTTGATGCAACGCGCACACGTTTTTTTCCAGTCTTCGAAACGCTTTTTGTCTATTGGTACTTTTTTCGGTGTTACAGAACTCTTTCGACGAATTCTCGTTCTACGGAATCGATCTACTCGAAACGAGAGTACACCACGAAGTGGCGATTTCGGTTTCGGGAACAAAAAATTGACGGGGCCAGATGAAATTCCGTTTTACTAGCTGTGTACCGCGGTTTTCACTAGAAAAAAAAATTTATACTCGAGGAATGGTTTAAGTTCTTCAACGCCTTATTACGTGTAACCGTATCCAACACCTTCGTATAAAGCGTCTCGCACACCAGCGTCTTCACATAGCCTTCAATATTCCATCTATTATTTTGCACTTCCTCTTTTCCCGTCCGTATACGTTCGTTTCACAGCCTCTGTATCATTATCTGTATCGCAGCCTCCGTCTTCTCTCCGCGTGACTCCGTGTCCGAACATAATATATTGTTCTCCGCCACAATACGAATGCCATTCCTACGCGTATTAGGTTCTGAGCGGAGCGAAGAATGTATCGGTTTTACAATGATGCGTTCTGTTTTTCTAATGTTTTTTTACCAAAGAATTCTACCAGAAGTAGTGCTCCGATTTTGACATTTATAGTTTGTTTCCGATAACGAATTGCATTGAATCGTTAGTTTGAAGAAGTCGTTTTTCCGTTTTCTCAAAAGCGCCTGAAAATACAACTCAAAAACTACCGAAAAGTGACATAAAAACGCGATTTCGTCTATTGTTTTAAAAAAAACTACCCTTTTTTCCCCCATTCTCCTCTCATCGTCTGTAATTCTGGTGTTTGTCCGTTACAATAATAATAACGTATACACGGAGGCGTTACATAATAATAACGCACACGTCTAATGACACATTCGACGCAGAAAAAGAAGAAATAATAAATTACAAACGAACGAAAAAAACACGCTTCGCGCTTTACGATATTTTATTATTATTATTATTATTATTATTATTATTATTATTATTATTATTATTATTATTATTATTATTATTATTATTTAAATCCCCGTGCATTCCACCCGAGACAGCAATTTTCTTCCACTCCTCACGCTTCTCCGTTTTTTTTTCTTGTTTTTTTTTTTTACATTGACGATCTGCACTCGGTCCAGTCCGGGTCCTATAATGCTATTTTTTCCACCACCTATTAACACTACGCTCAACATACTCGTAACCACAGATTGCGTGAATACAGATGGATCACTCGACCCGAGAACAAAAGATCTTTTGATTGGTCTGCCCCACCCCGAATCAATGTAGGCGCACACGACGATATAAATTATATTATATTACAATATTATTGTACAACTTCTTTATTATATTATCAATAATATTATCATAATAATGGTTATTACGGTGCCGGTAAAAATTTAACGCAGATTGAGCGCCGAATGCTAATTTCAACCGTGTGTATGAAACGAGTATATTTGACACGAGACATTATAATATTATGACACGAGCGCCAAACCAGAATCCACTATGCGAACAACGCGAATAGATGATTACCTCGCGGTAGTGACGTTTAAATTTTAGGTAAATATCTTGTGCTATCACGCGGTTACACCGATTTGGGGACTATTCGAATGACGTCATTTTTTTTTTGTTTCCTTCGCTAGTGATGCGATTCGTACTCTGACGCACTGATAAGAACTTAGTGTAGATAACAATTTCGGTATACCGACAATGAGAACAAACAGTATTCCCAACAATTAAATTAGAAATCCAACTAAAACTATAACGACCATAATCCCGACTACCAGCTCTTATCACACGGAACTTTTGTTTGTATCGTGATGTAATAATTATTAATAGCGTTTTCCACATGACTGTCCTATTGCACCTAGAGCGGGCAAATGGTATCACTCGAAAACTTGCCCAGTGTTGTCCAGTTCAGTATCATATGGAACACGATTTTTCGTTATGAAAATGTTATCAATTATTTTATCTTTGGATTGTGTATACCGTTACCACAAAATTCTGTGCTATATTTCGTATTCCATGTGTGCTCTACTCGTTAACTCGTTTTAAAAATCGTTTTTATTGACAAAAATTTTTAACGAAAATGATGGTTGGCACTGTTATCAATAAAAGATAAGGCGCACCCTCTCGAGGAGCTCGTGCAATTATCACTGCACTCAGTGCAAAAAACTGACAGAGTGCATACATGTGAAACATAAAAACTCGCACTAGTTGTGAACTAATATTCCATATGGAACATAAAATAATTGCACCAGTGCAATAGTGCAGCCATGTGGAAAACGCTATAATTGTATCGTGGTTTTTATAACGATCGGTATAATCGTAGGATAAATTTAATTAAATTTATTGAACCATCAATAAATCTTGGCCGTATCAGGGGTTTACGAAATTTCTTTTTGTATATTTTTAAAATATTGATGTCGGTAATAAGAGCGATGTGAGGTTAGGTCCGAAAACCAACGGCTCGTTCGAGACGGCCGTGATCCATCCGTATATTCATCTCTATATATAATTTGTGGTGTGACTATCGCTGAAAGTTTTGTTCGTCGCGATCCACTCAGGGGCGTAATTACGGGGGGGGGATATGGGAGATGGATCCTCTTCCGTGGGCTTTCTTTTTTTTACACAACATATTATTTAATGTACAAAAAAAATATAAGAAATCATAATAATTAAAAACAATAAAACTAGGGGGGCCAGTCTAAAGCCTGGACCACACTGAGGCAACATATAGCAACACGTAGGTTGACACATGTTTCCTGCAGTTCCGTAAACATGAAAATGAATTGCGACATTGGAAACATAGCGTACACACTAAAGGAAATAAAAACATCAACGTTTTCGCAAAATGTTGCCGAAAATGTTTTTGTAACTTATTTGTCCACATATAAGCAACATAAATTATCGCGCGACTAAATGTTTTTAAAGTTTATAAGTCCTACATTTAAAAAATAAAATTAAAACAATTTGCACGTAAAAAAACTTAAAACAATATATAAAATGTGGGACTGGGATGGGAAAATAACAAATTAACTGAATTACTCGTACAAATAGGCACGTAAACAATGAAAAAATCAAAAAAGTGGGTAATCGAAATTATATTGGAATAGTAGTTTCAAGTTTGTGTAAATTACAGGCTACAGTTCGCAAGTTATCACATCGATACTGTTGATAAACACGTGCGACACCTAAGTGTCCACACTGCATAAACTTGTGGTCACATGTTGCCGATTGTTTACCAGTTTTGTATATACACAGTTATAGTTTTTACGTTGTTTTCGAGGAACATGTTTCGCTAATTATCGGAACACGAAATAATGATAAACTTTTGTCGCTTGTTGCTTGTTGCTACAAAACATTGATGGAACATTTAGTAAAAACATGTACCAACTTTTGTTGTGTCAACATGCTGCGACATGGAATGTTGCTGTATGTTGCCTCAGTGTAGACCAGGCTTAACGTACGTCATATTATTGTCAAAGAGTATTATAAAATTATATATAGAATGTCTTTGAAAAAGTCAATTCAGAGGCTGTCTCTCTCGCGCATATGTTGGTTTCGATGTTTTACAACATGTAAAATGAGTGTAATGCGCGGTCTTGGTATATTATATATGTCTATGGTTTCGGCCGGTCTTTTTTGTTTATCGGCGTACCCGTCGTCAGCTCTTATCGCTCAGCGGGGAAAAACTGCAGTCCCCGTCGTCGTCGTCGTCGTCGCTTCCTGTTCGCGTTGTCTACCTAAAAAATTAGCGCGGTCGCGTTCGTTTACCGTGACGCGTTATTCGCGAGTCAAACGGCAATAACGATATACATATATTGATCCGCGACGACGGCCCCGGCGAATTCGTTTTGTGTGTTACCGCGGTATACACCGCGGTCGTGACGTATTGTCGTTTTGTTGTTCGTTTATTTATTATTATTATTATTATATATATATTTTTTTTTTTGCACACCTCCAATAGCGGAAAACGCGACGGTCGACGCGTATTTAAGGCCATTGTGCCGGACGACGACGGCGACGAGACCTTGACTTGGCGCGGGGTGATTGAGCCGTGGTGGTCGTGCGGCGGCGGCGGCGGTCTCTCGCTCGCGCCCGAGGTCCTCCGCGCTTTGTCTATGCGAGCAGTTTTTTTTTTTGTCCGTCGCGTTATTTTTCCTCCATTAAACGCGTTTACTGTGTGTGTGTGTGTGTGTGCATACACGCAACCGAGAAAAAAAAAATATTCAAAAAAAAAAAAAAAACTAATCGTCTACCGTCTTTTGTTCTGCGGTAGTGTGCGGTATATACCGAACAGCGCGGCGAATTTTCCGCAAAAAAACAAAATTCGCGCCAGCGCCACTTGCCGGCGGAAGGACATGCTAGGACGCAGTATTCCCGTATAAGGAATTCGCGGTTTTTGTAAGCCTATATAGAATTTCGTATTTTCTATAAACACACCGTCTGCAGCAGTAACCTTAAGGGCCTGTCGAGAATTCCGGGGCCCCGCTGCAAAACGTCCCGTCGCTGGCCCCGGCGTATCGTCCCAACACGCGTGCGCCCGACACGTCATTTTCTACACTTATACACAGCGCGTAAATATAATTAATAAATAAACAATAATAATAATAATATTAATAAATAAAACAATATTTGGGAACGGTATTTAGGAAATTTACCGCCAGGGGCAACACGAAATTTGCTTTTAAAAAAAAAAAAAATAATAAAAATTATATCGTGTTTTAACCAGGGCTCGCAAACGTTATAATAACGTTTTCATTATAACGTTATAATTGCAAAATATCAATTGAAATGAATATCAAAAAACGTAACGGAAAACAATAAACACTAATTTTAAACTACCACAAATTAAAGTATATCATTAAACGAAATAATGTATTAACGTTATATATCAAAATATCGAAAAACGAAAAATAGAATTACCGTTATTTTAATTTTTTCCAATTTACTACGGAAAATATAAGCCTATGGTGTAGGTTTATTATAGTCCTATAATAAGGCCGCGTTCACACGGACGCGTAAAAATTATTCAAAGATACGTGTCTGAGAAGATGTCAGCTAGACAGAAAAGTTTCTATTGGTAATATAATCAACATTTTAAGAAAAATATTCCGCATTGGAATAATATAAAGTAAAAAATAAACTAAGGTTCTCACTGAAAAAATGTATAAAATCAAAAAATTAAGGATAAAAAATTAGAACTTTTATAATCAATGAAGTTTAATGAAGTACATTACGTTTATGCGATTTGAAAACGTACTATAGTCTATGGAATATAAATGGATTTATTTATTTGGAAAAAAAAATCGATATTAAACCAAATAACGTTAAAATACCGATAAACGTAAAACGTAAATATTATATAACGATAAAACTTTCTTTAACGTTAAACACAACTAATCCATAACGCCAAAATATACCATAACAATAAACGCAAAAGGTAAATAACGATAAAAAACGTTAAAACGTTAAACATTTTTTTTTTCAAATGAGAGCCCTGGTTTTAACAGTGCACAATAATATTGTTTCTTTATTTTTTTTTTTTTTGTACTTTATACGAATCTAAATGTGACGTACTATGCTCAAACCACGCGGCGCATAAACGTTTTGACACGCGTATATACGGAAAAATACCGCAAGTTGTTCGATCAGAAGAACACTGAAATTTCTTTCTTTATCCGTCTACGCCCTATATACGCTTGCGTTAAAAATTAAAATTTTAAATTAAGTCATAAACTGATATAAACGATAGCTTATACAGCGGGGCTCGATGAGGTTCAAATCACACTTTATAATACTTACTTATAACACACTTTGTAATAGGCTAGTATTCGGTTTACGAGAGAGGCTCACGAAAGATTTTTTTCATCGAAGTTAATTGAATACGAACAGATTTTTTAGATCGTGAAAAACATCTAGAAAATCAAACCTCTAAATACATATTGTAAATAAACACAATATTCAGGGACGATCTTAAAAAAAAAAAAATCCCGGGGCGGTGTAGTGTTTAAAATTGCCGAATAGAATTTAAAATACTCAATTATTATTATTTTTTCAATAATTATATAATTTATCGCTCGTAATCAATCGTTATAGGACCGTATTATAACACGGATATATTATTTGGAATATTAGTATATTTCGGTCGAACAAATTTACCGAGTGCCGACTGAAAGTCTAATATTGCCGAGTGGAGGGTGTGACAACAATGACCCTGAACCATTTATTAGTATTTTAATTACTTATATTTTTTTTTTTTTTTGATAATCTCGTGGGCCAAATATACGCGTATATCTTAAGAGTTATTTCTGCGGAGCGCAATTATAGCAAAAAAAAAGTGTATGTATGACTTATATGATTTTCGATTTAATTAACGATATATAAAATCGTGTATAATATGCCGTTTATCACTGCGGTCCGGGTGGAGAAATAATTTGGCCTGCCCTGTTTTAAACGTGAAACGGCGGCTCTGCCAACGGGATCGTTTTCGGTTGGAAAAAAATTCGCCGTGATGACTTTTGTACGTCGACCGTGGTAGACAAAAAAAAAAAAAATGTATAAAACGTGTCTGAGAAAATAGTTTTTCGCCCCCGTCCTTGAGACCCTGAGGCAGATTAGGTTAGGTTAGGTTAGACTGGGAGGACACCGGCCTACTATTCTCAGTAAGCAGGCGGCCCATATAGATACAATATAAAAAAAAAATTTAGGTATAAAAACGGTTTTTAAAGACCTTTTTTTTTGCTCATTAATTTTTTTCTTATATATAAACCCCCCCCTCTCCGAAATTTTTTTTCCTCGCCCGAAGTTTTAAATTACAATTCAAAAAATAAACTATTTAATCTCGCCTTTGTACATTCTTATCTGTTACATTTACCGAAAACCAACATCCTTTGGCATAGTTACTCCGTGTGCTCTGTTTAAGAAAACGTGACACCCGTAGTATTTTCTGGTCTCCGTCTAACCAATTGATGTAGACACACTATGCCTTATTACTTTCTCTACACTATTCCTGTACTTAGCTATATTATGTATTCATTAAAACCAATAAATTTTATTAAATATTAAAATTAAAATAAATACATTTATTTGCACGAGCATGAAAGTATTGTTCGAAAGTTGTATTATAAATTAAGGATATATATATATAAATCGTAATAAAATCATTACTGTATACATATTACCTATATACTTTATTATTTTATACAAAACTTGTCAGGACGACAACAACTTGAATAGTGTAGGAGACGCATTTTTAATTATATTTAAAATATCATCAGAGTCATCCGCTTCCTCTAATAATTCTTTTTCCACGGACGTAAGAAGGAATGTTTGCCGAGTTTTCATTGGATAACGGAAGATCGTAAGCGGTTTTTAATAATTTTCAACTCGCTAAATACTCGTTGGCAATCAGGCGCGTCCTTGAGGGGGGATGGGGGCGATCACCCCCCATGAGCTTACCGACCACTATGAGGAAAAATACTATTAAAATATACTAGTTTTTCTAACACTCATTTTTTAACATTCAAGAAACATTTTAAATTACTTGTAATCATAATATACGTAATACCACAAATAAGCAGTTTTGTTAGAATTGTAACAAGTTTCAAATTTTGACGTACCTATTCTTTCGTCTAGAAAATCGCCCTCCCCCATAAAACTGACCTGAAGACGCCCCTGTTCGCGATTCACTCGGCTTGACTCGCAGACAAATCGCATGTTTTGCGATTTATCAGAACAAACGTATATACACAAAAATACGCGTTTAATCGATTACAAAAATTTTCAAAAAAAAAAAAAACTCAATTATTTCATAACGAAATTGAGGCGTGCGGCCTCCTAGGTACTGTGCCCGTAAAACAGTAGCACAGTGGCCCAGTCCGGGCCTGAGGCCTCCTCGAGACCGGCCGAGAACCGCCACTGTCCGAGCCCCTTTTTCCGCCGTAAATACCAGCCCGACAACGTGTTTTATAATTCTGTTTTTTTCGTTTATATTCATTCATTCATTCATTAGGCATCTTAAAGACCATTAAGGTCCATTGCCGCAGCAACAACATCCCTCCACTTCTCCCTGTCCCTTGACTCTTCTTCTCCATTCTCTATCCCTATCATTCTGAGGTCTTCCTTAATTCTATCTACCCACCGTTGTCTGGGTCGTCCTCTGGGCCGTTTTGCGTTCGGTCTCCATCTCGTTGTGTTCCCCAGTACTCCTTCCGATCTCCAAACATGACCTGCCCATCTTAATCTACTACTCTTCATAATTCCTATAAAATTTGCCTATAAGGCCAATCACCTTACACGGAAAACACTCTGATTACGAAACAACAACAGCAATTTCGTTTATATTACGTTTATTTAAATACAGCGCGGCTACGATAATAATAATAATAATAATATCGTATAGAATATAATATTATTATTTCTATCGTCGAATTTTCGGACCGCGCGGTGCCGCCCGTTCTCGTGACGCCGCGCGTATACCGCGGACAGAGAAGTTCAATAAACCTTATCGCGTATAGCGGCGTTGCGCGCGCCGCGCTAGCGCGTGTATACGCGTATCCCCGTGTACGACGTGTAACGACTGAGAGAGAGGTGTGTATACGTGCGCGCGCGTAGATGCAAAAAAAAAAAAATAAAATATATATATAAAAATACAGCGCGAAACTGTTCCAGTCACGGTTCAATTCGCGCGAAGAGGTCGTTGATTCGCCGCCGCAGACCGTATTTATTTATTTATTTTTTTTTAAGAACCGTGTGTGCAGTAGCGATGGTGTTTATGAATACGCTGTTTTACAGCCGCTTTGTGTGCATATAATATATTATACGCGTTACGAGCAACGAGGTAAAAGAAAAAAAATTACTGCGCGGCTCGTAGTTTATTTTTGTAAAAAAAAAAATTGAAAAACAAAAAAAAAACGATTTTTTTCCGAAAAGTAATACGCCCCGAGAGAACGTAACGCGCGTTTCTTTGTCGCGGCGCCGCGTTGTCGTCACTTTTTCGCCGTGCCTACACATCTGTTACGGGCGCACTCTTCCAGGCAATGGTGGTGTATTGGTAAAAAAATTCGTGAGCGTGTATCAGGGCTCGCAAACGTTATAATAACGTTTTGATCATAACGTCATAATCGCAAAATATCAATTGAAATGAATATCAAAAACTGTAACGGAAAACGATAAACACTGATTTTAAACTATCACAAATTAAATCATTAAACGAAATAACGTGTTAACGTTAAATAACAAAATATCGAAAAACGAAAAATAGAATTACCGTTATTTTAATTTTTTTTTCCAATTTACTATACGGAAAATATAAGCCTATGGTGTGTAGGTTTATTATAGTTCTGTAATAAGGCCGGGTTCACACGGACGCGTAAAAATTATTCAAAGATACGTGTCTGAGAAGACGTCAGCCAGTCAGAAAAGTTTCTACTGGTAATATAAACAACATTTTAAGAAAAATATTCTGCGTTGGAATATAAAGTCAAAAATAAACCAAGGTTCTCGCTGAAAAAATGTATAAAATCAAAAAAATTAAGGATAAAAGTTCAGGACTTTTATAATCAACGAAGTACATTACGTTTATGAGATTTTAAAACGTGCTATAGTCTACGGAACACGAATGGATTTATTTATTTGGAAAAAAAATCGATATTAAACCAAATAACGTTAAAATACCGATAAACGTAAAACGAATAATTATTATATAACGATAAAACTTTCTTTAACGTTAAACACAAATAATCCATAACGCTAAAATATACCATAACGATAAACGCAAAAGGTAAATAACAATAAAAAACGTTAAACGTTATTGTTTTTTCAAATGAGAGCCCTGGTATGTATACGCCAGTCTAAAAAAAATGTAGGTCCCAAAAAAATTGTTTTCTCGCTTAGCTCGAAAAACGTACAATCGATGTTTCAAATTTTCGACTTTCGAACTTTCATTTTTTTATCTTATTCGCGGGTAGGTACACGCCATTTTTTAAAATTATCAGGTTCAAACAAATTTTTTTATCATTATTTATTTATTTATTCTTCTTCTTCGAGTGCCATATTCGTTAACGAACGTTGACAATCATGTTGGTAATTCGATCTTTATTCACGACTGCTTACTGAATAAAGGTATCGTAGGTATACTGAACCATTTTCTAAGGTTATCCAACCAGTGGCGTAGCCAGGATTATGTAATGTGGGGGGTTAAGTATAAATGAAATTATAAGCTTTTACATTTTTTGTTAAGTTTGTTGCACAATGCACAAATTACTTGTAAAACGACAAAATATATCATATTTTTTTGCAGTAGGTACTAGAATTAATGAAATATACAATTGTATAAATTGTACACATTTATTAGATTAAAAAGTATAAAAAAAAAGGCAACGGGGGGGTTTAAACGCCCAACCCCCCTGGCTACGCCACTGTATCCAACCAAGAAATTTGTGGTCTTCCACGGCTCCTTTTTCCAACTAGTTTATCCTGCATTATTAGTTGTAATAGACTATATTTTTCTGGACGTCGCATAACATGTCCTAGATACTGAAGTTTTCGTGATTTTATTGCCTTCACTACTTCAAGTTCTTTATTCATTTATAATAATGTAATTTCTGTTGTATTACGTATAAATCGTGATATTGAACTTCTCAAACAAAACAGTATACGCTACGTAACGGCCGTATACACCGTATATTTATTTTCCGAAACATAACTCCCAAGCAAAAACAGAAAAGAGAGTATACCTACGCCATGTAACGGCCGTATACACCGTATCACATCATTTTTTTTTTGTAGGTATACGCAATATATAAAAACACAAAAGAGAGTATACGGTGTATACCCCCGTATACGCCCCAATACACCACTGAGTCTAGGACAACAATTATTATTTTATAAATATAAAATGGGAAAAAAAAACGTTATCGTATATAATATGTAGTAAAATCAATTAAACCGATGTCTTCTCATCCGCACTACTGAAATCTAACGCGTCCAATTAAAGTCTATTCCATCGTTTTTCTATAGTTGTGTTTTTTTTTTTGTCATTATCGAACGAAATTCTTGTGGAAATCGAAACGTTACAGCAGCCGTTCTTCGTATAAAATATACGCTATTATACAATTAAAGAGAAAAATTGTCTCGTATAAACCCATACGTTTCCCGCCGTCGGCCTTAGATTTTTCACGACACAAGTCTGCGTCGGTATAAAGTCAAATCGTAGGAGATTTTTTTTAAAAAATATTTCGGACGATTTTATTTAAATTATTACGCGATATAACAATGAAATCGGTCGTGTTTATGTGGTATAATAATGTATAATAACTCGCGCGCGCGTATTATAATAATATGTGACCACAGGATCGATTAGTGGTTTTAATATTATACGAATATGCTTCAGCCACTTGCGGTTTTCTTCGGTTCGCTCGGGGCCGTATCGACGTATCGTAATAATAATAATAATAACATTATTATTATTATTATATTAACTGCTGTTCGTATATATAGGATTTTGTGAATTTTATCACTTGTACAACATTGTTATGAACGGTTACAATACGCGCGTGTCGTTGTCGCTGCAGTTACTGCACGTTTTCCGCGTTTGGATTAATCGCGGCTCGGCACCTCGTCCAGCTACATATATACTCGTATGTAGGGAATTTTAATATTATTATTTATTTTTTTTTTTTACGCGTTTATTGTCGTATATCGTTTGTACTTTATACACTTTTTTATTAGGAGTATGTTTGAAACATTGTTGTTGGCCAGTATCACGGAAAAAAATAATCATTATATACGCGTGGTTATTATAAAATTGATATTTTATTTTAATTTTTTTTTTATGCTCCCCTACCCTTACGGTTTATAAAACGATTTTTATATGTCCCCGCTTAACGATACCATACGATTAAAAAAGCGTGTACGTTCGTGTACTTGTGTAAAAAAAAAAAAAAAAATTAAAAATCTAACCTAACCTCTAATACGCAGTCTGTTCGCATGTGTTGGTATTGGCTAAATAAAAATAATTATTATACATTTTATGAATGATGTATAGTTCTTCGAGGAAAATCGAAAACCTTAAAAATTATAATATCCGCGATAAAATGAATGATTCGAAGTATACGTGTATAATACGCGTTTATACAGTTTTATTTGATGATACACTGCAGCTCGCGTTTACGTGGTCGGTTTTTTTTTTCTTCTGTTGTCTACAAAACGGTCCCCTTGAGTATCATTTTTACATATTCGTTGAATACTAAACGTAACTTTTATTTATAATACATACGCTTACGTACGAGTGTATAAAACAGTTGCAGGACGAGTCGTTGATAAAACGTTTAAAAATTAAATAACGTTTGCAGTCCGCACTACACGTAATAGTATATACTGTTCTAAATAAATGAATAAATCTGTCCAGTATCGTATGAGAAAACACACGGCGTGTCCGTAAATACTATTAAATCGGTTTTTTTTTTTTTTGTATTTTAACTTTTTAAACCTTTACAAATGTGTGACTATACGAGTATATTCGGTGAAAAGTCAGTAAAAAAAAAAAAAACGAGTTTGCTAGTACTCGAGACATTGACGTGTAAACGTATAGCGTGAGCGGTAAAAATGGAACGGAATTGTGATTGGGATTTGTGAATATTGGTATCTTTATTCAAAGTAATTTCGATAATAAATATTATTATTATTAGTTGTCGTGACAACAGCTAACACTTTAAATATTAATATTATTAATATCGCGTGTAAATTAATAAATACTATTATTAGTTGTCGTGACGACAGCTTAGACATTTCCGTCCCGTTTCCCGAGATTTACCCTCATACCTCCGTAATAGATGTTTACACATCAAAAAAAAACCTTCAAAACGATCGGTTTTGACGCGGGAATCGTTATTGTAAAATACCGACGGTACGCGCGCATACAAGTTACGGATGGTAAATAATACGTTTTACTTAATTAAATTTAATATTTTGGTACAACGTGATGATTGTAATCCGTCGATATTCGCAGTACGGCTTGTGATCTATTCGTTTTAAACACGTCTGGTTTGCACTTTATCTTTAAACGTCGAAAAATTGGAAATCTGTATCGCGACGATGAGGAAACGTGCGTGTGCAATATTCGGAAGATCGACTACTGTTTACATTTTATTTTATATAGTTACAATAAGACTTGCGAAAAAAAAAGAAACGACGAGAAACAGGAAAAGGAATTCGGATGGATGTTTTAATAATATAGAACTATTATAACTTGTATTTACACTCTTGTGTATTAACTCCTTCGCCATATATATATTCGTCGTTTCTTTATACATTTTTTTCTCCTATCACACCTATTCACTATATGTGCGCGTCTTTTTTTTTTCTTTATAGACTTATCTTAAAAATAAAAATACTTATTTAATTTAATTTCTCGGTCGATTACACGGAGGGAATTTTTCGCGTTTGTACAAACACCCACGCGGGGCTAAAAGAAATGTTCTTTGTCGAGAAAAATAAATATGACAAAAAAAAAAAAATATGTACACTTAGTTGAAAAATTGAGTTAATATATAAGAGATGTATTGCGCGTATAATTTTGCAACGTGTATTTTTGTAATGATATCGCGGTAATATTCGTGCCAGTCGATACAGTCAATCGAGTAATAAAGATGAATTTGTTTAATAGTCTGTCCGCTGTTTAGAGGTTTTTTTTTTTATTTAAAGCCCACCGGACTAATCCGCTTTATTCAGAGTTGTCCGCCTGATTTCTTAATGGAGAATTACCGTTTGCCAGGATAACGTTTGTCCGTTATTGAGGAGTGTACGTAAAAAAAAAAAATTGTTAATTGTATACGGGGAAAAAAAATTGCATTTAATTAAATAATTATTGTTTATTCGAATATAAAAAAAAAATTTGTCGGTATACTCAGAGGTTTTTGTAAATAGAAATAAGGACTTTGATTATATTATATACACTTACTTGAAATTCTTTTTGTTTTTAAGTATAATATATATATAACGTTTTAGTTTGTTTTTAAATAACAACGAGATGAGGAAAGAGTGAAACACTATTGCCAGTAGTGTTTTGACTGTTTGTGTTTTGGAAAATGTTCGTTTTGTCGCTCAGTGAAAAAAAAAAACAAAAAACGCACCGTTGTCCGCTATATTTAGAGGTGTCCGCTAAAAAGAGATGTTTCACTCGGCCCGCGCCTAGTCTGCTCGCGTTTATTCATTTCCATATGTACAGAAATATATACGCGAAATCCGTTCTCAGAGTATTATTTCTATGTACGTTTTAAAATTTAAAAAAAAAAAAAACAGCGACAACAGCAAAACGCGCGTTGTAAAACACATTTTATTTGCGCAGCACACGGCGGAATTAAATATTCGCACAGGTTTTTCGCCCTTGACGGTATAAAAAGCGCTATATACCTACGACCATATTATGTGTTGTTCTGGCGCTGCGTGTACAAAAAAGGTTTTGGAAAAGATTCCGCAGTTTTGTGCGGTTTATATACGCGCCGGAATAATAATTAAAAAATTATTTTTAAAAAAACACTCTAAAGTTGGAGGAAAAATAAAACTATTATATAATTTAATTTTTTTTTTTTTTTAAATTACCGTTTCATGTCAGTTTTATGGGGAGGGGGAGCGAATTTTCTGTATGGAAGTTTTGAAGTCAGAATTTGGAGATTTGTCAATATTCTGACGAAACTGCCTATTTGTGCGCTATTACCATTACAGATAATACATAATGGACAGGCCATATTCGTTATCAGGCGTTCCCGTATCTTCTGTCTCACTCAGCAAATATTTAGATTACCGACACGTCGATAACAGAATATACTGTTTTTCAATTATTATTCCATGGAACAAATTATTATCATTTCATGGAACAAAAAATAATTTCTTTATTCAGGAACGCCGTCCGCTACGCATATTGTATACACATGGCCTATCCATTACGTATTATCTATGGGTATTACGCGTGTATTGGATACGAGTGATTTTAAATAATTCTTTATTCGGATGTAACAAAAAAAAAGAAGTACATATTATTAAAAAAAAAAACATTATATTAAAAGAAAGATATGCCTATATAGTGTATTTTTTTAAAACAAAACTCTAAAATCGTATTATCCAAGTAATTCACTTAGTAGCGATATCCCACTACACACCGCGGCTCTCTGCCTTTTTATATATTATATTTCCGAGTGAATTCGTCTCGCGTACCTATAACGCGTGTTATAATAAAAATAAGAACGCGCTTTTCGAAAATATTGTTTTCTGTTCGTTTAAAAATTCGTTCGGTATTATATTATAGTGTATAATATAGTTTTTTTTTTTTCTATCTTCGTAATGGCATTTTTCGGCTGTACCGTTTTAGGTCATCAACATTTCATCTCTAATTATAATACACACACATATCGCGTACAGACCGTTATTTTGTATAGCGTTCGTCGTGCTCGTACCACCACCGCCGCCTAAACGCGCTGTCTCGACGAGACGGGACGGACCGACCGCCGCGAACTTATAACGAGTCGCGCGTTCGTGATCGGTGAATATAATATGTACTATAGCGGAGAGAAGCAGTGGGGGAAAAAACGTTTACGAATATTATAATGCGTTATGAGCGTGTGTTAACGTTTTTTTTTTTACGAGCGTATATTGTTTAGGAAATAGAAACGTGTGTAAAATAAGGAGGAGAAAACGAGTAAAAACCGATTTAAAAAAAAAAAAATAGAGTAATTTCAAGACCGTACCGATTCCTCGTCCATCTGTCATCACCGTGTCCGTTTTATAAGGGAGGCGACTTTAAAAATCGTTTTTCATTATTTCTAGCCGTTTTCGTGATTTCGTAACACTATATATTTTATACGTCACTGCATTTAAACATTTTGCGCACCTATATACCGTTGTACGTATAATAGTGTGATTTTATAGTTGTTGTCGGTCACAGTGGCGTTCTCGCAAGAATTTTCAAAGGAGGCGGGAGGATTTGGATAATTTCCAGAAAAATATTTGAAGGGTTCTGGGCCCACTCCCCTTTGATTATGACATTTAATATTATTTTTAATAATTTGAAAATAAAAAATAATACAATATTTTTTTTTTGTAATGAAAAAAATCTTATTTTCTTGGCTTTTTTACCATCTCCTCGGCTGTTAACGAAACTCCTCCATGAATCGCTAACATTGCGAATCCATTGAGCCGAGTCTACTTTTAATAACGTTCAGTAACAATATTGTACTTAAGTATAACGACTAATAGTAAGGAAAAAACGCATTTTAAGCATCACGCATACCGGGTATTTAGACGGTACAACGGACTCGGGAAAACGCCTTGGAAGAAACAGTACGCGTTATTTTTTTCCTCCAAAAAAAAAATTCTGTTTTGCACTTCGGACTCCACTATTCTATTATATTACACATAGACATATAATATATAGACCACGATTAGAGAAAAAAGTGCGGAGCAAAGATACGTGCGAGAGAGAAAGAGCCATTTGAAGTTTTTTCATGGATAAATAAATAATCATGTATCACCATTCGCTGCGGATCCGGATATCTTGCTGCCACAATTTTGTTTTATCATCCATTCTAAGTCTATCTCTCTTATATAGACCTATTAACTATAGTTAACAAATAACAGGTCTATGGTCTCTCTCGCACATATATTGGCTCTAGTGCATTACATGTGATACACAGGTGGTTCGCGGTCTACATATTATATGTCTATGATATTACATAATTGTAAATATCAATTATACGATAAGACAGTTAATATTCGTATCTCTTACAAATACAATACGAATTGGTTGCAGAGAAAAAAGAATACGGCCAATGGGGGGGTTTAAACCCCATGAACCCCCTCTCCCGTGAGTACGTCCATGGTCGGTTAGAACTGTGAATTTTAATGCATATACGTAATCGACTGTACCGAGAGTTACCTATACACGCGTAATTAGATACGCGAGGATAACCAGATTTGAACAAGACGCGCACGAAAAAAAATTACACCGGTCTCGCTTTGTCTCGTCTCGTATTACACCGTATTGACCTCAAGCGGCGGCTTTACACATTTGAATTTCCGTTATTCAATTCGCAAAATCTATACAGATTTCTCTGATTTCGAGTGCCAACCTTTCTCGAACGAAACGAATATTAAAAAAATGTCAAAAAAAAATTGAACGACTGGATAAAGAAACGTCTTTCGAAACGAAAACGCTTCGAAACGTCTTTCGGAGCTGTACGATGGATTCGGTGTAGGAATATTGTAGGTTTATTAATTTCGAAAAAAACGCGCAAAATCGAGTTTTAATTCGGGAAAACAATCAAGTTTTTTCTATTTATTAAATTGATCGACGCCGCATCGATTTACCCGTCTATTCTTCCCTCCCAGAACCTGCAACTATTGTAATGTAAGTATAGCTACAAGCCATATGCAAATATATGAACTGGACTATTAAAAATCTGACTATTCTACTCTGCAGATTTGTAACATTATACGAACGTTTACAAATTGTAGTATGCACGGTATTATATTCATAAAAAAAATAATATTATTATTAACGCCCGCAGTATACGTTTTATTTTAATTTAAACTCTTTTTTTTTTTTTTTATTGTGTCCTAATGATAATATTTGGCTTAAACACGTGTACACAGTACAGGGTGTCTCACGCGGAGTCATGACAAATGCTTTTAAAATTTTTTTTTTTTAATATGATATTTTAATTTTTGTGATTTTTTTTAATAATGATATTTCGCTACGCTATAATGAACGTATATTTTAATTATAGAATTTTAAAAATTATGATTTTATACTATTAAAAAAAAAAAATTAAGATAACAGCCAATTACGGAATATACGTTTTCGAAAAAAATTTTTGGTGTTTAAAAATAGTTTTAATTATGCATTACTTCGTTAATTTTCAAAATTCGTTTGAATTCAAATATAATTTTCTTGCCAATCAACGTTACACAATAATGATACAGATACTGGATACTGAATCAATTTTTCCGAGAAATAATTTTTCATCATAAGGAAAAAAAAAATTGTATAAAAAAAATTGAATAGAACAAAAGTTATTGCGTTTTGTCAGATTTCCGTGAAACACCCTGTATACTAATCAATCGCGCGCATATTATTATACCACTTGAGCACTCCGTTTATTAACTCATATAATATATTTTATTTTTTGTCACTATATTCCGATTGGTTTATTATGATGTCATATTATATTGCGCGTGTATAGACGCGGATTAATGAATCTCTACATAAATCACATGATCGTAATTAATTAACATAATTCAAAGCAGCGTCATTCGAAGTGTGTGTGTGTGTGTACGCATATGGATATATCATATGATATATAATATATATATAGTTACAATTGAAAACGATAATAATATTAATAGCGTGCCGATCTATCACAGCGAATTTTAATGCAATTTTATTTATAGAATTTAAATTTAAAAATTTTACGCGTTAGATCGACAATATAACCGTTTTGTAATGCATGCATTGCTGGCTGATCCTTCGCGTAAACGTAAAAACAAGACCCTATAACCTTAACCTAGTATAATGTTATACTTAAAATACAATAACTCTACTATACATTATCAATAAGAATCGCTCGGAATCGTTTTCGGATAATACTATAACGATTTATCGCAACGTTTAGCTTTCAAATTCCGAATAATAATTATAATAATAATAATAGTAATTTATAATAATGATAATGTATACTATTCCGAAGTTTCCGCGGCCAAATAACCAGCTGCAACAACCGACCGCAAAGTATCAATTTATTATACGCGTATTGCGTATAAATATATATATTTTTCAAGTTCCTATCTATTTTTTTCTCGCTCGCAATATACTTAGTTTTATCACTCTGCACTTTATTTATATAGTATCTCAGATGGCGTGTTCGTAATGATAAAATTGTATAAACACGCGAAATGTCGTTACGAAAATAATGTTTTAACAAATAATTCAATTAAAAAAAAAAAATTAATTTCAATATAATTTTATAACGAAAACAAATTATAATGTAATATCAAATTCGGAATAGTAAAATATATATATAAAAAAATTAATTTATAAATTTTTAATCAAAACGTTATGTTTTTATTCTAATATTAACGCGTGAGATTACGACTGAAATAATAATAATAATAAGTAATATACGAGTATTTCGAATATACTATTATAATATAGTTATAGAATTCAAAATAATATTGTACGTTTTATATCGATTTTTTTAATGACGTTAATATGAAATCGAAACGGAATAATAATACAAAAAACAAAAAAAAAAAAATTTGGTTTCTACGTAAAAAGTCATCGTCAGGTGTAAAGCGAATAAGAAAATATAACGATCAAAGTAAAAATAAATAAATACGAAATAGGAAAATTACGATTATGTTATTATAAAAATATATACAGAAATAAAAGCGAATTAAATTTTTAACCGGACAATATATATGATATTATTTAATAAACTTGTATAAAATATTATTTTTTATAAATCTGTTTGTGTATTAATTAAAACTATATTGTTTTAAATTTCTTTTTTAAATATAATACATTTCTTTATAAATTTGTCTAAAACCGAATTTATTATACCGCCTATATAGTATAATAGCCGTACGGTTCTTTGTCTCATAAGTACGTCGAACAAAATTCGAATTCTGATTAGTTTTTTTTTCTTCCCAGGATTATCCTAGTTTTGAAATTCGCATCGATTATTAAAAATTTGTTACAACTACATTCAACTGTTTAATATATATAATATATATAGTTTATAAATTCCAGTAGAATTAATTGTAAATATTAAGGCCGTCGCGGATTTCCAATTTATTATAATATACTAGGTGTGCCTCGCTCTGCTGTGAATATCGTTTTTGGTAGCGATTATATTGGCCCGTATTAAAGTACTATATGAATTGATCCTCCCCCTCCGCGGTTGCCTACGGCAAATATGGCGTTCGCAGGCTAGGCATCAAACCATGTTTTTTGTAAGCTGCGTTAATACAAAACCATTAAATTGAGCATAAAACTTTATTCTGTGATAAAACATTGAAATAGGCATATACTTATGATATTTAGATAATAAAACATTACCGTGGTCTCGGTCTTAGATAGTCTTGATTATGATTATAGTCTATATAGAATATACAGTGATAAGACAAACTGTAAATAAATATACGACGAATATAGGCGACGGAAAAATGAAAAAAAAAACGGACAGACGGAGATCGATCTACCACGAATTCGCCGCCGACGGGCGGGAATCGAACCGGAGACCTGCGTATCACCTACCTACCGAGCCAACGGTAACCGAGTGGAAAACCACAATCGGTAACAGGGTATTTAGACGATAAAACGTCTTGGAAGAAATAATACTCGCGATTTTTTCTGCCACATTAATTTCGGTCGACGGACTCTGGACCCACTATTCTATTATATAATATATTAAATTATAAATTACATTTATATCTACAGTAGGCGTGTATGCGTACGCGCGCAGATATGCGATTTGAAAATATTAGCTTTTTTTAATAATCCTGCAGGGGTCCTGCGGTTTCAGCGTAAACGCTCGTCGAGGTATATTTTATAGGTCTGTCACCCGAAACGCCTTCACCGCATTACACTGCACTGCACTATACGTCGTCGCGGCGCCGTCCGACGCCTACACTACACCGTTCTAATGCGTTCCTCGCCGTCCCTTCTGTCGCACGCAAACGACCCTTCCGCGACGAATTGCTCATGGTTCACGACCGCGGTGACGTCCCTGCAGTATGCGTATGTAGCGTGAGTCTAATAATCGCGCTTTAATAATAATAAAAAAAAAAAATAAATAAATTCACACCACGCGGTCTTTTTCAAATCGTAGAACGATTTTATATTGTGTAATTTTTCTCGTTAGTTAGTCACAATAAATGATGGTAGGAGAGAAAAAAAACGTCGTATTTCTGCGAGATGTGCTGACATTTTTATTTCACAAACACTGTGTGTGTGTGTGTGTAGTCAATCTTCGTTATTTTTTGGCTTACGCGCGACTCTCCCGACTATCTTCTTTCCTTCTGTTTAGTATTCGCACTAAATCGTTATCCTGTGCCCAAAACCATCTCTCTCTCTCTCTCTAGTTTTTCCAACTAAATGCGAGTAATATTTTTATCGAATTTATTTATTATAATCAGGGCTCTCATTTGAAAAAAAAAAATGTTTAACGTTTTAACGTTTTTTATCGTTATTTACCTTTAGCGTTTATCGTTATGGTATATTTTAGCGTTATGGATTATTTGTGTTTAACGTTAAAGAAAGTTTTATCGTTATATAATAATTATTCGTTTTACGTTTATCGGTATTTTAACGTTATTTGGTTTAATATCGATTTTTTTTCCAAATAAATAAATCCATTCATATTCCATAGACTATAGCACGTTTTCAAATCTCATAAGCGTAATGTACTTCATTAAACTTCATTGATTATAAAAGTCCTAATTTTTATCCTTAATTTTTTGATTTTATAAATTTTTTCAGTGAGAACCTTGGTTTATTTTTGACATTATATTCCAATGCAGAATATTTTTCTTAAAATGTTGATTATATTACCAATAGAAACTTTTCTGACTAGCTGACGTCTTCTAAGACACGTATCTTTGAATAATTTTTACGCGTCCGTGTGAACCCAGCCTTATTATAGAACTATAATAAACCTAAATCATAAGCTTATATTTTCCTTAGTAAATTGGATAAAGATATTAAAATAACGTTAATTATATTTTTCGTTTTTCGATATTTTGATATATAACGTTAATACCTTATTTCGTTTTATGATATATTTTAATTTGTGATAGTTTAAAATTAGTGTTTATTGTTTTCCGTTACGTTTTTTGATATTCATTTCAATTGATATTTTGCAATTATAACGTTATAATCAAAACGTTATTATAACGTTTGCGAGCCCTGATTATAATTTTTACAATTATTCATTATATAAATAAAAAAAATGTAATCTTATTGCGTACGATCGTCGTCAGACTGTCCGTTGACCAACCGCGGTGGTCCGCAGAAAAATTTGAACGTTATTCGCAATTTCGTTTTATTTCACCCTTCAGCCGGGAGCGCTTCGCGTAATAATCGTGTAAAAAAAAAAAAAAAACGATTAAATAAGCGTTTATTATTTTATTTTACTCGTGTGTATTTCGTAATAATAAAATGGAAATTCATTAATCGTTACTTTATAAAAGTAATTTTTTTTTTTTTTTAATTCGGTATGAGCGGACCGCAGAATTTTTAATTGTGAATTTATAGTGTATGGTCCGTGAGATCCGAAATGTCGACCGGTCAGACGGAATACCAATCGTTTGTAAATAGAAATTCGAGTGATCATATCCCGACATATATTGTCGGCATTATTATTATACTTGACAAACGCAATGTTCAATTCCTCCTTTTTAAAAAAAAAAATCACTTGATCTGATATTGTACGCGTGTGCTGCAAACGTCTACGTCTTCATCCGTATACGTATTTTTTCCGGCGCGCCGTACTCGTCGTTAATTAATTGATTAATTGATAATTAATTATTTTGATAAATACTTAATTAATCGATTGATAAATTATCCGAGAATAGATATTAATTTTAAAACAATAATACAATTAACGCGTATAGCGTTTCCCGTAATAAAATCAAAAACTTATGCTGCATTCGTGTTGTCGCGGAATTTCATATTATAATCGAATAATTTATCTTTTATGATCTTTACGAAACCATTGCTTGCTTGAGTTTTCGGTCTGTTGCGTGCGTGTCTGTCCCGCTCGCCGTTTTCCTGTCGCTCTTGCGGGGTTACACTCGGGGCCGGATCGGGACACTTCAGCCAATCGCGCCCAACAATTTTACCGGCCCGAATAAAATATTTAGCTAGTTGTTTCTGCCCATAAGTGTATGGATTATACCGTATTTTTCTTTTTTTTGCATTCTGGTTTTTAGCCAATTTTATTATTTCATTGACACCGGCCCAAACGTATTGATAGGATAACGGTCCTTTGTGCTGAGCACTATCGCACAAACTTCCCAGTCCGGCCCTGGATACACTCGTCAGTCGTAAGCACAAAACCGGTGTATATCCTTTTTTTTCCGCACCTCACCTGGTAAGTGTCACCTTACCTTCGGTCATCGATTTAAACTTCCGCGTACACCTATTTAATATCCCTTAAATTCACCTATATGCGTATGACAATTCGATTGGCCAACGAGTTTTCTTCTTTGTGTACACTACATGCAGTGTATAGTTTCCAACGTTCTGTAATATAATAAAAATTCGTAATATTGTACTTTTTCGAACACTTCTCGCGTATCATTAATAATAATAATAATCTTCTTCTTCTTCTGCTGGCATTCGTTACTCTTTAAGAGTTTTCGCCGCCACCCACGATGTTCCTGAAATCTGTTACGAACTATCGTACTACTGTTTTCTCGAGATCTTCTTCCCGCTCTGTATCCAACCGTCTTTTTCTAGGACGCCCTCGAGGTCTCTTCGCCGTAGGTTTCCGTTCCAGGTGATACAGTATCATAACAATGTATTTTTGACGAGGCAGGGTTGTTAGCCCTGCGCTCGACCCCCGACCTGGAGGACCAGACTACTCCGATCACTTAAGGTTATGGTAGGGCTACTGCAGTGCACCGATATGAGCGATGGGTGGCGCCACTTTCCCTGCGCCTTAAAATAATAATAATAATAATAAATACGAAATATCGTGACTTATTGCGTGGACTGCTAGACGCCGTTTAAATACAAACAGTTTTCGTAAATTAACTTTTTTAAACGCTGACTTACACGAGTTGCGTAGGTGTGCCACAGCATATGCGTCATCGTCACTTTACGCGACTGACGTCATCCCGCCCCGGCTGTGCGGCCCACCCCAGGGAGAACGTCAAATTGACCGTACACACACACACACACACACGCGCGCGCCCGGCGATATTCTCTACGCGCAAGCGCACCGCGCGCGCATCCCCCCGTAACACGGCACACCGGGGCGGTGTAACGCGCGTGTTATGATATTATCCTCCTCATCACCACCACCGCTTAACCCTGCGTGGGTCGCTTTAACGTTTTAATTTATATTTTACGCGCTTTCAAAAACACCCACCGAATTCGTCTTTAAGATTTACGTGGGAGAAATCAGTGGCCGCGCGATCCGAAATTTCCTAAGGATTTTTTTTTTATTATTATTATTATTATTATACGAGTATTTATAACGTAGAAATACGTTCGATATGAAATTATTATAACCACGAATGTTTGTTATATATAACCGCGGTTACCTGCAGGGCTTGATTAATCAATTGGCTGAGTAGGCTACAGCCTATATTGGGCACCAAACGCGGGCCAAACCGTGTTCGCATAATATATAATATACTTGAAAAATGTTTTAATGCTTCCAAATAGTATCCATCACATAATTATATAATCTTATATGAAATATTAGGGAAAACATATAATTAACGTTTGACGCAAATTTTTCAAAAAAAAATATTCGTTTAAGACAAAGGCATAATTTTTTCACATATTTAATTAGTAATCGGTTCAATAAATAAATTTGCGAATTTCTTTTCTATAACGTTCTGCAAAATATAAAATGCATTTTATTTTAAACAATAAAAGTTTGACGTTCACAATTTTTCACTTCAGGAGCGCAAAATCAACCACATATAGCCTACTGCAGGCGGCAAATTCCATAATCAGGCCCTGGCGGTTACCGAACATACCGCGAATTGAATACAAAAACGAAAAAAAAACATATTCCTTTTTTATTCGTTACCGTGTATTAATACAGAGACTGCTTATTATTATAACGGGCCAGACGTACTCTGTTTTATTTAAGAATATAAACGGTTAGAAAACGGTGTTTGGTGTTGAGCGAATGATCGCGACTCGTTAAAAAATCTGCTGGTCAACGAAACGAGTAAAACAAGACCCCTGGTTTGGACGATCAAAAAAAAAAACTCGATGTCTTAACCAAACACTATTAACAGCAGTGTTAGACCAGAACGCGGTGTTTACAGACGGCGTATCAAAGAAATATAGGCGAGCACAGAAAGAGAGCTAACTCGTGATGGTCCTGCAGAGTGGAAGCTGAGGATTAAGAGCTGTTACGATTGTTGTTATAATAGTTATAGTTTTTTTTTCTTATTTTATTATTAATAAATTATTATACTGTAACCGAGTGTATACAGAGTGATTTCTGTATAAATTGTTTATTCGTCGTTGCGCGATGAATGTATTATAACGTTTGTCTTGTATTTCAATAGTACACGTATAGTATTATATTGTGTTTTCAAGCGTATCTCATCGCTCGTTCCCGCTGTCAGCAGTCGTGAAATCGATTTAATTAAAAAAAATCCATTCTCAATATTACGTTATATAATATTCAGCTAGTATACACAACGTATTTGTTTTGTTTTTGTTGTTTTTATTTTAATATTTTCATCGACAAGCGCCGTGCATTATACACATTCCCTGCGCGCGAGTTTTTATTCTATTTTACGAACCGTTTTATATACGAACTTGTTGATTATGTATCGTCGGTTTTTTTTATATGCGCGGATGAATATAAATTATCATAATACGCGGTGTACGTTTTTTAAGGGTCTTCCGTTTCGCAAATGTATATATATATATTTACTGTGTATTATAAACCGTTATTGTATTTACTTACAGTGTGTATAAACGTTATAAACTGATTTTGAAGTACGTGTTGTGGATAAAAAAAAAAAAAAAAATTTGGCGAGAGAAATTCATTTCATCCGGGGTTGAATTAATATAAAAAATAACGAGGAAAAAGCTCAATAAATTTCTGTCGAGTTCTGCTTACCACGCGCTACTATACACAATACGATATTACTGTACAATAATACGTTTTATGTACTTAATGATATATTTATATATATATATATATTATGCGATTAGGGAAAATGATGATTGTACGCGAGCAGATATATTTTTACAAGGAATCAAAAGTGTGTGTGTGTTTCCTCTCTTAACCGATGAAAATGTATTATAATACTCTACTCGTTATTTAGTACCTGTATATATACGATTTGCGCGGAATTGTGTTTAAATAAAAGCTCGGTTTTGTTCACAGTTATTACGATCGGTATGTCGTTCGTCTCGATTTCACGCGCTCCACGAAATTCGCCGTTTGATGTTTATTATTTATTGCTGTGTAAAATAATTACGAAAAAACGAACGGATTTCCTACGTAATTTGGCTTGGAAGCTATTTGATTTTTTACTGTGGTTTTTTTTTTGATTTTATGCGTACAACGCTTTTCGAATAGTAAAATTGCTCCTCCGAACGCTTACGCACTCTTGCCCATTTTCCCGTAGCAAATTTTGCTACGGTTGGTGTATACTTTGAGGAGGTCATTTTTCGATTGTCACGACGGTTTTTAAACGCGTACCAAAAAGAAACTATCGAAAAAACGTTAAAAACGGCAAAAGTAATTCTCTAAAACGCAACAAGACCGAGAGGAGTAAGACGTTATAGGAGTAACAGATAATAACTCGAGGAATGGATTGGAACAGAGCCTGTTATAAACGCGTGACAAAGAAACGCGCGGAGGAACTTAGTTTCAACAGCTAAAAGCCTTCAAAAAAAAGTTTTGTGAGACTTAAAAAAAAAAGGCGCCCGGATGCGTATTAACATTCTGTACACTGTTACACGACTGCTGTTTCGCGATTGGCTTATTCAAATTTACCGCCGGAATTATATTATGTTCCATGACATTTATGATGTCAGTGTATTATTATGTTATACTCATCGTAAGTCGTAACAAGTCTAATTGTCGGAAATTAAACTGAAAATATCCATTGATTTGTTGTGAAAAACCACCGGAAGTCACTGAATCGCGCGCGTTTGGTTTGTTTGATGATAACACACTGACATCACAAATGTCATGGAACAAAATATAATTCCGGATTTATACTTTCCGTATTTTATTTTTCCGATTAAATACGCACCGTCTAATGACATAATAACGATAACAATACGAACTGAAATAATTGCTATAAAACGTAAATTTGAATAGACCAATCACGAAACAACAGTCGTGTGGCAATGTATACAGCGTGTCAATATATGCCTCACGGATTGCTCGCATAGTATCCTATGGCTTCGCATAAATCGAGTAATCGTTTTTTTTTTTTTTATACTATTCGTAAATTCGAATGATATTTTTATATGACGATTATGAAACGTTCAATAACGTATACGTACTAGTCAAAAATTAATTATCACAATAATACAATATTCTGCGCTCGAAATAAAGAGAGAGAGAGAGAAAAGTGTACATCATCATCAGCGTACGTTATTATATTATTTAAACGATATTCGTTTATCGCCGAAGTAGAGTGGGAATGGAGGGCTGATCGCGCGTCGGGACAACGCCGCAGTAACAGTAATAATAATAAAATTCGAAAACCCTTTTTACTCTGTATATAACATGCGATCACATATTGAAGAAACCACACGCGCTGCACACATTGTCGTTGTTAATATATATATATATAAGAGGTCTATAAAATCGAAAACTATATTGTACGGTTTCCTTTATGGGGTACCATTTTATCGTAATATATACGCGAGTATTATAAAGCAGTATCATCGTCCGTACCGTACGTCCTTTAAAGTCCTATATATGCGGCAAACGAATATTTTTTTAATACCCTTTTTTGTCGACAATATATAGTAAAATCTGTAGTGGACAAAAAAAATGCCGATATTACGGCGGTATATTATCGTCAACAAAATTCGAATTGTTTTTTTTTTTTTGTAAAACAATATAAAGTCGCAATAATAAAATGACGATTTCGCGTGTCGTGGAATTTTTTTTTTTTTAAAGAAAAAGCCGTTAAAAACCGTTTGTTTTTTGCTGCGCGGAAATTTATATACTCGGCGTTATGGGATTTATAAGGGACGACGGGTACATTACAGCGCGGTATTTCTCGTTTGGTATTTGATGCGGACGAGGAAGCTGTATAATAACGTTCGCTCGAGAAGATTCCGGTCCGCGTCGTTACGATCACTCTGTACACATACACCCACACGGCGTATACGTATGTGAATTCTCGTCATGATATGTCGTCGTGTCTCAAGGAGAACGGGAAGAACATGTTCGACACATCGAGTTTTATCAAGAGTTTAAAAAAAAATTGTATGATTTAAAACGAATCCTTCGAAATTCTAATACGTGTATATAAACCCGTTATGAAATACAATATTTATACGTTAAAATTTACGTTTTTTTTTTTAATCCGTTAGTAACGTTTGTTTTTCTATTTTTGGCTCCCGTCTTCAACGGTATTTTTCGAAATCGACAATGTTACAGGGGGAAAAAAAAGCGACGTAGTAGCTATACAAAGAGTAGTATAGTGTGAACAAAAAAGTTTACAATATTTTTTTAAAACGTTTTGAATTGAAACCGTTACAGTGGTTTAATCCTACACTAATATAATCGCGATTATGATAGTAGAGAAAAATCTCCTCGTTGAAATAATTCGACTTCGCATAGGACATAGGCGAAAAAGACCCACTTCCCGTCTGCGACCGCTGCATCAAATAAATCAACACTTTCTTCAAGACTGCTGTGAATTCACTGTACACACTGAAAAATCTACGGTGGATTCAAAAATTCCTGGGAGGAAGCTGTCTGCAGTCACCGAAATACAATTTTATTATTATTATTATAAAGTATTTTTTATGAAAATGTTGCGGGTAACACTATAGTTATCAAAAATTATCTGAATAAATAAAATGTGTTTTGTTCAATAATTATATTCCTACATATAATTTTTTTTATTGGTGGGAAGGGGGGAGTTCTTTTACCATCGCCCCCCGAGGTGAAGTCTCAAATACGCCACTGCAACCCACCGTGTCTGATAATAATATGTCCGATCCATCTTCTTTTCTTGACACTACTCCGTAACGTTCTTCTCTCAGACGTTCTTTCTAATACTGCCTCATCGTTACTTACCATCCATCCGTCCGGCTTATTTTAACCGTCCTTTTGTAACACCGCACGTCACAACGACTTTTCGTGACAACTTATTTAAAATACCAACTTATATGTATATAGATGCGATTTGCTACCGGAAAGATACGCGTAAAGATCCGGTGCACTCCTTCTGATAGAAATTTTGGGCACACAGACATCGTTGTTACAACTACACGATTTTTTTTTTTACTTCGATCCTGGCGAGGGTTTTAACCGACCCCCCCCCCAAAAAAAAGTAGGTACGCCACACTGGCGGCGTATAAATCGTTTTTCTCGAATTCGTTTCGATATAGTTTCTCGTTTTTTCTCATTTTTTCGTCGCGTTATTATATATATATATATATATATATATAGTATATACTGCACAACAGCGCGCCGGGCAGAAGACCGTGCAGTGCGCACGGAGAACGGATTCGACGCGTCGAAGAGAAAGCTTTTTTAAAAAAAAAGAACCGCGCGAGATTTGTGTGACCCGCCGAGAGGTCCGCCGCCGCCGCGACAACTGGGTCAACCAGCGATACACTTTTCTTCCTCGTGACGGTACCGCGCGCTTTTTTGTGCCGGCTAAATATTACAATATTATTATTATTCGTGTTTGTAAAAAAAAAAAAATTCCAAAGGATTTTTTTTGTTTGTTTTCCTGTCTTGAAATCTATTCGCTCGTCGTCGCAACGGCCACAACCGTTCATTCCGTTCTGTACGATGACTGCCGGCAGCGGCGCAGCGCGAAACTCGGTGGCCGTAGGGCCAATAAGAGACGAAGGCCATCTTTGTCACAAAAATTAAATTATAATAAGAATATTAATTGTTAAACAGTGATTGTAAAAGCGAAAAAATAAAAATGTTTAAAACTGACTGCTACCCGTTTGAAAAACTAGCGACGTCTGTAAAATGATAAACGCCGTCGGTGTACATTTTTTTTTTTTTTTTGGTATTTTAAATTAAATTCGTTTCAATATAAATATTATATATATTAAAAAAAGAAAAAGTTCCGAGTTTTTTTTTAATGTAATAATTAAGATCCTCTTGTGGCCTCTCAACTTGGACCTATATTGGGGGCCCCGGCGCCTGGGCCCCCGGTGGCCCCGGCGCCTAAATACGCCACTGACTGCCGGGCGTTTCGGTCGAATTATCGTTCGCGAATATCTCTGTTTTTTCGCGTTTTAAAACGTGCAGTGTATAAACGTGTCGTCGCAGTGCTACTCGCTGTACAGCAGTCTAGTCCAGCGTTTTCCAAACTCTTGTTTGACCTGGCCCGGTAATTAATATTTTTTTCCCTTCGTGACCCGCCATAATATTTTACATTTATCGTTTTGTAAACAAAATGCAAAATAAAACATTGTCATACGGGTTTTACACGAAGTCTAGTCGATAATCTCAATAATTATTATTTTTTTTGTAAATAATAGTTATTCGTATTGACGAATTTATTTTTGCTAAAAAGTTAAAATTATCAAACGAAATGATAAATAACAAAATTTAATACGAGAGTTTTATTAATTCTACGACCCGGTATTATATTTTCGTGGCCCGGTAGTGGGTCGCGACCCACCATTTGGAAAACGCTGGTCTAGTCGTCCGAAACGGCGCGGCGGTGATATGGGGGGGTACGTTGAACCGCGGCCGCCCGCTGTCGCTAATAATTCGGACGCGTTTCGCGCAAACTTTGCAAATCGTTGCGACCTGTTATAGCGGAGCGCGTGTATACCGGGCGCCGCCGATGACCTTCGGCCGAGGTTATTATTATTATTTTACTTTTTTTCCGAAAACGATTTATTATCAGTTGTTTCGGTCGGGGTCGGGAAAATGTTAAATAGAACTCTAAAAAAAAAAAAAAAAAAATTCTCTTTAAAAAAAAAATGTTTTTACGCCCGGAAAATTCAAAATGACGCGCTAAAAATCCGTTTGTATTCATTTATTTTGGTAGAAATGTAGTGCAGATTTGAAGAAAAAAAAAAGTTTTACAATATGTATATATATATAGATCTCGTCGATTCGTGTCCATTGTTTTTTAATCCGGGAGAAAAAAAAATGTGTTACTATTATATAATACAATTTAATTCGCGAGTCTGCCTATACTTTATAATTATTTATATAAAATAGTCGTGTCGGTGCAGTGTAAAAATCTTTAAATAAAATTTCATATCCGCGAAAACAGCAAAAAAACGCTCCGAAAACTCTAAAATTCTATAAAAAAAAAAAAAAAAAATTAAGAAACGGACCTGAAAACCAAAAATTGTCGAAAAATGCAAAACAGATTTTCTTATTCGAAAGTACATAAAACGATTTTTGTGACAATACGCGCACGCAGTAATATAAGCTTTGGAAAACAAAGTGCGTCATCGAAATCCCTGCCCTATAATTATGTCCTCATTATTATTATTATTATTATTATGTAATTATAAAAAAAAAAATGTTCGATATGGAATTTCGCCATTTTCCTCTCAAACGACGCGTGCTTCTCGAAACGTTTTCCACAAAAAAATATTTTAATTTAGTTTTTTTTTTTTATAATCTGTTATACCGCGGTTCTCCAAATCGCGAATCGCCAAATCGTTGATTTTTTTGTATTATATATTATAATATGGTATAAGGAAGGGATAATAAACGTCGCGAAAAATTCGTAATAAAAACGTATTTATTATTATTATAATTTTGTCAGCTGAATTCTCCCGAGTCGTCCGGCAGTTTCGAAAGGAATTTTATAATACCGTTTCGTTTCTGTTAATCTAGAACACGCCCGACTCGTTCCGTCAGCACAGGATCTAACGTTTCTCTTCGGTTTCGGCGTGATTGTATAAATGTTTCGTTTTTATTTTCTCGGTTTTTTTTTTTTTTTTTAGAGAACGTTGTGTACAGACATTTTTTTTTTTGACACGGAATTATTAAAAACGTTTTTTTTTTACTCGAACAAATCGCGTGTGCTGAGAAGAAGAAAAAAAATAAGATTTTTATCAATAATAATTCTTGCAGAATCGTTACGGTCTACGGACACTATCTGCGGTTCCCAACGGGGATCTATATTGATCAGGGCTCTCATTTGAAAAAATAATAACGTTTAACGTTTTTTATTGTTATTTACCTTTTGCGTTTATCGTTATGGTATATTTTGGCGTTATGGATTATTTGTGTTTAACGTTAAAAAAATCGTTATATAATAATTATGCGTTTTACGTTTATCGGTATTTTAACGTTATTTGGTTTAATATCGATTTTTTTTCCAAATAAATAAATCCATTCGTGTTCCGTAGAATATAGCACGTTTTCAAATCTCATAAACGTAATGTACTTCGTTGATTATAAAAGTCCTAAACTTTTATCCTTAATTTTTTGATTTTATACATTTTTTTCAGTGAGAACCTTGGTTTATTTTTGACTTTATATTCCAACGCAGAATATTTTTCTTAAAATGTTGATTATATTACCAGTAGAAACTTTTCTGACTAGCTGACGTCTTCTCAGACACGTATCTTTGAATAATTTTTACGCGTCCGTGTGAACGCGGCCTTATTATAGAACTATAATAAACCTACACACCATAGGCTTATATTTTCCGTAGTAAATTGGAAAAAAAATATTAAAATAACGGTAATTCTATTTTTCGATATTTTGATATATAACGTTAACGCGTTATTTCGTTTAATGATATATTTTAATTTGTGATAGTTTAAAATCAGTGTTTATCGTTTTCCGTTACAGTTTTTGATATTCATTTCAATTGATATTTTGCAATTATAACGTTATAATCAAAACGTTTGCGTGCCCTGATATTGATGCGACTTTTGGTTGATCGTCTGTGTTGCATAATAAGGAATACACTCACTTTTTTTCTGTATAACATTAGCCGATAGATATATATGATTTAAAATAAACTGAACTGGACGACGGGCGTACAGTTATACATGACGCGCAGTAAAAATATATTGTACATATATATTAACATATAAAAACTTGAATAATACGTTTTATTTCCGCTCAAAACGTTCGGTCGTTCGGATGTAGAAATAAGACGCACGTTTTTCACTATATGTATAAAACGTTTGCGCTGTTGTCTCGACACGTTGAAACTAATAACGGTATTATTTTATTTCCGTGTAAACTATATATCGGGCGAAAAAAATATTTATACAGAACAAAATGGTCATCAGTCATCGGTGCAGGGAAACGTCGCCGCGTTTTTATGTATTTTCTTCAAAAGTGGCTTCTGTATAAAAGTGGAACCGCGGAGTGCGGTCTGACAGACTGCACTTGTAAAGTGGCTTTGAACTGTAGTCGTTCGTCAACGTTTTCTTTCGTCCACACACCGACCCAATAGCTGGACGTGGAAAACGTTTTTTTTTTTATGATTTGTCGCCGTTTTTCATACGTTATTATACTATAATTTTCTCCGGTTAAAAAAGTAAAAAAAAAATTAATATAATATATTATCGACGTAATATACGTTACCTTTAATCAAATGAAAAATTTAATCGATCGGTAATTTTTTTGTTCAATCATCAAGTCACCTCGTCGTCATAACCCGCGCCTGAATAATTCGAATTTTCGTAAAAACGTATTTTAAGTGTCGTTAAAATATACGCGGTAAGATTTATTCGGGAGTTTTAATACACTGGCACCTTCGGCTAAATAATTTTTTTTTTTTATTCTATAATAATCACCGAACAATTATTGTCTAATGAATAATAACAATTTTGTTTGTGGATTAAAACAATTTTCGCTTTTAATAAAACGTTTTCCGTCCCTGTAGAATTGTTTGCTTTTTTTTTTTTTACCTTGATATCGTTCAATAAATAGTATTTGCTGTCGTATCGCTAAATTTGTATATGTGAGATCGTTTTTGAAAAATCACAATCGACGTCGATGATATATTATGTTATGACTCGGATTTCGATGCATTTTCATCGGTTTTTTTTTGATAACACACGTTATATGTTTTATATAGGGCTGACGGTTTTTTCGGTATTTGGTATTTGGAAATTTGTGTGTTAAACGGTATACCGTTAAAACCGTTCTTTACGGTATACCGTAAAAAAACCGTATAATACGGTATACGGTATACGATAGTGCATTAATTAAATATCGGTATACCGGTAAATATCGGTATTTCGGTATACCGGTACTTATCGGTATTTCGGTATACCGGTTCGTATCGGTATTTTACGGTATACCGTTTCAAACCGGTATTGAAATCAATACCTTACTTTCGGTATTCATTTTCAATACCGTCAGCCCTAGTTCTATAACGACAAGCTTTTTTTTGTAGGGACTTTTTTTTTTCCAACACATTTCTAGTAACGTTACACAGAATAAGAATTCACCGAAAATATTGAAATAAAAACGTATAATTTGTGTACTAATATATGTACAACATCTGCTGCAGGCGTTATACGTTTTTCAAAATATTATCTCAACGTGTTTCATTATGCCTGCTGCGGATTACATCAGTTCGTATTCTTATCGTACACGATGATAACATTGTTTTCGGTGTGCCGTGCGTGGCCTGCTGCGGCACACTCCAATTGTCAAATAATAATAAAACATTTGATTATTTAAAGCGAATTTTTTTTTATAAAAAAAAATTGTAAGGGCATTTTTTTTTTTTTAGAGTTTTGGAAGTCATAAATGCATTTTTTTTTTAGGCATTAAAATCCGAGAGACTTAAGTATATAAATTCATATAAATATCGGTACAGTCGAGCGAAAACCGTTCGTGTGTATAAAAAAAAAAATAATAATAAAAAATAAAACGGACTTAACCTTCCGAATGTATTTTTATATACACGTCCTTGCGGCGGGTGCTATTCGCGGTGTACCGCTACCGCTGCTGTTGTTGTTGCTTTGACGGTTTTTTTTTATAATGTTATAATATTCTTATTCGTATATATATATAGTGAATATTACATACTCGTATATTAATTACAGTGCACACCTCGGAAACTATATATTACATACGTATATAGTGTGTTATTAAGTGTATCTAAACACTATATCATTTATATAAAAAAAAAATGTTTTTTTTTTAAGTCAATCGGGCGATTATAGTGATCATATATAAGTGATGGCCATGGCGAAAATGTATATAGGTTCGTGAAAAAAAATATATATAACCGTTGCAAAAACTGTATATATTCAACAATATAAAGATATCTCTGCACATTGCGTCATAACGAAACTACGAAAACACATATAGTATATTTGTGTTCGTTTACGCGTGCAGTACACCTATGTCCATGTATTTTATTCGAATCATATGTAAAAAGTGTACTAAAAAAAAAAAAAAATTAATCAAAACTGAAAACTGTATTATTATTATTATAAATAATTCGTAGACCAAAACGCGGTTTGAAAACACATAAATATATTCCATATACGCGGTCTTGTAAATAATACTGTATTAAAATACCTTTTAAAAAAAGTATTCGCATAAGAAATACATACAAATACTAGTATTTAAATACTTTTTTAAAAGTATTTTTTACAAGACTGCATATACGTATATCGATTGATTTTTTTTTTATTAATCCATTTACCCGATTTTTTAACGATACGTATTTATTTCTTTGATATCGTTATCGAAAGTGTTTGATTTTTATATAATATATGGTTTCTAATAATGGACTTCTTTTTGAATCACAAATATCGTAATATATATATATAGTATAAGTGTTTTCGGTAAACACATTTTTTTTTTATTCGTATTGAAATCCGTATACAGCACTATTTAAATAAATACATTTTTATTATTATTATTATTTTTTACCAGAGATGCTTACAATTTAAAACGTGCGTATTTTATTCCTTTTCGTCTACGTGGGATTAATATTTTCCGTGACCGTATATTATATTGTGATAATCCAAATTAAACGCGTGTATTTTAGGTATATAATTTGCGAATTATAGAATTATAATGTGCTCGTGCGCACGGAGGCTCCCGTATATAAATTGTTTCAGTGTATAATTTGAGAGAGGGCGGCAATGTAAATTTTTTTTAAATATCGGTAGTTTTTTTTCTCTAGAGAAACCTCGTGGGCGCCGCGGATATAAAATTTTATGTACCGACCCAGTGAGTTCGACATAGAAATTGTCTGTCTTTTTTTTTAAATTAAAAAAATTCATTTCTCTGTACTGTAATCAGTATATTATTGTATTTTGAAAAGTATTTCGGCACATTTGAATAATAAGAATTTAAAATGCGTATACTTCTTCGGCAATGTAATTTAAATTTTAAATTATCCGTTTGAATAGCGTAAAAAATAAGTGTTTGAACGCTTCGGGGTTTTTTTTTTTGATAGATAATGTCAAATTTATTTTCTATATTATGCTTTATCGTTGATCGTATATATTTTTTTTTTGTATATCATCGAAAAATTATAAAACAACGTTCAGAACGTTCAACATGGATTTCGTGTCATTTTCTATTTCGATATTATGACAATAATCCTATATATCGTTATCGATTTTTCTCTTCTTCAATAATTCCGTATAAAAAAATGTAATAATATACTATAGCTGCTTGAACCGCGGATTTTATTCAAACGCATTCGTTTCTCTCGATTTGTGTATTAAACGTTATTTAAAGTTTTCTTTTTTTTGTGGCCGGTGACGGGAATTACAGACGATTTCGGTATAAAACGGTTTTCGAGAAATTCTGTTTAAAAAAAAAATAATAATTGTAAACATAGGTACGCCTGCAATTACTTACCAAATTAATTTCTGTTCTCCTACTGCAGTACTGCTATAACTGTACGTTTATTTGGTTTTTTTTTATATGGAAATCGATTCGACAACAATGCTGCGCGTTATAATAATAACGGGATTTTCGCGCGAAAATTGCTACTGCAGTTATGCGTCAATTATTATAATTTACGGTAATTATTTCTCGAACTAAGCAAATATTGTGTATTTTTATACGCTTTCGAGAAAATAACACTATTAGGACGACGAAAATCGTCTTTTATTAATTTTTTTTTAATATTATTAACATTGTGTACGAATCAACGGGCAGTTATTTTACCGTTTTGTTTAAAAAAAAAAAATTAGAGACTTATAACGTTACACGATGTGACTGCGAAAAGGCGTATTGTAATATTACTTACTCGTTTATATAGTTGTCCGCGCACACAAAATAATCCAATTATTTTCTCGAATCCATCGTGGTCTCATGAATACGTTTACTTAGCGAAGTTTTAAGAAGAGAAAAAAAACGGTTTTTTTTTTTTTTTTTAATATACGTTTAGCTGCAGATTGTTGAGATGGGCCTGTATACTTTTAAAAACAAATTAATGAATATATGTATTTTTTTAATTTTTCGCCCTGGTGTATAATACACGCGGTAGTAAATATATATATACAGTTGCGTATTTAAAGCTCAATCGAGGGAAAAGAAAGCGATTTCAAAAATTGTAATGTACCTCAAAATTTACCGAATGATATCGGCCCGTCACAAAATAGTTGTTTTTTGTAAAATGTTCAATTTTTTTTTTTAATTTTAATATTTACAGTATTTATATACGAATAACAGAATTATCATTTTAACATACGCGTGTTTCGGGCTTATATTTTCTTATAATAATAATAAAAAAAATATTTATATATAACGAAATACGAGGTACCGTCTCTTAGATCGTCTTAAACGATTTTTTTTTTTAGCCTAACAAAACAAATCAACTCGCTATGAAGTAAAAGCAAAAGCGAGTTTTAGCACAGACGCCTGTAGTTATATTTATACGCAAAATTTTTAAGCGTTTTATTTATATACAATAACTGAGTATATACGCGCAGTTATAATATTCATATGGTTTTATCTGAAGAGTAATAATGAAGCAATGTGAAAACGCGTATAACGATAAATAAAATCAATTTTTGGAAACGCCGATTACCGCAATACAAATACAATAATGATTATCAATGTATACGCTCTTAAATAAGAAATTATCTAAGAAATCATAAAAAAAAATCAACGCTAAAATCCAAGGGAAGGGTGATCCGTCCATTTCGTCTCCCACCACACACGCGTATAGGTCAGACGAGAGTATATTATGATGTTATGATTATTGATTTTCAATAATGATTATTGAAAATAATAATAACAACACCATAATAATAATGTAATATCGACCTCGAGGATGACTATAATATATTATTTATGTATAAGTACAATACGCGTGTGTTTTATGCGCGTTGCCTCGTGTGTTTTATTTCTGATTCTCGTTTAAATCAATTTTTTTTTATACGTTATACATATTATCGGGCAGTTACGATTTTATACATTTTTTTTTTTATTATTTATAAAATTCTGCTGGAGAAAAAATATACTTATTTGCATAGTCGTTTAGAAATGTCATCGAAAAAAATTTCGAAAATAATATTCGATGTATTACTGCGCTGTGCGAAACGAATAAAAAGTCCTGCTTTCTTTCGAGTTCATTTTAAACGGTCCGTATTGCGGAATTCCGTATGCGAAAAATAATTTTCATTTCCTTACAATTATACTCAATGCCGAAATACACTTATTTCGGCGTGTAGAATTTCGCTGAAAATATCACTAAATATTAATCCTCCGTACATATATTGCAGCGGGTATATCGTTGGCACGCGTGAGAGTTTATTAAAATCCGTTCAAAAATCCTCATGTATTTACTGTTGTAACTCTGTATATGTGCCTGCTCATAACATTATCCTCTGCGTGGCGGTTAGATAAACGGGACCATAAAGCAGTGTTAAACACACAAAAAAAAAAAAACTCTTAAAAAATACAACAGCAGTTCATTTGTCGAATTATTTATTACTGTAGGTCCTGGAAGTTACCGTACAATGGACCGAAAAATATTGCTAGGTCAGTTTTATACACAATTGTAAAATTTTATTTTCCATATTTTTGCCTATTTCCGTGTTCTTTTATTTATAAATAAAATTAAATTTATAAATAACTATACGAATTTTATACTGCGTATATTACAGTCATATTGTAATTATATTACACATTATATATTTAAAAATCAGGACGAAAAAAATTCCTTAATGTGATTCCTTTTAATCGCTGCAGTGTCGTCGGGAATATACGTATACGCTTTCGATTCGTTTACCAGAGTAATTTAGTGGCACTTCCAGTAACACCGTTTTGTACTACGTCCTCAATTCTTTTTTTTTTGTGTAGCTCACAAACACCGTGGTGTAGACTCGTATTTAGTTTCGTACCTTCTACGCGGTCTTACAACTTTTTAATTTATCCGAAATTTCTATTCTGTTTTTTTTTTTTTTTTGTCCACTAAAACGTTTCTTTTCTTCGTTTTCACGAAACGATTTCGGGTCGCGTTATTCAAAAAACGGTTTAAAACACTATTCGCGTATTTTTAATTTACGAGTGTTTCCAAGACACGGAAAACGCGAGAAATATTACTATAAACACACGTATTTTTATAAAAAACGAATTTCGAAAAATTCGCGATGACAATATTATTATTATGTGATCAAATATAATTTTTATACACGACGCAGACTTAAAAATGTACCCTATCTATCTTTTTCCACGCTTTTTGCTTTCGCGCGTATACAGATGCGACTCGCGAATTTTTTTTTTTTTTATTATTATTATTTGCAGTTGTTCTACGCGACTTCATAATACGCGGTGCGTATACAAAAACTTCTTCGGCCGCAAACGATAAACCTTAAAATATTTTTCGGGGCGTTCGTTTACGATAATAGTAATAATAATACAGCCTGATAATAATATTATTATCAATACAGCCCTGAGCCTGTTGTTGAGAATGATATAATTATCACCTTTGACCGAACTCTTCTATTGCATCGCGTACAAGACAGCATAATCGGCCTGATATTTGTAACTGTTAATAAAGATAAAAAAAAAAATCCGCTTTGTTCGGTGGATATTTGAAGTCGTAACACGCAGAAGACGTATATTGAGAAGACGTCCAAGTATTCTGATCTGGCAGTTGAGCTGAAGAGCCAATGAAGAAGACTGCGGCGGATAACATTAAATAGTCGTTCCGGTGACTGTTTTCCAGTATAACATGGCTCGTACCCATGCAACTGAAACACGGCATTGATGTGCCGAATATTGAGAATTGTGAAAGTGCGGTTGAGAAGATTCAGGAGTGCAGTAATTATTGTGTACATATAGATACCTGTCATACCGCATGAGAAAATTCATGCAGTACAAGACTATTTCATCTGGACTGAGGTCCCTGGAATAGTTTTAAATTTTACTGTCCGTATAATAGCGAGACAACCGAAAATAATAATAATAATAATACCTGTGTACGAGACGTGGCTGGTGACTTTTATAATGTTATGATGTAGCGGACCCGCCGCGCGCTGCTGCAGTCTGGTGAAAGTCGGTGGTATATAATATTATGTGCGCTGCGTTTAGGTGTCCCGATGAAAGTAGAGTGGCGGCGACGACGACGGCCCGTAATCCTTTCCCTCGTATATATCACCTACTCGATTTTCTCGTGAAACAATAAAATATTTAAAAAACATTTTTTTTTATTCATTTTATTACAAATCGGTTACGTAAAAAGACGTGATTAAATTTTACTTAAAATTAATAATAAATCGCGTCGATCGATCGTATACCTGTATATCTGCAGTAAACTCCTAAAAAAAAACCTTCGGAAATAAGCAGAAAGACTCGATGAAATTATTTAAATGTAGCGAATTCTGTATAAAAAAAAAAAAAAATACTTTGTTCAGTCTCGTTAAAATCCTATATTGTTTCAAATTCATATTATTACACACATAAATGTATATATATATATATATTTTTTTTTAACATAAAACTAGTATATTATCATCGTTTTCCTTGAATTTACAAATCAACGTATTACGCGTATACGCGTTAAATTACTTGAAATACAGGTAATATAAATTACGACTTCGCGGTAAAAAAAAAATGTTTAAAAATAAAGAAAGAAATATCCAAAAATAAGTTTTTTATTCGCTCCAGCCCTCGCGGCGGCATTGCGCGTGAGACCGTTACAGGGAATTATAATATATTTAACGATAATTTTGTTATTTTTTTTATAGACCATTACGCAGATTATTATTAATGTATGATTCGCATAACTGCAGCGCGGAGAAGAAAAAACGCTTAACGATAATTGTGTTATATATTAAGCCGGTTTCGCCAATACTGCAGTTGTTGAATACACTCTTAACACCGTGTTTGTTAACAATTTGTTTAAATTTAACATCCGGTTGAATCACGTGTGGGTTTCACCATTACATTATTATTGTTGAACTCTGTTTGTTGAGTCGACAAAATGTTAGTTGGATACCAAAACGGGGTCGCCTTGATTCTAACGTTCTCGCGTCGGTTACCACGGAACGTGATAACTGATAAGTGATAATATAATATTTAAAATAGGCGATTAGTACCTAATGCACTACACCGAACTCAATACGTGGAACGCGCATTCTGTATAATTCTCGTTTATGAAATTCGGACCCCTATAGCGAGTCGCCATATGCCATATTCCGTTTCTATTTTCCTGTTTTTGTTACCAACTTCATTATGTAAAAATAACTGGTATTTGGTGCTAACGTCGGTACTATATGAGCACGTCGTTTTGTGTCCTGTTATCTCAAAGTAAATAATAAAACACGATAAATTTCATGGAAAAAATTATATTTCATCGTATCCTCCATATATCTTATAGAATTAATATAGATTGATATATACGCGTTCCGTGTATTAAGTTCAGTGATCGTACTATAATGGAATAATGGCATTTTAAATTGCTTGTGTTATGGCTGACGAATCTCGGTGAAACCCAATTTCCACTAACAAACTGTTAAATATAATTAACGAAAAGTTAAATCCTTAACACACGTTATCGAAACCGACTAATTGTACTTCTCGTAGTTATTGGTTAGGTATTAATTTTCGATGAAATTCAGTGACGAGGACAGTTATTTTCTCGGGGAAGTTTGGTTTATTTCCGAAGACCGTACAGTCATAGTGTTTAGTATACGAGGGCTGAACGATTTAAGTAATAATCGTAAATTTTTCGAATGTCATTATTATTATTATGTATACGATTGTTTTACAATATAACTTCAGACGTCACACGCGTGCGCTTTTATACATATGTAAAAACACGAGTATTTCAATATGTTTTAAACTGCAAACAGATATTGTATACTGCGCACAAATGTATATTTTATGGAGATTTAATATTGCGCGTTAAAGACTCTCCGGAGAATGAATAAAATGATGAATGTATACACGTCATTACTGTCGGTATACGTATGTTTACACGAACGTTTCAGACTCAAAAATTTCGACTGCCTTTTCTTTTTCCAAAAACGTTTTACACAAATTAATTTACAAATAACATTCAGAACTTACAAATTATAAAAAAAGAAACATAAAAATTACATATTGTATATATACGAATTCAATAAAATCGTCTTGGTCGTTATAATATTGTTCATCAAAAATTGACAGCTATTTGGAATAAAAAAAAATGTTTTTATAATGGAATAAAAAAATAAAAAAAATTTGGAATAAAAAAAAAATAATAATTTATTTTATATAATAAATCATATATAATGATTTCCTCGCGTCGTAGTTTCTACACGTTTTCACAACTTCACTATCAATATGGTCTAAATTTATGTTAAATTCGATCTTGACGCATTTTTTTTTTCAGTAATTATCGATAAAATACGTTTAACATTTGAAAAAAACATAATAGTTTACTTTTAGCCATAACCGCGACGGCGAAAATGTTTTTATTTTAATTTTAAAATGTCGTTAAAACAATTTTTCTTTTTTTAAATTTCGGGCCGTATGCGAGCTCGACTATATTTTGCTTCTCCCTGCACATGTTGTATAATTATTATAATATATTAATATAAAACTCCAGTATTATTACTGTTAAACAAACATATTAGCGTTCGAATGTTCGACGAGTATAAATGAACTTGCAGTGGAGAAATAAAAACTGCAAATTTTATAGTGCGTGTTTATTAAAAAAAAATTTTTTTTAAGTAAATCGAGCTAAACTCCTCGTATTTGCGGTTAGATCAGCTGTTTAATGTTATTTGTAATATATAGTTAGGAATTGAATAATAATAATACTCCAATGTTATAACGAAATAACACACATTTTGTTTATTATATATTTTATATTATAATTTTTTTTTGTTTTTTTTTTTTTACAGGTAAGAAATAATTCATATATACGCGCAGTATAGTTATACAGTCGACGAATTAAGTAACGTATATTGAATATTTTGAACTTATTATCGCGTATCGCATGTACTTTATATACTATATAGCCACGTCTAATAATTATTATCATATAAAATAAAACGCGAGAATTAAAAAAAAAAATTTTTTTTTATGAATTATTATTTCTTATTTTAAAGAAACAACTCGTACATATACTCGTATTTATCGCGTAATTATATCGCATTGCCCCGCCTAGGTTGTTCGTAAATATTTTTTTTTTTTACGATGACGTTTAAATTTAAATAATATTAAATTATTAAAATAAGACGTCCACTGCGCGCAATCGAACACAGCGTTAAAGTATAATATGAATAATACGTGTATTAATACGATTTTCCACCGATATAGTATCAGATCATTAAATATTAATATTAGGAAAATACTTATAAAAACAATGGTATATGGAGCGTGTAGCTTTGTACGGGGCAGAATCATGGACAATTCTGAAAGCTGACAGAAGGAAAATAGAGGCCTTCGAAACGCGGTGTTGGAGAAGGGCGCTAAAAGTCTCCTGGACAGATCGAGTGTCGAATGAAGAGGTGTATAATAGAATAGAGGAAACAATAAGGGACAACAATAAGGGAGAGAAAGAAGAAGCGGATAGGACACCTCCTAAGGAATAACGCGCGGATATCATCTATAATCGAAGGAAAAATCGAAGGGAAACCAGGAAGAGAGGAAGATCCAGGCAGACTTATATGAAGCAGATTACTTTAGATTTAGGAAAAGAAAGTTACAAGGAGTTAAATAAAGTTGCTACAGGTAGAGAGTAATAGAGAAACATTTTATTAGTAAACCAATCTTCGGAATGAAAAAAAAACGTAGTACAGGAGAAGGAGTTCTAAATTATTATAAAATATATAGTAACCGCGAAATCTGAACGTTCGTTTTTTTTTTCTCGAAAAAGTTGAAAAACAAGAAGTCACTATGTAATATATATATATATAGTTTGAAAAAACATTTTACCGCAATTATAATATGATTTGCTCGCTTATAGGATTTAATTTGACGTGTTTATCGGTTTCGAAAAGGATAACGAATAACGTCCATATAATGACGGCGCGTTAAGTTATTATTTTTCGGCAAATAAATCGGTTTTGAAGGTGCGACTCTCTAAAGCGTTGAAAAACGCAACGTTCGCTAATAATCCTCTCGTTGTAACGAAATCACGAGTGACAATTTATATACTGAAATAATAGTTTTGTGTGCAAACCTATATACGTATGTAGAATCGTCGACATCTCTCTCTCTCTCTCTCTCTCTATACAAATAATTTTGCGTTATGAAAACATTTATATAATGTTTACGAATTCGTTTGGAAATTTCGGAAAAGCGTTTACGACACCTGCTTATAGCGGTTTAGAAAACGTTTAAAACATTATTTATTGTAAAACCGCGGAATATTGCGAAGAATCGAATCGCGTTTGTTAGTCGCTTTTGAAATTCTATATAAGTAAATTTATTAATCGATTACTTACAAAAAGTGTTTTTCCTGTTGGAAAAACGTTGGCACACATCGTGTAGCGAACCGCCCGGAATATATAGAAAAGCATATAAAACCCGTGTATATATACATTGAAAAATAGAATATTTTTTTTTCGATACTCAGTTATATTGAAATTGAAAAAAAAAACCGAATTTTTTTCGCGTGCAGAACGGTATTATATAGTTAGAACGGGCTTGTAGTGTAATTACAAATTTTTGTCTAATATTTATCAATCGAATTTCGGTAAGACATAAATCCGTTTCACGAATATTTGATTTAATTGAAACTAATTTGATTTGAAATATTTGTGTATAAATTCATTTCTTTTTTTTCTACACATTTTGTAAATTTTAATAACGTTTTTGTAAATATTTCGGAAACATTTGATACTTTTTTTTCTCAATAAATATTGTTTTCGTTTCGCCGTCTTTCTTCACTATATCGATACAGTTAATAAATTAATAATAAAAAAAAATTCAAATTAATAACTGTTCTAACTTGATTTATTAAACCGCGATTAACGACCGATTAGACGTTCAATTTTCAGGACGGTGCATAGCTGCAGTTATTGTTTTCTAAAAACAGGACGAAAATAAATAATCGTACACTCGCGTGGTCGGCGAGTGCCGAAACGAATGATTGTTTGTTTGTAAATTTTTAATGTTTTTTTTTTTTCAATAATATTATTAAATTTAAATAATCGAACGCGATAAATATTTATTTAATCAATCAATTATTTTAACGGTAATTTTCGAATTGAACCGCGCAGGACCTGCAGCAACGACGAGACGATTTGTTCGCTGTCGTTTTATCAATACGATTATATTATATACGGCTAATATTGACATAACACGGTTTTCGTCTTCCCGTTTTTCATTTTTAAAAAAAAAAATGGTTTTATATATATTTAAAAATAAAATAAAATTCTGTTTATTCGTGTTCTGTTTTTGTTTTTTTAAAATTATATTTGTCTTATTATTTCGAATCGCGTTTGAAAAAATAAACGAGTACTGCAGAAGCTGCACGACCGCGTTCAACAGGGCGGGGAACCGCGATGACCCACTCTCCTGCACGCCTTCAATACGCCCATGCACCGCGCATTATTATTGTTATTGTGTTCGCTTCGTTGACGCTACACGAAACTTCTTCATTATTTTCAGGTCAGGATCCCTCCCTCCTTCCCCCTCCGTATAAAATCATATAAATATATAATATTAGGCCGACCATTCGGCGCGTGCCCCCCACATCCCCCCCTTGGTATTCTCACCAATCAATTATTATGTCCATCGCGCGCACGACAGCCGCGAAACTTGCAGACGTATATTTAAACGAGTATATAATGTGTATGTATAAAATATACCCGAAAAAACGGTTTATTATAATATATAGTATATAATATATAAATCAGTAAGTAAACGGTATTATTTTGTGCAATTATTTATGCTCTTGTTTGTATTTTAAAATATGAGGAGTTGCTGCGCGTAGTGAAATTCGATATTATATATATATATATACGAGCGTTTTATGTAATATTTATGGTGGGTTGCATGAAAATTTACAGAACCGATAACTCGTTATCAGTTCTGTAAAATTAAAAACCGTTCTGTAAAATTTCTAGATGTTATCAAATTTACGGTTTTCGGATCGATAGTTTGTAGATCCGATTTCGGTTCTGTATAATTTACAGGACTGTTTTCCACATAGAATACTCTATGGTTTACTAGTGTCCTTATCATTTTTCTAATTTCTTGATAATGCGCATGCGCAGGTCGCCAAAAACAATAACATTTAAATAACGATAAGATTAAAAATGTGTGTATACCATCTACCAAGTAAACGGTTATAACCTCATTAATATAAAATATTTACAATATTTTCATGAAACGCAATTTGTTCTATAACTTGTAATATACAGATAACCGATAACTTTATCGGACCAACAGTTTACGGAACTATTTTCATGCAACCCGGCATTAGTATTAAAAATTGGCGGCAATTAGGCCGATAGTTATGAGACAATTAGGCAATTAGGCCCCATAGGCGCAACCAGACAAATATTTTTGGGGGTACACAAATCGTGATGACCTCACAAACCCGTTTTTTTATTATTTTTTTTTTTTATTACGATTACCTACCTAATTCTCTCAATAATCACATACAGTGTACAACATTCTTGTAATATAATTGATAATATTTACTTCAAAACAATCAGATTGTAATAGAAAAAGGCTTTTTTTTGGGGGGGGGGTGCACAAGACTCCTGTCTAATAGAAAAAAATATATATATACGCGGCTCATTCAACGTCATGTAATAAAAGTACGATTATTATATTATATTATTTCGATATTAATATTTATAATATGATTAAAATTTGCTACAGCTGGCTTCCGCTTTTCCGTATTTTCTATTGGTTTTTTTTTTTTTTTTGGAAATAATACGTTTTAAGTCGCGTGTATAGCAGTAATATTGCACACGATGAAGTACGCGGTGGCGCCATCTGTTGAGCGTTTTATCGTTGTGGCTTTTTTTTTATTTGTGGCTTTTTTTTTTTTTAGAGAAAATTTCGCGTGATACAATTTTATATACTGTTTTGCTGCAGCAGTCACGTCTGTAAAACGTTTCGCCGCTACCTTTTTTTTTTTTTTTAATGTAATAATGATACGAAGAGGAGAGTTTGAATTTTCAAAGGATAACGAGCGTATTTTTTTTTCAAATTTTTTTCATTCCCGTAATTTTGTAGTTTTTTTTTGGAAAATACGAAACGCGTAAAGAGGACGCTACATCCTAGTGTTTGTTGTCTCCGTCTGTCATACGGGAAGTATGGCAAAGTGTCATTTCGCAATAATTCCGAATGCTGTGTACTTTTAAAAGAATAACGCAGGAACGAAATTGTACCACAGTTCGAAAAACGTGAAGTATTGTAGGTATTTAATTTAACTTATTTTATAAGTATGCTATATATTTTGTTGGAAACTCATTTTTGAAAAATCATATTGACAAATTAATAATACGGCGTACAAAACTATAGTGTATTTGGTAAATATAAAATATAAAACATTATTTTGAAAATCTAATTCCAAAAAAAAAAAAACACTGACAAAAGTTCTCGTCTGCTAAATGGTACCTATATAATTTTTATGTCTTAACGTTTATTGTATAGACTATTCGTAGCGTTTGAATTACGAAAGTACTATTTCGTTAAACGACCCGTAAAATACATAGACAGAGACAACAAATGCCTAAGCAGTGTAGCGTCCTAGTGCAACAGCAGTCTCGGATATCGACCATATCCGTATGGTACACAAAAAGCGGAAATGTTTTTTAACCGTAGGGGGATTACATCGCACTCATCGTCGGCGGTCCATCGGCCGAACGAGATCTCCCAACATCGGCATCGACGAAATAATTTTTCTTTTCTCCCTGTAACCTTAAAATTGCTAGGAAAATAACGCCTGACGTAGGGTTGCCATCAGCAGGGGCGGACTGGGAGACATGCGGCCCAGTATTCCACAATTATAAACGGCCCAAACTCATTTTATACCGACCTATATATCGATTGATTATATAAATACACCACTGGTCTTGGACCTTTGAAAAACACAATTTCCCTTATTACGATTACAATCGTGAATAAATGATATCCCTAAAATTTTAATCAGTGCAGAACAAAAAAAAAAACGTAATAATAGGTCCACGAACAAAATAAAACTTATGTTAATATTCAATCTTTTTATTAGAAATAATCAATTACCTATTATATTGACATATTGAACCGGCCCGGTGCGCTACAGCACACTAGCACACCCTGGCCAGTCCGCCCCTGGCCATCAGCACTCTTAAAATTTTTGTACTCTCATTTTTTTTATGTCGGCAAGAACGTACTCTTTTTTTTCTATTTATATTTAATCCCGAAAATTCTGAAACGACACAAGTCGAAATATACTAATCGGCGCGGACGTTTTCGACGTTTTTCTCCGAAATTTCTACGGTGTATGTATTATATACGTTATATTTAATTATTTTATAAAATGTCATGTTAATTAAATAAATATTAGCTATGAAAGTAGATTTTTCTCATTACCTTTATGGCATTATATTGTATTACGTACTCTTTTCTTAAATGCACGATCTGGTAACCCTAGCCTGACGAGAACCTGCATGTCAGCTGATCGCCGTCCGCACGCGCGAATCCCCCAAATCGGACCTCTGCCACGAACTCGTCACGCGTTTTCGGTCGGAAATCTATTCGCCTATTAATTTTTAATTTTCGTTAAAAAAAAAACACGAAAATTCCGCGCCTATTTTCCATATTATTAATTATTCATATTTCATTTATTATCATAATTTTTTTTTTTTTTTTACATCGTATCCAATACTGCAGCAGCAACAGGCGTGTTATTTACGGGTGTTGCTGCTGGGTATGCTAAAGCAGTGCTTCTCAGACTTTTTTGTCATGGGGCCCCACAAATTTAACGTGAAACTGTCAAGGCCCCCTTAATCAAAATTTTTTTCATAAACGCTTATAAAGCCTAAATAAAATTTCAACATTTCACGGCCACTCAGTAATATAGCTGCGGCCCCTAGTTTGAGAAGCACTGTGCTAAAGCAACACGCTGAATCTTTATTTTAGATTATTATTTATAAATAGTAAACATCAATATTTGTAGGTACCTCGGTTTAAAATATAAAACAATTGAACATTTTAATTTTATTTCGTGATGAATATTAAACAAATACGACGTTCTTAGTTGGTATATACGTAATAACAATATTAATATTACCTATACACGTATATTTTTTTGATAATTATAAATTATATAATACTATATAGTAGTACAGTGAAAAAAAATCTAATATTAGTGTTAAATTTATTGTACATAAAACTTTTGGAACATTTCAGCAACACATGCTATAAAATTCTGGCCACGCCTATATGAGCAGCAGCAGTGCACTACGAAAAGTGTATATACAATTTGTTAGAAAACGTTTTTGGGAGAGAGAATTTTTGATTAAAGCACGTGATGAGCCCTGCGCGCGGTTCCAAAAACGACAGGCGAATCTACGTCGAGAAAGAAAGAAAAAAAAATTGCACGATTACTCAATTCAAACGTGAAAAACGCTCGACAATATTGCCCGCGTAGTGTATACCGATTTCAAAATAGTGGCGAAAATTTTGCCAGTATTTTTTTTCACGGTTTAAGAGTGTATTATTGTCATAAATTAATTGTAAATTTTATTTGAAATATTTTAGCGCAATTAAATTAATACGTACAAATATTTTATCGATAAAATTCGCGCCCGCGTCCTTATTATAACGTTATACATTATTGTTGTACGTTGTGGAATTTTATCGATGCAGTTTGATAAGGTACAATACCGCGGTGCAGCTGGTATCGACGTATAATATTATATAATTACAAGGGGAAAAAAACGCAGAGAAAACTTAAATTTCCAACAAAAAAAAAAAAACAAAATTTCCTTTCCGCTATTCATCTGCTCCATATCTGTATACCGTACAATAAATAGTCAGTGTTTTTAACACCACAGATTCGTGTCGCATCATTTCAAAGCTGTTTAATGTACGTTGTATAAAAATTATATTATGTAGAGGAGAAGGATTCGCGCGAAGAAACTATATAATAATAATAATATGGAAAATTCAACAAGTTCGGATTGAAACGGATAAAAACCTGAGTATTATATAATATATAGACGTTGACGAGGCGGCGGTAGATACAATATACGTATATATGGCCAATTCGGGTAAAATTTGTTTCGATTTCTTCGTTATTTGAAGATTTTTTTTTAAATAAATGTATTTTTATTATTCTGAATTCTACCTCCTCGGGTAAATCTATTAGTAATAATACACTGAAGCGTCGAAATCGATTCGGCGTGTATTATTGTAGATTCTGAGCGGACCGAGAATTGTACCCACTGCAGGTTTTACAACAACGTGTTCTTTTCTTTTTTTATGCCTGTACACAAAAATTCCACTAGAAAGAGTGCTCCGATCTTCACGGTCATACAGCCCACTGAACTCAATACTTGGAACGCGTATATTAATCAAAATATGACCCCAGATAGGAGGCCGCCATATGCATTCGTATAAGGTATAAAATTCATGGAGAATACGATGAAATATAGTTTTTTCCATGATATTTATCATGTTTTATTATTTACTTTCATGATAACAGGACACAAAACGACGTGCTTATAGTATCATTGTTAGCAGTGGCGCACAGAGGTTTTACAACAGCACATGCAGTTAGGTAAAATTATACCCACCCACCAAATTTTACTATCTAATTAGTACCTAATACCTAAATATGCATAATGTTTATTGCATTGTATTTTATTGTACATACTATTTCCTACAATACTTTTATAGACACTAGATGACAGTATAACAATATATGATAGGTATGACATACTATCCCCCACGGCCACACCCACCCACTACTGAGTGGACATGCAGTTGCATTACATGGTTAGCTCGATGGGCGCCACTGATTGTTAGCACCAAAATCGATGATTTCAACATAACGAAGTTGGTAACAAAAACAGGAAAATAGAAACGGAATGCATATGGCGGCTCGCTGTAGGGGTTCATTTTTCATATAGGAGACGTATACAGAATACGCGTTCCACGTGTTGAGTTCAGTGCATACGCCTCGTTTCCGGTAACGTAATGCATCTATAGTCGGTATACACTTTATGTAGAGAGAGAGGTAGTCAATTTTCGATTTTTTCAATAATCTTTACAAGCGCCAGAAAGAACTATCAGAAACGATTATCGCGTTATTTCTTCGTAATTATTTTTGAAACTAACACGGTTATACCTACCTATATTACAAAAACTCGAAACACTCTCACCGAATATGGTGGTAATTCGTCGTCAAAAAACTACATTCAATATTTCGAGCTATTTATAGATTTTTAATACGTAAAAGAGGTGTACGTTTTGGTTTTTGTAAGGCTTAACAATTCAATACACTGCAATATGTCACACGTATACGCGTTACTATATATTATATATTATCGATACAAAAAAAAAAAACGAATCTTGAAAATCGTTTGAAACGATTTTCGTTTATAAACATTTCCGGTGTTGTTATCCATAATTAGTCGAGATCAAAAACACTGTAAAAGGTTTAAAACACGAGATTTCGAAAACTCGGTTTGATTTTTATATTCATGTAATCAACTAGATCAGTGGTGTAGACGGAAGATTTTATCAACTATACGCTGATTATTTATGGTTTATCGTGTATTAACATAGCATTAACATGTTCGTTATATGGATTTGTACGAATTGCATACGTTTTTCGCTGTCTAAAATGTATATAGATTTCTTAAATTCCTTACACATCGTCTAACGATTTGAACATCAGCGACGTCAATTTTTTTTTTTTTGAAATTATATAATGTTCATACAACTTATTAAAACAAAAAATAATTACATAAAATGACGTGTGTTAACGGTGATTTTCATATTAAAACCATCTTTAAGCCCATTGTAAATGTCTATGAACTTCATTTTTTTGTGTTTAGATAATATACAGTTTAATAAAATATTATTTTATTTTTATACCAACAAGGTATTTCTTGATATAACAAGTACGACATTATTGTACACGATACATGCGCGTTCATTTCACTCGACTTCATAATAATATGTGTTCTTATAATATTAGGATATTTAATATTAATAATAATCAGTGGCGTAACTAGGCGGGTGATTTAAGTGATAAATCATCCCCCAGACCTTTTTTTTTTACTTGTTTTATAATATAATATGATATAAAAATTGATCGGGCAAATAATGTGTCCTGTAAATTTTTGCTCACACGTTTTCTCAACGGATAATAGTATAAAATAAATATACACAGATTACGTATTATTGTGTAATCTGGTTTTAATTTTTAAATTTCATTGTTCAACTGTATAATTCTCTTAATAAAAAAAAAAACAACTCTTAATAAAAAAAAAAAAAAACTGTATAATTCGAGATTAACTATTACGGGTTTCGTATTTTTCTTTTAGGTTAATGGATTGTCTTGAATGTCAATTAATAGACATAAAAAAAAACGATGTTGAGGAAATTATTGATGAACTGGTAAAAATCCAGAAAAAAAAAAACTGGAAATATTATTGTAATAAAATACGATATGATTAATTATAATTTGGGAGATACCTATAAATAATTTTTTTTTTCTACTAATGACAAATATTCATATCACCTCGCACAAAATGGTCCTAGTTACGCGCCACTGATAATATTATTTAATAGTTTTATACGATCTATATAAAATACAAGCGTAAGGTTTTTTTTTGTATAATTTTTATTCGTAAACTCCACCACCCTCATCATCACTCAGTGGCGCGTAATTACGAATGTTGTATGGGAGAGGATAATACGAAATTTATCATCGGATATCATAAAAAAAAACCCGTCGAACATTAATATCAAAGTTGAAGCGATCGGTACTCGTATTTTATGCTTTTATTATTTTCTTTAATAAAAACGTCATATTTTTTTAACGAAATTTCTGATTTTCTTCGTTTTTTTTTTTTTGTAGCTAATTTATTAATTCTGTTATATCAGCTGAATATGCAGCGGGTAAACCTTTCTTCGGTGACTCAACCCAACCGCATCGTACCTGCATTTGGTATTAGTTACCGGTTAATAAACCGAGGAATATTATTATGATAAATATACTATACACTAACAAATTTTGTTCACACAGAAAAATATCATTTTTATTTTTTATATTTTTCGTATGCGTTACGTTATGTAAAAAAGAAAGTCAATGGGAGTGGATTTATGCCCCCTTCCCGTAATTACGCCCCTGCCCCCCCAATGCGCCACATAAAATTCAAAGTTCCTGCTTTCGAGTAAATCGTAAAAAAAAAATTTAATATTTCACGGGTATAATAGTAATAAACCGTCTCCCAAGAAACGCGTTTCCGGTTATCGCGTCGTATCCTGCGCGCCACTCCACGGCGGCGGCGGCGGCGGCGGCGTCCCCTTCGTCGAGTGTTTGTCGTTCGTTTCGTGAAACTCGCGCGATTAGCGCCACTGAAATACGTACACACACAAAACGCGTTTTTCAATCGGTTGTGTTTACAAAAGACGGAAGAAAAGAGAGAGAAAAAAAAAATAAACGTACACCGAAGGAAATGCCTACACTGGCGCGGGGTACGCGCCGAGGTGTGCCTTTTTCCATCGTACGTTATACACTTATTATTACTACGTCGTTACGACGCGTACCAGCCGTTGAGTCATCCCTGCAGCGGAAGGGCGCGTTACCCACGTGGCCGGCCGGCCGGGGCCGGTCGGTCGGTCGGTCGGTCGGTCGGCGGCGGCGGCGGCGGCGGCGGCGGGCTAATCGCAATCGTGCGCGCCTCGTACACCGTATAGAAAACCGACAATAACAACAATTCGTCGCCGTCGACCGACGCGCAGTACGCGTTTGTGCGCAGTATCGTCGTGACTCCTCGCACTGCCGTTTTCCGTTACACCCGCGTCGCAGTACGTTTTGTGTCGGATTTGTTTCGTTTGTTTGTTTTGGGAATATTCAGTTTTGTCGCACGACGCGTTTCGTTTGTTATGCGTTCCGCGGGAACGCCGCGCGATTCCGATGACCGTTGTTCGGCCGTCGTCGAACCGCCACGGAAGGAAACGGCGTTGCAGCGGTCCGCCGACGTCCCGTGCCGTCGCGACGAAACGCGTGGAATTCTCGACAAGAAAATTAATCGTCCGCTTTGGCGGCACTGTTGTTGAATCCAGGTATACGTCAGGAACGGCCAAATATGTCCCCCCCCCTCCTTCCCACCCCTCGTTAAATGTGGTTAAAAAACGAGTAGTTAAGCCTCTGGTCCACACGGTGAGAGTAAAACGTGATAGTTGCTATCGCGAGAGTTACTATCATGAGAATATCATCGTGTGAACAGGGCGATAGTGACTATCGCACTCTCACGAGAGCGACTCTCGCACTATCATGCATGCATGATAGTTGAGAGTAGCTCTCGTGAGAGTGGTAGCAACTATCACCGTGGAAACGTGTACTGTCGCGCTTTTTTCACCATCATGAGAGCATAAATCAGCATTATCAATTGTTTAACTTTATCAATTTACCGACAACATATTGAAATTATTAAAAATATTTCAAAATGACTCAAAACTTTAAATTCCTTTCCTTTAAAATTTCAAAAAAATTCCTTCTCAATAACCATTTCTTAACCCAAATCCTTTTTTTATTTGATGAAATTCTTTTTAGTTTTATTATTTTTTCAATAACATCAATTATACCACAATTAATTTCCGACATTTTCAGACTTGTTTAGAGTGGAAAGCTTGTGACAAGGTCACAGACCTTTACTATCATACTCAACTATCAACGTGTGGACACTCTCTCTAGTGATAGTAAACTCTCACACACTCTCGCGATAGTAACTATCACGTTTTACTATCATCGTGTGGACCAGGCTTTATGCTAAGTACTCGAGACGTTGATGTGTTGTAAATCGGTGGCGTCATTTGATTGGTGGGGGGGGGGCAGTGCGGGCAATTGCGTCCCCCCCCTCCCACTTGTTAACAGTGGGACGACGCGATTTGTGCCGAGATAACGATGGAAACATAATAGTTGAGCAAATCCGTAGTATAACGACTAACGAGTAATATAATAACAAATCGCGTGGCAAACGGTGGATTTTAAAATTAAATATTACTAACGAAATTAAAAAGTACGCGGGTTATAACCCGCACGATTGAAGAAGGTAATTAATTCGTGGTTACGACTTACCGCGGTAATGGTTTTATTTTTTTTCCCCGATAAACCGGGTTATATTGTTACCTAAAAGCAGTGCGTAAATTATTAACGTTAATTCGAAGAATACGCACGTTTCACGTACCTGTATCGCGTACGACAGGGGTGACCAGTTAATATTTCTGGAGGGCCACATTGGGAATTTTGAAAATTTTTGGGGCCACCAAATTAAAATCAAGTACTTTTAACATATTATAAAATGCAAAAGTAATATTGTGGCCTAGTGTCTCCTTGTCTGCGGGCCGGATGTGGCCCGCGGGCCGCCATTCGTGACCCCTGGCGTACGACATAAACACAATTCTTAAGCCGTTCTTTCACGTTTTGAACGTGTGTTTTATGTATATATATATATATATATTATTATAATTTATGAGTGGCAAGTATAGAAAAATAAAAACGAAAGAAGCTAAAGGTTGTGTGTGACCCAAGACGGTGAAAAAAACTGAACGAGCCGCTCAGAACCGGTCACAAAACGTCATTTCTAACGTGTCACGACAAGGGAAACTTCAAAACATGAATCTCGTATTATACGTACCGTATAGTCATTTACAGTGGCGGATTCAAGGGGGGGGGCCCGAGGGTTAGGTTAAGTTAGGTTAGGTTAGGTTAGGTTAGGTTAGTAGGTTAGGTTAGGTTTAGGTTAGGTTAGGTTGTTATATTATATTCGTAGTTAATGATTGTAAGGTATCGTTGCGATAATGTTGACTGTAATCTTATCTGTAATTTATAGTTTATGTTCATTGTTCAATAACTTATATACTATTATTTACTTGAAGGCCTTACACCAAATCCTAAATATTGTACTTACAGAATTATAAATTTTTGCCCCCCCCCCCTCCCAAAAAAAAAAAATCTTAGATCCGCCACTGGTCATTTATATGATACGTTTATTATAGCTGACAAAGTAATGAATTTTCTCCCCTCCCACTCTTCTAAAAAATAAAATGTCCTGGCGATTCGTGCCCACGATAACGAAAATATCAGAATTATGCAAAACTTATTGAGCCGAATGTAAGTGGGAAATAGTTAAATGGGCGCCGGTTAAATCTTTTTTGCCCGTCCCTTTCGAAAACTGAAATGACGCCACTGGACTGTAAATGTGTCGCGTGAGCGGTAAAAACGGAACGGGAATTGTGATGGGGATTCGTGAACATCGGTGTCTTCGTTCAAAGTAATTTCGATAATAAATATTATTATTATTATTAGTTGTCACGACAACAGCTCATACGCGTTACACGCAATTTGTAATTTGTAAATTAATTAACGTTATTAATATTGCGTGTAAATTACTTAATATTGTTATTAGTTGTCACGACAACAGCTTACACATTTCCGTCCCGTTTCCCGAGATTTAGGTATCCTCGTACCACGTGCATGAAGTTGGCCCACCCATGACACAGTACCGACTTCAAACCTATACCAATATTTTGCAAGTAATTTGCAAGAATTTGCAAGTCCATTCCCGAAATTTGCAAGTCACTATTTCCACGGCAAACATAAAAAAAACTGTGGGTGGGTCAACTTCGTGTAGCCCACCCGTGTTGCACTAGAAAGTGGAAATTTGTACCAAAATAATCCTTGTAATTTGCAAGAATTTGCAAGTCCATTCCCGAAATTTGCAAGTCACCCAGTCCGCCACAATCACCTGTCAAAATTCTGAACTTGGCCCACCCATTTTGCACTAGAAAGTCGAAATTTGTTTCGAAATATAGTTTGGTCACTAGCACTTCCGGCAAGGTTGCCGACTCCTGATATAGATAATAATCCATGAAAGCTTAAATAAATTAATAAAAAAAATACCAAGTTCAGAAATTTGACAGGTGATTATGGCGGACTGGGTGACTTGCAGATTTCGGGAATGGACTTGCAAATTACAAGGATTATTTTGGTACTGATTTCGACTTTCTAGTCCGACATGGGTGGGCTACATGAAGTTGAACCACCTACGTGTTTTTTTATGTTTCCCGTGGAAATAGTGACTTGCAAATTTCGGGAATGGGCTTGCAAATTACTTGCAAAATATTGGTATAGGTTTGAAGTCGGTACTGTTTAACGGGTGGGCTAACTTCATGAACCTCCTCGTACCGCCGTAATAGATGTACACGCATCAACAATTAATTAAACGTATATAAGTATAAAATATAAAGTCGGTGATTTCGTATTATATTCATTTCACCTCTCATAGTGTTCCCCCCCTCATCATAGAAAAAAACGTCTGAATTCAACACTGCTCCTTGGGCCGTGAGTATATACCGCTAAATATATTTGGGGGTGAAGCGGTGTCGTCATTACACGAGTTTTGAAAGAAGGGGGGCATGCTGCAGAGCCGTGAACGACGGGATCGGTGTATTATTGAAAATAAGGGGAAAAAGTGGTTTTTTTTTCTTTCGTTCCCGCCAAAAACGCTGTCTACAAGAAGGGGGAGCCAAATATACCTGCCGTTCAATTGAACATGGCACTTGGATAAAGATTTTATCGTTATCACTGTATGCATTTGAAAGCAACGCGATAAATCGTTGTGCATTCGATAAAACGCGATTCTGAGCGGAGCTTCGGTGTGTAATATTTTGGGTATATATATATATAAAAAAAGGTAACGAGCCGCGGGGTGTTGTGGATACCGCTTAAGTGAATTACTTGGATAAAGATTTTAGAGTTTTGTTTTTATTTTAAATTTGAAAGCGACGATAAGTCATTGCATTCGATAAAACGGTTCTGAACGGAGCTCACTTTTCTCGTAAATATAATCTAAAGTTAGGTATTTGGTGAAAATTTCAGGTTTCTATGACTATTAGTTTCGTAACTGCGAAGCAATAAACTCCAATCGATTAAGACGAAATTGCATTTTTACCGTTTTTTTAGTTATATTTTTAGGTGCGTTTGAGAAAATCGAAAAATGACCTCTCTAAAGTACCGACTAGATGCGAATTGCTGCCGGAAACAGAGTGTGTCCGAAGAGATCGGAGCACTCCTTCTGGTCGAAAATCTGTACACAGGATAGAAAAAATAGATTCATCGCTCCGCTCAGAATCTAAAACTAACCGTTTTTAGGAATAAAATAATACCTCAAAACCTGTATATTCGCTATAATAATAGTTTTTTTCCCTTAATATAAAGTTAAACGTGTTCGATGAATATTTCGGGTTTCTAATGTTTCTGTAACGTATTAGTTTCGAATAATTACGAGGGAAATAACGATAATCGATTTCGACGAAATCGCGTTTTTTAATCGTTTTTGCGTGGTTTTTCGGTAGTTTTTTTAGACGCTTTGTAGGGGCTGAATCGAAAAATGACCTCTCTAAAGTAGGCACCAGTCAGATGCAACAGGAAACAGACGTAAAAAACGGAGCACTATCCTTCCGGTGGAATTTTCGGATACAGACATAAGAAAAAAAATATTGTAAAACCATAATAGATTCCTCGCTCCGCCCAGAATCTAATGTATTTTTTCGAATCTCGAATTCGAATGTTTTCTTTTTTTATATATATATAACATTTATATATTCATTTTGTGATTAAGTGATGACGTTCAGGCGTACCGAATGTTTATGGAATATTAAAAAAACATAATAGTTCTTAAAAAACGAATCAAAGATATTTTTCCAAAAAAAATTATGCGACATAACGACTATATGTATTAGAAGAAGAAAAAATGGATTTTTCAAAATCCAAGATGGACGAATAATTTTAAAGAAAATAATTGGGCGATGGAATATGCTGATTAAAAGGATTGGAGGGATGACATCCCGTTATCATATCCACTTCGACCTGCACTGCGTAAACACTGCGAGCGGTTTCGACGTGCTAAACGTCGCTTGCACGGAATTAACTGTTGGAAATTCGTTGCAATCAAAAAAAAAAAACTACTCGGAAATTAATATCGAGAGGACTTTTCTACCCGTCTTCCCACCAAAAAAAAAAGAACAGATTGTACCCGTTATTCGTGTTTTGCGCGCATAAAAAAAACCGTTGTTGCCCCGAACCGGTGACGAAAATATTCCGAGTTAAACCGATTTTAATTACAACGACTACTGTATTAATCCTTTGCCAAGAGGTGTTCACGTACGAGTTTTTTACGACTCGTTGAAAGTTTAAATAATCGTCCGAGTCTATTACGTCCACGTCTCGGCGAACGCTTTGTACGATCACTGCGGCATCGACTCAAAAAAAATTTACCTCCACTATAGTAGCTACAAAAATTAATAGCGTATTATGTGTGTATAAGGAGACGATTTCTCCAGTTATTTTTTTTTTTTTTTACACGAAAAAACGACGATATTTCTCAAAAGCCAACAACGACAACGAATTTTTTTCGAATTTCTATTGAAGGGATTGAAAGCGGGCGTTTTCTCCTCTCTTCGTCTTATACACACACACACACGAAACCTAGCAAGGATTTTGAAAACGGATTTGCGTTCCTCGTGAATTTGACTCTGGAACGGCTTTCCCACTTTTTTTCACTTTTTTTTTTTTAACCTAAAACCTTTAAAAATTTCTTATTTAGCAATTATTTCGATTTTAAATTGGTTCAATTAATTTTTAAGGATAAAAAAAAAAATTGGAAATTTGGGAAAGTCGGTCTCGTGTAGACTTCACGGCGCATTCAAATCCGTTTTCAAATTGCTCGTCGCACCACTATAGATCGATCGGTATAGTTAGAAGTAGGAAACGTCTATTTTCAGTCCCCGAAAATGTCGATTTTGTAAATTCGTATAATTTTATAAGGACAGTACAATTCTGGGACATTTTAAATGGTAGTCCCTATGTACCTACCATCGATTTTGGTTAAGGTATAGCTATTTAACCGGTTTTCTTCCCCTATAGCATTTCATACGAGAGGGAAATTCGACGACGTTTTTTGGAGGTGCAGGGAAAGGATTCGAATGCCCCCGGTTTTACTGTGCCCGGTCCCCTTTTAGTTTTTTTCTTTTTTTGTCATACCTATATGGACGCGCAAACGACAACGATTCTACTATTGTATATTTTTTTAAAAAAAGAGGTCACAAAAAAAAAATACTTCTTTCAAATACATATTATGAGACGCCGCAGTATTACGGCGACGTGCTCGCGGATCGATATATAGGCCAAAGAAAGACTCGACGACAATACCGGCTGATGTTACGTGGTGGAAGGGTCAGGGGTAGTGAGCGGTAATCCGGTGTTGTATTTACTGTAATAATTTCAGCGTTTAACGCGCCAAAAATCACAATTCGTACTTATATTTACTACTATTAAATACGTTTAATGTCGTTTAATGCGCGTAATGAGTTAATGGTAAATATAAATAATTACCCAAACGAATCCCGTCCCCCCCCCGGTGAGTAGCGTGGTGGCTATTAATTATAAAATATATGTAGAACATCTCCCCCGGGGGTTTGAATTACATATTTTCATTCGAATCGCGCGATATAATAAATAATATAGTGTTTTGTCGGCCGCTATCTCATTAACGGGGTGATTTTCTTGTTTGTCGGCAATAATAATTTGACGTTTATTAATATATGATATTGTCATATTTTATGCATATGATATTGTTATCGAGCAACAGTGACGTTTATTGCCCACGCGTATGTGATTCAGACGATTTAGTAACGTTTAAATATAATAATATTATAGAAATAAAATTGGAATAAATTTGGGATTTCGTAAAATGTTGTAAAACGAAATTGTTTATTTTTATTATTGTCCACATTCGCCTAAAATTATGTATATAGTTTAATGCTTGTCCAACGTTGCCGCATCATACGAAGTGGCGTACAGTAAATTCGTCACAATTTCTGCGGACGTTTTCTAGTTCCCTGTAAACAATTAATTTTTCAAGTCTAAAAAAAACAAATGTTTAATAACAAATATAAAAAGTAAGTATATATATCGTTTTAACTATTTATTTTACTGTATTATAACGTTAATTAAATGTTTTAAACATTATTAAACTGGCGACTTTCAATACATTTTTTTTTTTAAATTGTAAAGTACTTAAACACATGCACTGTTATAGCCGTTCTTCTACAGCTCGTGCCTTATATTGCTTTTTAATGACTTCAGCGTTATTAAATTCTTCTGGAATTGACATTCTGTCGTATTATATGTATTAAATTTTTTTTTTTTATTATTGCTTCTGATTCGTCTGCAGACACTGAATTTTCGCTTAAAAGTGTTCTATTAAATATTCACCACTTCGAATCGCGTATATAAAGTTATACGTATTACAATAACTGTTTTTAATAGTTCTTACAAACTACGGAAATCAGTGGCGTATTTTCAATTTTTTTCTCGGGAGAGTTTAGCCGTTAAAATTGAGTTTAAAAAAAAAAGCGGCATTTGTTTTGGTACGCCCAACAATATACGATTATAGATATTTGTGTACAAATATATGTTTTAAAAAAAAAACATTAAAATTAACAGTTAAAGTTTTTGTGATATTTTTTTGGTTCTGGAGGAGGGGAAGTCATAACCCGGGACCCTCTTTGTAAACGCGTCATCACTGCCCGTGTATTTATACATTGGTTTGATAAATTTTGATTTTTGAAAACGGGTATACGAATTTTCGATTTTTTTTTAAAAAATTTAAAATATTAAAAGTGTGGCCGCGCAAAAGGTTTTGTACTACCATTTTTTTTTTTAATGTGGCGGCACAAGTGTTACGTTTGCACGGGCCAATATATAATAATATTATAATTGTATATAATAATAATAATAATAGTATATACGCGTAATATTCGTTTTAGTTTGAAAAAATGTAATCGCGATATTATATTACAAACCCACTGCTGCTGCAGTATAATAGTGCCTCGTAAATAAACACCGCCTGTTTTTTGTTTGTCGTCCTCCACGAGCAGGTCGATGTTGTTTGTTGTGCGTACATATTTTATTTTAATATTATATACAGTAGTTTCGTGTGTATAAATAAATCTCTAAAACACAAAATCGTACGCGATATTATATAATTTTTTTTTTTTTTAAATATACGATATAATCTACATACGTGTATGATAAATTATAAATAAAACGACGAGTATAAAAACACACGAGTATAATATACATATTATATTATATAATGTGTAGTAAATGAACGTGAAAATATTGCGCTATCGCACTCTGGTAATAATAATAATAATCTATACGGGGGGGAAAAAAACTCGAAATTATATTCGATTTATTATATTGCGTATATCGTACAAATATTTTTTATTCCATTCTGACAATTGAATTTTAATAGTTGTCGCATAAACCACAACCGTATTTCGATTTATTATTAAATCGATGATAGGATAAATGAAAAAAAAAACCGTTTTATTATAATTTTATTTAAAATATCGTTTTTCGTTTATAAACGTTTTCGTAACGAATAATACCGTTTAAAGGTCTTATATTATTATGTTTGTGTGCGTATCGTTTTTGAGAATTTCATATTTCGTGATGGGGGGTTAGTTTTTTTGTCAAATGTCATTTTTTCCCTGCGATTAAGTGGCCGCCACACCAAAAGTAAAACGTATTCAACGCTCCATAGATGGCGTTGCTCTCCGTAATTAATTGGCTGCGGCAATTCGTAACCACGCCCATTGTCGCGTGAAATGGGGCCTCGTGACAGTTATTATTCGACGGCGCATTTTATTATATCGTGAACGGTCGTGCTGTACACGCGTTGTAATGGAATTTACGTATATTTAAATAATACATGACGATAAAACGTATCGTTATTGTCGTTCTCCTATACGGAAAACTCCACTCGTTGTCCTATAGAAGAACGACAAACACTTCTTCTTCTTCTTCTTCTCTTAGCTTAACGGTCCCTGTAGGACCTGAGCTGTCACACGCAATTCTTTCCATCTTTCCCTATCAAATGCCAGGTTTACTGTCACATTTCTTCCCAACATTTTGATGTCTTTCTCTGGAAATCGCTCGGACGGAAGTGCCGAGAGTCTAAAATGCACGTATAAGTAGAGGTGTTGCAAACCCTTAACACAAACAATAATAGTCTATAAAAATGAAAAGAAATCAAGAAAACAATTCAAATTGAATGATTGGTGAAAATTTGACCCGAAATACAATTCAGAGTTTTTTAAATGAAATTTTATAAAATGCGTTAAAAGAATGTAACACGTATTTATTGAAGTTCATTCTGAGGGATGAGATTCCGAGCGGGGCTTCGGTGTCGAATGCTCTTTGTCAAGAAATTGCCTAATATAATAATTACTATTATTTATTGTTGTTTTCGTATGTGTATCGCGCGTAGTTGATAGATTAAGACGATTTTAATTACAAAAAAATTCCGTGATATTTAATATTCGAATTCTTTTGTTTCTTCGTACTCCAGAGAAATAACGTGTGGCTACGTATACTGCTGCAATTGACTGCTAGTGTAAAAAAAACATTAAAAATACACAGAATTGAGAGAGAGGGCGCAGGGGGACGGAACTTTTCTTCAATTTTTTTCATATTTTGAGAGTACCCTTTAAATTATTTTCAATATAACGAGGGGACAGAACGTGTTATTTTTTAAAAATAATATTGAAATTTTAGTTTTGTAAATTCGCATTGAATATAAAATCGCAGTTACCAACAGTTGTGTTATTTAAAATTAATTAAGTGCCAAATTAGAGTATACATTTTTATATAATAATCATTAATTTTTATACGTTAACAAATGACGAGTTTTAGAAAAATATATTCATTGTAATTTTTGGCCTATATTATATATTGTAATGCTTTGATGAAAACGAACAATACCCTCCACAAACCAGGTTGTATTTAATCATTGTAAAGGATGCTAATTTTTTTTTTTAAAGTCTTGGAGCCCCCTTTCTCTTATTTGTCCAATTCGAGCACTGAAATTACACCAAAATATAATTGCTATAATAGTGAATTCGTATATTTCACGGTTTTAAAAAAATAATAAAATTGCAGCATTTTATACGTGTGGAAAATTAAAAAAAAAATGCGCACATTAACGTTTGAAATAATGCCAAAAATACAAACTCCGTACAAAAAAATTTTTTTTTTTAGATTCGAACTTGCTGAGTCATATACTGCAGAACGGTGGTCGGAACAACGCGCGTATTCCCAGCCGAGTTTTGTCACAAATTGTGTAGATCGAAAACATTGCGGAAATTATCGCGCTTAAATTTTAGACGAATTTTTTTTTTTAAGAAAATTGGCCGAAAAACCCTTTTTTTCGAGTGTTTCGCGACGTAGTTCCTTTTTTCCCATAACTATAATATAAAATACGCGTTCGAATTCCAACGCAGTAACTTATTATAATATACCGTTTGTTTAAATTATTTCGTTTGCACGTTCAATACCTGACGGGCTGATCTTTGAACTGCGCGCGCGCGACGGCGTTTTGATTCGAATTCATGAGTTTCGTTACATACTCGTTACCAAATTTCAAAAAAAAAAAATATATATATACATATTTTCGATCAAGTCTTTGTGGAAATATCGTCTGACAAAAAAAAATTGGTTATAATTTTTAAGGAAAACACAAAAATAAAATCTTAAAACAATTAAAACCTATACATAACCGCGCAATTTTATATACCTCAAATTGTCCTATTAGCGTCCTGCAGGATTCTATAGCAATACGCGTATAGGAGAATTATTATTCAGAAAGTTCATTACTATTTATTATGGTCAATGCGTTTTACAGTAATGGAAATTCAGTTGTGATTAGTATTTGTCAGTATATTCACGGTCGTGTTCGTGGTCAAATTTACTTACGGCGTTTATCCTTAGTAAATATATAGAAGTATATAGAAACGGCTTGTATCGCTAAGCAATAACATAAAAGTAATTATTATTCGTGTAATAAGCGAATAACACTTTTAAATTATTATTTCATTGCATTCCTCGTCAAAAAAAAAAACTGTAAAGGCGGTTACGTTGTATACCAAATCAAATAGACTAACAAAACTAATATATTGGTTTTTACGCCAGTTTTGCTTTATAGTATAGGGCAGAATAAAAGTGTATTTTTTTTTTAAACGCGTTTTTTTACATTAAAAAAAAGATATATTTAGTAAATCGAAATCCACATATCCCGCGTAATCACATCGCATCGGTACTGTAGGACAGACGCGAATCGGTTATGAAAATCTAGTTTGAATTATGCAAAGGAGTTTATGTGCATATTATTATAGTAGTGAGTTTATATGACGCTGAATTTATATATTCGATTTTTGTCTTTGTGCGCGACATATATAAGTAATTAAAAATAAACTCGACCGCTACATTTTTATTGTAATAATTTTTCTTTTTTTTTATCGCGAAAAATCGTTAAAATTATAATAACAGTGGGGGGAAAAAAGTACGCGTATTACAATATATTGCTCGCGCGCGTGTTCTTCTGTTTATGCCAAAACATTCGTTTTGGACGACGCTTTTTCGAAGGTCTTGATAAATTGAACTATATCGTATACTTATGAAAATGTCACGTGTGATGTGGACGGCGACGAGAAGAGACGATGAGTGACCGAATACAAAAAAGGCGTTTTTCTCCATAAAAAAAAAAAAAATTGTGTTTTAAATAGTATAACGCGCTTTTTTATATATATATACGTGATCCGCGATGATCTATATATATGTATCGAATAATAATAATCGTTTCGTTCGACGTTTTTTTTTTGGAACGGTACAGCAACGTATACTTGTATACCGCCGCCGACCTTCGAGAGATGTAAAAAAAAAGTATTATTTATAACTGCGTTTCGTATTTAACGCGAAATTAAAAAGTGTCGTTATTATATGTATCGCGTTTGTTGATATTCGGGCGCGCTTATAGTAATTTTTTTTATTTTTTTACACCATCTCGTGTTCGGTCGTGAAATATTATCGGCGAGACACCTTCTGTCTAATAATATTATATTGTTATATACATACGTGCGCGTATATGGCGTGCAATATATGTGTATTGCACTGCAGTACATATATATATGCTGCCACGAAGTTTTTTTGTTTTTTTTCTTTTGGAGAAAATCAATTATAATAATTTTTGAAAAATAAATAAATAAAAACGAATATAAATCCGCAATTTTTCGATACTTCTTCTTCTTCTTCTTCTTCTTTGGGGTTTGTCGGCCATTAAGACCATCCCGTCACACATCCAATTCTCCAGCCATCCCTATCCAGCGCTCGTACTTTCCAATCAGGTCCTCCATTCAGTGCCTCCACGTCTTTTTTTATCATATCTTCCCACCTCAACCGAGGTCTCCCCAGTGGTCTTTTACCAACTGGGTTCTCGTCCGTGGTCATTCTTATTATGTTGTTCTGGTTTCGCATAACGTGTCCAGCCCACTGAAGTCTTCGGTTTCTAATTGCGTTCACTATGTTTTCTTTTCTGAATAGACTTTCCAGTTCGATACAGAAAAAAGAAAATTTGACTTCCAGGCGCGTCCTTAAAAGGGCAGGGGCGGCGAAGGGGCGTTCGCCTCCCATCCCATAACAATTTTTAATGTATAAAATTACTTAAAATCTATATTAATAAATTACCTTTTTACGTAAGCTTATTTGTAACGTAGTCGCATTATAAAAAAAATTAATCAAGTTCACCCAAACTTTTGAAAAATATACGCATAGGGTAATTATTGATTTAAAAATAGGTTCCCCCCTAGAAAACTGTCTAGGGACGCCCCGCTGTTGACTTCGCGCATATTATATTAGGAAGTAAGTATATACAGAGTGCAGTAACGGAACGCGCAAACGCTGCTCTGTATAACTTCTATAGGCAATATTGTTTTATAAATAATATAAATACAAAATTGTTAGTATTTAAAAAAAAAAAATTATAACCAGAAAATATACGTTTAATTTGTTTAAAATGAATACCTACTATTTTTTCTACGATAATTACAAAACTGAACGATAATATAACATATTATATTACATATAGTATATTTATAGTCCATTATATAAACTTTCAAACGACTTATAAAAAATAAAAAACAAACGAATATTTAAAAAAAAAAAAGTTTTTATCTCCGATTTTTAAATATTTTTCCCCGCAAAATATAGTCGTTTAGCAGTTGTTGCCGTTACTATATACACTATGTATGTAATGTATGTATTTAAAATAGGTAAAAATGGGTAAAAAAAAAAGTAAGTTTAAAATTATTATTAAAATATTTGGCTAAAGTGAAATTTAAATTATAAATATATGAATTGTGAAAAAATTAGCAGAAAGACGCGTGAAAGTATATATAAAAAAAAAGTCTCGTTCAAAAAACACTTGTAAGAACGTGGATGCGAGAGCCTCCGTCAACCGACACCGCATAATTTTCATAATATATATAACCATAAATAATTATTTTTATTAAAAAAAAATATACTTGTTTAAATATATCCAATGTCCGTGGGAACATATAGGATTAGGTATATGAAACGTGTTATATAAATCTTCAAATCAATATCGTTTTCGCTCTGATAGCAATAAATGCAGTAAAACGACTTTTTTTAAATCATTTTTTTTTCGTGCGATTATAGATTATAAACGCATGAAGTCACTTGTGTTTCGTTAAAAAAAACTCGAATAAGGACGCCGAAATACATTTTTTTTTTTTTTAAAGAAAGGGGGCTAATCCGTCTCCTCGCGGCGTACAGGACCGGATAGAAGCCTATAATATATGGACTAAACAAGCTTAATTAAGCCCTTCATTTTTTGTCTGCCTCGAAATTTGTTTGTCGATGCACATTATTTTATGTACTATAAAAGACTTAAATATAATAGAAAGTTTTCCTAACTAAGACTCTATATAATATATATGATATGCAAGTCACAATAAACTGCAGTAGTAGTAGCGGAAAACGATCATTTTCGTTTCTTCGAAGATCAGAAGATGTTTACCGCAAGAACACACGCCGAGTGTTGAAAGCGTATATAATCAAAACACTAGATTTTGTGTTTTACACGATTTCGGATCTATCATAGAATAAAAAAAAACGATGTTTTTAAGCGCGTTTATAGTATAATTTTTTTATTTTGCACTTAATTATATGACGACGCAAAGTAAAACGTTTTTTTTTGATTTTATACGCGAATAACGTTTAATTTTCTATGCTGTATCTATATGTATATGGTATTTACGTTTTTTTTTGTCGGACATTGGAAAAAAAAAGGAACTTATTTTTAAACGTCTAGTTTCGCTGTTAATTCGCGTGAACCATACTGTCCCGTGTCATCACCGTTTCAAGCACTCCGGTTGCAGTATAGAATAAACAGAAATATTCGCGTCGAAAATAATAATTTTTTTCTATCGTCGTTATGTTACGTGCAGCTTACTTACACGCGAAAGTTCTTTTATAGTATTTAAAAAAAATTTTTTTTTTTTGTAACTCTAATACGGTTTCGCAATATTACACGACGCCGACTGCACCGCCGCCGCCTCGGATTATTTAAAATAGTTCAGTCGATCGGTGTTCGAACAGTATTTTTTTTATGGCTAGAGTTAAATTTGCCGTGCACAAATCAAGGTCGTCACTATAGCAGAAACGTATATTATATTGTTATAACGTGTAAAGTATATTGCACACGCGCGCGCGTTTGTAGGTAGGTGCAAATTTTTTTTTCATATTTCTATACAAAAAAATTATGTTTGTATATACTGGGGTTGACTGCGTATACTATATATTTAATATTTTATATACTAAACTATATACGCGTCGACGTTAAATGAATTCCATTTTTTCCCCATACACACGATATTACTTATGAGTTATAACGCAATATGTTTGAAAACTGAGAAGTATATATAACGATAGTGCGTATAGTATATATATATATTTTTTTATTACTATTATAAAAGAAGTTTTGTAGTGGTGTGCGGTGTACATTAAACTTCAACGATTACATATTAAATGACCTTATACCTAATACTAATTTACGAGTACTACAAATTAAATTCATAATATGTGTATAACACACAAGTATACAGATCTTAAAACTAATAAACATCACACGTAAAATACAGTTTTAACATATAATATAAAGTTGAACTAAAAAAATTACATAAAAATTAATGAAGTTAGACAAGAAAAAAACCAGGTGTTAGTCACTGAACTCAGTACATGGAACGCGCGTTCTGTACTACTTCTTTTAAATGAAAAATGGACCCCTATATATAGCGAGCCGCCATATACATTACGTTTCTATTTTCCTGTTTTTGTTACCAACTTCTTTATGTTAAAATCATCGATTTTGGTGCTAACATTGATACTATAAGCACGTCGTTTTGTGTCCTGTTATCATGAAAGTAAATAATAAAATACGATAAATATCATGGAAAAAACTGTATTTCATCGTATTCTCCATGAATTTTATACCTTATAGAATGCATATGGCGGCCTCATATCTGGGGTCATATTTTGCAGATTAATATACGCGCTCCGCGTGTATTGAGTTCAGTGGTGTTCGTATATTATACTGAAAATCAACTTTGTAACTCTAATCGTTACTGTATACATATACACAAGGCTGCAGGGCATTAAAAAAATTATAAAAATTATAATTTATTACTAGGTATATATTGGATTAATATGTATTATATAACTATTATAACTCGAATAGTTTAAAAAAAAAAAATCGATTTTTCTTTTTTCTCGCGTTGGCGACTCTGACGCTTAGAATATATATATATATATATTTTTTTTTTTGAAAATATTTGGAACGTTAAACAGAAGTTTATCATCGTTTTAAATTGACATTTAAAGTCTAAATAATACATATTATATGTATTGTATAGTATGTGCTGCAGCAGTGTAGATGGGCGTGCGCGCGTAGAATTATCCGAGATAAAAACATAATATATTTCAATTTCGACGAGTGCTATATAATAATAATAATAATAATAATTGGTTATATAAATAATATTTATTATAATGTACGAGCGCAAAATAAATACGTCACACTCGCATATATTTTCTGCGCGGTTATATTATTACTGTATATTATACACTAATCGCGGTTTACGCGTTATATAAAACGATAATTTTCCACTCGGCATTCGTAGTTTCTCCTCCCGTTTCCTCTCGTATTCGAATACTTTATATATAATATATTATGTGCTGATGAATATTACGTGCCCGCGATATTGTACTTAAATTTTTAGCTCTCAAAAAAAAAAATAGTAACGATAATTTCCCCAAAAAAAAAAAAAATTTCCTCAAGGAAGACGCCTACTCCGTGACAATATTTTCGGCCTGCACCCTCGTGTATTCGTATTTCGTGCTCACACGTATCATAATAATAACGCTGAGAATAATTTATACTACACGAATCATTATGTATATATGTATATGTACAGTTGATTAATTATATTTATGGTAAAATCAATCAAAACGAAATTGCGTTCGACAGTCGAACAACGCAGATTAGAAAGTGTGTATAATACGCTGCGATGGTTATAGGTATATATATATATATACGCGTATATAAAAATGTGAAAAAGGCATAAATTGATTACGATGTAACCATTAATCAATTCGCTTATATATATTGACTATCGTGATTTATATTAAAAGGAAATTTAATTTTCAAACGAATATTATATAGCGAGAAGTTTTGAAATTATCGTTAAAGCGTTGTTTACAATAATAAAGTATTTTATACGTTTTAGCGGTATAATGATTTTCGTCCGAAAGTATAATATATAAGTGACAATGCGAGGTATACATACAACGGAATTACGCCCACGGTTTTTTCCCTCCCAAAAAAATTGTTTATTTTACTAATTAAAATAAACGTACGAAAAACGTATACGCGAGTTGATGATACCTCGGAAATTTTAAAAGCCCGCCATACGCGTCCTAAGAAATACTGCTTTTTAGTCACTGCGCTAATAAGCTATACTGTATGGTTTCCGTAAAATTCAAATAACATTATGCAAACGTAAAACTTGACCTAGAAACAGCACAGTCCTAAGGTTTTGCGAGGCTCGTATTGACTCGCAATACGTATTTGAAACTATATTATTTCTCATTGTAGTGTATATGAGAACAGCAGATTTTTTTTTTTAAACATTTCCTTTGGTTTATTTATGCGACAGCCTATATACTAATAAATTGTCTTTCTAAAAAAGGGGGGTTTTGTAACTTCAATTTTTTTTTTTGAACCGCGATTCAATGGCTCGCCCTCCAATTTTTTTTTTTTTTTAAGATTTTTAAACCAAAAACAAAATAGTTTTATTTTCTACGGTTACAGCCCATTAGACGTTAAATATCCTTTTAAAAATAGACCCAAATTAAAATCAATTATACCGCCGCATCATGTACGATCTGAACATCGTCTGCATCGAATATTGAAACAATAAATTAAAATTTAATTTAAAAAAAATAAATACGCGTCGGCGGTGTATTACGTCAATTCGTGTTGAACGGCCACAATTCGCACGTTTCACACATTTCGCTGTATTCGTAGACACAATGCGACGATCGTACTGAAAATGTACGCTTTTTTCCTTCGCGTTTTATGTGTATACACACAACGCGGTGATTTTATAGTGATTAAGTTTATACACCTACAGTACGCTGCTTTTGCCGAATAAAAATCGTTATCCCGACCAAAACGTATAAATTATATAGGAAATTTTGGTTTTATCATCTCCCACGCGCGTGCGAGTCTTACACTTTATCGTAGCTAACTCCGTATCTGTTTGTCTGCGCATACTGTGGTCTTCCTCAGACCACGTTATTAACGACTGTATCACCGAACTCGGTAATACACGGAACGCATTCTGTATAAATTCTCGTATACGAAATATGAACCCCTATAGTGAGCCGCCCCCTACGCATTCCGTTTCTGTCTTTCCGTTTTTGTTACCGACTTCATTATGTAAAAATAACCTATTTTGATGCTAACGTCGACACTGCGTGAGCACGTCGTTTTGTGTCCTGTTATCTCAAAGTAAATAATAAAACACGATAAATATCATGGAAAAAATTATATTTCATCGTATCCTCCATGACTTTTGTATCTTATAGAACGCGTATGGCGGCCTTCTGTCTGGGGTCATATTTTGTTTGATACACGCGTTCCGTGTATTGAGTTCAGTGGACTGTACACTGTTCTTTCACCGTCGCCCTCCCTGTCAAAAATTGATAACTCAACAATTTCGTCGCATTATTAATTAATAATATTATCTGTCGTACGCGATCGATATGATCGTTTCACTCGAGACGGTCAAGTGGAACCGTGCAGCGAGTGAGAAATGAAAAAAAAAACGTTCCTCTCTCTTTTGACTCTTTTTTTATATATATATTTTATATAGAATTATAAACTATAGAATACCGTGTTGTAATATTTTAAGTAAAATTACTCGATTATACTATATATAATATATAGTTTTAAAATTTCAAAGCGTACAATTCTTGAACAATTAAACGAAATATCTATAATGTAATTTTGTTATTTTTATAAGAATTAATTAAAGAATAAAATATAATAATGTGATAAGTTTTAGTAGAACTTTTTGTGAAAAGTCTTACACGTTTGATTTTCACTGCGTGCCCTGCACAAGGGCGGATACAAGGGGGGCAATGGGGGCAATTGCCCCCCCGTTCACAAAAAAGTATCATATATTTCATTTGTAATTTTTTTTTTTTTTTTAAATAGATGATGACCTTTTTTTAGTTGATAACTAACAAATTGCCCCCCGTTTAGGACCACTGTATCCGCCCTTGGCCCTGCAGAAGCTCAGTATTCTTTAAATCCGGCCCCGGTGTCGTTTCTCTAGAAAATATTATATTATTATTCATTACCCGAACTTTTAATGGACATTTTATTATTTCTGTTGTTATATCGAGCAGAGCGAGCGACAAACGGGGTCGGGCCGTGCAAAAAAAAAAAAAAAATCGCCAAAAAGAAAGAGAGAAAATAAAAAACATATATGTATATCGTCTTCCGTGTAAAAATAGAGTCGTGACCGCAAATTCGTTTATACTATGTCGGCGGCGGCGGCGGTTTACTGTTATATTTCGCGCGGTCTCGAAAGTATATCGCGCGCAATGAGTATACCCACAAATAATAAAATGCGCCGAAGTACCGTTTTAAAAATTGTTTTTTTTGCTGTTTATCGTTAGATATAATCTATTCTCAAAACGTGTAAACTGTCCAATCGTTTAACAGTTTTTTTAGTCTCCGGTCGAATTTTTTTTTTTATATATAAACGTGTAAAATTGTGGAGCGAAAGTTTTCAATTTTGAGGCTCGAAAACGTTTTTTTTTAAATTGTAAAAAGTCAAAATCACTTCCTTTGTCGAAATATATAACGCGTTTCACGTTCACTTAACTCGAAGTGACGACAGTTCTAATATAATCTTGTCGGATGGGGCCAGTTCATATATTATAATAAACGATTCTGAAATAATAATTGCAGTATATACATACTTTTTAGGCGTCAACAGTTTGGAAATCTTCGAAAAACGTCCGCACAGGAATAAAAGAACTTCCTCTCAAACACACTTATTTAAATCTTTCAAAGTATATATAATTTATATTAATATTAATATTGTCGGATTTCCTGGTGTCGACTAGTGCGCGGCACTAAAGATATAACACCATCGAACCAAGGGCTTAATTACGGTGGGGGATGGATCCCCTCCCGTGATGGGCTTTCTTTTTTACATAAGACATATTATCTTATGTACAAAAAATGTAATAAGAAATTATAATAATAAAAAAAAAACAATAAAAATAATATTTTTTTTTTTTACGTTAACAAAATTCGTTAGTATTTATCGTATAATTAATAATATTCCTCGGTTTATTAACCGGTAACTATCAACTGGGTATGGTGCGTTAGATCACCGAAGAAAAGTTTACCCATATTCAGGTGTAGAAACAGATGAAATACTCTCATTAAAATTAACTAAGAACGAAGGAAATTAGAAATTTTTTTTTATATATATAAAATATGTTGTTTCTATTAAAGAAAATAATACGAATACCAATCACTTTAACATTGATTTTGGAAGGGCTTTTACAATAATTATGGGTTATCAAATGATACATTTTATATTCCCTCTCGTATAACGATCGTAATTACGCCATTGCATCGAACACCATCGTGTCGACTGTCGAGCATTCCAAAAACGATTATTTTCTTCTAAAAATTGATACATTATGCATTGAAATCGTATGTGTAATTTATAACGCTGTTGAACGGCAAAACATATAAATTAATCATCATATTTCGAGTACCGTTTTGGTTTTCGTGCACTTGGAAGTTATACAAAAAACAATATATATAAATTAACACATACGTCCGTGTTCACGGTCGCTGTTTTTTTCGGCGTTATTTTTTTGTCTGTTGTTATTATTCTCCCTGCTCTTCGTCATAATAATGATTTCATATGTATATGTACTTGTGGCCCACGCGCGTAAAAGTTTTGTTTACAAAACATTTTTTTTTCACTCTTTATATTATATAGTCGACGTGTTCCTACATCATCACGTGTCGGGCCGCAACGCGTTAATAAAATATTATTTTTAAAACTTTGTACGTACAATTATAATTTATAGGACGATTTGCAGAAACGATACGGATATAACATTATTAAATCGTAGAAAACCTGCAGTCCGATGGAAGAAAAAAAGGAAATAATGCGATAGAAACATATAGATAATAAAAATACGGATGGGTCATTACATCTTGTCTTATTTCGGTTATTTTATAAGAATTATGTGGGGTTGTTTATTCTTTCTTCCATTTTAAGTTACTGTTTCTTCCATGCCTAAAATGTCACAATGTGATAATAAATAATAAACACTTTTGTATGGGCGGGATCGATCTAAATAAGTAAGTATATGAGTAGTCAAGTCATGTATTCCAGTCATCAGGGAGGACTTCGGCAATGTTACATATATTTTTATATATGTAATATCAAAATTTGAAAATAACTGTTATCACCATAGATAATAAATATAATAATTTCATTACATAACCTTGAAATATACCCCATGCGAGAAAGAGAACCATTCTAATAGTGACTTCTCTTTCCTTTGAAATGGACCCCGTGCACATTCAATATAGGAGTGGCCTATCCGTATATTTATTATTTGTGAATAGAAAGGATGACTGCAGGGAGAATATATTATATGCATTAATTAGAGCACAGAGACGTTTGTGATACGTCGTGCCATTTTAAAGGAGAACGCGTCGAAAAACCGCGGGCGTGTAAGGTAAATCGTTTCAGAGGTGTGGAGAGTGGAAAAAGAGTATAATTAAACCGTTATATTTAAAGAAATATCGGATAGAAGTATAGATGATAGTGTGGTCGACGACAACACTAATATCCTTGAGGCAGGGGTTATTATTATTTTTTTAATTGTTTTTACTACTGCACATCGTATAATATCAATAAAAGGGGTCATATAGACGTAAATGAGAGGGAGCTTATTAGCCCGCCTCTCCAGAACTCCGGTAGCCTTAATATTTTTCGTATGGTAATATATATTATGGCATATAAACAATAATCATTGTTATAATTGCTTTTCTGTGAAAATATGAAACTAACCGCTTAGCTGCGGCTTCCAAAACGACAATAACACACCCACGAATTTGCTACTGCACGCTTGTATTTTGTTATACTACACAATTGTTGCGCTATTACACACAAAAATAGTCCCTGCCTTGAGGTGACGACGTATTTTAGCCCGTTATTGCGTGTAAGCTATTAAAAATTCTAGTCAATCGATTATTCCAAGCCACGTTTACAAATATTTATTAGTAAGTTTTTCTATACGATTCTCGTTTATTTGAATTGCGCGGGATTTTTTTTTTTATTAAACGTCCGAGAGCCAATTGCTGTTTTTTTTTATAAACGAACGTTTTCCGTAAATATACTCATCTGTAAATAAAATAAAACACATTTTGGAATAACTACGTATAATTTTTTTTTTCTCTTTTTGTTTGGCAACTCGAAGGAATAATTGAATCGGTCATTTCAAAAACAACATAAGTCAAATAAGTTTTATATTATTTTAGTGAAATATAGTCAAAGATAGACAATTTAAAACCACAAATTATGAATGTAATAAACCTTGAAAATAAATGTGTAAAGAGGTAAAAGTACAAAAAAAGTTAAATTTCTGGAGTTATGAAGTTATATTTGTGGTTTGTATAAAATTTCAATTTGATGACTTATGTTGTTTTTGAAATGACCGATTCAATTATAAAAAAAATGTATACATAGACGTGTATATATAAATGTGCAATCAAGCCAAAGAGTATTGTGCAAAAATAAAGAAAAAATATAAATAGTAGTTGTATTGAATGTGTTTATTTACTACCGGTTTGGACAAAAAAGTCGTCATTAGGTGATTAAGCAAAAAGAAAAAAATACAACAACCGAACAATAAATGAATACGATGCGTAGAGAAAATTATGAATATTAAAATAAAAAAAAGACATGAAATCAAAAAAAAAAAAACTGCGAAGAAATCGGTAAAATAATATTAATTACTGTTATTATTTTTTATTAATTATTATATTTCTTTTATTAAAAGAATGATTGTGTAACAATGAGTAGCGTATGCCTATGTACGGTGTTAAAAATAATAATTTAATTAAATATATATATATATGTAAATACAGAAACCTAACCTCTAATGACCGTTGTTAACATGCCGATGCCCGACGATACTTATTTTACATCGGTTTATAACAGTAATGAAGCGATGACAAATGCGAACATTTTCGAACGTGCGAAATGTGTAAAATTTCATTGAAATAGGATTCAAGGCGGTCGTTATTATCTAGTAGTATAGTAGTAGTTAACCGTGGACTCGACTTTCGGACACGGATTCTGTTTCATTACTGTTATAAATGGCCGCTGTCGTGACAAACGAATATTTTTCTAATAATAATTTTCAACAGCGAAAATGCGATTCGCGCGCGGACATTTGTGAAAAAAAAAAATCGATTATGCGCGGCGCGTTATTGATTTTATTTATTTATTTTTTGTATACGCTTACCTATATTATAATTTACAATAATCGATCGGCGGAAAATGAGCCGTTCGGGTGTTGTCCTCGAAAACGAGATGTGACGAGGCAAATTAAAAACCACCCGGCGGCATTAAGTATCCCGTTACTATAACGCTAACAAAAAAATAAAATATATCGAATCCCGGCGAAAAAGGACCGACTAAAAATAGTCTCGATCGTTTTATACCGAAACGTATTAAATAACGATTTTTTTCTCCGGATATGTGTGTAATTTTCCGGCACTTTTTCCTAATGCGTTTGAAAAAAAAAAAACTACTACTGCAGAGAAAATCGAAAAAAGTGTGTCAAATAACAATAATATAGGGTATTTGTTGACGGGAAAAAAAATAATAATAACGTGTAAAAATCGGATCTGCGCTCTTCTCCTCCTACGCGAAAAATTATTAACAAAAAAAAAAACTAAAAAAAATTCGCGTCGTTACAAAACGCGTTACGTTCTTCGCTAGAAATCTGTGTAATACATAACAATATTGTAATACACAAAAAAAAAAAAGTGTTTTCTAATTTTTATAGCATATATGATAATTTAATAAATAATTGTTTGTGCGTGAAATCGAAACGGTTTTTATGGTTTTGTAAATATACGAGTACGTACGAGCGTGGACAAAAAAAAATCTACGGAATTCGCGCTTTTATGCGTATACAAAAATTATGTATATATTATTATTATATCGTAGTAATCGCCGCAGGAATTTTTTTGTGGGAGAGACGGTGTGTATTTTACCTACGACATGTCGCTGTTCTTTTAAACGCGTTTTCTTATAGGAACATTTTTTTATTTTATTTAGATCCGAGTAGAAATCTACACCGTATATTTGCATTTTTTGAAAACCCCACGCTATAATATAATAATATATTTCATATAACTTGACCGTCGCGTCGTATGATATTGCAACATGTGACAGCGGTTATCGTAAAACTTTGCAGTCGGCCCGAGTATGTCGGAACTCTATACAGTTATCGAACGATTCGAGAACGAAAACAAAAAATATATATACATATATATTAAAATTTATATTAAAAACGCAACGTTTTAACCGTGTTTAAGTATATTTTTGTGTCGCGTTCAGTGTGGTGTGTGTGTGTGTGTGTGACGTTTTAATCGGTTTATCGTTCGTGCTGCGCCACAATATAATCGTTTACGTTTGAAAGCTCGTATTGTTACACGGGACGGTATTGAGCAAGGTCCGGGATATTCAACCTTTTCTGCGCAAAGACCATAATTAATTTCCAGTGCGGCTTTTTCGGGTTTGAAATGTACTTTTAATTCGTGACTTTCGTGTGCTGTGTATATTTCCAACGAAAACGCGAACCTCTAATAAGTTGAATCCGCGTTACGTCGTACGCAGTATGGCGAGTTTTAATTTCACAAAATCGGTATTTACGATTCAAACGCCTGCAAACGTTCTGCTAAATTCAGAAGAAATAATAAGTGTGCAGCCAGCACGGGCGGAACGCGGACGGTCTGCAGTTTTTCATTTGGCCTGGTGTAAAACCATTTTTTTTTCAAACCAGTTCGTTTCGTTTTATAATTTATACCAGTACTCAAAGAATTTAACAACATTGTTTTAGAAATTAATGACAAATATTTTTGCAATATTAGAGAGAAAGAGAAACAGAGAACATTTTTTTTTTTTTTTACGTAGTACGTGCGTGGTGGGCGGTTCGGATGAACGACAGCCTCCCGGCCTGGATTTAGTTCCCACCAGTAGAGGTCGTAAAAGGGGGCGATAGGTGGATCGCTCCTCGTGGGATTTGATATTTTTAAATTTAGTATATCTCTGACGTAACGGCATTGACTTGTGTCGTGTAAGTTGGTCCAATCATGTTATTGTTATGCTCCATTTTCGTCCGCCCCTCCTCCCCATTGAACATCATGTATAAGGCTGGAATTAGTGCTGGACCGACGATCAACGCGTACGGTACGCGCTGATGATCGTCGGTCGTTATCGAGCGTTTATTGCTTAGCTGACGACAACTCGGTCGGTCGTGTGCAGTGTAAACGAGTAAACGTTAAATAAATAGTAAACGTGCGAAATAAACGAGCAAACGTGTAAACGAGTGTACAACGAAGAAAGATGAATCCTTACGTTCGTTTCATTTCATTGAAATACTCGAAATAATATTGTTATTAATAATAATAATAAAAAAAAATTAATAATAATAAAGATTGCGTACGCGCGTACGAACGGTCGCTCGGTCAGCGTCAAACTAAACACACCCGCATATACCGACATAGCGCGTCAGCCGACCGTAATAAAACGGGAAAAGAAAGTAGTCACCAGATATACGTCATAGAGGGCGTGGCAGTAAGGCGCGTATAAATAGCGGTCCGAGACCGTCGGACCGCTCAGTGTAGTCACGGCGGTCAGACGTAAACGATGTAATTCGCGTCTAATTGCTGTGTGTATGTGTCGAGACTGACCGTTATTTATATGCATCATATTCTACCACGCCCTCTATGTTGTGTCGTATTCCTTTTCTACATCTGCATTTCGTCTCGGTACGTTATTAGATCTTTCTTCTTGGTTGTTACTCGTCGATATGGATATTATCATTGGCAGGTAGGGTTGGCTCCGTTTTCGCCGAACGAAAACGAACATCACGTATAACCGCCTCTGACAGCCTGCAGCGGCGTAACAAGCGGAGATGGTACTCGCACCGATCGGGGCACCAGCTGAGCCGTCTGATGCGTTTGCACGGAATAGAATAGTTTATTTTTAAGGCCCCATATAATATGTGTTGTAGTTGCGCGCGAATCGATTGAAAATAATAAGCAGTGCTCGGATTCTGTAGCATTTGCTAATTGTTATAGAATACATATGTTAATGGTAGAGTGAGCTATAAATTTGTTTTATGCATCAAAGGTTCTAAATATGCAATTTTGGATTGTATATTTTTAGTGCTGTTTTCCCAGTTTTGGGGCTATTTTTTGCTAATATACATTGATCGTGACTTATTTCGTGGTTTTTATATAAATCTCGTTTGTTGAATTGAATGAAAATAAGGGGGAAATGTTACGTCGGTTAAGTAAAACGATTAGAAAAAATATTTCCGTTTTATAAGATATCTCATAATACAGTCTGTTTTTAGATGATATCCTGGAGTAGTAGTGGCCCGTCGATCAATTAAAAATGTATGACTCTACTCATCAGTAGTCGTATACCCTCGATATGGTCATCCCTCATTAAGTATATATTTATATGTTTTTGCCCGCAATTTTCTTTCGATATTTTAGTCCTTTATTTTTTATAAAGGACTGCGCGTAATCGACGCTTTGCGCAGATGTATAGTAGCGTGCGTTGTTTAAACTCGCTGCTTTTGGTGAAAACATTTTTTTTTAAAACGTTCGAATAACGCGATACGTTTTTAGCGGCGCATTAATTCGATCCTATATAATATGTATGTATATTACATTCTTCGATTGATTTCCATCGCACAAAACTAAAATATTAATAACCGCGTCCACGCACGAACATAATAATACTTTATATTCCTTTGAGGACCGACCCGAGTGAGCGGCTCATGATTTTATAAAAAAAAAATGTGTTTTAAACGAATACGTTATTTTTCCAAATTATTTATACACCGACTCGGCCGAGTTTTTCTGTATTAAAAACAAACGTAACGCGTGTCAAATAAATTATAATAAAAAAAAAAAATCGAAAACAATTTATAATAAGATTATAACGCGTAAATATTAATAATACGTCTCGTGTATATTATATAGTTGTCAAGGCGAACTACCTGCGATATTCTCCTAGTACTTAGTGAGAATATTGTACGCGCGTTAACGGTTCGGTTGACTTACTCCGCGTCCGTTTCGCTGCGCGTTCAGACACTCTGGTTTATGCGCGCGTGTACCGTTACTGCGCAGCTGTGGGTATAATCTCGTTCGCGTTCCTATTATTTTCGAGCCGCACCGAATAACGTGCGCAGAAAAAGAAAAAAAATTCGTACCGCTCAATGATCGCGATCCTCGCGGGACGTTCACAGTGTGGCAGTCAATCGTTTTTCCTTATTTCTTTTTTTTAAATATATACAACAAAAAAAAATTTTTTTTTGAAAACGCGTCGCGGAGATCCTGCAAATCGTACGAGTTCGTCAGCTGGACAATAATATTATCGTACTGGAAATGTGCGCAGTAGATTTTTTTTTCTTCTAAGGATTATGTTCAACTTCCGAAATATATATATATATTCGTATGGCAAAAAAACTATCAAGTTCCAAAATACAACCTAGGCACAACAACTAAACAAAACACACCATAGTCACATTATAACAAAAACAACAACTCAATTTTTAAAAATCAATAAAACTTCCGAAATAAAAACGTTTTATTTATTATAAGTAATTTTTCAATGAAGAAATCTCCCCACGGAAAACAAAGTAAACTCGTCACCGATTGTTGTACGTGTCTCTTAAACTTGTTACGCATTAATCGTATTGTATTCCGCAGTTTTCTTACGAAAGAGTGGATTTTTCAAGAGATAACGTATGTAATACATCTCGGTTTGAAGAATTTTCTCGCGTTTTCTATGTACGAATCAAGTAAAAAACAAATATTTCTTATCGATTATTTATATCTGTTGATGTATACATTCACACACGCACACGCATAGCATATTTTTTTATTAGCTTTTAATTAAAAATTATTATGATAGCTCAACAGTTAATTTTCTTATTATATACTAATATACATAATGTGACGTTACAATTATAACGCAAAAACAAACAACAAAAAGAAAGATAAAATAAAAATAATGATAAGAAAACGTGAAAAAGTTAAAATTAAATGACGAAGCCAGTTGAATGGAAATATGAAATTACGAGGACAACGGATTCAGTGGATGTAGGATTGAAAATGTTAGAACAGGTGAGAGGAGTAATTATGGAAATTGGAAAATTTTTTTAATAGCCTATTGTAATGCTCAATATTATAGGTTCTGAACTCCATACAGTATAATATAGGCGAACTGAAATTCGCTATTAACGAAACGCACAATTTCAATGTTTTTTTTTTTGTAAGAACAATTTTTTCTTTTTTTTGTGTGTATTTAAGGAGGATGAAAACCACTCGCGAACCCGGGGCGTATCTACGCCACTGGAAATACGTGTTTTTTGTTAGTTTTTAACTCCTTGTTCGCGCGTCTGTTCTTAATTTCGGATGTGTTTAAAAAAAAATAATAAAAAATCCAATTTCCTTTTTTTTTTTTTTCGTGTTTTTAATTAAAATTACAACGTCGCATTCGATGATAGGGGAGACTGCCTGCAACCGTTTTGGAAATCTCTTCCGCGGCGTAGTCTTATCGTAACAATATATAGAGACAGCAGGTAATAACGTCGGAAATCCTTTCGAATTTATTCTAAACGTTATTTAAACGACAATAATTTTGGAAAAAAAAAAAAACGTTTTTTTTTTTCCACCGACTGAAATTCTGAAATCCGTAACGACGTAATACACTGCACTTCCTCGGGTAATGAGCGGCAAGCCCTGCGTTGACTCGCGTGCGTTCGCGAAATTCACACGTCGACAATATGCCGCGATAAAGGGGTGGTACTGCAGTTTTAACGTGGGTGGGCAAACAAATTATTCATGCACGGAAAGTCAACCGTTTGTTGTAATTAAATGTTTTTCAACTCGACGAAAGTGGTAACGAAATATAATATTGTTTTTCCACCGAAATCGTATAGCTCCTCCCTAATGTATAGGTCTGGTAATGTACTTGCAGGCCACTGGTACAAGTGAAAAAAATATATACTATTATATAGTAGCAGTCGTTATGCAATACAATATACTCGTATATATATATATATTGGCTCGCGAATTATTGATCCGTTTACGCGCGCTTATATTTATTTGTGTGTATGACCTACGCACGACCCAATTCATTATTCAGCTATACTCGACATTATTGCGCCGCGCCGATGGGAGTATAAAAAACAAATAGGAAATTATTATTATATAATAATAATAATAATAACTTCGGTGTGTTTTAACCGGTGATAATAGCGCCGCGTCGGTCTGGTCCTTTTATAAACACGTGCGATTCGGCACGTCGTATATAGGTTAGGTTAGATCAGCGGTTCCCAAAGTGCAAAGTTCCCAAGTGTTCCAGAGTTATCCGGTCTAAAAATAATTTTTCTATTCCAATAAAACGTGAGAATATATTATCCCCTTTCCAAGCGATAATAATAATGGGCTCGGCGTATTATAATCCGTTTTCGACTTCCTGTGTATTCGTGCGAAGCCGGCCGGTTTTTGGCGGTGGCTGTGGTAAAAAAAAAAAAGCAATAATCAAAATCAAACGTGAAAAAGCAATTATAACAATGAGAGTGACTGTGTCTAATTTGTTTCCAAGATTCGAAAAAATTCGCAGCTATTTGCGCACGCTTATCCGTCCCGTTAATTTAATATTTTCTACAAATATATCAATAAACCTTAATAATTCATAAAATATATATAATATTATAATAAAATAAACAGTACCCTAGTGTTAGCCATTAGAATTTTTTCTGCTTTTTATTTATTTTTATCTAAAAAAAAAAAAAAATCGCCAGTTTTATCAAGGACGCCATGAGAACCATCGGTTCCGAAAAAATTTGGGAACCGCTGAGTTAGGTTATAGGTTACACTACTGCAGAATGTGCGAACCAGGGGGAATTTTCACACCAAACGAGTACATAATATTTACGCGTTTGCGCGACGGACATATTATAATAATTTTAGTGTTTATTAATATACGCGTGGTATAGGTACACTGCAATATGAACATCACTATAGTGTAAAACATTTTTAAAGAGTATTCTGAAGTACCTGCTAATAGAACGTGCGATACGCCTCCGGATAAAAAATAGGAATAAACGATCGGAAAAAACAAATCACAATGTTTTTTTTTTTTTTAAATCTAAATAAACTCTTTCGTATATTCTTCTTCTTCAAAGTATGGACGTTGGCTGATATTATTCTCTGTCTTGTGTGGCCCGAAACAGTTCAAACGTTGTTAAACCGGTCCATTCTTTTAGGTTTTGTAGCCATGTTATCCGTGGTCTTCCACGCCCTCTCTTTCCCTCAATTTTACCTTGAATAATTATTTCGAGTATCGCATATTTCTCATCTCTCATAATGTGTCCGAAACATCGTAACTTACGTATTTTTTGTAGTTCTTTAGATTTCTGTTTCTTTCCCTATACGTCCCAAGACATTACAATTCGATACACGATAAATCCACGGTATTCTCAGTATTCGCCTATAACACCGCATTTCGAGAGCTTCTAAACGTTTGCATATTTCTTTCGTCAGAGTCCAGGCTTCTACTCCGTATAGTAGAATCGAAAAAACATAACAATAATTAAACACACGAATGCGAAGATGCAGCTTTATAAATTATTATCGTATTATTTAATTATATAATAATGTATAATTATTATTATATTATCGTATATAGAAAATAAATTGATCTCCCGAGATTTGGGGGGAAAAACTAGTTGTTATATCTGTATTATGTGTATTTTATGACCGGTTTTTTTTCCATTCGCAGGCTATTACCAACCAGCCGGGCCGTTGATCACTCACCACCTGGTGCCGCACCACGTACACTTGCAGCAGCAGCAGCAGCAACAGCAGCAGCAGCACCAACAGCACCACCACCACCACCATCCGTCGTCGCACGTGAAACTGCCGCTCGCGCCGCCGCTTGTGCCCACGCCGCCGTCGTCGGCCGGCACGGCAGCACCGCCGCCAGCGGAATCGTCCGACACGGAAGTGGTGCCGGTCAGATCGACTTCGGCACCGACGCCGCCCGGTTACCGCGGTTACCAGTACCATCCGCCGCCGCTGACGTCTTACTACCCGTCGCCGCCGGCGTCCGCGAGTCTCCAGTACCCGCCGCAGGTGGTGCCGCCGGCGCATTACTTGCCGGAGCCGGCGCCCAATCCGTGCGCGTACCCCGGCGGCGGACCGCACCACCAGCCCGGCTACTTCCACCACAGCCGCAGCTCGCCGTACCATCACATACCGTTCCACCACCACCACCACAGACGGCCACCGGCCGCACCGCCGTACGCACCGGTGCAGGCCGGCTCCGCGGCCGGTCCGCCCACGTACTACCACCACGGCGAGTACTACGGTCCGCCGCCTCCGCCAGCGCCGTCCGGCTCGCCCGGACACCAGCAACAAATGTTGGTGGCAGCCAGGCCCGGCGATCATCCGCCGCCGCCGCCCCAGCAACAACAGCATCATCAGCAGCAGCAGCAGCAGCAGCAACATCATCACCATCATCAGCAGCAGCAGCAGCAGTCGTTGCCGCCGCCGGACGCGTATTCCGTCCCGCAGCCGCAGCCGCTGCCGCCGCCGCCGCTCTACTACTCTCCGTACGGCGCGCCCCCGGGCCCGTCGTGTTACTCGCCCACGCCGCCCCGGACCTACGTGGACCCGACGTACCATTCGTGTCCGTGCCCCATGCAAACGTGTCCCAATCCAAAAAACGTCCATACTGGCCCGCTTACTGGTGCAGTCAGTAAGGGGCCGAAACATCATTCGACAGTAGTTACGCTCCCGCCAGTGGCACTGGCCCTACCGCAAGAACCGCCGCGCGCCCACGGCCCGCCCAGCCCGGCCAGGGGCAGCGCAGGCGTTCCCGGACCGCCCCGGTCCGCCTCCTCCGGCAGCCCGTCCAAACAAGTTCCTTGGTGCATGAGCCCGCTGAGCCCGGCCCGGGCGTCCGTGCAACACCTGGCCCCGCAGTCGCCGGCCATGTTGGCCGCCAAGAACCCCACCTCCGAGTGGAACACCACCGCCGAGGAGAAGTGCGACACCACCGGCTTGCTGGCCATCGGCAAAGTCCTCAGCCAGTCCGTCATGAGCCTGGCCGCGGACCATCACCTGCACGAGGTCGTGCCCAAAATCGAACCCGTCGACGACGAACCGGCCCAGTCGTATTTCACGCTCAAGGTGGACGTGGCCAGCGAGGACGGCGATTCCGCCTCTTCGGCTGACGACGACGACGAACATTACACCATCGATTTGTCGACCAAGCCGCGGGGCGAGTGTCCGGAAGGAACGACTACTACTGTTCGCTGCAACACATCCGTCAACAACAACATTGCTATCATCAACAACAACAACAACATCATCAACAACAACAACAACAACAATGATTGTGCAGACGGTGAAAAAATAGTGAAGGGATCGGCGAAAAGAAAGAAACCCAATCCCATGCAGATCGTCTTGGCGAAAAAATCGAAAATCCAAGACGACGAAATCCAACAATCCGTCGGCGACGGTGCCACTGCCTCCGGCATCGTTGCCGTCGACGGCTTTAGAGAGAAAGAAAAGGAGTCGTCTGCATCGACGACTCCGACGACACTGACGACATTGACGACGACTACGACTTTGACGACGACCACGACGACTACGACAGTTACGACTTCGACTTCTACGACGGCTTCGACTTCGACCGGTGACGAACCGACGGTAACGATTAAACGCAAGAACAGTATCAAGTCGACGGACGCTAAATCCGAACAGGAGATACTGGACGAGTGTCTGACCGAGGAGATATTGCGGTCGGTGTTGACGGACGAGAGCGAAGGCGACGACATGATCTCCGAGGCGTTCGTCAAGAAAAAAGGCGTGCCGAAGAAAACGAAAAAAGGCAGGAAGGACCGGAAAAACGGAGGAAACAAAAAAGAAATGACCGGTTAGTATGTTATATTCATGATAGCGGGAGCGGTCCAACGTGATAACTAAATAAAAATAACTCGTTTTCTCCTTAAATTCCCATCGACATGACGTTGTTTTTTTCGTTGTTATTGTTATTTGAGTCAGTAATTTTAATATTGGAAAAAGAACGTACTCGAAGCGAACGTAGAAGTAATTCCTAGAATGAATGTAAAACTATTCAACTGACGATTAAAAAAAGATAATAATAGTATTTTGTTAACTGAAATATTTGTGTTTTTAATGAACTTCTATTTGAAAGAAAAGAAAGGACTAAGGATTAGTAGGAATAAAACAGTGACGATCGTGTACGATTTTGAAGTTAATTGTCAGAAAATTCATAGGACGCGAGGTATGTTATAATGAAGACGAGTATAATTGTATGGTTCGGAATTTTGGGTAGTGGAAAAGAAAACAGAACAGTGGGATAAAAATGCTAAAGAATGGATGTGTAATATAATTAAAAAGATAGAGTAAGAAATGTGAATTCGTGTAAGAATGGCATCTATTGTGGAGAAAATGAGAGAGATGCTATATGCGGAGATACGATTCAGAGGCTGTGAGAATTGTTACGGAAACGAATGTATAAAAGAAGAAAAAGAAGAAGAAGAAGTGGATAGATGGAATTGAGAGTAATATGAAGATATCTGGTGTGAGTGTACAGTTAATGGTGGGAATCGTGCTTCATGGAGGTGTAGGACTAGGGTGTCCGACCTCGTCTAGTTGAGAGTGTAAAGCGAAGCAGAACGAATTTTTAAACTCGGATAAAAAAAATTCAATTTTAACAGGTTAAAATTTTTTTTTTATAATATTACAAAAACAAACGGCCAAGTTATTGCGACGAACAGATGTGTGTGTGTGTGTGTGTGTGTGTTGTCGTTTGCGATATTATTTATCGCGTCGTGCGTTGCGTTTTCAGACGCGATGAAAAGGGAGCTGGAACAACGGATGCAAGATGAATTCGCACAGCTGTCTCGGCTCAAAAACCAAGACCTGGCGCCCAGGTGGTCCAACGGTTGGATGTGGCAGGGCAAACCTTTTAAACGGCCCGTTTACTTAGAGGTGAGTTACACATATTTATAAAATAACGTTTTTGATTACTGTGTAGTGTCATCATAATACGTATCGCGTCGTCAGAACGTTGTAATGGTTATATAATATTGTCTTGTATATGTCTACGATGCGATACTTCCAGAGTCGAACCGGGGACATTTAAATTTCTTTTTAAATTAAAACTTCGCGTTTCCTACACAACCGGATCGATCTATATATAGTGGTGATGCGATGAGAAATATGAAAACACGAATTCGTCGCGTAAAGTTTACTCGAGATCGATTTTTACCGCAATTTTTCTTCTTTAAAAAAATCCCTTTTATGAATTAATCGAACAAATCTAAAATCGCCATTACTCGGTTTTTGAAAAGAATTTTAAAAGTCCACAACTAGCATCGTTACGAATTGTATCATTCGCGTTACACATTGCGGCCGTAACGCGAACAAAAATTAAGAAAATTAAACTTCCTTCTTAAAATTGTTCACACGTTTACGAAAGTAAACGACACTAGTTAAAGGAAATCGACTAGTGTGACACTTGGCCTACAGCAAAAAAAAAATTAATAAAAATCTGACGAATTGTTCTCAAATCTTTCGCTTCACTTTTTTTCGAGTTAATGTTGTTGTGGTGTGTGCCGCGTTTATATATGCATATCAATTGTAATCTATTGTATTTTGTTTGTGTTAAACGCGCAGAACGACGACACACCAGTATTGAGAAAGTGTTATCCTTGTATGCGTCACATGCAAGGCGACACTATATACGCGAGGGACTGCGTGCTGCTGAAGTCCGGTTCTCGTAAAAACGACTTGCCTTTCATCGCGAAAATCGCAAACTTGTGGGAAGACCCCGTCAGCGGTAAGTTCAATATAGATCTATTAACGGATCGCATGCAAATACTTGTGCAGTATAAAAATAAAAAAAATTGGTGGACCAAACTTAAATTATCCTGTTGGTAGAAACTTACAAGAGATTTTTTTAGATTCGTATTATTATTTTGAATTTGCAGGAGACAACGATAATGATAAATATAAATACGTTTGTGTCTCAGATCGCGTATTACGTTTCGAGCTCTTAAAAAAATAGAAGAAAAATAATCGTGTCGAAAACGAATTCTTCGACGATTTTTATTTATTCGCAACGTTTTCTCGGTCGTTTTTTCGATTGAAGAAGCTGCCGGGAAAAATCGAAAAACGTATCAAACAAATTACCCAGCTATATAACAGTTACCACCGGAACGTAACGTCGTAATCCACCTATCCGTTCTCCTTCTGTACACGAAAAAGTTTAACGAAAAACAACACGTATTTCGCTTTGCTCACAATCCACAAAACGTACTTTATTTTATTAAATTTATTAGTTTTCTATTTAAACTCGTGTCGAAAACGGCATTGTATTCTATGGTATATATATACACTACGCAAACGAAATTGATCGAAAATCTCGATACCTTTTAAATCAATCACTGAAATTGTCCAAGTGAAATGATTGAGAAAATAATCCCCGGATTATAATGATCAATAACATCACTCGTGTATAGACTCCCAAATCTTCGGCCTTATAAACGATGACACTCGGTCGTGTGGTGAAAGCGATCCTCTTGCATCGTCTTCTTCGGTCGACATTGCAGAGTACACCTCGTCGTTCTTCTCGTTTTCAAAACGTTTAGTTTATTTTTTACTTTTTTCTGTCCGTCGCAGGAGAAATGATGATGTCGCTGCTATGGTATTACCGGCCGGAGCACACGAAACAGGGACGGCAAAAGGACGACATGCCCGACGAACTGTTCGCTTCCAAACACAGGGACGTCAACAGCGTGGCCTGCATAGACGATCGGTGTTACGTGCTGACTTTCAACGAATACTGCAGGTGAGTCTTTAAGTTTCTAAATTATATCAAATTAATAATTTCACTATAAATATTAAACATATTATACGCGCCTTCTAAACGCTCGTTGTCCTGCAGCAACAGTTGTCGTTCATCTGCTCGCGTCGTACCTACAAAGAACTACAACACATAAGTACTCACAAATAATAACGGCGTGTACACTGTATAGTTACGTAGGGATGCCGGTTAGGTTAGTAAATCGGCAAATTTTAGAAAGGATGAATAATTTTTTGAAAATTTAAACTTTAAAAATATAACGAAACAAATCTGGGAAAACGTGGCTAGGTACACAAAATCCGTTTCCGTATTTGTGTGTCGTCCATCTGAGTCGGTACAGATTTCCGGGATTGAATTTGTTTCAGATCACGCCGTTGCAAGTAATTTTTTTTTTTAGGAAGCAGGAGAGCATAATAGTAATACTTTTGCGTCCTGTGTAGTAACCTCTATAACACGATAGGTAAGCAAAATAATACAGATAATAAAAGAATAAATGTGTCAGTGAAACTGCATTGAACAAACGTTTGTATATAATTATGTTGTAAAACACACTCGGACCTCGAAATCGTTATTGACGCTTTATTTGCATATCGAACTTTAGTCGAATGAATTTTTTCACGCTTGTTTCATATATTCGAAATAAATTAACTTTGTAAAAAAAAAACAGTATTTCTGCGAGACTTGAAAAACGATTATTCGTTATAAAGTGATATTTTAGACTTCTCGTGACACGTTTTTTTTTCCCCCGCGTGCAAAAGTGTAAGGACTTACGAGCCCCGACTGTATAATATTCGATCCGTGCCGGATTAAGACGAATTTACATTTTTAGCGTTTTAAAATAGTATATCTGACGTATCTCGGTAATGGAAAAATACAAAATTATTCGAGTCTATGTAATATATACATTTAAGGTATCTCTTTTGTTTTAATTAAATCCGTATTTGATCGCCATATAAACGGGTAATAAGACGACCGTCTCCTCGTCATGAGAAGTATTTTTTTTTTTTATACCGGGCAATTTTTTTTTAAACCTCTTCGAGTTTTAACTATACAAATCCTCGACGCGCGCTCGCGCTTTTACGAAAAAGTATAGGTATTTTGGAAGTTTTGGAATACTTTTTGTACGAGCGTCCGGCAGTATAATACGTATAATACAGTGAATTTCGAACACGTTTTCGCGAAAGTATTTGATTCGAAATTACACTTCAAAAGTATACGCATTCTTAACAAGATCGCTCGTGAATCGATATAGAATAGTAGTACACCGTTATAATATGGATATATGCAATTTATTTATTCCATCGAAAAATCGATAAATCGTTTTCTTTTGCCCTCCAAAAAAAAAAAACAAAAGCCCGAATCGATTTTTCAAAAAGTAAATCGCTTACATCGTGTTTACGTATTTTTTCGAGAATGTAACGATAATCAGGAGAGCTGCAAGACAAAATAAAACACAATCTTATTATGCGAGAGTGTTCGACCGGCGTTGGTTAGACATTATTTCCGTTTGAATCGTGGTGTACTACGCGTAAAAGATCGTCGAGGCGGATCCTTGGCTACGACGGTTTACCGTGTAAACTGTCTCCAGGGACTTGAGCTGTGGCGTATTTTGACTTCGTTTTATATACTGGCAGGATAGAGTCGGAACATTTCATAAAATCCTCCTCCTCGCGCGTTTATCTATACTTGTTTTGCTTTCAGTCGTCTCTCTGTAACACTCACTCATAGACAAATTAATAGCACAAATAATAAATGAATTAAATATGTAAATAAACGCGTGTAAAACTGCTAGTGATTGAAAAACAGAAAATTATATCCGAAATTTAAAATATACCAATGCAGTGTAGTTAATATTTCTTTTGTACAAATCCGTGATTTTGTCAATATATATTATACAATATTTAATATGTCGATGTACCGCTAGGTGGTACAAAGCCAATTTTTTTTTTTTAATAATAAATTGTAGCTCGAAGTTCCATTAATTATTATATATATATATAAAAAAATTGAATAAAATAAAATATGTCAGGGACATACTCTGGCTTTTTTGACAGGAATGAAGGAGGGAGAATTCTCATCTGGCCTCGGTTTTTTAAGAAGAATTTGATGAGCCCGGAATTTCGGAAATCGAAAGATATGTTTTTCTTTTTCTGTATAGCAATTTAGAATTACATTGAAAGAAAAAAATTTTCGGGCGCTGCCGCCAATTTCGTAAAAAGTATAATGACAATTCAAACCCCGAAAATGTACCTATAAATACACAAATACTCACCGGTTTCGGTGGCTTTTTCAATCGCACCCGTTCTTTCTATAGACAAACGACAATTTCATGAGCTATATATTGCAGGAAACGGCGCGCACATTATTATAATATTGATTTTTAAGGTAACCAACCATCGCGTTGACGTTTTCCAATCTACCAAGTAGCGATTTCCAAGCCGATTTTTAAGTATTTTCTATACGCATTTTAAATCGTTATCCGCGGCTATGTCTTTGACTACAAGCCCAGTCGAACATAAATCCCCGAAGACGACATCCCGTTCACAGCCCAGTGGCGGATTAACCACTAGGCTCGTGAGGCTCGAGCCTAGGGCGGCAACTTGTAGGGGGCGGCAAATTTTTTATGTTATTTTATTTTTATTGTCAAAAAAAAAACTAACCAAAAAAAAAAATTATTTTTCCAACTTCGAACAGTTTATTGATCGAAAACTGGAGCAAACGTTTCGGAATGTCTTCATAGCTCTTAGAATTTTTCTTTCCATGGCAGTATCCAACTGCACCGCTAAAAGGTCATTTTCCGCGCTTAAAAGAATAAAAATGTATTTACGAGCCAACTTACTGGAAGAAAAACTCGATGCTTTGTCCATACTGGTGTATTGAGAACCGCATCACAAACGAATTAGACATTGACGACTTGATAAACGATTTTTACCAATAAAAAGCTCGAAAAGAACCGCATTAAATCATCATTCGTACTCTTTATGTAATTTATAGATTTAACTTGTAAGATTGTATATAATGTAATACAATATTTGAATTGAAGTGTAAATTATTCGACCGTGTAATACCTTTGAACCATTTCTCACTCCCGGCTCGGCTATACCCGATTACCCATCATCACTCTTCGATGTTAGCCCGTTCGAATTACGATCCTTGGATAGAGTGTTAAAAAAAGGAGGACGGTAAACACTGAGCGTGCCTTCTTAGGGCGCCGATAAGGTTAATCCGCCACTGTGACACGGCCCCTGATCTGTTTACGTGCACACATACTTTGTAAATGCCGTTAAGAAGTCATAAACTTACCACGCGTTTTTTGTAGGCACAGGAAGCAAACGAAGTCGGTGCAAGAGAACTTGGTGCTGTGCAAAGCGGTGGTGCCGCCGCTGCAGGATGTGAACCCGCGGGCCAGACAGCTGCCAGCGTCCGGCGCGCCGTCCGACCTGATATTCTTCTGCCGGCGCGTGTACGACTGTCGTCAAAAACGGTTGCTGAAGAAGCCGACGCTCTGACCGAAACGCCGTTTTCGAGAGAAGGAAAAGTAGAAGGAACGGCAGCGGGGCCTCGTCCTGCTGCGCTCGCCTTGGTCTATATTAATATTATATATATATATACACATGTGTATATCGCTGCTATAATATACGCGTTCGTTTCGGTATATATTGCAGTAATCGCGTTCTTATATATATATATATATATATATATATATATATACTCGAAATTATTATATATTTAAAAATTATAATATTATTATTGTAAAATATTGCCGAGAGTGCGCACACCACCACTGCACGCGCATCGCGACCCGAAACGCGCGATGACGTATTATTATTATATTATTCGTTATTATTATATTACGTTAAATTTTGAAATCGCTGCTGGAAAATCATGTACGGCGTGTGTTTGGGCGTTTAAAAAAAAACCCCCGTGGACGGGATTCGCTCCAAACACTTGCCTTCCTCCCTGCCTCACCATCCACAATCGCTAGTTCATTAAATTGAAAATTGAAAATAATAATAGCAAATACGATTCTAAAATATTTCAAAAAAAAATATATATATATATAAATAAGTGTTTTGTCTGCGCGCGTACGGCTGCGATTAATTGGAGAAATATTTTTAAAAAATTTGTTTTTTTTTTAAAATTACGTCTTTGGTCGGTTTACGAATATATGTATTCGTATAATTGTTTTTTTTTAAAAGGACGTCTAAAAAAAAAATTTTACAGACGAGAAATCGTCGCATTTATTATAACGCCGCCGCCGTCGTCGTCGTCGACAGAGAAATATTTATTGTTTATAATTTTTCGGAGGAACGAAAATTGGAAAAATTTCCGTATAATATGTTCGTTTGCGCTATAAAGAATACTATTTATATATTATAGGCACTAGCTATCCCGCTACCTCTTCTATTTTATTTATATTCTCCTAGTGATCCTTTTTTTTTTTATTATTATTATTATTATTATTATTTTTACGGATATTAAGTTGACGATATTATTATTATTATTATTAATCAGTTAGTTAATTATTTAATATTATTACGATTACGATATTATACTGATGGGCATTTTGTTAGTGACACGCTCGATTGTGTATTTCGAACACCGAATCAATACCCTTCTCGGACATTAATTGTCCCGTTAAATTTACAATTATATAATATACACTTACTCTTAGATCTGGTTTTTGTTTCGCTTTTGTCCGATCGCGGTTTCGGTTTTTATAATGTACTACACTCCCATCCGTATTACACGTATGTCTAGTCATCGTTTTGAGAACAGATATTACTTCCTTTATCTTACAATAAACAATATCTTTCAATTAGACAATTTTTCCGTTCATCGTTTCCATCCATTAATTCTTATTAAGATTTATATATTATATACTTTATCGTTTTATTGTCAAGCCACACCACCACCTCCTCCTGTCCCCTTATACCCAAATATAATAGATAAACACTCGCACGCATTTGAGTATTGGTTCGAATAACGATTATAAAAAAAAAAATGGCCCGGTCGGCGATATAATATATGATTTTTTTTTTTATTATTTTACTTTAACGCTATATTTTAGTTTAGTCGCATCATAATATTCCAATGTTTTCGCTTTAAACGTGTTATTATTATAAAATTACAAAAATTGAAAAATTAATAATAATACTTATTTTATATTATGATATTTTATTGATTCCTAATAACCGAGTATATATACATATATTATATATATATACATAAATGTTAGAGAAACAACAAACGAGATTATTGAAGAATTCGCGATTAAGTGATTGAAAATTTAATAAAATAATAATAATAATTATATAAAATTTATAAAAAAAAAAAAAACTATGGGTATAAAATATTTTATTTTTAGATATTTATGATGTGTAAATGGACCAATTTTTCATGTATAAATTTTTTTCATCGTTCACATAGATCCGGACGGACACGCATAGCTTAGATATATTAGTTTAAAAAAAAAAAGGTCATTTAGTTCGCAATAATTTTATGTAGTTATGTTTTTTTTTGAGTGTAATATTTTGTGTTTATAATAGTTAGCAAATCATTTAAACACACACACACACCTATACACATATTATTTATAAATATGTATTTAGAATGTTATTGATTGATATATGCCTATTATTTGGATTAAGTCGCGTATTGTATAATTTTGACATTCATTGAAAATATATAACACTGATATTATAAGAACTATTATTGTGTTTTTATTTCATGGTTTTCCACGCGTATTATTGCTTTGGAGAAAAAAAAAATTATTGAAAATTTTCCAGACAGCGGCAAAGTTTGTTGTTGAACAAACAGAAAACCCAACTATTGGGGGAATATTCTGTATTTATGCGTATTTTATACATTGTAAAATAATTAATCGTTAATTTTCCACAACAGGTACTTTATGAAATGTTTGTGAACCAAAATCGATTTCTCTTTCACAGCAGGTTATTGAAAATCAAATATTACGTTGAATAGGTATAATTATAGGTGCGTTTTCTGCAAGTTCTTACTGAAGACGAATATTCTATTTCCAACGCGAATTATTAAGCTGATGTATTATGTACTTTACAGTGTCAGCGTTTTTCGCGGTTTAATCGCGTTTGTGTTGTCGGAGAGGGTCGAATCGACTTGTAATAGGGCGTACTCGTTTTTTACACAGCGTTAACGAATGTCTTTGACAGTCTCCGGACGTCGAAAACCTGATCGCTCAGACGTTTTTAAAACATTTTAGTATGAAACGAGACGCTTCCGTGCGTGTAAACAAATTGTATAACGCTTTTATTCCGTACACTTTTTTTCGTTGTGCACAAAAAAATGAGGACCGGTCGTACAAGGAAATCACTATTAGACCGAAGAAAACGTGGTCGAAGGCAAGTAATGAGAATATGGAGGTTTTTTATGGAATAGTTGAGCTCACTCGTTTCCCGGATAAATGGCGAAGAAGCAGGAAAAAGAGAAATTATTTTTCATGACGTTCAATTTTTAAACGTATAATACCGTGTGGCGGCGGTGTCACATTTTTACTATTATCAACGTTTCAGTTCTTATCAATATTTGTACACGTGACCGAAGTGGTATAGCGGTTAAAACCAAAAAGTTTGCGCCAGTCGAAAAAAATATCATTTATCGTTTCGGGTGATAACGACAAAAAAACCGATAACGTTGTGATAAGAAAAATGTTTATATGAAAAAAAAAACCGAATGCCGAGCGCTGCTATAAAATTTATTTTTAATAGTTTTTTTTTTACACGTGTACAGTAGTGAAGATGTAATAACGTTTGATGTTTAAGGTTCAACTAGTGGACACACGTTTTAAAAAAAAAAATGTTGAGAGACGATGATTTTTTAATCGTACGTAGTGGAGTCGTCGTCGATTAGTAGTGTCTTCTAGTGGTTAGAGTAAAAATTTACAATTATGGTCTCGAAATTCATTCCGAAAGTTAAGAAAGAAACGAAGAAACGTAGACCGAAACAAAACGAGTAAATAATAATGGATATTATTCGACACGTTTGGTTTTTAAAATATCTTCGACTGAATTCTGATGTGTATTTTGTAGTAAAACGGAAACGGTGGCCAACGACAAAGACTGGATCGTGAGGTTTGACGCGCCTTTGAAAATTATTTTGACCGCAAGGTTTTTCGCCGCGTTTCTCATGCACATTCCGGATTGCGACGAAGTCTTCAACTACTGGGAACCAGTAAACCTCATTAATAATAATCATTGCCTGATTTATTGGTTTTAAATGGGATAATCTGTTCATTTTATTCCGGCCGTTTGTTTCAGACTCACTATTTCGTTTTCAACAGCGGTTTTCAAACCTGGGAGTACGCTCCTCCGTATGCGCTCAGATCGTATTTATACGTACTCATTCACGCGGTACCCGTGTACATTTATAAAGCCATGTTTTACACGAGAAAAGTCATGCTGTTTTACCTGATACGCTGTGTGCTCGCGTTGTTGTGTTCCCTCTGCGAACTCTACTTCTACAAGTATTTCATTTGAATTTTATACTCTCGAACGTATTATAATGATGTTACGTATTTTTATTTATACTTGCAGGGCTGTGTCTAAGAAAATTTCTTTTACCGTTGGCAAATACTACTTGTTCATAACCGTTTTCAGTCCCGGAATGTTCATTGCGTCTACTGCGTATTTACCTTCCAGCTTTTCTATGTGCGAATGACATTTGACATTTACTGTTTTTCTTTCGACAATAACGGATTTTTTTTCTCTTTTGTTTTAGGTATATGACTTTTTTAATTATTGGTGCCTGGTTAAATAGAAATTTCGAATTGGCCATTTTTACAACTGCCCTGTCTACGTTTTTGAGTTGGCCATTTTCGTGTCTTATCGGGTAAGCGGTTTGCTCACATTCGTATTTTAAATTATTCGTAGCATACCCAACGACATACTGTGTAATTAGCGATTAACAATTAACAATGTTAATGTATTATAATTCGTAATAAAGTAAATACATTTTAATACCGATGACATGTGTGAATAATAAGTTCTTAAGGGGTGTCTTTACCATATACGGGTCTGTTGGATATTAATAACGGTGTGTTATACGAAAAAATATCTAGGTATTTTTATTGTCATCAGGAAGATGGTATTTTTTCATATTTTATTACAAATGCATCACCATTGCTAAAGACTGGTAAAATAATGTGTTTAAATTGTATGTAGAAGAATAATTATATAATATTATATAGATAATGTTTTTACTTTATAGTTTTTGCTCCGAAATCTTATTTTTTTGGTATTATTTCTATTAAATAAAAAAAAAAAAATTATATATAATATATATACATTTTTATTATTTATTTTTAACTGTAATTCGATTTCAGGGTGCCGCTTGCATTGGATATTATTTTTGGGAACAAAAAATATGTGTTATTCGTTAAATGGTGTCTGATATCTTTAGGAACAATTTTAGTAAGTAAATGTAAATAATTTTATATTTAGTAATTTATTCATTGGCAATGATAGGATACAGAGAAAGAAAGCGTCCGGGTGTATCTTGAAGATTTGACAATTTATTTTATGTTGAAATCGCATTAAAATATATTGGATCATTTCTAATCCGTTATTTATATATTATGTGTAATATATTTCAATTTTAAAATGTTAAAATGAGATATTTTTGGTAAAATATTATTTCAGACTTATTTATATTGTTTCGTGATAGTATAAAATATGTTTTGAAACAATTTTCGATTTGTTTTTCACTGCGGTTTTTACTGATTTATAAGTTTTCTTTTTGTAATTGTCGATTGTTCATTATACTAAAAGTACTTTTATACTACTTATAAACTATTGAATTGTTACTGGACATATTATTTACTAGTTATTCATATTGTTTTACAGGTTTATCAAGTCGCTACAGACTCGTATTTTTATGGTAAACTTGTGATAGCACCTTTTAATATCGTTTATTATAATATATTTACAAGTCACGGTCCTAATTTATACGGTACTGAACATTGGAATTTTTATATATTGAATTGTATGCTCAATTTCAACATTATATTTATACTTTCATTGATGGCCCCTCTATTGGTTATGTGGAGAAAAGTATGTATATTGTTTTTTTTCTTTTAATCAATTTATATTTGTTCAAAGATATATTTCTTAAAGACGACAAACATTTTTCTAAAATAATAATGAATATTTGTTTTATTAAGGATAATTTAAAAACAAAAGTGTGTATTCATTTATTGCTCTGTCCATTATTATGTTTAGTCAATTTTTATTTTGTGATATTTTTTAACTACACCATATTAATTTTAAAAAGCGACCTGAGGCGGCCACCAATTTTCATTGACAACTTAGTCATATGCTGTTAAACGTTAACGCCATCGCACCAGGATAAGTTACCTAGACTAGTGCATGTGATTTAACTGCTCATAAGGTGCTGCCTTGGTTGTTTCTTAAAGTGAATAGAGAACAAGTATTATTTTTCTATTCATGAATTTGGCGTAGGTATATATAGTCACATAGATATTGTTTTATTTTAAATAATTAATTGTTTAAATTCGTATAGGAGTATAATTTTTTTTTTGTTAAAATGTGTAGAATTTATAAATATTGTACATAAATAATTGACATCCTATGACATATACATTCATAGTTTTCTGCTGTTCATTGTAAAACAAAAATTTTAAGGAATTATTTTGTTATCGAATTCTACTTGAATTATACAAAATAATTTTTGTAACAGTAAAAAATGCTTTGAAAATTAGAGTCGAGTTTTATAATTATTAGTTATATGTGTGTGTATAATTGATTGAATGGTTTTATTATTGTTTAATTAGGCGTATATAAAAGTTGGTATCAAATATTATAAACAAAGCAGTATTAATAGCAAATCGAATTGGTTGTTATATTTAACACCATTGTATTTGTGGATTTTTGTGTTTATAATACAACCACATAAGGTACGGAATTGTTAAATGTTTCTATAAACATTTAAATTTATTATTTATTATTTCTCTATTTTAGGAGGAGAGATTCTTATTCCCTGTTTATCCACTGATACAATTGGCATCGTCTATATTATTAGAGTATTTTAAAGACATGCAAATTCAGTCGAATGCAATTCATCGTTATATTTTATATATAAATAACAAATTGATAGCCATTTTTTACATTCCTGTTCTTATTGTTTTCTTTTTACTGGGAATGTCACGTTCTATGCTTTTAATTAAAGGTTAGAATTTTTTTTTTTTTCGTAATATAACAAAAATAAGTTTATTTTATATTCTGTTTAGCATATCACGCACCTATTGATATTTATACACAACTGAGCAATGATTATCTTACATTGCCCGAATCCGATGTAATAAATGTTTGTGTTGGCAAAGAATGGTACAGATATCCATCATCATTTTTCTTACCAAACGATAGGTAATTACTGATAATTAGTTCTTAATGTCATATATATATATATATATATATACTAGCATCCCCCGGCGCGACTTCGCCCGCATTGTATAAAATGTTTGAAATATTTTTATTGAAATATATATCTTCCTACAACACTTCTGTATATCCCAAATGTTTATAGATTGTACAACATAGCACATTTTATCGCGGCTTTGCCCACTCCTTATCCATGAATGCAGTGGTATATCTAACCGCTGATCTTGCGGCAGTTGTTTTGCGAGACAATCTCGATTTTGGCATTTTGTGATTTAAGCGTGAAAGTGTAACAGACAGAGATACTTCGCATTTATAAATGTTTGTAACTCAGTAACAATTTAAACGGTCACGGTGGTAACTATTTAACGCATAGAAACCCAATGCTATTATATTATCTACACTTAATATTTTAAATTTTTGTAATAACAATTTAAATTGTCACCGTGGTAACTACTTAACGCCTAGAATCCCAAAATTTCCGTATTGGCTATCACTTTAAGCATTTTTTTCGCGACAAAATGTAGCCTATGACACTCGGGAATAATGTAAATTTCTACTGGTGAAAGAATTTTCAAAATCGGTTCAGTAGTTTTTGAGATTTTTGCGAACATACAAACAAACGCTGTCTCTATATATATAAGAAGAAAGATATATATATATATATATATATATATATATATATATGTATACAGTACTTATATTTTAATATTATCATTTATTTTAATAAATAATTTTATATTTCTTCTTATATATATAGATGGAAAATGCATTTTATAAGGTCAGAATTTCGAGGACTTTTACCTGGTCGATTTAATGAAGAGTCTCTGTCCAAAGTTGTTGAAAACTTTAATGATCAAAATAAAGAAGAATTAGATAAATATGTAAGTGCTTTCGATTTTACTAAATGTATAATATATATAATTAATATACAAAGTTTAAAAAAAATTTAATTTTATGAAAATGCACTAAACAGTATATAGGTTTTATAAAACCTAAATTATTTTGCATAATTAATACAATAAATTGAATAATTAATATTAATTTCAGAGCGATATTAGATTGTGTCATTTCTTAATAGACTTGAACAACAACAAAAGTTCAGAAATGGAACCTAATTATTCTGAAAATACTTTGCAATGGAGCATATGGAAGTCTATACCATTTATGAATAGCCAAAAGTAAGAATTTATATTACTATTTATCATAATTGATTACCTCAGTTCAGGACTAAAAACAAAAGTAAAAAGCGCTTAACAAACATATTAAAAACTTTTTGGACAAATTTACTTTTTTTTTTTAATAGAGACAAATGACAAATTTACTTACAAACACTTCTTAATATAACAGATAATTAATAGTGTAGAAAAAAATTCATTAAAATGTATTTCATATTATTTAAGTTCATACGGAAATATAGATTATCCCGCTTAAATATATACTGGATCATTTTATTGAACTGCTTTTATTATAATTGTTTTCACTAAAATCTAAAAGAAATTTGGTTGGAAAACTTAACATTTTTACAGATTTCGTAGTTGGTAATATTTTTGTAAAATTTGAGGAATACAGTTTTGTAGACAATTAATAAACCACTTTTAAATAATTTCATTATAGTAATATAATGTAGTATATTAAACTAAACCATTTGTTTTATTATTTTACAGAACACCACTTTTGTACAGGATATTTTATTTACCATATTTCTGGGAAGAAAATGCAAAATTTTCGTCGTACAATCTTCTCGTGCGCAACAATTTTAATAAAATTAATACAAAATCTTATGCGGAAAATGGCATGCCAATTCACTATGAATTTTAGTCCAAATATAAACGTAAATTATCCACTCATTAATTTGATTCGGCTATAAACAAAAAATGTATTATATTATATTCAGGTACGGATGAGAGTTGTTGAACACGTTCGATTGATTGTTTAGAATAATGTTTTGTGTGGCTGATCGTTTTGTACATCCATGTGGCCATATTACAGCAATGCTATTATTGCAACACTGTCAAGCATTATTTTTGTACTTATATAGGTTCACTTTCTTGAGTTTTTTTTGTTTATTTTAGCTTTAGTTCATCGATATAAGCGGTCATTTTCTTTTTATATTTAAGAAATACGTTTTACAATGTAAAACAAAAAAAAAAAAAACAATAGTCTAGTCATACCTTTCGGATAAATTCCAATAATTATTTTATACGTTTTTGTGTGATTCGGTCCAAAACAGCTTTCAGATTTTTTTCTGTTAGCTTTTTATATATATTTTTTTCTTTACACAATATTATTGTTATGATTATTTATTTTTATTATTACTATTATAAAACACCCCTGTAAACCAAATCCATATGGGCGTTATTTCTTTCTACCACCAGTTTCCAGCGTCCAACCAGTTCCTATTAAACGTTTTATAAAGCATTCCAAAGAAGAAGAAAAAGTATTTTATATCAGATATTTTACTATTATAAATTTATGCTGAACAATTAGTATCTAATATGAATCTCAATTTTTAGTTTTAATTTGATATATTGTAAACGTTATTTCGGTTTAAAAAAAAAAAAACGTCTTATTTATTGAAAACACTAATTTTGTTTACCCACCGCGAAACATGTCTGCAAAACTTGTGAAAATGTTGCGTTATATTATAGCTTTTGAGTTTTTACGTAAACACTGATTTGTGTCTGTTGTAATGACAATACTGTATCCTAATATTGTTGTGCTGACCAATGCCAATGTTTCAAAACATATGATAATTACAAAAACAAGCTTGTTACATCATTGTTTCACTTAGTGGTAGGTAGTTAATTTAGAATTATAATGCTAAGATAGTACAAAGTCAGATACTCAGACACATCTTCCTCTTTTCGATGTGATTTTTAAAAGACATTTTCTGTGTTAATCGAACGATATTATGCGGACATAGACTTCTAACTTTTTAATGAAACGCCTAAACGCGTTTCTGGGTATTTAAAAAAAATTGATTTGATAAAAGACGTTTAGATCAATCTGAAATAAACTCGCAAATAATTGTTATTTACATTGTACACATAAGTATTTGATAAAATTAGATGATTCAGTGACTACTGTTACAATATAATACATGTATAAACATGATAATTATTATAAACTGACCTATCTTAAACAATTAAGTAGTATTTTTAATAATTGTCTTGATTTTTTTTTTTTTGAGTATTTCAAATATTTTTTAAAGTATTTATTTTAAAAAAATACTTTTTAATGCTATATAAGTTTATTTTTAAGATATATGAATAAATTAATATTTTGTCAAGTTCGAATATAGTGAACAACTGGATTATAATACATATTATATTAAATTATTTATATTACACCCCAGTCCTCCAGAAACTACTTTTTTATTCTAGTGAAGTAGTGAACGATATAAAAAAGTATTTATATTGTCTTAAATTTATTATTATTATTATTGTAATTGTAACTTATAAAAAATTAATTTTAATGTTTACACTGTAGACTGAGGTCTATAACATACACAATACCTTGTAGGTTATTTATCAAAAATTATCAATTCAAATAAATTCAACACTGCGTATGATTAAATATACCAGCTATGTACAATTTTTAATTTTTCTGTCAGTTACGACTGCCGTTTAGGAGTCTTAAATCTGCAAATATTGCAAGTATTGAAATATTTAAATACTTATGTAGAATGTATATAGGTATTTCGCCCAAGAATGCTGAACGTATATAGAATTCATTTATTTTGTTTTGTATCGATTATTACAATATTTACGCAGGACAAATTTTTATAAATTTCTAATATTGGTCTGTTACAATGTGTTTCGTTTAAGAAATATAAATTCGATAGATACATATTATATAATAACATAAAAGTCGCGCACGGCCTTCGGAGGTTCCTTAATTTTTTTTTTTTTTTTCTACGAAAATATAATTACCTATACGTATAATTTTATCGAGTATTTTTTTTTGTTTCTTGTTTTAATAGAATACTTTTCGTCTGTCGTTTGTATAGGAAATGAACGATTTAATTTGCCGATCTCCAAGGTTTATTCGATTGTGCAGTGTAAGCGAACGATACGTTATACTTGTCATACAAGACGAATTATTATAATTTTTTTCCTATTGTCATCTGTTTCTTGAACGCGCGACGAGTGGGTATATTCGACGAAAATCGTTAATTGATGTGTTTTTTTTTTTTTTATTATTATTATTATTTATAATTGCCGCGTTTTTAATAGGAAGAAAAAAAATAGGTTTTCGATAAAACTAAATATAAGGGCTCGGATTTTCGTATACGTTTTCTGGTTATTATATAGTACCGTTTGCTATAGTACCTATACCGCGTAAGCAAGAAATGTGTTCAGTATTTCAACGTTTTTTTACAGTTTTTCGACCGTATTTTATTACAATGTTTTAACGTCGAATTTTCTGTGACCGCATTGCGTTATTTTCAAGTCAAATTTCGAGAAAATAAAAATAAAGATTTATGATTCCCTGCTGTAACCCTAGCTGTTATTACAGCCTCATCCGTATATATATATATATATATATATATATATATATGCAGCGCCGAGAAAACGTCAATATTAGAATATTATCGTGATAAATGGTGAAAAAAAAAATCACCGATGACGTTATTTATTATATCCGCTTATTTAATAATAGTATTTACTATAACATGGTGTTGTCGATCAAAACTTTACAAAATCACATTTATCGCTGTTACTATATATATATCATATATGCAGGGTCGGCCTGGCCATGGCCGTTAGGCCGCGAATGCGGCCGGGGCCCCATCTTTTTTTTTTTATACCAATATTTTTGAACACTATGTCTCCACCAGTTTTGAAATCTTTGCCTTGTATTATTATAATGTATAAAAAAAATAATGCAAAAATTGATTTGAGAACAGCGGTTCGAACCCCGAACCGTACACGTAAAATCGTGGTATTTATCCATTGGACTATTATAGTACGATCCGAAAGATGGAGAAAATAAACCTATTAAAGAAACATGGTAAAATTGTTAAATTTCAAATTGCTTTAACTTAAAAACTAAATCCGACCACCAAATTCTAACTTCAACATAGGCTCTTTTATTAACCTGTATTAACTCTATATAGAAACAGAAGGCGCTAGTCCAAAAAAAAAAATTAATTTTTTTTCTTAAGTGGCCCGGAAAAATCTTATTTGCCCGGTAGGAATTTTAGAGTCACCCCGCCCTTGGATCTGGGACACTCTATATAATGAATTGTTTTTATTGATATGTATTTTGTAACTTCATATTAAACCAAGGGGCAGGGGGCCCCAGAATAAAAAAATCCAGGGGCCTATGGTGTGCCAGGCCGACACTGCATATATGTATATATAGTCATTAGTCGCCTGCAGTAATGAACGCCCGACTTGTATTTTTTTTTTTCTATTATCGTTTATTTTATTATAAAATATCAGTAGGTACCCTATTGTATAATGCCGTATTTTCAGTTTCTCTCTTAAAGGGTTGAAATAAAACGTATATAAAAACGTTGTTCCCGTCATATAAACGATTTGAAATAATATTTTGAATTGAAATATTATATTTACGTTCTGATGAGCGAAAAGCGGAAGCCGTTGGTTTTACAACGAAAGTGTTAATTAATTTTTATTTTTCCGTGTACAAATCTTCGGCTAGAAAGAATATTATTTAATTAAATTAAATAATATTATTTAATTATTGTAACATTTCTTATTTTGATCAAGGATACGCAACAATGTTAAAATTCACATTTCGGTTTGCTTTTAAATTTGATAACAAAACGGAGGCAAACATTGATATAAATAAATCCGTTATCAGCAAATTATATATATTATAAATATACATTTTTATTTTTATATTAAAAGATTTTAAACAAAATAAGACATATCTATGGTACGTTTTATTTTTCATTTATTCGTATATTTTAATAATTTTAATGTAAATCACTTCTATCCCTCTGTTCGCGGGGATGAGGAGGGGAAGAATATGATAAGACGATATTGTTCAGTAGGGTGTGGGGGCGAGGGGACGAAGGTGATAAGTCAGGGGAGGTAAGAGCAGGGCTAAGGATCTTTTCCTACTGTCCAAAAGCTAAATAAATTATGTCGGGATTTATTCGGATCATAATATCTCCCTACCCTAAAAAAAAAAAAAAATATCGTATAAAAACCACATGTTTTGTCATGTATATGTGTCTTATGGTCTATAAATGTGTGCGACACCGAGAGCGTTACCATGACGTCATGAACCCGGCTCTACTCACCACCCGGTCAGGTCCCCCCACTTCTATACCGTCGTTGCCTGCAGTTACATTGGAACGGCGATGGCAGCGCGATCTATATACATATATATAGTTATCTATAGATATCTATAAATATAGATATGTCTATAGATACGAGGAGACGAGGACTAAGCTATAGGTAACTTTTTGTTACGTGTAAAAAATAAATAAGATATATACAAGACATATACATGTATCTGCATGCAGTGTAGATACTCCTGTCTTTTTTTCTTTTAAATTTTTAAATTTTACTCCTTATTCTATACTTATTCTTTTATTAATTTTTAAAACTTACTGCCTACCATACGTGACGTAAGATAAAGGTCTTTTTTTTGTTTAAAAATCGAGATAAACATAAGAAATTGTATATATATCTATATACCAAATTATAAAAATACTACGTGTACCGTTACGTATGGTGTCCAAATTCATAGAGCCAACCGCCCGTTTGACATTTCCTGTTACCCTGCAATTTGGGCCCTACTGCCCGTTAGAATAAGGCCTGAGGGAGGGGGGTATGATAGGAAGAGAAAGGACGGCGTGCAGGTGAAGGGATGAAGGGGAGAAGTCGAGAGAGGAGAAGATTCTAACAGACGTAGGCACTTCTAAAAAAAAAGAAAAACTTTAAAATAAGCACTGGCTCGTATAACGTGTATATATACCTATCGAATAGTATATTATAATTAAAATACGCGTATTTATCCCCTCGCGAGGGGATTGGGGACGGCTTAATTTTTTTTCCTCTCCTACACCTCGCGCGCGAAATCTCTATACATTATAATTGCGACACTGCTGCGCAGGATGAAAAAAATTCTCGCGCCTTGACAATCCTTTTTTTTTTTTCAAGTTCGCCACGCCACGCGTGGTATATACGCAATATTGCAATAATATTATAATAATATAATATATGTCCACGATATAATAATAATAATATAATGTAACGATATTAAATATTGAGACACTGCTGCTGCAGTAGCGCGCGTACCTCTCTCTCTCTCTCTATATATATATATATATATATATATATATATATATATATATATATTTCGCACATCATATATATTCACGGGTTATTATTATTATTATTTTTAATTCGCCGCAACCTCGCTATAACGTATTTAGGAACGCCGATTGTAACACGTGCAGTATTATACGCGGAATAAAATATGTTTTTCTCTCTCTCTCTCTCTCTCTCTCTTTCTCTTTGTTTGACAAACAATTGAACGAGGTTTTGTCGCAACGCGAAATTTCCATCCACGTCGGAAACACCGCGCGCGCGCTGACATATTTTATTTATTTAAAAAAAAAAAAATTCGTACACATTTTTATTATATAAAATCGTAAGTAAAATATTTTATCGGATTTTTAATTACTAAAAAACCTGTTTAAAAATTTGCATTTTTACCTAAAAACTCAAAAAAAAAAAAATCGCTTTAAAATAATATTAAATTAACGAGTAATGTATATGCAAACCGCGGTAAATCGGCAGTTGAACGACTTTAAAATGAGTATGAGAATCGTTTTATTTAAAAAAACAATTGCAGATGTATTGCACAGCAGTATTATACGCGTTTATATTTCAATTTCGCAAGACGAATTTTTTTTTCGTTTCCTGACGCGTATTACTGGAAATATGTTAAAAATTTAAAATGCTCCCCCCCCCCAAAAAAAAACGTTAAAACACTCGACAAATTCAAAAAAAAAAAAATTTGTTTTTTAGAATAGCGTGCCACTTAAAACACACATGTGCCTTGGAAAGACGCGTGTCAAGCATTAAAAAAAAAAGATGCAAATTTATCGAAATCCCAAGAATTTACTGCGGAATGTATATATACGCGCGTCGATCGACGAGGAAGCGATGCTCCACCGCGCAACAACTCGATTTGAGTGATGTTATTAAAACTTAATTAAAAAATTGTCCACTATAATTACCGCATACCTGTGTATACTTATACCAAGTTCAACAACAACAAAAAAGAAAAGATGATCCTCGGGTTTCATATAATTATATTATGTATAGCGTAGTAAAAAAAAAATACAACAAAGTATATATTTGGACAGGTCGGACAATTATATACGAACTATATATAAAACGTACATTAATAATAATAATAATAATAATAACAACAACAACAAAAACAATATATTATAATAGCTGATGTATGGAAACATAATGTCGCGTTGTTTTAACGCAGTTAACAGACATATAATTCTTATACTTACCTTACTTACAATTATTTAGATTTGAACTTGACCGAATTTCCCGTTTGTAGGTTAATCCAGTCATATATAAAAACGCGACAATTTCTACGTTGCAAAAATCCGCTTGGTGGCGCAATACGAATTCGTTGTTATAATATAGTGTTTGGAGTTTGATTTTCGTAAAACTATACACAAAGTACAGTGGTAGTATAAACACTTCGGATTGTCGTCCCCTGCACAATTTAATTTGTCCGAATTACCAAAACGATTTCGAAACAATTCGTACGAGTATAAAATAAACCGTTTGAAATGTTCACTTTTTTTTTTTGACGTTTTAGAAACGTTTAAATTTCAAATTTTGTGTGAAATTTTTTGAGTGTCACGCTCTGCACACGCATATATAATAATAATTACGGCTGTTTAGAGATATTTACATATATATTAAAAAAGTTATTTGAAAATGAAAAAAAAAAAACTTAAATATACTTTTCGAAGTGTGTGTGTGTGTGTTTTTTATTATATATTTTCAATAAATTAAACACGGCGTGCCTTTCTTATGTGTATGTATATAAGAATAATATTTGCCGTATATATATATATATATATATATTATAATGTATAATGTATATAATGATTCGTACAATGCTGATTTTAAATATCATTTTTATTAATATATAAAATGTATAGAATATATTAAATATATAGGTGTATTGAACGCGCAGAGTATACTTTCGGTAGTTAGTTAAAAAAATAAAATAAACGGAGAAAAAAAAAACACTGCGACCAAACCGTGTAGGTACGTATATTTATAAAATATATACGCAGTATATTTATATATATAGCGCGTGGTTGTGTATACTCACTTTTTGATCACCGATTTCTTCGACCTTGCAGAGTATAAAACCTATCTCGCATTAATCTTGAATATATTATGTCTGTATTCATAAAATTGCGTTTAGTAAATATATATATATTATAATATACGATCGATTGCGTGTATACGTTAGGAGAATACCGTAGAGAAAGAAAAAAAATATATATAAAGACATTTTTCGAATAACTATATATATATATATATATATACGATTTCCTTAAAACAAATATAATATATTCCTTTATATATAGTAGATACGTTCTGATAATAATATGGTAAAAAATATTTAAAGAACAATATTGTAAAAATTAAAAAAAAAAAGAAAATTTACTTAAATATTTTATTTATTATATATTGAATTTGTACACATATAATATATGTATATGTGAATATAGTGCAATCAAGCCAAAGTGTATATTACCTATGAAAAATGAACGAAATCACGTAGAGAAAATTATGTATATAAGAAAACAACGAATAAGAAATTGTGTACGCACTGCACGCGTTACACTAACCGTTATATAATAATATTTTATTTTTTTACACTATCGATTATCAGTTATTGGCTATTCGTAAATTAATTGATCTTGTACGTTTAAGGAAAAACAAAAAACTTTACACGCAGCGTTCACAAATACGCTTAATTATGCTCAGTTTTATGTATATATAGGTACCTATATTATGATAATAATAATCGTATCTGTATAATATAAACGAAGGTGTCCCTGAGTGACTGATTCATAATCAACGCAGAGCCGAACCTGTTAGAGCTATCGATTTGAAATGTTTAGGGTAGATTAATATTATAATTTCACCGTGTACTAAGAAAGGATTTTGAAAAATGTTGATTTTAAGGGATTGAAATAAAACAAATTTTAGGTGTAAATTGTATTAAAAAAAAAACGGATTAAAATTTGCGACGTTGCTACGGTTACAAACATTCCATTAGACGATGAAAACAATGATGTTATATTATTCTATCTATCCTTGACTGCTTTGATATCATTAATTGTAACGTTTGGTGCACGTGTTCCGGGGAAACGCCATGGAAATATTCTTATTGTTCATTATTATTATTATTTATTTTCATTATCAATAAAATGTAAAAACCAGTCGTACGTTGTTTTTCTTTTCTGTATAATCTCGCAACCCACGGGCAATTCACTTTATAAACGTCTACAGATTCAGAAGTGTGATTTCGTTGCGAGAACGGGAAAAAAGACTCACGTTTTTCTTCCCGGGCAACGCCGGGTAATTCAGCTTATATTATGAATAGAAAACTATATATTCACTAGATTTATACTATGTTCAAGGAGTGATAAAGGATATTCGTTGACATTTGACGTGTTTATGTCTTACGGCTGTGGTGGAGTCATTCCGAAAATTTGTCCGACACCGAGAATGTTACCATATGATGACGTCATGAACACGAAACCGTTGTTGCGCAACCGTTGCTGTTCTGACATTTCCATGCCGATTAAATTCAATAGCTACAAGACATATCCGTGTATCTGCACGCAGTGTAGATACTTTGACTTTTTTTTTTAAAAATGATTTCGCAGATATTTTTTTGTACATTTTATATAGCAATAAGAGTAAAATACTTAAATATTTAATAAAAAAAATATATTAATTTTTGTTTTAAATCTCTATTAACTCGCTTTATGAATTGCAATAAATTTAATTTAAAAAATAGTAATTATCCGTGCACAACATATTATATAGTTGAACCCTTCGCTTAAGATACATCCCATCATCGAATAGTTTGTAATGTACGATTGTGCAGCGCTCCATGAGGTATTATACACTTACACAACGCCGTGTAATTAAATTTCAAACAAATTATGTATACACACACACACACTTTATTAAAAAAAAAAAAACAATCAGTTATAAATATACGGATTTCTATTGAAACAGTTAAGTTTAAGGACAAAATAAATACAGTGTCGTCGAATATTACACAATAACAACTACTCGTATATACATACATGAAATACACATACACACCAACAATAATATGGTATTTGGCCCTCAAACGTGGACACGTCAGTATTAATTATTATCTGTACATATTATATAGTACGAATTACAATATTATTGCAGTTTTGGAAAACAGAAATTTTTTTTCAAAACGACTATTATGTACGATTATTATATATAAATACTCTTTTTTTGGAAAAAAACAGACGTTTTTTTTTATGAAAAAAATCATTCCGTACGATTCGACGTCACGACAATTTAAATAATATAAAATATTTCACCCGCTTCCCCAGTAAAACGCAAATAATATATGCAATTATAACAGGGCGATTCACTCAAATGCGGTAACATTGAATTTTTTTGGCCGACGATCTCTGCAGATCGAATCAGGGGGATTTTTTCACGATAATCTTGTGCTAATTTTCAAAATTTTATTCCGTACGGCTGCGGTCTACGAATCAACTTCGATATAAAGCGTACCCGAGAATTTCGTTAATAATAATTGCGGTTGTGACTTAACCCCTTGAATTAAGTCAAACGTATAAAATGCAGAGTGGGTACAATAACAAATACATAATTCACAGAGTTTCGTACAGGCTCGTGTCTAATTCTTGAATCCGTTTTGACGCATCGGTATTTGCTATACGCGTATTCCTTCAAAGTTCCGACCGAACTCCTTCTTCGGACAATCTATCACGATACGCGGTCACGGTTTGATCGATACGCGACCACAATCGTTTCCACAGTCCGTTCGAACATCTCGTACAGCGTCGATCGTATCGGTCATTTCGAAGTCTGTTATTAAGTACGGAACTAACCGTTGAAGATGCGTACAGGTACTCCACGTTTTGATCGAACACGAGAAACTGCTGATTTGCAGTGTCCGTTGTTGTCCAGTTTTCACGCTGTTCATCTGTGCCCTCTGAGCTCCTTTGCCGTGTTTCAGGGAGGTTCCTTGATTTGAATGCGTATTACCCAACAACTATTGGTATTTGGTACATCAGTGAACGTTTTATACCTCTTCGGCTACTATTTTTCGCAAGAGATAAATAAAGTAGTTTTCTTTCTCGAAATGCGGCTGACTCAACAACAGCATTCTTGTTCAAAACTTTATTGTATTTCGTCGAAGGTATATTTGTTGATTAATGTTTTTCCGACGGAAAACCTTTCGAATTTCTCCCCACGTGCAAAGTCTTGCTTGGCATAATCCAGTATTTTTGAAGTGCATCCTTCGGACAGACGGATAACGTTTACCAACTTACCAGCCAGTAGTTTTGTAATAATTTATAATAAACGAAATAACCGTTTTTGGGCGAGTTTTTAAGTCCGCACTGCGTGTCAAATGAAAGCAATTTCCAAACATAATGCGGAAAACAGATGTGTGGTGTGGACTAAATAAGAATTCTAACAAGAAGCAAATATTTGGATTTTCTCACTGACCGTTTACCGATTGCTCGGTCAGCGTCCAGCGTTCAAAACCGAAAACTATCTACTATCCTTTGATGACAATAATAACAGCTCGACACGTCTTATAATCGCTAAAAACAGCCCGAAATCTGTGTAAATCTCCGTAGGACCGTATCATTTTCGAAGTGCCGGAGAAATATTGTAATAATTTTAACGAAATCGTTGTTTTTTTTGCCGCCTTCGAGTTACCGCGGTTCTGCTGGCCATTCCAGTTTCGTTTAATAATATTAAAAATTATACGCGTTTCAGCGTTTCCTTTATTCGTGTAAAAAAAAAAATGTATACGCTCGTTATTTTATACACAATTATGTAGAAAAAAAAACTGTTTAAATCGACGAAATACGAACGAAAAAATACAAAAAAAAAAAAATAGAAAATTATCGAAAATTTCAATCGTAATATAATATTCTCCCGAAAAAAAAACGTTACCGCACCCATATTACCGTATTACACACGACGATAACGCTTGTAACGCGCGGGTCAAGTCCAGGGAAAGTTCTGTGGCGTATATACGCGTTTCTGCTGCTGCAGGTGAAAGAAAGTACCGAGCAAATAATATAATAAATACATATTATATATATAACGTAATAAAAAATATAATATAAACGCTGCACTGCATAACGAGTAGTTATTATTATTATTATTTTTTTTATACATTTTATTTCATTATTTTGTGTGTGTGTGTGTGTGTGTCCGTACGCGATCGCCATCGCGTATTATATTTTTTTTTTATTAAATTATATACGAACATAAATTAAAAGAAGAAGTAAAAAAAAAAATATGTAAAAAAATACACACACACTCGTTTTCCTCTGCTTTCTCGGCTGTCTTCGCTCATATACATATACGCGTACAAAAAAAAAAATAATAATAATAATAATAATAATAATATACCGAGCGTTATACTGCACACGCACAACGTCAGAAAAATAAAAAAATTAACAAAAAAAACTCGTCCTTCCTATAGGCCGCCGCCACGTGCACCGTGGAAGCTGCAGTCGTACTGTATAGTTATGATGGCGATCGTCGTAATAATAATAGTATACGCAATACGAATACGTTTCGGTATTACGACGAAGACTATGTTAATTTTATTCCATTCTGCTGCAGTGTACGCGACTTTTCGACTTAATTGCACACTGAGTGTAAAGCAAAAGCGCTATAAAAAAGTGACGACGTTAGACAAGATTCGTGCCGTTGCGTGCACAATAAAGCGCACTGATAAAACGTGATTAGGCCTGCAGGCTTATAGGGCTATATGGCCATACCTGAGACTTAGTTTTTTAGGTAGTAAGGTATTAATTAGGTACTTAGGTAGTAAAAAGAGCCAAAAACTCTTTTTTGGAAAATCAGCAACTTTTTTTTTATCGATATTATCGTGCTGCCTTGTTATCAAACTGCGGACGGTATAAGCTATCATCAGTCAGTCAGTCGTGGCCATAGATAAGAAATATATGGATAGGCTACTCCTATATATTGAATGTGCGTGGGGTAGCGGTCCATTTTAAAGAAGAGAGAAGTCACTATTACAACGGTTCTCTTTCTCGCATGGGGTATATTTGAAGGTTACATGTAATGAAATTATTATATTTATTATCTATGGAAATTATACATGGTGATAACAGTTATTTTCAAATTTTGATATTACATATACATTTATAAGTAACATTGCCTGGACTGGAATACCTGACGTGACTACTTATACACTTACTTAATTAAATCAATCCCGCCCGTACAAAAGTGTTCATTTGCTATTTTTATGTTTATATTTATTATTTATTATCATGGATTATTACCACATTGTGACATTTTAGGCATGGAAGAAACAGTAACTTAATAATGGAAGAAAGAATAAGCAATCCCATATAATTCTTATAAAACGACCGGAAGATAAGATGTCATGATCCATCCATAAATTTATTATCTATAGTCGTGGCTGCTCTGTGGTGTTTAATCTATATTATCCGCTTTACTCTATCATTGTTAAATCGTTGACAGTTTAACACCATTAATGTGTATAATATATAGTTATATATACCGACATACATGTTTGTTGAACGAGAGGTAATCTGCAGCGATCGAAGTGAATCAAAATAAATTGGAGGGTTGGAAGCAGTGTCATCATTTCAAGTTTTGAAAGAAGGAAAGGCAAAATTGTTATTGTTGAAAAATAAGCAAAAAAAAAAAAGGCTTTTTTTTAACAAAAGGCTCTAACACTGGCACTATCGAACTTGATGGTGAACTATATTTTTTATGATTGTGATATTAAGTGACGTTTAAACGTCGTTTTATCGAATGCAATGTTTTATCATTGTTTTCAAATTTATAGTGATAACAATACACTCTAAAATCTCTATCCAAGTAATTCACTTATGCGGCATTACAAACACCATCGTCACCTTTTATAAAACCTGTTCTGTATATTATAATATTTAAAATATTTTAAAATTCATTTAGTACGTTTAATTTCTTTATACGCGTGTATCGGTGTATGTATAATAAAACCAAATTTATTTAGAAATATTATGTCTTATGTATTTGAAATGTCTGAGTCGTTATTGATATTATACAACACGCGATTGTTTTATAAAACGCGTTTCGCAAAAATTTGAATTAGATATCTGGTTTTTTTCCAAAAAACTTCTATTCGTTATTTAATCGATATGAAATTCATTATGTCCACGTATACATTTATAATAGTGTTGTAAATTCCAGGACAATTAAATTTCATACTTATTTATATATATAATATATTTTTTATGAGCTCCTCCGTAGTCGTCAAAAAATTTTTTTTAATTCCCCTTCGTCGAATTTTTTTTTTTTTTTAATAACGTTTCTCGCACATGCATTACAACAATGTGTGTATGTGCTCGTATGTAACCCAAGGTCTTTTGCACAACGATAATATAATGATAATAAAATCATATAATAAACATACAGTGGAAAAAAAAAACATAATTTATAAATAATAATTTAAACTATAGAGACGCGTTATAATAGAATACACCGTCGCGTTATGGTCTCCTCGCGGTATCGTGCCGAGTCCGCATCGCACTGCACGGTCGTCGAAGGAACAAAACAAAAACCTGCAAACTCGAACTCTATTTTATTATTATTTTTTTTTAATTTGAAAAAAATTACTGAACACGCGTATTGAGACGTTAACGAAACACGAACGAAAATCGTTTCAATTTTTTTTTTTTTCATACCAAACAATTATTATGTTATATAATGTGTTCTTAAATTTATAGTTATGTAGTTTAATGGTTAGTTACTATAGTTAGACTTTCCGTTACAGCTCGCTGCTCGCATACATCTTTTGAAATCAATTTTCTTTTTTAAATTCGTTCTACATTATATTAGGTACCTCTTCAGTCTTCATGCATGAAGGCATCATATGATGCCATAGTATTAAATTAACGATACATATAGTATAACAGTTGTCAAATAACGGTCAATATATGCATTATTTTTATCATGAATATTAGAACCGTTCGTAACATCTAAATATTAGGTTAATAAAATAATATGATAACAGTACTGTAAACACGCAATGTTGCTTTGAGCGTAATTTTTTACATTTTGATTTCGTTATTTTAACTGTAATTGTAATTATATTTATACGCAAATCGAACAATATATTATCACACTTGGGGGTAAAATACTTTTTAACGGTATTTGGAATACACATTCCGAACACTTGGAAAAAAAGTATTCGGAATACGTATTCGATGGTACTTCATGGCCCTAAGTATTTTGAACATTTGACAAAAAGTTTTCCAAACACTTTTAGAATACTCGTATTTTTTTTTTTTTTTACTATAGTTATCAGTTATTCGAATATCAAATATACAGTAATTACTCAACAGTCATCAATACGTATTTTGGGGGTTTAATCATTTTTTCTGTTTTTAAATTTCGTGTTTATAAAATATTAACGCAATAACTAATGAGTGAATTAATAATACCAATTTGTTATAAAATGTAATAATACAATATTGTCATAGGCGTGCGCACAGGGTGTGCCGGGTGTGTCGTGGCACACCCCGTGGCCCGTGGCTTTTTGTACAACTTTCATTCATTCGGGGACTTTGTTTGCATTTTAAGCTATAAATAATGAAAATTAGAGGAAATAAATTAGGCGCTCTAGCAAAATTTTTTAATATTCTAATGTAGGTTACTAACCACTAGGTATATAGGTATATACTATATTGTAAAAATATATCTAAATGTTGTGAAGCACAACATTTAATCAATAAATTTTTATGAATTGATATTTTGCATTAAATTTATCCTTTTTTTAGGTTGAGAGTTAGGTTAGATTTGCTTAGGCTCATATAAGGGAGAGCGGCCCAATTTTCTTCATGGCACACCCCATACAAAATTCCTGCGCACGCCTATGAATATTGTATTAGGTGAAACGTGGTCTACGACGCAGAATAAGCTATATATCGACTCGAAAGGAAAATCCTTAAAAATACATGTATGTATGGGCCTATGTTAAACCCCGATACTGGTGTATATACGAGCGGAGAAAAAAACGCAGACTTGAACAGACCGCATAATGCAAGATTTTCCGAGGACAAAAAGGTTAGATTGGGCTGGTCACGTACTGCAGTTGGTGGATCGATTAGACCGCAGGTGTTCACTACGGCGAACCAAATAAAAAGCGACCCGTTGGAAGACCACGTCAACGGTGGATGGACCGAGTGAAAGACGACTTAAAGGTATTAAGAAATGGAGCGAGTGTTGAAGGTGCGGAGGATCGAGAAGGCCGGAGAGCTTCGGTAGAAGCTGCAAAGCGCCCGAATGAAAATATACAATTATATTAACACGGCGTAATCAAATGTAATTGATTATTCGATTAAGGCATGGGTTCAAACACCAAATATAGCAAGATTATTGATGTCGTTTTAAACACCTACTATATATAATATATAGTAGCCATTCATATTCTTTTCTGAAACAATTTATATACGTTTGAGTATAATAAGTTATTATTTGTACGTGGGTACCTATACTGTTTGAAATATGATTGTGCATTAAAAAGTATTCGGAATACTATACCCAAGTGTGTGTATACTGGTATACTATTATTTATTTAAATGTGTGAAATTAATTATTCAATGTACGCGTTATTGTTGTATTTAACCATGTACATAAACGGAATGTGAACGCACTGCGAACGGGTCCCGAAAACGAAATGGTATATACGACGCTAATGACGTAAGTATATGCAGTCAGACAAAGTAAATTTACTTATCGCGCACTGTACTCACGAAATCCCGAAGCGCTATACATTGTCTACAGCAACGTTCGTCAGAACGACAACGAAACAAAAACCTTTAGATGTATACCGACACGTGACTTTGTTCCTAAAAAAAAAAACAATTTGTTTGGGGGGGAAACACAATAATCGTTCGTAAAAAAAAAAAAACGTTTCGATTTTGTTGAAAAACCAAAAGAGTTTCGCTGCCTTCATTAGATTCTGAGCGAAGCCGTTGGTTTTACAATGATGTTTATTTTATTTTATTTTTTCTGTACACAAATTTTCGACTATAGAAAGAATTCTCGGATGATCCAATCGTCAGAACGTATCTATACTTGATGCTTTTTCGATTTTCTCAGTAGTTTCGTACTTACGCGCGATTCGAAACCGTCCAAAAACATTGGAAGAAAAACTAGTTTCTCAACAGTTTTTTTTTTCAAAAGCGGCACAAAAACATACAAAAATAATGGTCTTGGAGTCTTGAAATTTACACCGGACGTACTTGATTTTACACTATATATATGTACGTCAAAAAAATTTCCAAAGGGAAGGAGCAGAGGAGTAATGCTGCAGAATTGTAATAGCCGGTCAAAAATTAAATATAATAAGAGGAAATATAAATATTGTCATTTAAATGATTTTCTCCGTATACCTCGGAATATAAAATCGTTTTTACGCGTTAATAACTTAGCCGCAGATTTCTGTACAGTTTAGAAACCTAAAAAAAAAAAAAATCATACGTTTATACCAATAAACTATATAAATGTTGTAATTGAAGATTGTTTTTAACCGGTATATCAATATATATATGAATCGACTTAACGAGTTACATAATACTATTATATTACACAAAATTTAACGTGAACAAGTATTGTTGTTTAAAATTACCGAATTACTTGGGAGAGTTTAACTTCGTTTGTCGTAGCATTTGCATATTTTTTTTTGGTACGCCTTAGAACATCCTGTGTAAGATACAAATTTGTTTCACACGTCCTTCTTGTCACATACGAAATTTTTTTTTTCTAATTTTTGCATATTTACGGTTTCTAAAGCTATTTTGCTAATTTAGGATTATATAAGTGCTATTTTACGCATATTTTTACATTTTCGTGTATAAATGAAAGTAATCGCATTTCTTTACTGTTTTTCCACTCAACACGAATGTCAATCTAAATCAGAAAATAATAAATATATTATGTAGGACAGAGCCGCCTGGAATTTGTTTTTCTCGACTGGTATTAATTGGTGAAATTTCCCACTTTTATCCATAAATATGTATCGACATTCGACCGTCGACTATGTACCAATGACCGAATGTATACAATGATTTTACTAAAACAATGTAAAACGAAAACGGAAATCTAAAAGAAAAATTTAATTCAGAACAAATTTAAATGGTTTTTGACAATTTTGTTTTGCGTATTTTGAAATTTTTAAGTGCGTATTATAGCGCCAAAAATGAACTCTTTTATAGTGCTATAACTTCCGAGCACTGGTGATAACGAATATATATCGTACAACCGAGTAAATCAACGGCGATTGTCGCAGTGCGATATTATTATTAAGTATAGGAACGTTCTATAAAAAAAAAAACCATAAAAAGTATTGAAAATTCGTGAAAAATATCTGTGTTTTTTTTTGAAATTTATTATTTTTTTGCGATACAAAATTGTTTTAAAAAAGAAAATTATTGGACTATATTATATAATACGTGTAGTGGAAAACAAAATCGATACGTGTACATTGTATATAAATATCGCTCAGTTATCGAAATCAAAACGATTTCTCGTAGTAGATCAATAACGTTTTTTTCAACGTTGTTACACTAATAATTATATATATATATATACGAGTAGGTACACATAATATTATTATAGAAACGGACGTCGCGTATACGCGATGAAATAAAAAAAACTCGATTAATTACACACGCACACGAATTTTTTTTTTTTTTTATTACTATCGCAACGACACGGAAGTACTGCACGGATTTAAATCATCCAAAATATTATATTACATTACGTAAATGTGTAATAAGTGTATAATTTGTGTACTACGAGCAATTTCTTCTCGCGTTTCGTCACAGTTATAGTCTGTTTATACGGTGCGTCGCCGTAATGCTCATTTTCTATACATATTATATAGACATAATAATATTATATATTGTGTACGAATGCAGGAAATACGCCGGTGAACAATATATTTTCCCTCTCGTACCGTCTCTCTAAATTACTTATTGAATATATAATTATTATTTAAAATATGTCGTAAGATTTTCGTAGAAAATCGAGACAGTAAAACGTTAAATAATAATTGTATTGTTTAAACGTTTTATAATCGTTTCTCGGGCGTACGCTATTTGCATGTGTTTCAGACGGATTTCTCCGCGTTACGCGTTATACGCGTAATTTAACGTTTTATATACGTTGTAAAATTGATTTTCATTACAGTCTATATATGTACTTAATGCTGCAGTTTACGCGCCGCGTTATAATCATAATAAATATTATTGTACAAGCGCGTCAAAAACAACATTTTCATTCGTAAATAATGACAGCAGCTACTACGTTTATTTTACATTCGAACTATTATCGTTTTGCGTTAAAAAAAAAAAAGTCGCGGGGTGTTGTGGACGTCGCTCGAGTGATTAACTATATTGGATAAAGATTTTAGAGTTTTGTTTTTATTATAAATTTGAAAGCAATGATATAAATCGTCGCATTCGATGATAAAACGATTCCGAGCGTGATAAATAAACGGCAATCGGTTAAAGACGAAATTGCGTTTTATGTCATTTTTCGGTAATTTTTCCTGACTCTTGAAGTTAAGTATTGAGAAAATCGAAAAATGACCTGTTTAAAGTACAGATTAGATGCAGTTTATAATCGGAAAATGTATTACACGAAAATATCGGAGCACTCCTTTTTGTAGAATTTTTGCGTACCGACGTAGAAAAAAAACACAAAACCAATACATTCCTCGCTCCGCTCAGAAACTAAAACATAAGCGTGGCGTTACTGAATAACATCACGAGACGATATTAAAAATGCGTCTACAAACGATTCTGTACTTCGTTGTTTCGCGTCGTTTTTCTCGTGAAAATATTTTTTTTTTTTATATATATAAATTTTATTATAATTATTTCTATTCGACGACGGGCACCTAAATCGCTGTTTTCACATTTTTTTTTTTTTTTTAAGTTTCCTCGGCAAGACACTATATTATTACAACATATAATGTTTAATAACGCGTGTGTTCTGCGCGCATTAAAACCAACGATGTTACACACGTGCGCATTTTTCACGGTTAATAATTCGGAATAAAACGAATTTAGTTTAAGGACGCGCTTCTTGAATATTTAAAGGGGTAACGGTGTGTGTGCGCGCTGCAGCAGCTGATGATATTTTCGGCTCGCTCGGTTCGTACGCATTTTTTACGGTTTAATTAGCAGAAAAAAAAAACACATAATATTTTCTCGTTATACTGCAGTTATTTATTATATAATTGTATAATTATATTGTGTACGATTAATAGCGTATTAATGTTAATTTTACTCGTGTGTACAGCGTATATTATATTACATATATAATTTACTCTAGTAACCAGCTTACGTTAAATTTTCGTGTATTAAATCCTAAAATCGCCATTTTTATGGAATAAAAATAACAAAATACCTATATAAATAGCTTTAAAAAAATCGGAAAAAACTAATTAAAAAAAAAATATTTGTTATTGCGCGCGGTAATAATTTACGTGTTTTTGGTGAAAATTCGAGTCTCTCTCTATAGGAAATAACATAGAAATAACTCATAAATTAATAAATGAAAAGTCGTACACAGAAAAATAACCAATATATATACGTATATTGGTACATCGATATTGTGTGCGTCTATTTATTGATCGTCATTTCCTTTTCAATACTTTTGTCGACAAATTTAAAATGGTAATTAAAGAAAAAAAAAAAAATCGGAGATTAAGGATTACCAAGATTTTTTCCCAATATATAGTCGAGGTCGAAGTATACGACTTATTTTGTACAAAGTGTTCACCACTTAAAATCAAAAATTACCCGCTTTATATACATACCTCGACATCTAATAATATTGCTATATAAATATAAGGCGAAATATTTATATATACATATATATATAGAAAAAAATCACGTATTCGGTGTAAACTACAGCTCTCTAGGACCATATATAGATAATATATCGTTTTCGAAACGTCGGAGAAACACGCGATAATGAATTTCGACAAAATCGCGCGGTTTTTTTTCATACCGTTTTTAATAAAAAAATTTCGGCAGTTTTTTTCCGGACCGCGTTTAAAATGTATATGCTGATATTGAGAAAATCGAAAAACGACCCGGTTAAAGTATAATACTATCGGTGCCCCCACATGGTAAGAGGGTTAGCATTTGCTCTCAGAATTTAGGGGCCCGGTGAAATGTATTTATTTTTCAAAAATAATACTTTGATATTTCGGTGTACGCGTACCCATTTTTAACTTTTTAAATTTTGTATTACAAAATTAAATAAGTTAAATTATTAAGTTATGAGTTCTTTGACATGTCTTATGGCTGGAGTCATTCTATAAATTTGTGCGACACCGAAAGCGTTACCACGACGTCATGAACCCGGTTCTACTCACCACCCGGCCAGGTCCCCCACTTCTATATACCATCGTTGCGTTGGAACGGCGATGACAGCTAGCGCGATCTCCGTATCTGTGTCTATAGATATCTATATATCTATAGACATATATATATCTATAGATGTCTATAGATATCTATAGATATAGATATGTTTGTAAGTACTAGCAGTGGCGTATTTACGGGGGGTCCAGGGGTACTGGACCCCCAGAACCAAAAAAAAAAGATTATCTAAAGGTATTTTTATTAAATACCTTATATCAATATATCCTGTTGGAATTTTCAAAAAAAAAAATTTGGACCCCCCCAGAAAAAAGTTGAAAATACGCCACTGAGTACTAAGAGACGAGAACTAAGCTATAGGTAACATTTTGTCACGTGTAAAAAATAAATGAGATATATACAAGACATATACATTTGCCGATGTATCTGCGTGCAGTGTAAATACTCCTTTGCTTTTCTCTCCGCAAAAACCCAATTTATATAAATTAAACGTTATAATACTAAATAAAATACGTAGAATTCTTAATTATTTATTAAACGTGTATATATAGGAAAAGTGCTTATACCATATTATAAGAGCTGGTATGTTGGCAAGCCCGCGGAAAAACTTTTAGTATTGGGCGGGGTCCTTAAACGTATATATAGGGGACCTGATTTATTATACCAATCGAAGATTTGTACAGAGAAAAAAGAAAAACGTTTTAAAATTACTGTAAAATGAGAAATTATAGAAAATGTTGATCACCTGCGCCCTGCAGTGTGATACGTTATTGTAGTATAATTTTTTTTTTTTTTAAGCTCCACGACAGCGTTTCGCGCTCTTCTCGCCGAAACAAACATTACAGCTATGTAGTAAAATGATCAATTATTCAATTAATTATTCACCGAACATAATAAATAATGATTTTGGGCCTGTATGTGAACACACAAGCGTTTTTTATTGTGTTCTCGTCCGACTTTTATCGGGTCAACGTGTCACCTAACACCGCGGTGGCCGCGGCGGAATGACGCGCGCGCGGTACAATAAAAATATAATTTCACACAATGCGCGCGCGTTATATTGTTGTCACGAAAATGACAACATTAAATGTACATTTACCATTAATAATGTAATACAATGTATAATATTGTGTACCAAATATCGAAAAATAGCGCGTTATTGCGCCACGGGTATGTACCAAAAAAATGTTGTGTAAATTGTTATGAGAAAAAAATTTTTGTTATTAAATTTCGGTTATTATCGAAAACATTTTAAATTTATAAATTCTCGAATATAAAATTTACGGTTTCGACCAGCGGTTCTCAACCTGTGGTGCGCAAAAAAATGTTCTAATATAATTTTCATTTTATTATTATTATTATTATTATTATTATTATTATTATTATTATTATTCAATATATATTTATTATAAATATACGGACTGGGTCCTTTTTAACATACAACATTTGAGATAACAAAATAATGTTTATGCTTAAATAAGATTTAAAAGTATAATAATTAAAAATTTGCTATAATAATAATTTAAATAATATATAAATATTTAAATAAATATAATATAATAATATCAGTTTAAAAATATAACAAATAATGTTTTTAAAATGATAATTGTACAGTTATGTTTTTGCTTGGTTTACTTGATATTAGCTGATCGCTGATAAATATCGACGGCGTGACATTCGTTATTGATATTATGATTCGTGACAGCTCAACGAAAGAGACGCATTTAAAGACAAAACATTGGATGTCAACAAAAATCCAATACCCGTCGGCCGTTTTCGAGCAAGCATTGCCATGTGTTTAATTACATTTGTCACTATTACTGTTAGAGTGTTGAGAGTGGATTTTCTGAACTGTTATATTTGAAAAACGAGTACAGAAATACGGTCCAAGTGATTTATACGAGTGGAAATGAATTCCATTCAAACCGATATATTGATATGATTGATTGAAGTGATGGTGTAACTGTACTAGTAGTCGAATGGGGTGGGTGCGTCATCTTAGAAATCTCGTGTATTTGAACTGAATAAAACCGAAGAATCGCCTTAGGCGGACAATGACAAATACACGATTGGAAAATCTCAACACGTGTAAATGATATAAAAATTGATTATAACGGTTAACAATTTTAATAAAACGAGTCGTCGTGTATTTAATGCATTGAATTAAAAACCTTCGTATATATACATACTAACATTTTTATTTTGTGTATAATTCATGAGTTCAAAAATGTGAAAACGAATTTTTACCGGATGTTTAAATTTATAAAGGAGTATATAATGACAACATTATGGTATTGGTTATAACTCATGTTCGTGAAAAATTACGGTGGTCATTTTTTTCATTACAACTTTGACTCTTTTTTTAACTTGTAATGGCAGTGGTGTATTAACGGTGGGAGGGGGCGCATTCTCAACTCCCTTTCCGGAACCAAAATAAAAAACTCACCAAACTTACTATAATACGTTCAAATATAAATATTAAAATAAAATTTAGTTCCACTTTTGGAAGTTCCTCTTCTTCACAAAAAAAATGAATGGATGTTAAACAACATATAACTGCATTGGCTTTTGAAAAACCTGTGGGCGCCACTACGTTCTTGTACAAAACATATCGCGCATTAAAAATTCTAATTTGAACATTGAGATTCACTTAAAAATTAACATTTTTTTTTCTATCGTAAAATAAGAAAAATAGACGTATCAAAAAAAAATTCACTCTCCTGATTTAGAATAAAAGTGCTATACGCGTATCGATCATAAAATTGTCTAGTGGCGCGTCTAAGGTTGAGAACCGCTGGTATAGTGAACGCTTATACTATATATATATATATATATATAGAACGATGGACGAGAGGTACTTATGTGTTTTCTATACTTGAAATACACGCGCGTTATATAACCCCACGAGGCACACGATGTTGTCAAAATAGAAAATTTTTGTTGTTCACGCGACGACCACGCCATACTACTGTATCGTATAATATAATATGCAATGACTAATGACACAAACGCGCATGTACGATCGAGTAAAATCGATTAAAAACGTGTTAATTATAACAGTATTTTATTCGTGAAATACATATATTTTGTACGGTTAATAAGAATCTATAAAAGATTTTTTTTTGTACATCTCTTACTTTCCAATAATCAAACCTGTGTGTTCACTCCACGCACTGTTAATAATATTTACTGGTTTTTGTAATATTATCAGAATAAACCGAAAACGCCCTTCTCAGTTCTAACGTCGGTCTCGGCTAAACGTACACAAGTACCAGCTTATATTAATAAATTAATAATTTGCATAACGCAGAAATTTTCGAGTGATTGACGGTGTCACGGATATATAATAGTACTTTAACGCTCGTACAGTCCGAATCAGTTGCTGAATTTAAATTTGTTTTTTTACTCGTTGGATCACACTAATGAATTCCTACTTATATTCGTATAATAAATATAAATTACGTACACAGTATACGTTGTTTTCTAAAATCGCAATGGTTTTGTATCGAATCGTAAACCCCCTTTATACACCGCGTGTACTTTGGAGCTTTTAAAGCAGTTTGATGGGGACACTGCAGTAGATGTTTTCTACAAGCGCGTGTCTATCAAATTTTTGAAAAACGACAATCCCCACTGAGCGTAATATAGTTTTAATGTTTCTGTTTTTATTCACAGATCTAATATGAAACCGAGCGAGGTTCCGGGTTCGATCCATCGGCACGCCGTCGTGTGATTTCTGCAACCGGATCTCGATTTTTTTTTTGCATAGTCTAAATTTCTCCCGTTACTGAACGTTTTCAGGCGTCCAATTTCCTTCTAACGCTTAAAAACTGCAGTTAAAATTGAACGGTTGAGACGTCGTAATATTTTCTCGCGTAATAATATACGCGCTATTGATGATAAACATGGACCGTACCACGCGCTGCGAGTTACGATAATGCGTCGTACGTATATTAACGCGTTAATTAGGTCCATCTAATGGATATTAGAGATATCTGCGCGGTCGCTTTACGTCTGGACGATTGCTCGTGTTATCTCGTCCTCCGTGTGAAAATCTCCGAAGTCTTTGTCCGCTGAGAAGTCATAAATATATATAATTATTTTATATATATATTATATTGACGGCCTTGGGTCGAGTACTCGGTCATCGTCTTCGCGGTCGTTCGCACACGGCATCGTTCCGGTCCATACGATCCGTTCGCTACCACTTCGTTCCGTCGTACGCGAGGACGTAGTCGTACATGGTACGTTCACTTTCAGTACACATATATATATACCATTATTACTATATTATGTACCACAGAAGAAACAGGTGAAAATTCGGATGATAATAATCACCTGTATATACAGCCGAGGAAGACGGAAAAGAAACGCGTGAGATCATCGCGAGGAAGACTCGATTTTTTGTCGTATTGCGATTATTTCCATACGCATAATATTTGAATTATCGATTAATTTGAAATGTCTACAAGTGATGCGATAAACGTATATTGTTAACGGTCGATTACGAATAATAAACGTTTTTATAACCGCTGTATATAAATTCGCAAATGAAGAAAATTAATCGAAAATTATGAATGATATGTACGCGTTTATAACGATATTTTTATATTATCAATAATAATAAGCGCACGTGAATTTTTCTATTTCATTTTCTGCATCCCGGCGTACATATTTCAAATATAATTTTGAGTCCTCTTGGGGCAGGTGTACCAATCATCAGCAGGCGTTCTCTGCAAGTGGAATTTATCTTTCGATCGACTGTACAATGAGCGGAGTGCGTGTTTACACCTTATATAGATCCATTTCAGTGCTTATTCTGAGTATTTGTTCTGAACTGCGCATTTATACGAACTCGTCGCTAGGAGAGGTGATACGGAGGGAAAAGACTTTCCGAATTCATATTATTTAGAAAGGACTAAAAAATGCATGAATATCAATATGAGAGGTTGAGTAATTTAATGAAACTAGATTTTTAGAATAATATTACTATTCAAATACAAGAAATAAATGTGGGGTACTATATTGTTTTTACCTTGTTCAAAGTTATAATGATATTAGTTTTTTTTTTTTTGAAGGAACAAAATACAATTAAAATTGTCTTCTTTTGATTGAAATTTTGTTTTCTCCTTGTCCAGAAATTATTTTTGATGCTTTCACAAATATACCGATCGAATCGTTCTTGTTCTTTCGCTTTAGACGTGTCCTAGACATTCATTTTGTTTTAACCTGCACGTTTGTATAGATGGTCTTGGATACAAATCTTGAATAGGACTCACGTCAAAACGAATAAACAAATATTCATTTTCGGTTTGTACTTGCAAACCTTGGACGATTCACCGATTTTACAAAACATTACTCTTATACTGATTAAACATTATTGAACGACAGTACTGCGGGGTTTCGCACCTATATTAATACGAGAAAATAGACTTTATATTTGCTTAAATTACAACTGCCACACGATACGATACGATACCTAAAATAATATATTTAATTAATCACGCACACAAGTCCAACTACGTGAACTCGGTTGGTGCGCATGTAATTTTTCCAGCTGCGCAAAATTGCGCTTTGGAATATAATAAGCCTTGATCCACCTTGTTCTTATCGGATTCGACAAACATTTCCCCCGGACACTATGAGCGCTCTACGCTTGACGTTACAGATAGGTACCATGTTTATATGGATACAAACGCGAAACGCAGGCGTATACAAGAGAAGAAAACAGTCGATATAACGCGAATCAAAGTGTATTCGTTCGGTACATTATATAACACACGCGTATTATGGGTGTTACTGAAAAATTAAGGCCCGAGTGGGGAGGAGGAGAAACGATCGACTTCATGGTTTCCGCCCCTTTAAAAACCTCCATTGTACATTTGTACGAGTATAGTGAAGTAACACTAACGAGTATAAACTTTTTAATACCCGTTGTGGAGGGAAGTCGACGGCGGATACCAGTGGCGTAATCATGGATATGAGTGTCGCGAATCCCCTTCCTCCCTTTTTTTTTATTAGTAGAATGGAATTTTGAAACAAAATATGAACGTAAATTTGTACATAATGAGATGATCGAAATTACCATTTAGCGGTGTAAAAAATTTGGTCGAAAAACAGACGGCGTATGAAAGAAACGGACGGCGCGAGAACGATGAACGGTTTTCGATACGATGACGTGCCTTATAATCTATATATCAAATCTATCAAACTATATGCTGGCAGTTTATAAAAAAGTGCCGCACCGATACAACTCAAGGACTTACACTCAACGAAATGGTTCTGAATATCCAAAAATAATAAGATCTGAAAATAATTGTTTTTTTAAAAATATCTATTGTCTTATTTAAATTTACTTGAAAAGTTAAAAAAATTGATACTTGTTCTTGTATGAAAAAAATATTGATCCCCTCCCCCGTATAGGCGTGATTAGGGGCACTTGAGAGAGCTAAGCCCCCTAAGTTCTATTTATAGCCCCGCCAACGTCCATAATTTCATTTAAGCGTTTAATCATTTTTTTAATTTCCATTTTTATAAATTTATAAACATTACATTTTTTTTTATATTTATATATCTGGCCGAAGTCTTGCAAGGAACAAAAATAAAAGACAGCAAATCGACGGAGAACGGCGGTAGAGGCAGCTGAATAGAGTGTAAGAGCTGAAAAAAAATATTTATATTTTTATAAATTATTTAAAAAAATTAAGTTTTCAACTAAAAAAAAAGGTAGCGAGCCGCGGGGTGTTGCGGATAACGCTTAAGTGAATTGTTCGGATAAAGATTTTTGTTCTCATTATAAATCATTGCATTCGATAAAACGCTTCTGAGCGGAACTTCGGTGTAATAAATAAACGACAATCGACCAAAACGAAATTGCGTTTTTACGTAATTTTTCGGTAGTTTTTCCTGACTTTTGAAAAAAGTATTTTGAGAAAATCGAAAAACGACCTCTCTAAAATACAAATTATAAATGCGATTTGCAATCAGAAAAGATCGGAGTACTGCTCCTTCTTGTAGAATTTTTGTATATAGACATAAAAAAAAAACACATCATTGTAAAACCAATACGCGTTCCTCGCTCCGCTCAGAGTCTAAAACGAGCGAAAATTTTTCGTTACGATAATTTTTGTCATTTTTCTCTATTCGTCGCGATATTCATTATATATATACACGAGGATGTTTGTGCTGTGATAACGAGTGCGAAGTGAAGGCATTACCAGCTATATATTTATACTATTATGACGTATCGAAAGAGTTTATCTGCAGTAATAATTGTCATTGAAACTATTCCCGAACGAATTTGCCGTAGGTTGACGTAGGGCCAGGCCCGGATTAAGGGGGGCAAGGGGCCACGTCTCCGGGGCCCACATATATAAAGGGCTCATAATTTTTCAAGTGATAATTTGTATAAATATATTTTTTAGATTCTGAACGGAGCAAGGAATCTATTGGTTTTACGAGTACAATGACGTGTTTCTTTTTTTTTTTATTTCACGTCTGTACCAAAAAAATTTTACCAGAAAGAGCGCTCCGATCTCTACAGTCGTACTTTGTTTCCGGTAGCAAATCGCATCATCAAATTGGTACTTTACAGAGGTCATTTTAAATTAAATTATAAATGCGTATAATTACGCCACAGTTCCGTTATCACCTTCCCGATCACCGCCAATGAACAAACGTTACCAAGCGGTATTTTCGATTATTGTTTATTTTTAGAATATTTATATTGTTTTTTCGCCGAAAGATTGGCACACTGACGAGTGCCGACAACAGTCGACAAAAAATATTAAATAAATGTGTCATTTTAAATGAAATAGGTGTAATACTATTCATTAAATTTGTATGTATGTATATTTATTTGACGGGCATTAAACTCAATGTTTTAACGGGTATTTATGAAACAAAAATTAATTGATCAATGGCGCCTAATATAATATTTAACCGTGTTATTTTATAAAGTATTATGTGTACGTCAATTAGGTTCAAGCAGGGATTAGAACGACAATTGGTTTTTTCATTGATGGGGGCCCACAACTAAATATCGGCCCCTGTACCTCTATTCTGTAACTCGATAAGACATGTTAACGACAACTTTCGGTTCGTTAAGCTATCGAAACGATTTATAAATTTCCAGAAAATTGTCGTTAGCTATCGATTTCTTATCATTTTGGTGGACATACACTTTGTAAGCGCAAGGTATCGACAGAGTCATTTACAGATCACGATATCAATAACAAAATTCGATACATTTTTAAAATTTCAATAAGAAGCTCTTATCGAATTAATCCGTTAACACGTTACCGAGTTACAGAATAGCCCCACTGGGCCCTTTGAGGTCTTACTGCGTAGGGCAGTATTATAGCCGAGGCTGTTCGAGGACCGAGATCCGTCCGGTGCCGGTAAGGCGTTCTTCTGGTGTAGAAATTATATAATAATATCACCGTGTCGCGTGCTGCAGGCCCGTTCTTACCGCGTGTCCCCCGAATTCGCCGTGAAAAACATAGCCGTTATATTATAAATTTCGAAACGAATTTTTATTTTCGTTGATATTATCTATAATAGGATGATATCAAACGAAACTCATTGATAATTACGAGATTCGGACTGGTGGTGGGGGGGGGGATGTCGCATATTCGTATCGAAAACACTATCCAGCCCACCTCGGCCTGCAAACCGAGGAGCCCCCCCACCCTTCGACACGATCTAACCGTCCGATTACGCCACAGCAGCGACGGTACGGCGGATACGGCGCGCGTATTGCAGACGGCGAAAATAACTGGTAAAAAAAAAAAAAAAAAAAAATGCAATGACATAACAATATACCGCCCCGTAGTCGGCGTTCGGATTTATATAGAAATTTTCTCTCTCTCCACCGTCGTTATATCGCGCGGGCGTTATAAATATTATTGTAATAATCTCGTATATATATATAGTATATAGTATATTACGGCGGCGGAAGAACATCTCTCACCGCAAACGTTTCGGATTTCCTCACTGTGACTGCGTTACATACGCGTACGCTGCTTGTTATTAAATCGTTGCGCAACCGTGTTATAGGTAAAAAAAAAAACCGAAGCGGACCACCGCGTAGCCAGTCTCGCGAGTGCTTTACAGGCGGCGGCGGCGGCGGTGTATACGACGATAACGCGTAAGACCGCGAAAGATTTCAGAGAGTGAGAGAGAGCGGTACCTACACACACCGAAAAAAAATTAGAAACACTCGCGCACGCACTGCACCGCCGTATAACATAATATTATATTGTATAGACGAGAGGGACCCCCCTCCCCCACCACCGGTGCGACATATACACTTTCACTGCGTTTTGTTTTAATATACCGTCGACGGACACGGCACCACACTCGTCGGTCTCCCCGTATACGCGCGATCGCGTCCCGGTCTCTGTGCCAGCCAACCAGCCAGCCAACCAACCAGCCACCAGCCAGCCGTGTAAAACGACGCGCGTCCGTCCGTCCGTCCGTCTTCTTCGCCTCCTACACACACGCGCGCGCGCACCACACACACACACACACGGACCGCTGTCGTGAATTGTTACTAAGACGGTCGTCGCGGGAAAACGCTTTTTTTTTCCGTATCGTCGTCGACGACGGCGGTTGATTTTCGTTTTTTTTTTCGTCTCGCAGAAAAAAACGGGGTTTTCTCGAAATTTTATAAAAAAAAAAAAACGCTTATAATATAATATTATCGCGATGTACGCACGTCGATCGCGCGATTCTTAGGTCGAACGCGGTACAGCGGATTGGCCGGCAGCCGACGCATACGGCTGTGGGAAACTCGTCGTTTTTCGCTTCGTTTTTTTTTCTCTACCGAAAATCGTTATTACCCTAATATATTCGTCTCGTGCGTGGTTTTTTTTTTTTCCCCCGTCACGGTTTTTTTCTTTTTCTCTCTTCCGGAACGTAAATATAAACAACAGCCGAGAAAAAACGGTTTACGACACTCGCGCACGCCGAGTCGCTACCATGGTGGTGGTAACAGCCGCCGATCGTCCGCAAACGTCGGTGCACAGCTGCGCGGCGTCCGCTTTGCTGGCCGCGGCCGTCATCGCGTCGTCGTTGCTGTTCCACCGGCCCGCCGAAGCCGTCCTTTCCGTGAACGCCACGCGTGAGTAAAAACAGATTTTTTTTTACATATTTTTTTTTTTTTTTGTATTACAACGCTCTCCGCTCTACGAGACGCGCGTTTGGAAGAAAGAAAAAAAAATCGTTTTTTTTTTTTACTTTCTTCTTCTTGAAGTTCCTATCCGTTTCGGACGTTGGAAATCGTATTGAACATTGCTTCTCTTTTTCTAACGATTAACGAAACAGTTCGATTGATGTTATACTTACTAAACCAGTCCCGGAGATTTTTTTAGCTTCGTCTGCCAGCAGCACTTTTCGCGCCTTCTATTTTTCCTTCAAGTATATAATAGTCGCAGCAATCCATATCTATACGGTTATTTCTCATTACGTGTCCCGCAGGTATTCTAATTTCCGTGTTTTTATGGTCTTCAGTAATTTTTACTTTTGCTAAAATTCGAGAGAGGAATGGTTTAAAAAAAAAAAAAACTATATTTCCGTTCTGTGCGGTTTGTCGTAAGCACATACACAACAGCGGTTATTATTACGCGATGGCAATGCGGTTTTACACGGCGGCGTCCGCGCCGAGTCTGTAATATTATATATATATATATATACGCTCGGTGTAAACCCGTCGTCGTAGAAAGTATTTATAATGTATATATATATAAAAAATATGGCCAAAGTATATTATTATTATTATATATCGGGTTATTCGGACGAGTTTTTTTTTTCCTCTCTTCTGCTGCAGACGTTATGTCATTCGCCGTTTCGAACTCACTCCGCGGTGCGAATTACCTGCGCGGTGTAAGTCCGCAGCGCCTGATTTTTTTTTTTTTTTTATTATCATCGTAACGAGTGTGTTTTATACGGTTTTTTTTTTATTATTTATCTCGTCTTATACACCTCTAATAACGTTACATAAAAATGTATACCGACCGAAACGATTGTTTGTTTTTTAACTGCAATTACGTGGCGTGTTTTTACTTTCATATTATATTCTAATCGTATTATTATTATTATTATTATTATTATTATTATTATTATTATTATAACGGTGCCGCGCGCGCAACAGGCGTTTTCGGTGTATTATATTTTCGTCCGGCGACGAAACCCACCTTGAAACATATAATCAGTCGTTACGTTTCGTACTGTAATATTCACTTCCTATCCGCAGTGGCGTAATTATTTATTTGCCCCTTTTAAAAATAATAATAATTTTTTTTTTTATAGAATACACAGATTTTTCGGATATATTTTTTTAAAACAGCCGAATATTATCGATACAAAAAAAATTTGTTCAGAAATACGCGACACACTGTTCTCGGAACGGTTTATTTGTATGTATGCGGTTAGTTTAGGGTTATTGCCGACTCTAAGGATTTCAAAAACACAACCTTTTTTTTTTACCTTACCTGTATAACCGGACCTGTACGGTTGTATTTCTAGCTGAAATACATACGTTACTGGAGAAATTCTCACGCCTTGTAGAGTGATCCGATTTCGATATTTTTTTTTTTTTTTTGAAAGAAGAAAACATTTCGCATGGCGCGTTGGACTTGGATTCTCAAAATTTTATTTCTAAAAGCTATAACAAGAGTTTGAACATGAACAATTTTCATAATTTTTTTAACAACTTTTTTTTTTTTTGTAGTTTTTATTATTCTAAAATGCGCCCCGTAGAAAGTCTTCCTTTATCCAACAACAGCGAAATTATCGAAATCGGACAACTCTGGGAAGCACGAGAGTTTTTCCTGTAAAACATAGAAAAAAGCTGTAAAGCTGTTGACATGTGCAAAATAAAACTTTGAGAATCGAAGTCCTATGCGCCTTGCAAAATGTTTTCCTCTTTAAAAAAAAAAAATATCGAAATCGGGTCATTGTACAATAAGGCGTGTGAATTTTTCCAGTAACGTATGACGTATTTCAGCTAGACATACAGCCATACAGGTCCGGTGCAGGCCCTTTAAGAGGATGCTATTTACTCGTGCAATTTACCGTAACTTTGTGTGGAAACTTGTTTGAACGTAAAACACCGGGGCTACAATCAAAATAAAAACGCCAAATTTCGGAACTACGCCGAAGAGAACTTAATCCATTTAGTAGCGTTTTTATTTTTTTCATAACTTGTTTCAATTTTGTATTATATATGCAAAAAAAAAAACCTCGCAAATCATAAGAGTTTAACAGTTAATTACTTAATTTAAAACGACTTTATAAAAAAAAAAAAAATAAAAACGCTACGACATAGATTAGGTTCTCTCCTGTGTGGTACCAAAATTTGATCATTTTATTTTGATTGTAGCCCCCGTGTTTTATGTTCGCGTAAACCAGTTTTTAATCTCTTATTTGAGATGTGTAGCATCCGCTCTTAAGTATCCGGTATAATAAAATTGATACGATCCACGGGAGAATCATTAAAATAATATTTAAAACTAAAAATTGTACGACATATAACGAATAAACACGTTAAATTTTAAAGGGTAAATGAATGAACGAATCGAGTTATTTAAACTCAAAACCCGTTTCGCTTTTTTTTGCAGCTCATTTTATAATAGTAGTTGATCCCCTTCTGTTTCCAGAAAATAGTCTTGACACTATATTCAAGCTATATGATTAATAAAAATTTTTATCGTGATTTAATGGAATCCTCATATACCGCGCCTGCAGTAATGGGCGTAAACCTATACGTATACTAGTCAAAATATCAATGAAACGTTTATTTAAATAATTAAAATTTTCAAAATTATATTTGAAATTTTGAAGTCCAGGGAGGTGGGCAGATGCACCTTCCGGGCGCCCATGCCTGCAGTATATACATATTATTAATAGCGTCGATATGGTGCGGATTTTTCGCGTGAACATACAAACCGCCGAAGGACCTATCGGGGAGGACCTCGTAAAACCTGCAGGACATCTGCAGGAATTCGGTTGAAAGGTATGTAAATATATTACGCTGGACGGGCACAGCAGAAGGTCTGTGAGCTGTCCAGGCGACATCTGCTGCAGGACGGTCGGATTTAAATGTACCACGCACAAGCAATAACGCTACACCTGTAGTGGTGTAGCCAGTGGGGCTGATGGGGCTGCAGCCCTCCCCCGAAATGAATAAATAATCAGTTTTTTAGTATAGGTACCGTCTATACGTATTAATTATTAACATATAAATTAATTATATCAGCTTCGGCCCTCCCCTCCCCCAAATAAAAATCCTGGCTACGCCACTGCGCTATACAATGTAAATAATAATTTCCCGCGGACGATCGACGTTCACGTCACCGAGTTAAAAGGACAAAAAAAAAACGATAGATTTACATTACGAGTATTAAAAAAGCTCAGTGTCCACGCGATCGTATATATTGTACGAATAGAATAACAGAAATTTCGGACGAAATTGAATATTTCATTGTGTAAGTGATGGTTTGGTGCAGTCTTTCCAATGAACAATAATAATAATAAGTGTATTTCTATATTTGAAACGATATTTTTTTTTCTCTTTAGATTTAAAAATATATCCGTTTATGTATATATATATATATAGCATCATCTGTTGCAGTGTGTGCAACGCGCGACTAAAGAACTTATATTTATGACGAAAAAGGAGGAAACTCTTTTCGCCCTCTCCGCCAGTTTTTTTTTGTCAATAACGCCACTGCAGCTTCCTATATACGTATTATATAAGAGATACATTGTTTTATTAATATTATTTTAAATCTAACGGATTGTTATTGAGGTATACAGCCGGCTTATAATCGTTATCCGTCTTCACGTGCGAAAATATAGGTTAGGTCAGTGATTGCCAACTTGTGATGAGAGGGCGTGACCACATTTCTGGAGAAGGGCAAACAAATTTTTTATTTCTTAAAAATTATTTCTTATTCAAAAATAGATTATTTCTCCAACACAGGCGATTATAAAAAACAAAAACACAGAAATCGCTTATAGATACCTCGCGGCGAATCGGACTTGAATTTGGACTCTCTCTCTCTCTCCAACACCAAAGAGTAAAAAAAAAAAAGTTCAAAGGAAAAGCGTAATTACCAGCCATCGCATTAATCTCTAAATGATTTATTTTTTCGATACATAAATAAATATATATATATATATAGTTTCCCTTAAAAGTTCGAAATGTTTGAATATAACGAGTCCGTTTATATTATCGGCCGATTACTGATAAATTGTTTTTTTTTTAAAATAATCGAAAAATGGTTTCATAAATTCTTCATCTCCCTCACCTCTATCCCAACTATTTGGGGTCGGCCACCTTTGTTCTAAACCTCCACTTGACGCTATCTCCCATATCTTCCACACTCAATCGCATTCAACCGCACTTCCTTTTCTTCCTTCAACATTTATTTCGATAACCGTTTTTACCGCTTTCGAATGTTCTCTCCTCATAACATGACCATCTAAGTCTATGTTCTCATTCATCTTTTCCACGATCGACGCTACTCGTATGCTTCCTATCGCGTATTCGTTTCTATTTCCCGTCTTCTCTTGTCATACCACTCATCCATCTAATCATTCTCATATACGCTACACACATTCTCTGCTCTATTTTCTTGTCCAACGCCCTGCAACATTCTGAACCATTAAAATCGACGAAAAAAAAAACCTTTTTCTCATTTAAAAATAATTTCAATAGAAAAATTGAAATTTTAAAGGATGAACATTTGACCGGTACCTAGTGCGTACCTATATAATTTCGGAATTTCGGTCCGGCATCCGAGTTTTCGATGTGCTCGCATTTCAAATGTTTTCAAGCCCGAATGCGAAATTGCTCGCTCGAGACTTCTGCAGACAGTGCGAGTAGATGAGACATAGTGTTTTTCTTCGGTCTTCCTCTATATAACAATCGTTTATGAATTATTATTAAAAAAAAAAATCGTAGATTTTCCTAGATCTCACGTATCCGCATCAGTTTGTATGTAAAAAATTATTTCCTTATATTGATTACGTGCAACGGTAAAATGAAATTTTCGTAAAATAAATTGATGGGTGAATCCGTAACGTACAAAAAGGAAGGGCGTGGAATAAAAAAAAAAAAAAAATGTTGAGAAACACTGCGCGGATTAGGTAATGACCGATGCGCGGTGACAAAGTGTACACACAACAACAACAACAACAGCAGCAGCAGTATTATGTAATTCGCGGTGATTCGTACGCGGCGTTTTCACCACTCGCCGCGGTGCACACCTGCACCGCGGCGGAATCGACACCGAAACGATGTACCGTTTTTACCGGGCCGCCGCTGTTGCGGTAACCGCGACGACAGTCGCCGTGGGATCGGGTTTTTGTCTTTTTTTCTTTTTTTTTTGCGTCCTACAATATTACGGCCTTTATTTACCACACGTTTACACGCGCAGTTTGAACCGATTTAACCCAATACCTAAATCACGGTGTTACATAAACAGCCGATGTCAATTTGGTCCGAGTCAAACCTATATTTTGAACTAAAACGGTTTACCCAATTCCACGTTTGGAATGCGGATCGAAAATAACTCCTCCTCCCAGATTATAAAATGCGCGTATAAACGGTGAACACTGCGGCTGTTATAACCGAATTACAGTTTAACGACACGTGCGCAGTGTATTACAGTAACATTCGGTTTTTTTGTGTTGTGCGTATACACATAGGCGGAAATGGGGAGGGGGGCTTAGGGGGGCTAAGCCCCCAAATATTTTATAATTTGTATGTATTTTGGATATTTGACTGATTATGACTGATGTTAAAAATGTTAGCCCCCTCCCCCCCAGAAAATTTAATAGATTTCCGCCTATGCATAATATTATAAACACGCGCTTCAATATTTAAATGCGAAACGAGTTAATCCGAATTAATACGTGCGTGTAAACACGCATGACGATCGGTTAATCCGGGTTAATACGTTAGGTCAGTGGTCGGCGACCTTTTCTCAACCAGCGTTGACACTTATCTAGATAATATTTTTTTATCTTTTATCTCATCCAGATGACATTTTTTTTTACTTATCTGAAGGTTATCTTAGATTAAAAAAAAATATATATATCATTACCTTTCTTGTAATTATCTAGACAAACAAATTTTAACCAGTTATCACTTATTTATTTAGTATTTTCGCAATAAACAAGAAAAAATGACCCGGGGAATGTTCCCAGGGAGACTTGGACACACACACACACACACAATGTAATAATGTATACCTGAATATTATTATTATGTACCCCTTGCAATAACTAATAATACGATTATTCAAATAATTTATAATTTTATCTAGATAAATTTCGCTCGTCTATTATATCTCATCTAAGACGATTTAAGTATATATGTCATCTTTATCTGTATCTGTAGACGATTTTTTAACAAACAATCTTTTATCTTTATCTAGGTAAATTGTCACTTATCTTGTCCCAAAACTGTTTTTAACCATGCGTGGGCCATATTTTTTTTTATATATTTTCACCGAGGTCCACATTAATAATAAAAAAAAAAACCGAGTCCGCCAGTATTCGAGACATGAGATATTGTGTAAACGTCGCGTAAACGGTAGAAATGTAAACTGTGATTTGTGATTATCGGTATCTATTTATTCAAAGTAATTTCGACAATGAATATTATTATTATAGTTGTCATGACAACAGCATACACATTTCCGTCCCATTTCGCGAGATTTACCCTCGTACCGCCGTAACAGACGTTTATACACGTCAAAAACAAATTTTACGTATATGACGGATATAATACTAATAATTTTATTATTATATTCAATTAATAATATCAGTGTTTTTTTTTTTTTTACACGTGAATATTGAGTGGAAAAAATAATACGGGTTTTCGAGTATAGAAAAATTTACATTCAGGAGAAAATTAACATTTAAAAAAAAAATACAAAATTATATAGACCAATATGATAATTCTGATGCGCGAGATTAATTTTTAGAAAAATCATATAAAATATATTGTGTGTACATTTATATCGATAAAATAATTTTTTTTTTTAATTCGACATCTTCGTCGTGTGGGGGCCGCAAAAAATTGTTTCGCTGGACACACCCATGCGTTAAGCGGCCCGTACACGATCAATAATATTGATCAATAAATATTTCAATTTTTTTTTTTTTGACACACACGATCAATAATATTCTCATCAATATAATATATTGTTCAGTTTGGTTCGAATAATTTCAAGTGAAGAGAACGGCGATTATTATTGCTATTGCTACAATTATATATTGACACCAGGGCCGTATTAGCCAATAGGCACTATAGGCACTGTGCCTAGGGCCTACGAATATTTTTGGGCCTACGATTTTTTTGTAATATTTTTTTTTTTTTTATTATAATCTATCTATACGTTTAATTGGTCAAAATAAATTGTCTTCGTTATCGGTTCTTGCAGTTGAAAACGAATTGCTTCAAGAAATCGATACCGAAGAACTAATTAAATCATTTGCAAACGAAAAATTTCGTAAAAAAGTTTAGCAACTATAAAAATATATTATTTAATATACTACAGAATTGTTTTTTTTTTTTTTTTTGTCACAGTTATTTTTTGTTTGATGTATGTACCTAAATACGAGTACCTATAATAAAGAAATGTGCAAAATGGTATAAAAGAAGTGCAGGTTTTTATGGTTTTCGGCGATTTAGTTTTATATATTTTGGAGTAAAATAAATTGTTTTTACGATTTTTTAAAATCGTTATCGCATATAAAAAGTTATAAAAGTTTAGATTTGATTTTTGTGTTTATATTTTTTTTTTTTTAAATGCTAAACGTTGAAATTCATCACTTTCTCTCCAAAGAGACAGTTTCTTAACCAATTTGTGCCTAGGGCCCACGATAATGTGTTAATCCGGGCCTGATCGACACTCTATCGATAAATATCAAAATCTTTTCAATACATTGAACTCGCGTCTTCGATATTCTGCGATCTATACACGGCCGATACGGAATATTAATTGATCAATATTATATTGATCGCGTACCGGGCCGCTTTAGGCGACGGCGCACCGAAGACCGCGTGTACTGCGCGCGTATATACACTATATAGGTACACAACACTGGCGCGGTGCAGTAGTAACGCGCGCGAGTGGTTATCCAACACCGGGCGCGACAACGAAGCGAGTTGCCTAATTTTTTTACTTTTTTTTTTGCGCGCACACCACCTACCGCACCGGTGCGGTGATGTAATCGTACACCGCGGACGGATTTCGTTTTCCGTCTTCGGCCGCGTCTTCTGCGACGACTCGCTGCAGTTAAAAACCGCGCGCGTTTGACGTTCGCAAAATCGATTTCTGGTCAGCACATTTTTTTATTTTTTTTTGTTTTACATACCACACGCTTCGCAATAAGTAAACATTATAACGACAATAATGTGCGTGTACTAAAAAAAAAAAAATGTATTATACGCACACAACAACGGGTAAATAACGTCGTTATATTGGCACACAATAATAATAATATGACAATATTACTTAACGCTTGCGCGTATACAATGCGTTTATTACCGCCGTATGTGCGTCCGAACGGGGTCAAGGGCTGTGGCGCGCGTCGTGGCATACAAATCCGATTTTACCCCGCCGCCGACGTAATAGAATAGAAAAAAAATAATAATAAAAAATAGGTACGCCATTTATTATTTTCTCTGACTAGCGTCCGTCCGCCGGCGGAACAGATGCGAAAAAAAAAGAATTGCAAAAAAATATATTATATATATAATAATAATAAAAAAACAATTTATATCTAAAATAAATATCTACCGTTGCAGAGCAGCAATAGCCGAGGGGATGAGTGCGTACTGTGGAGTTTTCATAGCTCTCTCTCTCTCTCTCTCTTCCACGCGAATCGTGTTTTTTTTTTTCAAAATAAATTATTAGTTTCTTCCAAATCACACACACAAAAAAAAAAAACAATTTGTTTTAATAAATATTATTTGTGTATTACATATAGGTACTGCAAACTGTGTGTGTGTGCGTGTGCAATCACATTTATTATATAATAAAGTCATTCATTGTAATACAAAATGTCTTATGTATATATTTTTTTTTAATAAGAATTTATTTACAATCTATATCATGTTAAATAATACAATAAGTAATTGTAGATAATTAGATAGTTTTTGAACGTGGGATTCACGCGATTATAGAGAAAACGTCCGCTGCAGGTTGTATTACTCTACACAAAATTATGTACGAAAGTAATAATGACGCTTAACTTATATAATAAGTAATCAGAGTTCTGATTATACTTATTAATGTTTTTTTTTTTTTAGAATAGAAGGTATCATTTAAGCCTTTACAGTCTACGTTTTATATCTATATTTAGGTCGATAAGGGAATAAATTTGAAATGAGAGGATTTGAGTGACGTTGTCTTTTTTCACGGTTGTACGGTTCAAATTCTTGGTCAGAGATGGTCATTAATACATTATGTATAAAGTTTGATTACTTACACACCTGTGTTATTGTTCTGGAGGGGATATTGATTGGAATGACTGTGAATAATTTTTTGTTTGAGTTTTTGGACGCTCCACAAAAGTAGATCTCCCCACAAGAGGCCAAAGGAATGATGAGAAGCGTATTAATTTTTTTTTTTTTAAGTGGTACGTTTGATTTTAATAGGGCACGAAGTTGGTTTAGTGATTTTCTTTTCGTTTTAATGCGGGTCGCCCATGTGTGCCGTCTATCCAGATGCATTCCAAGATATTTCACTGATTGTTCAGATGGTATTGGTCTATATCGTTGATGTATACTGGAGGGCAGTCCAGGGCGAGGGCGTTAATGTAAAAGTTATACGGGACGAATTCGATTCATTAATTTTTATTATCCTCGTCTATACGAACCGACTTTGTAGTTGGTTAAGAGGGTTTTGGGGTTAAAGAGACGCTGATTCAAGATTCGGGTCAGAAGCAAGTGTACCAGCTGTATCAACTGCGAAATGTGCCATCGTTATGTGCAGGAATATATGAAGTATAAAAATATTATAGAGAGTGGGTGCAAAAATACTTCCTCGAGGATCTACTCCAGCTTTAATCCAATGGTATTCAGCAAAAAAGCATCGCAACAAGAGACTTTAAAAGGTTGTTAACGAAGGATTGAATAATACCAGATAATATGGGATCGGTAGTATATGCCAAACACCGCGGCGGTCGAATGCCTGAGCCACGTCTAGAAATACTCCTAGTGTTTTTTTTTTCCATGAACGATCCGACGACATCGACAAATCGGTGCAGTCGATGTGCACAGGTTGGATGATTATTTTTAAAACCAAATTGTATATTGGGAATAATATTATTTTGAACTATATAGAATAGGATAGATTTTTTTTTATGAATGATTTTTTTACGGTGTTTTGGAGGACGTTGGAAGGAGGGTTGCGTCCCAAAAGAGGCTAAACGTCCTCCTATATAATATGATATAGATGAACGCGTCTCGATTAATTAATAGTAATTTAATTATCTCGTTATTATATTCATCCGCGATTATTCATTATAAATTATAATATATCGACTCGAATCTACAATCGCGTTTTATTTCTTTTTCGTATATTTTACGTTATAAATAATTTTAATGTTTTTTTTTAAGAGTTTTAACTGTCCATCTAAAACTCAGCCATAAGATACGCGTATAGATAACTATCGCGATGGAATTTCGAAAATATTGCAGCGACTGCGCGGCAAAATGTGTCCCCCATTTCGGGAAATTGACCGGTTAAAAAGCGTTTATCATCGTGTAGAAGAGTACGAAATTAAAAAAAAAACTTTTCTACTATCGGGTACAGCGTCAATTGAAAATCATACGGCAAGCAATGAAAAATGGACATTATATTATTATTAAATTTACTTATAAAAATTGAAGTTATATTGTTTAATTTTTTTGATTACGGTCATCTATTAAACCTGATTTGACCTTTTTTTAAAAATTATTATCAAAATTAACGTGTTTATTTTCATAGTGTATAGATAAACGAGAAAAATAAAAAATTTACATTGAAAAATTGTAAAATGTATCGTATAGGAGGAGTTATTTCTGAGAAGCGCTATAACTTAAAAAATAAAATAAAATTTTAGGAATTTTTTTTATTTATTTTATAAAATACGAGATCGTGTATTATGCCGCATTATCACTATATGGCCCGGTAAAAAAAATAATGCCTGAAAATTTAGCAGACCTTTTATTTAAAACTGAAACGGTTTGACTGTCGAGACAAGAGAAGAAAAAAAAACCGAAACGTTTCGCAACTATAAATTTCCAATATATTCGCGTATAATCGGTGTATATAGGGAGAAGGGAAATAAAATTCCGTATAGTGTTTGAAAAATTTGGAAAAAAAAATTGTTTTTTTTTCCATACAAATTAAAAGTGTAAAAATTTTTTTCGCTTACTGCTGCTGCGACCGGAAACGTGCCGGAAACACCGCGGGACCGGACAACACACATTCGGAAAGTGAAAGTGACCGCGAGCGCGCGTGTGTTATTGCGAATATGCTGTCGCGTTACCTAATAATGTGTGTGCGCGGTGGGAAAAGAAACCGCGATGGCGCGCTATACTATACCGCTGCAGCAGCTCCTCCGGGAAATGCGAATAATTAATATTATTAAAATAAATCCGGTTATGTATTATTACGTATACATCCGAAATCTAAGCAAAAATAAATTGCGAAGCGTTAAAAAAAAAATTTCTTTTTTTTTTTTCACCGTCCGTATACCTATACGCGTTTCGATATCGAATTCGAGACAATTGATTAGATTATTAAAATAGGTTTTGAGTGATAATTACTTCGCGTGAGCGAATATTACTCGCATAAAGATTTCAGAGTGTATCGTTTTAGTAACTATATATAAATATTTGAAAGCGATTAATCGAATAATCGTTCGATATAAAATAACCTGCATTCGGTGTAATAATATTTTGGCCATGTATAACGAAAACTAATCCCTTTTTTTTTTTTTTTATAAGAATTTTAATACTTCAAAAAACCTATAATTGTTATAAATAGTCTAAAATTAAAAGAAAGTTTTCGATAAAAAATTGTTTTCCCCTAATACGTTATAAAGTCATACGCATATTTGACGAATATTCTTGAAGTTTTTATTAAACCCGTTATAGTTTCGAAATCACGAAAAAAACAACGTTCATCGTTTTTATGTAATTTTTCGGTCGGTTTTTTCGTTATATTTTTAGGCGCTTTTGAACTTGAATCTCTCTGAATGACCTCTCTAAAGTACCAACTATATAGGTGCGATTCGCTACCTGAAACAGAGACTGTATAAAGATCGGAGCACTCCTTATTCTGTGGTAGAACGTTTGGGTACAGACATAAAAAAAAAAATAAAATTGTAAAACAAATACGATCAGAATCTAAAAAAATAACATTTTTATTTATTTATCCGTATACTGCAGTAAAACGATATAGAAATCAACAAATTCGCGTATGTAAAATGAATACACGCGCGAAAATCGTTATTTTTCTGATCGATAAATCGTTTTGGAGAATTCTTGTACTAATATATTATATACAGGCAAATCGATTAAATTATTATAATATGTATGTACCTTACGATTAACATAAATGCGCTGTATATTGTATAGGACACGCGTTTATTAGAGTAGCATAGGCCCAGGCGAAATATGCGATTTTCTCTCAAAATTTCAAATTTTGAGACACAAATATTTAATAATAAAAACAGATAAACAATAGTGTTTATACAGAATGTAAAACTATTTTCGGTAAACGTATACGCTTATTTTTATCATTATAATTTTTTTTTTTTTTGGAACGGTTGTTTGAGCAAAGATATTATATTTTGTCAGTTGCGGGATTTCAAATTTTATAGAAATATCGCATTGTGCAATTCAACGGGCTACCGTATACCGCAGATAAGTTTCAAATTGCTGCGCCGCGGACAAAGTTTCTTTGTCTTGGAAAACAATTTTAAATCCTGCGATTAAAAAAAAAACAACATATTTTTACGCGATATAAAAAAAAATGTCAAATAAATTTTCCAAAAATTGATATCCTTTTGTCAAAAAAAAAATTTTCAGAAACGTTCAAAATCGTTTTAGTATTGTTATTACTTATTTATATAGTATAGAAAATCGTTGTAAAATGCGTAAAATTGTCTTCACGTCATATATTACGTGCACTCGATCGTCATATTTCTCGACTTTTTATCCCGTCGTCGTACTACTAATAAGCGACTTGAGTGAAATCGAATTTTACAACTCTTTATTTATTTTTTTTTTGTTATTCTATCCACTCGCGATTGATAAAACTCGAATTTTCGTGCAACACTTACCACCCCGATATATCTGATATAGGTACGACGAGTATACACGTGTGCAATAGAAATTGCCTACACTACTATTATGAGCAGCGATTAAACGACAAATTAAAAAAAAATTAAATCAGACTGATAATTTTATGAATAAATTTAAAAAATATTCATTTATACACACACACACACACGCGTTTTTGTTTACTGTACATAATCTGCTGTTGAAACCCGTATTTATTTTATTTTTTTTTTTTTGCTTTCCTCGTAGAAATCGATACAAAACGATTAAAAATACTTATATATTATTAAAAAACAGATTTTATTTTATAACTCTTTATCTGCTTATACAGTTTGTTTTCGTCGATATTTTACAACGTTGTTTGTGTATAAGAAAGTAATTTATATTTTTACCGCTATATGGCCTTATTATCGGTAAAATATATTATATTAATAATCATTTATATATTTGTGCATTAACGGTCGCATTAATTATTATTGATCCCGTTTTATATTTTATGGTATGTATTGGAATAGAGCCTACAAGTAACGGGTGGATTTATTTGAATACGCGAATTATTTATCATATTTATTATTTTTTTTTTTTGGATTTTCTAAAAAAATTATATATATTTAAAATTATTACTCGCGGGGAGGGGGGGTTTAAAAAATCTTCTCGGTGTTATATGGACCATCATGTTAAATATTTATAACTCGATGAGGTATACGACATGTAATAGGCGTATTTATTTATATTTAGACATAGGCCACTAGAAATTAAACGAACGCGTTTCACAAAGTACTATTATACAAAAATATAATTTTTTATTGGAATCGTATAATAATATCGTATTAAAATATATATATATATAATATATTATAAATAATTGTGTTCGGAAAAATTTTTTTCCTCGTATACGTCGGAATTCGAATTTATTTTACTTTATCGAACACGATTTGTAAGTAAAATTATGATTAAAAAAATTAGGTATGGCAACAATTGAGTGATACGCATCCTATATGGCGTCATCAGTGCGCCAAACGTCTCAGTGTAATCTATGTAATTTACTCTATGGCGTAATTGAAATAAGAGATGAACGGGAAAAATATGTATGTTTGTATCACTGATTTTGGCGCCATAGAGTAATATGTTTGGCGCACGGATGACGTCACGATTTCATGGAATAACAATTTTTTCGTTTTTTTTCCACGACTGCGCAATATTCACCGATATTAGTAAAGTTGCTGTCATACCTAATTTTTAATCACGAGTAAAACTATATATACAGACACAAAACAGTAAATTTTTGCCGAAAAATGCGCGAAAATGCGTGTTGGAAACATTACGTCATACTACTATATATGAGATCAGTAAATTTTTAGCACACAATTTTCGAACGTGTTGCGAAATTTTGATTTCTTTGTTTCAGAGTTTCAGACGTTTACAACGCATATAATTTAATAATAATATATTAATATTATCGATATAATATAATGTATTATTATATATATGTTTAATGTAAAGAGTATAATATAGTAGTATTGCTAACGGTATATATATATATATGTAATACGCCGGGAATGTGTATAATATATATATATATATAATAAGTTCGATAAGAAAACCAACTGAAATTACTATTAATTAGCGCTGCAGCCATTATAAGTACCACCACCGGCTCGGTACGACCGCATAATTATTTATCATTAAGGACCGTGTTAAATATCAATTAAAATACGTTCGCGGTTATTTAACGAGAAAACATGAAATGTTATACATAACATAATATATTATACCTATATACGTGATATAATAATCATATATAATAATACGCGATTCCATTGATTTCTAACGTTATAAAAAAAAAAAAATAATAATAATAATCTAAAATATAATACGTACGTGCAAGTGAAAACGTTTTATTCTCACTGCATTTATTTATAATATATATTTACGTACAATATAAGCGGTTTACGTAACGTAATAATAATAATAATAATAATTTCACACTGTATATAATATTATAATATTGGATATTAGCGACTACATAATAACTGGTAATAATAACCAGCTTGCAGGAATTCTTTGTATACCAGCTGATAAATCAACATTGTCGTATATATACGTATATGTAATACTGTTACAGAGCACGTATATATATATATATATATATAAGTTAGATGCTGTGACTATTACTACGCCCCATCGGATACGATTTCAAGTTCATATTATTTTTCTTTTTTTTTTATGAATTTGGAAATGTTTGTCCATACACATAATATCTGGTCGTTTATTTTTTATCAAGAAAACGTCCTCCGACATTATTCGAATATCATATAATAATAATAATAATAAAAGTTTCGAAAAAATAATATAAATAGTAAATTTTTTTAAGTTTTTTGACCAACAGCTGTGCAGTACGAAACGTGTACCTATATCGTTTTAAATACGTTTATATTATTAGAATAGTATGCGTATTAATATTATAATATTTGTACGATTGTCGTGTTTCAGCCGAATACATTCACTCGTGTCGCAAGGCGGACGCTCAACTCAATAGTTGCATAAAGGAAACGTTCAATCATCTTCGGCCGTACCTCATAAACGGTATGACGACCAGTTTTTTATTATTATTGTTTTTTGCTTATTTAAAAAAAAACCCCCCTGTATAAAGGCGTATTACTGTAATTTGTTCGTAAAAAATTGCTCGGGGAGAATATATAATGGAATATTTTTTCGTCGTTGTAATGGGGGATTCGTGCAATAACGCGAATGAAAACAAAACCCTTCTGCAGGTCAAGCCCGGATTAAGAAAATGTTGGGCCCGGGGCCAAACATAATTTGGGGACCCGTGCCTGAAGCGGGTTTTGTTACTCATAAAGGAAAGGGTTATTTTTTAAAAAGTTAATTTTTTAGGCAAGAGAATTCACCAAATGAATGAAAAAGTATATTTTTATATCGTTGTCTGAACAAGGCCATAGTGTTGAATTTCGTTTATTCCAAAATTAAGTCTTCTCGTACGAAGGGGCCCACAATCAATTGGTTTTTGGTGGGCCCAGGTACACTGGGCAGTGCTCATTTTAACGTGCGTTTGGACACGTTTTACGTGACTCTGAGTAGAAAATGCGCAGCGTCTATAATTTCAAGGAATGCGAAGTTGTGAATTTTAATTACTATGTTCTCTTATATATAGTTTTAATTTTTTTTTTCTATTTCGTTTCCCATAATGTTTTTTACGCAAAGTAATAACTGAATCAGTATGATGATTCACAGAAATCATTGTTGTGATAATATTGTTCTGTCTCTGAGCTCTGTATGCGTTAAAGCCAATATTATTTTAGGTGTTGAAAATAAATCCGAAACCTTCTTTTAGACCTAATAATATAAACTGTTGTTTAATTGATAGCATCTTATATTTTCGATACATAAATGCTAATGACAAAAAAAAAAAACAGTATTCTGAAAAAGCAGAGATAGACCTCCTATTAGATTCAGAGCCCTAACGCGGCCGCGCGTTCCCTGCATTGCTCTATTTCACGCCACATGGTGTCGCGGAGATCTTTCCGCGAACAAATCGATGACCACCGATAATCTTCTCGTCTGCAGGTATCGATGAACTGACGGTGCCTCCAATCGAACCGCTGATCATACCGAAAATGCAAATGGAAAACGGTCACGGAGCGGTTAGGGTGAGGGCCATACTGAGTAACATGACTATACACGGCGCGAGCAACTATACGGTTTTAAACGTCAGGTACAATATTAAACGTTATTTTTCTCGGATTTTATAAAAAAAAAATTGTTTTGCTTTTTATTTACCTGGCCCTTATTTTGGTTTCGAAATAAATCGAATATCGAATTTGTGCATCGACACAATTTTGAACGAACCGTGCGATTTTATTTATTTCTAACACTTGTTGAAAAAAAAAAAAAATTCTCCGCAGGAGTGACATGAACAAGTACCGCATAGACTTGGGCCTTTTCATACCGCACATCGAAGCCACTGGAAATTACGACGTCAACGGTAACGTGTTGTTGTTGCCGGTGAGGAGCCGAGGAGAGTTCTGGGCGTCTTTCGGTCAGACTTTATACACATATTTACTCGTATATTATTATAATATTATAAAACTGTAGAAAAAAAAAAAAAAACGAAAGAAACCTTCACGGTCGTGTATTTTTTTTTAATCATTTTTTCTTCTTCTAGAAAACGTCACGGCTTTGGCGAAAATGTACGGAGTCGAGGTGAAAAAAGAAGGAGTGAAGTTTATGAAAACCGAGAGATTGGGCATCGGTTTCAAATTGGAAAATTCGGATTTCAAAATCAAAGATTCGATCAACCGACAAAACGTGATAGGTATTTGGACCAGAAGTCAAAAATCGCGCGCGGCCTGATGAGTCTGATGCACAGTAAACCTTTTTGTGTTTTTTTTTTATTTGATTCCAGGCGAAGCGATGAACGTGTTTCTGAACGAGAATTCCGCGGAGATTATCGAAGAAATGAAACCGGCCGCCTCGCAAGCCATCGGCAAGCATTTCAAAAATTTCTTGAACAACGCCTTCTTACAAATCCCACTGAAAGTGTGGCTGAAAGACTCCGATTAATCGTACACACACACACACACACGCGCGCGGGCCAAATCACTTTTCGAATCTCTTTGAATATAATCACATTTCCTTCGTCTTTGAAAACAAGAAAACAAGTATTATACTAGTTTTTAAATTTTAATTTTTAAGCGATTATTATTATGATTTCCTTTTTTATTTCCGCGCGCGTATATATATATAGATATAATTTCGTCGTAGGATGTCGTTTATTTTATTTTATTTTTTTTTATATATACCTATAAATATATAAATATAATATATTTATTCGAGTTACTATACCGCACCTTAAACAAACATATATTAACATAATATGTAGAATATATATATATATATATATATATATATATTGTGTTGTAGACTCCTACCATTTTGTATGTATATATATATAATACATACATAATATATATATATATATACTTAATAATTTTATTTTATTTTCGTAATTATCATAATATATAGAATATTTTTTTTATTATTATTTTTTAAAATATAATTTTTAGTATACTATATATATATATATATATAACATAATACAATATATACATAGGTAGTTTTGTCGATTGGAATCCGTCTACGAATTTAGTCACCAAATGAATGTTAATTTTAATTTTGAATTTGTTTTACGATTTTTCAACTGCAACAACAACAAATTGAGCTGCCGGGTGACAGTGCAATATATTATATTATATACACATAATATTATTATATATTATACGTTTTACATTGCACGATAAACATCGTTTTTTTTACGATGTGCTTAATTTTTATATATATAAAATATATATATATATATCCTTTCGCTTTAAGATTATATATATATATATATATATATATATATATGTTTATGTACGCACTCATATTATACTGTAATAGATGTAAGACTTTTTTTTTTTTTTGTTTTAATAACGCATAATATTGTTAAACAAAAATTCAGCCTGTGCGTATTGTTGCAGGAAACAAAAACACGTTATATAAAATTAAAAATTAAAAATTAACAAACGGTATTACATATATATTGTATTATACGTTGTCTTTGTTATATCCTTATATGTATACGTATAATATTATTGTATGCGGTTAAATGACAAATATTATAATTGTTGTTGTGAGCGATGACAATTTTTTTGTTGTTTTTTTTGGAAAATACCTATTATTTATATAAATTTTATAAATAATATAATAAAATTGTACTGGCGTAGCTGAAAGGATGGTCAATATTTATGGACTTATTATTAACCCTATCCGGTTGACACGTTGTTGGACAGCATATAGGCGTATAGCCAATATTGTACAGCTGTTATATATAGTAATAAACGTTGAAATTAGACGTCAGGACCATTTAAAAATATTTACTGTTATAGCTAATAGTATAAAAACAGTTCTAAAATATTGTCATTACAGCATTGATATTTTTTAATGATCTCTTACGAAGAAGGAAGTCGTTCTAACACTGTACATCTAAAAAAATCTAATTGATTACATATTTTTAGTAGCAATATTTTTTAGACAATATTTTTACTAAATACAAAAAAAAAAATGATTTAAAATTTAATTCTCGTCTGCGGGCTTTATAATCAGCAAAATACGAATGGGAATATCGGCTAATAACAAAATAACAGCAAAACGGCTAATAACGTGTCCCATTCATCTATCTAGTTTACATTTTTACGTTACGTTTATCAGTGGGGAAACGTTCAGGACCGTGTTTGCTTCGTCGTATCCGGCTCGATTCCGGTCCTTGCAGGGGCAGCTTCTTCTGACCGCGTTCTGACTTTCCCGTTGTCCGAGTGCCGAGTGAATCACCGTCAAGAAAGGATGGCAGGTCTTTGCGGCATCAGCCAGAATCTGTCGCCTGCAGCGGTCGTAACCAGTGTTGTATAAAGATAAATATTAATTTATCTAGATAAAGATAAAAGACGTTAGACAATAAAATTATCTAGATTAAGATAAAAGATAATTAAAATTGTAATTATCTAGATAAAGATAAATAATTAATTACAATTTATTTAGATAAAAAAAAGATAATTTTTTTTTACTACATAAGTATTATAAAATTTCTAATTAATTATTTATTTATCGTATGGCTATTAGCTTTTACAAACATTAAACACACAACATCAATGCAACAAATATAAAAATAAATGTTGATTTAAGGGGAGGATGATGGTAGCCTGCTCGCAGCCCTCCCTGCATATGATATTTTTAAACGAAGGTCTAACAGAAACAACCAAAAGAGCATAACGCCATAAAATTAAAAATAGGTTTTATTAATGGAAAGTCCTATTTGAACGGTAATCAGATGGGCGGGCGATAATAAAATTGTCGCCGCGTAGGAACAAATCCGTTTGTTTCTGACGCGGGCGACGATTATTACGTAGAACTATTTTCTGTATAGCATTGAATAAATATACATATATTATTTAATCAATGTGTATAGTGTAGACTAGAGAGCCTTTGTTCAAACCTTTGAGTATATCAAGGCTCTCTATTGTAGACTGTAGACTATTATTGAAAACATTCGCGTTTCCGATCGTAGTCCACGGGTAGCTCGGACACTCGCTTGCTCCCGTGGAATATTGCGCCGCCCGTTCGTTTGATAAATCCAACATTGTGACACAGAAAAAAAGATTATTTAGGATTTCTGTAGTTGAATTTATTTAGGATAGAAAATTGAAAAAAAAAAATGTAACCGAGAAACTCGAATTTTTGTGGGTATTGGATAAAAAATAAGCGCTTATTAAATTTATTTTATCTAGATAAATTTATCTAGATGACTTACATATTAATCAAAGATAATGACTCAGATAGCTCATTTTGAATTCATCTATAGAAGATAAAAGATAAAAAAAAAATTATCTAGATAAATCTATCTAGATAATATACAACACTGGTCGTAACCGTCCGCGGAATCGACTTTCTTCCAGTACACCGTACACGTCCCCTCGGTTGCCCTTTTTTCAATATAATTTCAATAACAACAACGAACCAGACAGGGGGAAATCAGATCTCGTCGACATTTCCCAAGGGACGAAAATAGAAGACAGCGAAGATCGAGATCGGTGAAGATGGCTGTGGTAAAGGAAGCGAACACGAGGTGTAAAGACTGAAAAAGAAACAATACTGTTATTATTAGTATTAGACAAAGTACTCTTATTGTCGTCTGCCGGCACGTTTGAATAGCACAGAATAGAATAATTCGATCGGAAAAAAAAAAAATTTTTAATCGCTGTCTTACAACGGTTTCGATTACCGACTTGTAAATTTCGATTTAAAGAAGCCTGCCGAACACGACGAAACGAGGAATCAATTTTTCGCCGCGTTCCGATACGATAATAACACGAGCGTTACGCTCTGGCCAAAAATGAAATAGTAAATTAGTCATTAACAGTAATATATTCGTCTTCGTCCCGTGCGCCGTCGTTACACCTCATATCGCTCATTCGTGTACCTAATGTATATAGTTTAGACAAATTTTTAGAAAAACGAGTGCTTTACATTACATAATATTTTGATCTCGCGTTTTTTTCCAGCCGAATTCGTTAAAAAACTAGCAGATATCTCGAAATGTATATAAACTTGGAGTGATACGCGAAAAATATTAAAAATTCTTACAAACGGCCGAATTTTTCGTATGATGGCCCCCCATACGCGTTTAATATTTATGCGTATACATTCACCGCAATTAGCGAAAATATATATGCGCGCTGACCTTGGCCGGTGTTAAAACAATACTTATAAATGCCTATAAATGTGCACATGATAATTATTATATTGTGTAATTAGATAGAGTGAAAAAAAAAAAATTATGGAAAAGAAGAACAAGGTCGCAAACGTTCACAATCTAATCTCGGTCAGGTCATTTACGTCTTGGAAATTCGGTACAAAATAGCGTGCAGTAGTACAGGTATAATCGTAATTAAAATTAATACATTAATATAATATTATATATTGTATATGATATATAAAAATAACGTGCAGTGTATGGAAATAAGTGCGTTTTGATTCTCCTCTCCCCCATTTTCCTACGCGTCTGCCTGACAAATTACGACTAAAATTATTGTATTTTATTATTAATAATTCGCGATTGTGTCGACGACGACGCGTGATATAGTGAAACGAAAATGCATAACACCCAAGAGCACAACGTCTGTGAAAATGTCATCAAAATCGGATCAGTATGTAAATCGTCAGTTTTTGGTCGGTTTAAAAACGGAAATTCGATTAATTAAAAGAGTTGAGACCGTTACCGGCGGAGTCAGACCTAGCTCGTTCTCCAGTCGGGAACATTTTTGAAAACAATTTTTCTGTTCGTAGTCTTTCATCACGTCCCCCACGAGTCGATTTCCTAAGTTTTTAATGTCAATATACTCAATTGTACCTATACATATTATAATTCGTGTGCTTTATGTATAATAACGTATACCGTGTGCAGTTATATTTATATAATAATAAAAAAAAAATGAACACAACAAGTGTATATATTACATCATTCAAATCAGGTACAGAAAAGTTAAAATGTATATATATTATTCGTTATAAAAATGTGTTATATTATTGTGTTGTTACTATTGTATAATCTCATTATTTAGAAAACGAATGACGAACTGAGTAAAAAAAAAAATATATATACATATATGTATATTTATATTTTCTTTGGGTTTATATAATTAGCATAATAGGTTAATGATTAATACGAATTGACATATACAAAGTACTTATAATATTTATAAAAATGAGCCACTCGTCTTAACTCTTTATATGACCTTATATTATATATAGCTTCGTTATATTAAACTATAGCGTTGATTTAAACAAAAAAAAAAAAACCGTCTTCTTATCTTTCGTATAGATTAATTTAAATTTGATAAATTTTAAATAATAATTATATTCACGTTGGACAATCAATCGATTTTTACCATTATTCGCATATTTGAAAAAAAAAAATAAAAATTATATAGAACATTTTGTCGGTTTCTTCGCGGTTAAAATTTATAACAAGTGATATATTTCGACCAATTTCAAATAACAATTACAATTTACAATAATTTATTCACTTATATAGAAATTGAGATATTTCGGAGTGTACGCCGTTTCTTTTCTATACTCTACACATCCTCTGGTCACGCCCGTGAGAGTAGTTGCAAATAGTCGACAGATGAAAACAATTTTTTTTTTAAATTTTAGATTCTATTATATTAGCAAAGCTTTAAAAATGTATATATTTTTTAACCGCGAACAATTTTTCCTTGTAAAAGGAGTTGTCCGTAAATTTTTACATGCGGTTATTACATGCAAGTCGTATCGAGTCGGTAGTTTATCCGACAGAGTTTTTATCGAGCGTAATGAAAAATGATCAAAAATTAAGAAAAAATAGTGACCATAATAAAATATCGTGCAAAGGGTCAAATCAAAAAAAAAACAAACAGCATCTGGGAAAATGTCCACTGAAGCGAAACACAGAAGCGATTGGCAAGGGATAACGAGATATCTGAACAGACTCGACAAAGACGAGCTGATGATCGGTTTAAGGCCTTCGCACGGACAGAAGAACCTTAACTATATATGTAGCTGCACGGTGACAAGAGGATGTTTTTTTAAATGAAAATTGTTGATATTTTTAAAAGCTGTTATATCTGTAATACAGTTATAGACGATATATAAGCTGAGCACTATATAACATATTGTGTCGAATAGTGATTTTTATCTGACCTTATACTAATTTTAACCTTAGCACAGCAGATTACAAGCGTTTTCTGAAAAATATAAGGGCGTACAATTCGAGTTTTCCAAAGATATCGCGGTTTGTATTACGTTTAAGGTACGCGGCCCGAATTCGCCGTAAAGCTGGATCGTTGGAGCAATATATGAACGTTTCTGATCGACTTTATTTCCCTGTCTTAAGAGCAGAATTGTGAAGAACTCTGCTGAATAAAATTGAAGAAAAAAAAAATCGAAATCTCCCGGGCAACGACGGACTAGACGCACTACATATATACGTATAGCTCGCATTATATTTTAGTTTATTATAATTGATTCGATAAATTTCCGTCAAAAATATGCGAATAATACGTTTTAAATTCATACGTTATTATAATAAGAATGACGAAAACGAGAACCGTCGAGGTTAAAGTAGACGACCATAAAATTCAATAATATATTATGTTTATAATATAATTAGGATGTTACGATTGACCGACGAGATTCGATAATAATATACCGTATTCGTTTAATCATTTTTTTTTTCTCTCTTATATATTAAATCAGTCGTAGTATTTATCAATACGTACGAGATAATATTTCACGGTACATAGTACGTTCGAGAATTTTCTATATGTGCACGAACAATAATTATTATTGTAAGTACATATATTATATAATTGTTTAAACATTTTTACCGTACGCACAGTGCCGTTTTCGTTTGCACGCATATAATAATATTAAAACGTAATTTCACCGCGGGTGAACATATTAGTATTTCAAAAATTGTTTTTTTACGCGTAAAATCTAAAAATCGAAAAAAATATTATTTTGCTTACAATATCATATACTCGACATAACTCGTTTTAAATTCGTATTTTTTTTTATTATTATTATTATCGGGTTTTTTTACACCGCAAATTATTGAGTCCGTAATTAATTTGCAGTAAGGTATATGACGGAAATTAAAATGTACACAATAATTTACGCGAGGCGTTCGCAGTCGATGAAAAATTCCGAGCAATTCACGTTATAATAATAATACGGAAATCGATTATATAAATTTTATTTGATTGGATTTACAACACTAGAGATTATTGTTATTAACTATATTTCTATAAGATTTCGCGCACGTTCTCGCCGGAGCGTATAAAATAATAATAATTAATTAGCACGGACCCTGCGCACGGATGACGCGCAAAATCGTGAAGCGTTCCACATTTTTTTTTTTTTTCATTATTTAATTCCCTCAAATCGTTGAATATTTTAATCGATCTGCCTTCTATCCTTAATTCTAAATCCGAACTAGTATAGTAGTTCATCTAATCGTGTCATTTATCTTGGAAGCCGGCTTCATGATTTAACGTTTCTATACTTCTTATTAATCTATTTATTTTTTATTTTTTCCTTTGTTATTATTATAATCTTTATTTTAATTTTTTCTTTCTTTTAATGGATAGTTTTTAGTTAATATTTTATCATAATCGTTGAGCTATAATAGTATTTCTAAAAGCTAAATAAAAAAAAAAAAAATTAATAAACGTACAGAAATCTAAAAATCGTTTTTTTTTAAAAATATTATCTCGTTATATGAGCGGGCGGTATTTTATACACTGCGCAGCGTACGCGTTTTCGACGGAACGCTCGCTGCAAATCGCAATCGATAAATCGAATAAAATTTCGTTACAGACGATTTCTCCTCGTATTTTTTTTTCTTTATGAACGCGCTTTTTTTTTTTTTGCATACACTTCGTCGTTCTCCGACGTTTATTTATATATATATTGTATACCGTATATAATATCGCGTAATGTATATAAATTATTTAAATGACGACAATCGTTTTTGTTCTTGTTCGCGGACTTTGTTCCTTTATAATAATAATAATAATAATCCTGCACGGTAAAAATAATACAATATATTTACTTATACGACTTACGGCGGTCGCATAATCTCTAAATAAATAAACTGTCCAAATATAGTGCGTACATTGTACAGCGTATAGACGTAATAATAGCTGATGAGCGTAGTGTTTTGTGTATATAGTCACAGTAAATACCGGCCGAAACGGAATTTGTTTTATTTTTTTAAAAACTAAAACGCTGTAAGTTGAGTGTTCGCGTGAAAACGCGTTTTTACTACTATATATATATATATATATATATATATATATATCAGTTCGATTCTTACATAAACATTTCAACCTCCACTCGAGACGTAGGTAATATTATTTTATCATTATTATTTTATTTTTATACCATTCCAAAACGGAATAACACGAGTATAATCCTGCAGGTATTCGTTTTTATAGAGTTGATTTAAAAACGCGAAATATACGAAAAAAGGCTTATAAAAAAAAAAAAAAAAAATGTTTCGTCGCTATAAATATGTAATCGGATTTCATCGCTCGACCCGTTGACAGTAATCCGTTTTACTTTGCGGGAAATTAAAAATTCGTTAAAAAAAAAATCGTTTGCGGCGCCTAAACATGTTTTTGAAGATCTCCTTCAGCTTTCGTAGGCCATTCGGGTCCATCACTGCTCCACACAGCCTTCTCCATTCTTATCTATACTCTGCCAATTTCTCCCGGTTATCGACACCAAGTATCCGGAAATTCTGTATGGTTTTTGAAGATACCGTTTTTTTTTTTTTATCTATATATTACCTTCACCTTCGTCAGTTTTTCGTTTACTATATTATGTTATTAATACTTCTTATGCGTGTAACCAACCCGCAACGAATGGAACGCAAAACCGTATACGTATCTTCTTATCAATACGACCGTATTCGAACCTGGGCTGTTATGTTTGAAACACTCGTTTTAAACATTCATAAAAAAAAAACGGCGTTTAAAACAACGTTTTTGGGTAAATTAAAAATTTATATTATAAAAATATTCAAATCTAATAAGATTATGGATAAAATATATTATACCATTTTTTCTTACAGATAAAATATTAAATTGTTGGTTTTGTGCATTATTAAATATTACATAAATATGCTTAATATTTAGATTGTAAATACACTCATATTAATTACCTACTTATGTTTGACGCCGACCTCAAATAGAAAAAGAAAAAACACAACAAGTTCTTATAGTTAAGTAATTTGTCACGGAATGTTCTGTGGTTAATACAAAATATTAAAATACAATATTCCTCGACTTATATTTCGACTACTGAAATTTCAAACCAAAATATAATCTATTATTATTATTATTATTAATCTATAATTATTAATTATTATTATTTGTATGTATGGTGTTATAGACCCAGGGTCGGATTGGCCCGGCGAGGTACCGAGCAAAACTCGGTGGGCCGTTCAAAATAATTGATTTATAATAGGCCGATTTAATCTTATTTTATTTATTTTAGGCCGAATTTATTTTATTATCTCGGGCCGGACCGAATTCCCAGTCCGACCCTGTATAGATAACCTTTAGTAAAATATAGTCTGTTTAAAAATGAGTATTTTCAAAACTAGTTGAAAACAAAAAACACGTTTTAAACGCCGTTCTTAACGTTTTTATTTTCGTTTTAAAAAACGTGTTTTTTTCCAACCCCGATTCGAACAGAGTACATTATTATTATTATTATCAGAAACGAGACTACGGTTTCCACCCAATTTCTCAAGTGTCTATTACGTTATTTATAATAATATATAACACGGTTTGCTTTTCGTAATACTGTAATATTGTATTTTATATTTACACACTCGTCGTGCGCTCGCTCATTACTCTAAATCCAGGTAATCATTCGTCGGTCTGTCCGCTGGAAAGCGCGCGTTGTGCTCGTCGAGCAGCAACGTTGTCGACGACCGACGATACCGCGTTATCGCAGGCGATGTTACGCGTTCGGGCCGCAGGTCGTGGCGGTTTGTAGACGTTTGTATTTTCGTGCACGAAAATAATTCCGTAGGCTCATTACTGTAGAGACGGGATTTTTTTTACTTTTAAACACATATTTTTCATTTTTTTTTTCAATTTTTACCGCTTGCCATAGGCGGAAATCTATTAAATTTTCTTGGGGGGCTAACATTTTTAACATCAGTCATAATCAGTCAAATATCCGAAATACATACAAATTATAAGATATTTGGGGGGGCTTAGCCCCCCTAAGCCTCCCATTTCCGCTTATGTCGCTTGCAAAAAAAAAAAAATAGTATACGATTTTTTTTACGACTAAATCAAAGGAGTACCTACACCATAGGCGGCACTTGGGGGGTCACGAGGGGGCAGTTGTCCTCCACAATTTTTTTGGGGGGAAAAAGTATACATTTCCCACCCCCCTAAAAAAAAAAGTTAACGAAAATACCTGTTATTTCAATCTTTTATTAATGAACGCCGAAAAGTTGAATTTAATTTAAAATAATTAATGATATTCCCTCTGTAATTTTAATTTCTGATGTAAAACAAGAAAATAGTTTTTGGAATTCCAAATTCAATTTGAAGCTGATTAAGAAAAATATTAGAATTATACTCGTGTTTATTGAACAATCGAATATTGATAAAATGATAATAATTGTTATCAAAATTAATTCATCTAAAAAACATGGTTAGTAATTACTTTACTAGCACTATCTACAACGCCAGTCACTGATTAGAGGATATCAGTTAAGTAGTAAGTACAGATAAATAAACGATGTGGTGGTGGTCACTGGTCACAGTGTTCAACAAAAGTTTTTATCTACATCAGAATTTTATCAACTAATTCAATTTCAAAATATGTAAAATATTCAAATATTCATACCCCAAAATACAATAGTTATTAGTTTCAAATATCTCATAATATTTTAGGTTATATTTTAAATATAATTATACTTTATTTTAGTAAATTAAGTGAAAAAACTTTTTTACTAAAGTCAAAATTGGTAAAAATGCAATCCAAAAAAAAAAATTAAATCAAAGTTGAAATTTTATTTTGGGAGAATTGGGTTATGAAAGTCAATTAATTGTTTGCCCCCCCCCCTGGAATCATCCCCAAGTGCCGCCTATGATCTACACTGCATGCGGATACGTCGGTACGTGTCTTGTATACATCTCGTTTATTTTTTACGCGTGACAAAAAGTTACCTATAACTATAGTCCTCGTCTCCTAGTACATATAGACACATCTCTATGTATACATATTGACGCCTGTATATAGTTATCTATATGTGGTCCAGTTCGTTAGGAGCACAAGACTAGAATGGATGGGGCGCGTTTGGCGAGCAGATGAAAGCAGTGGCGTATTTAGAATTTTGTTGCCCTATAGGTACACATTTATTTGTTGCCCCCCCCTCACCGTCTGACCTCCGTACTGTATGCAAAAAGAAAAAAAAATGTTTTACGAAGCAATTTTCTGAGACATACACAAACCCTTACCTTTTAAGACATGTATTCAGGGCCGGACTGGCCCATCGGGATACCGGGAAACTTCCCGGTGGGCCGGTATCCTTGAGGGCTGCTATGGCCGCAAACAATTTTTAATTTTCCTATAAATTATCATGAAATTTTTAATTTTTAATTATATTGATACAGAACGAATCATTGATAAGTTAAAAAATAAAAGTGCATTACTCAATAAACAACTCTCATATTAAATATTGTTTTGCTATATTATTTATGTACGGATTTTATTTGAATAAATATAAAAGTCAGTGAACAAAATTGTAATTTTTAAAATTGTATATGGGGGGGGGGGTTAAACCGCAGATTGCCTTAAAAAAACACGATTAACATTTGCTTTCATGTATAATATTAGATATTATAATATAAAGGGCTGGTCTAAATGATTTTCCCGGGCCGAAAAATTCCGCCAATCCGTCTCTGCATACATTAATATTTGATGTAAAAGTAATAATAAATAAATATTATAAATCAATACTATGTTAATGTTTATTTTTTTTTTTAATGTTTACAATGTTTATGATTATAAAATAATAATATATAATTTATTATAGAGTATATACAGGATGTTCTTGAAATGAATGAGGTCACCTTTACAAAACGTACTCGTTAGGATGACCTAATAACACGAAACATTTGATATTTTTTTTCTACCTCCAAAACCGGAGTTTTAACAACGTTTTCTTAGAATATTATCTTAAATTTAAAAATAAATACTCAAATGTTATTTCTTGCAAAATTCACATCTAAACCGATATGTCGCATCACTTTTTCTTATACTCTGGCGACACCAAGCGTAAACGGACGACAAGTGTAAAAAACGATGTCGCATATCGATTTATAATATAAATATGATGAGAATTTCGCAAGAAATATTATTCGAGTATTTATTTTTAGATTTAAGATAATATTCTAGAATATACATTTCTAAACCCTAGGTCTTAGAGATGGGGAAAAAATTGAAAATGTTTCGTCATAAGGTCATCCTAATGATTTTTTTTGAAAACGGGTTTTTAATTTTCATCACAAAAATATAATTTGTTACGTATTAGCTATTGTCCAATTGTTAAATGTTGATTTTTAGTGGTTTCATGTGGAACACTCATTTGACGAATACGTTTTTTAAATTCTGAATCTTAGAATAGTGGTGATTTCTGTGTCAGAAACGTTTATTTATTAATATTAACGTTAATTATTAATATTACATTTTTTTTTTATACACACATAAACTCACTACCTATATTTTGTTAAAACAATCATTAAAAAAAAAAAAATTATAATATCATTATTAACAATAAAGTTTATAACAATTTGATGAACTTGAACTTGAACTAGTTCATTTTGAAAACCATGAAATTGAACTAGTTCATTTTTAAAAGAACTTTCCCATCGCTGTCGAAATTACTCTGAACAAAGATACCAATATTCACAAATCCCAATCACAATTCCGTTCCATTTTTACCGCTCACGCTACGTTCACGCATCAATGTCTCGAGTACTAGCAGACTCGTTTTTTATTTCTATATTTCTATTTATTTCCTACGGTACGAGTAACAAACTGCAAAATTCCCGGCCGATAATATCGGAATTTATAAATTTGGCATTTGTCAATGTGTATGTGTGTGTGTGAGATAAAAATCATCTCTTTCCAAGTCGCGGACTCGATTAGTTATATTTTTTTTCTCTCATTCGGGACTCAGTATACACTCAGGTACACCGAATATTACGTATATATGTATATACATATTTTTTTGTACACTTAATAAAGCGAAAAATATACGCCCAAACATACAATACATATCAACCAAGTATATATATATATATATATATGACTTATTAATTTATTTTATTTTAGAGATTAATTTTTAACTATTTTTTTCTTCTTCTCCGTCGCCTCTGTCCCAGCCATTTGAGATCGGCGCCACCTTTGTCTTAAACCTCCATTTGACGCGACAGTGTCGTAGTCAGAAATTTATTTTTGGGGGGCACTAGATTTTTTTTACCACTATTATAGTCATTCTAAAATACATCAACTTATTAGCGGCTTAAATTTATATATATATATATATAATGTCGAGGGGGGGCACGTGCCCCCCTTTCTGGCTACGGCACTGTGACGCGATATCCCACATCTTCCACGCGCGCACCAGCAATCCTCATATCGCGCTCGACCTTTCCTCTTCTTCCTTCGACATTCATTTCCATAACAGCTTCCGAATCTTCTCGTAACACGACCGAACCATCCAAGTGTCTATTCTCCCTCGTTTTTTCCGCGATCCACGCGCCGCCACTCCTGTATATTCAGGCACGTACACAAAATAAAATTTCCGGGGGGGGGGGTTTACAAAATATAGCAATACAAATTGTACAGCAACATAATAAAACAATTTCTTCCTCCTTACTCATTATTTTTTAATGTGACAAGAAATTATTTCGGGGGCTTTGAACCCCAAAAACCCCCCTGTATACGTGCCCGTGTATATTATATATATATGTATGCTTCATCTCACATATTCATTTCTTATCCCGTATTATTTTCAACTATGAAATCGTTACTTTTGTATCTTTTTTCTCGCAGTGTTCAATACACGTTTTATCCGGCGGCGACGATGACCGTGTTTATTTATTATTATTATAAATGTACAATTAGTACGAAAACGTATTGATTTTTGTTGCGCGTATAATCCGGCGCGACGGTCTCTTCCACACAATAATACCCACCAGTGGCGCACATGCAACAGCACATGCAGTTAGGTAAAATTACACCCACCCACCAAATTTTACTACCTAATTAGTACCTAATACCTAAATATGCATAATGTTTATTGCATTGTATTTTATTGTACATACTATTTCCTACAATACTTTTACAGACACTAGATGACAGTATAACAATATATATGATAGGTATGACATACTATCCCCCACGGCCACACCCACCCACTACTGAGTGGACATGCAGTTGCATTACGTGGTTAGCTCAATGGGCGCCACTGATACCTACTGTAATGAAAAAAAAAAAAACAGCGCACCGCCGCCGCCGACGACGACTACCTATATACCGTCTCGAACGACCGCCGTCGCCACTCGCCGCGGCCGCCGGTCCGCCGCTCGTCGGGCGTAACGGCGGGCGGTCGAGATAAGAAAACTCGTCGTGATAACGCGCGCACCGTACGCCGCGCGCGCGCGCGATCCGCAACAACACACCTTCTGGCCGCCGCGTGTTTATTTTCTACAAAAATTATTATATTATTAAAACCTCCTATTCGAGACGACCGGATGATTTTTCCGGGCGCGCGCGCGCACAATCGCGCGTCGTTATCGATTGTCGAAACGGAATTGATCGTCGGCCGGCGGCGCGCACGTTGATCCGCGCGACGAAGTGCACAATAAATAAATAAATAAATATTATTAATAAATTGCGCGCCGCCACACCGCATTGCGTGCCCGGGGGCCCAGCCGCCAGCAGTGTGGAACGCCGTTTCGAACGCACAGTACACGCTTTCGACGCGGCCGCCCGTTCGCACGCGTTTTCGAGTAGTAGGTGCTAATCGTCAAAAAAAAAGTGTGTGTGTGTGTACTGCGCCGGCCGGCGCGAAGTGAAGTAGCGAAAAATTGTTTTTTTGTTTTTTTTTCTTAAAACGCACGCGTTAAAGAGGTTTTTCGTTTTCCGCTCGTTATATTACCGTTCGCGCGCCGCGCGCCCCGGTTTCGCGCAGCAGTATTCGGGGAACCGACGTGACTACACCGTAACCGAAGAAGCCGCCCGCGTCGTGCAGGCGACCACTTCACTCTCACTCTCTCTCTCGGCCGTTTCAAAAGACCCAATATTTGATTTGGCCAAATGAAAGTGAGTCTTACTAACTGTTCGCTGCGATCACTGTATAACGTCTCGAGCGATGTGATTATTTTATTTCTCAATGGAAAACGGTCATCAGGAGCGTATTTATGGAGGAGGTTAATGGGGGGGCTCCAGCCCTCCCCTGCCCCGAAATTTCTTTTATGTCGTCCTACGAATTTGATAATTTTAAGATTCAGTCTCGGATTAGAATTCAGAAATAACTCGACGACGATCCTTGGCCCTCCCCCCTAAAAAAAAAAAAAATAAATATCTGAATACGCTCTCTCCCGGAAGCGGTTTTATAATATTCTCACTCTGTTCGTCTTTACACGCACTCGGGACGATCGACTTGCGGTAGTGATACGCGACCAAGGATTCCGAAATCCTTGACGTGGATTTGAATTCGTCGTGAATTTCATCACTATATATTATGTAGATCCGACTTTTTCGCATTTTTTTTTTCCCCCCATAAATCCTTTCAGAAATTTAAACTAAACGAAATATTGCTAATATACATCGAGATAAAAAGAAGCGAAAAAAAATTAGAAATGTGCGAACGTCGATCTCGAGTAGACCAGTGGCGTAGCCAGGGGGGTGGTTTGGGTGTTTAAACCCCCCCATTGCCTTTTTTTTTTTTATACTTTTTAATCTTTATAAATGTATACAATTTATACAATTGTATATTTCATTAATTCCAGTACCTACTGCAAAAAAATATGATATATTTTGTCATTTTACAAGTAAAAGCGTAATACTTTTAAAAAACTCGTCCAGAGTCCGCAGATTGATAACAATAGATTTTTCTACTTACTCCTATAAAATAATAGAATTAAAATAATAAAAGAATTTCATATTGCAGTGCTTATATATTTATTTATTTTTTTGTATATACACCACTGAACCTGGTCCTTGAATGGTTCAATAAGAGTATGAGCATTGTGCAACAAACTTAACAAAAAATGTAAAAGCTTATAATTTCATTTATACTTAACCCCCCCTCATTACATAATCCTGGCTACGCCACTGGTCACGACGGATTCAAATCACTGTAGGTCGATGGACGCGCAGGGAACGTAGGCGGAAATCTATTAAATTTTCTGGGGGGGGGGGCTAACATCTTTAACATCAGTCATAATCAGTCAAATATCCAAATTACATACAAATTATAAAATATTTGGGGGCTTAGCCCCCATAAGCCCCCCCATTTTCGCCTATGGCAGGGAACCGTCTGTTTTACTGCGTTTCGTGTGTGCGAGAAAATCTTTGTTTTCAGTCGCCTTAACCGTTTTACAGAGGGTCAGAAAAGTTTTCGTATTTATACGGAATATAATAAAATCTTATGTACACGCGCACGATTATTACGGAACATAATGTTTTGTGCGCGAAAAAATTTCGGTGAAATACGAGGGTTTGAACCTTAGAGCTCATTCGCCACTAGCGTTTACACCAGTGGCAGCGTGAAGTGGTAAATTTGAATCGCGTGATTCAAGAAAAAAAATATATAGGTGGGTAGTTTAGGAAGGTCTATAATTTGGGTATATAATATTACAATTTGTGACCCCCCTCACATTTTATTCGATTGTCCTTCCCTGTCCACACAGCGCCTTTCATTATTTAATTCCCTCAAATCGTTAGATATTTTAATCGATCTCCCTGCTATACTTAATTCTAAATCCGAAATAGTAATTCATTTAATCGTGTCATTTATCTTGGAAGCTCTCTGGCTTCATGATTTAACGTTTCTACTTTTTATTAATCCATTATTTACTTATTTATTTATCTATTTATTTTTTATTCTTTGTTATTATTATATTTTTTGTTTTTTTTTTTTTTTGTTGCTTTTAATGAATAGATTTTAGTTAATTATCTTAATTGTTGAGCTATTATAGTGTTTCTAGTAGCTAAATAAAAAAAAAAAAAAAAAATATTACAGTATAGAATCTACATTCGTGAATAGTCCTATAAAATAGTACTTGCGAATATAGCATTGATACCGAAAGATTAAAAACGGGTTACGTGTACGATTTGTGATTCAAGGGAAAAACATTCGCGCCGCCACTAGCGTTTACACTACGAAAATTATTACTTATTACCAGCGCGAGATATTTAAAAGCCGAATGAAACCGATGGGAAACGTTTAATAATAATAATAGTGGAAAGCAACGGTCAATGGTCGCAAAGGGAGAGAGCAGGACCGAGGATGACGTTGGGACGAGAAGACAGTGTCGCGTTACGGAGAGCAACGGAAGTCTACGACGTATTCGGTTTTTACAAAAGAACTCTGTTTTTACTACGACGCGTGAAACTGTTGAGCATTTCATTTTTTTCCCTCCCCCCTCGTCATATTTCAAATACGATAACTACACACGTGTTATTTATATAGTATTTAGCGTACGTTACAAGGCTGAGTTTATTGCTGTACGTATTATTATCTAATTGGGTGCATATTTTCTAATCGACACGTCTTAACAGTGTTGTTTAAACGGCGCGAATCGTTCCGAAACGAACGAGAACGTCCGGTTGAACTACTTCACGAACTTCTTAATATTACGTATATAGCGTATAAGAGAATATTAAAAATTGTAAAAAAAAAAAAAAAAAACTTAATCAGTAAAATTATACGCGTGTAGAAGATGTCCGACGCGCGTTTATTTCTTCAATAAAGCGCGCGTGTTGTAATTTTTGCTCACACACAGGCATAGGCGCAACTAGACCTCAAATATTGGGGGTGCTGAAATTATGTAACGTCCACTAACCTATTGTAACATATACGTTAATCCAGAGGTTCTCAAAGTGTGGGGCGCGACCCTCCAGGGGGGCGCAAAAGCTTTATAGGGGGGGCGCAAGACAATTTTAAAAATCAACATTGCATTGGTAGAAAAAATTAAAAAAATTGTGAAATGTCCGTAATTGTAAAAAATTGGCCTATTAATTAAAATATTTTATAAAAAATACATTTTATTTTAAAATAAATTTGTAATATTAATATTTATCAATATTTGTTGTTTGTTTTTAACATTTTTTACTCTAAACATGACTATTAAAATTATTTTTATGAGGGGGCTCAGGTCTGGGGTTAACTAAAAGGGGGACCTGGCCTGAAAAGTTTGAGAACCTCTGCGTTAATCCATGCCTGATTTACTCTGATCATTATAAAACCTTTTAAGCAAAAATTGCTTTGGGGGTGCTAATTTTGAACTCGGGGGTGCTATAGCACCACCAAGCACCCCCCTAGTTGCGCTACTGCACACAGGTACAAATTACACGTTTTTCCTCGGTCTCTATTGATCGTGATAAATATTACGATACCCGCGGTGGCACGGACATTCGTTCGATCGCGGTGAGGCGGAAATCTACGCGATAGGATAAAAACAACGTGTATACGCGTGAAAAGAATGAGTTTTTTTTTTTATCACCCCGTTTCTTTAAACGCGAACGCGTAACGATTATTACAAATTATCCGGCTTAAATGTCGAGTATTGAGTTCAATGTTTCACGATTTATCGTTACCGTTGCCCCCAAATACCGTCCGAGGGTCTTCAACAAATCCGTGCGGTTTTACGCGAGATACTCGTTGTGCGCTCTTCAAATTAAACGGCACAAACGATGCGATTCGTGTTCACTCGTTTTCGTCTACGCACGTTTCTTCTTCGGGTTACACGGCGCTGCTTTTTGTAGGGCCATCGAGCCGATACCGTCCGAATCACACCTCCGTCCGACGCTGGTGCTTTTCAATTTGATCTTTCTGCTGCTACTTCTTTCACGCGGTTGGCAGCGGACATCCCTTTCCACAACCTTTGCGTGTCTCCGCGTTGATGAATATTATGAATGAAAAGATTTTGCAAAAAAAAAAAAAAAAAAAAAATTCAACCGACACAACACACACACGCACACGTGATAGTTGTAATCACGGTATGATTATAATATCTACCACCGCGTGGTTGTAACGGATTCTACGACGTGTGTGTGTGTATGCTAATTAGGCGAGAACTCGGTACGCGTGTAGCGGAGGAAGCGGAGGGCTCGTCGACACGGGATCATCGGCGTTTCTTCGCGGGTCATCTCCGCGGTTATGTGTGTGCAATATACACGCGATAATGCACGAAAAATAGAAGGAATATATAAATAATCGTATTGTGTGGAAGTATTTTTGTAAAAAAAAAAAATTGTATTCGATAAGCAAACCGCGTTTTCTCATCGCGCCGTCGTCGTCGTTGCGGGAACAATATAATATTACCATATTATACGTAAATTACGACGGATTTACATGCGGGTACACTCACTACCAGTCAAAAGTTTATGTTCGCCTTCCGTTTTCTGTAAAACAAGTAATCAATACCAGTGGCGCCGGAGAAGGGGAGGCAGAGGGGGCAGTTGCCCCCAGATATAATTCTGGGAGGGCTAAGTTATACTTTTGCCCCTTCGGATAAAATGAACAGTCATCATCAATGTAAACATATATAATTAATCTCAAAATAATTCTATAAATCATACAATAATAACAAGAAGATGGTAAAACTACAGTACATTTTATCAACATCTAAAAATAAATATGCTACGGGTTTTTAATTTTTGCATCCGTGTCAGTCGTGGATTTTGTTTACTTCCTCGAGCATACGTATTTTTTTTATAAAGGAATAACTTCCTTTTATTGGTTATTAATGTTATTAACTTTGTACATATGTTACTACAATATACACAAACACACATATTTTAAGTAAATGATACACATACTAAATAATATATTATATATTTTATATATATATATATATAGGTTAGGTTAGGTATATATATATATATATATAAAGAAAAAACTATGATATTTTTCATATATATTTTTTTGTTTAACTGGTTTCATACATTCTTAGACATTTTATATACCTCAAAATGAGGCAACATTGATAAAAAAAATGTTTAGTTTTTTGTTTATAAATTATTGAAAAAAAAAAATATATATATATATATATTAAATGTTTGCCCCCGAGTGAAAAATAGTTCCTGCGCCACTGATCAATACGCTTTATTTATCAAAACAATTAATTTTTATTACTAATTAAATTATAAACAAAATACCTAAACGTTAATGGTTCAAAAAAACAATCAAAACTTAAAAGATACTATACGATTTTCGATTCTTCAAAATATCCGCCTTGAACCGACGCGCACATACTTTTGGCATTAGTACAATACGTTTTTCTCGATAGTTAATTCCCGAATCTGCAGCGAGTACGCAGAAACGTCCAAGAGGTGTTTTTGATTTGTTAGTTGCATTTCGGTCTAACACGCCCCGTAACAATTTTTAAAAGTCCGACTACCGAGTTGGCCAATCCGCGTATGGTTAATTTCTTTTCGTTTTTCGTATAAATACATTTTTTTTACGTTTTAATAGCTATTGAAACCGTTAAAATCGACTCTTTTTCTTCTTCTTCTTCCTCGCCTCTATCCCAGCTATTTGGGGTCGGCCACCTTTGTCCTAAACCTCCACTTGACCCGATCTCCCACATCATCCACGCACACACCAGCCGTTCTCATATCACACTCAGTCGCATTAAACCACTTTGTCTTCGGTCTTCCTCTTCCTCTTCTTCCTTCAACATTCATTTCCATAACCGTTGTTACCGCTTTCGAATCTTCTCTCCACATAACACGACCAAACCATCCAAGTCTATTCTCTTTTATCTGCTCCACGATCGACGCTAATCTTATGCTTTCTCTTACATATTCACTTCTTATCCTATCATCTCTTGTCACCTCACTCATCCATCTAAGCGTTCTCATCTCTGCTACACTCATTGTCTACTCTATTTTCTCGTCCACCGTCCAACACTCTGAGCCATTGAAATCAATTAAAAAAAAAATCTTTTTCTCATTTAAAAATAATTTCAATAGAAAAACTGAAATTTTTAAATGGTGAACTTTCGACCGGTAGTGCGTATATTGAATTTCGAAATTTCGACCCGACATTCGAGTTTTCAATTAAAAATATTTCCGAGTCCGAATGCGAAATTGTTCGCTCGAGACTTTTGCAGATAGTGCAAGTACAGAGGAGGCGTATTTGATGAAAAATTCGGTGACTATTATGGCGTGAAATTTCGAGTGCGTATGTTCTGTGTGATTCCTGTTGTTCGAATCGGGCGACGAAGCTGTACTGAAATTTTTTTTTAATTTCAACACTCATGTGTAAATGTTTTGGAATTGAACTGAGAAAATTTGAAAACGTTGAAGAAAATAACGTATAACGTAAATAAAATGGTACATACGAAGGGAGTGGTGATCATTAACGGTGATATAATTTCAGGGAACGTTTTTTTTTTTAGTCCCCCCCCCCACGAACTTTTTTTGATTTTTCGCGGTTCGAGCACTAACGTATACTTTTAACGTTTTTTTTTACATTAATATTATTGTAAATACCTACTTATATTTATACGCGTTTTTTTGAATGTTTACAATACACGTTACTCGCGTTAAATTATAAATTTAAAACTTAGAGTAATATACGGTCTCCCGCTCCACGAAACAAATATCGTTATTCCCAACTTAAATTGCAAAATCGTACAGAACGAATTAGAATTACGAGTTCGAATTAAACGAATTAGAATTATTATTTCGTATTTTTTTACGTGTTGTAGTTTATTAATTGTAAAATTAAAAAAAAAAAATTCCTCGTTTCCCTTTCGTTCGAGTGATGAGAAGAGCTGCTCGTCGTTACGTCTCTGATAAAAAAATCCAATCGATTTACGCCATTCGGTTTTTTTCCTGTAACTAAAAATAAAAATAAAAAAAAAAATTATCCGTCATATTAATTAACGGCTGGCTCCAAAGTGTCTGAGCTCTGCTGCAGGCAGTGAATATTATAATATTATTATGTATATTACGCCGCTGATTAGACACACCATCATCACTGCACGTTCATAATAATATATTGTTTTCGAGAATGTATATTATTATTGAAATGTAACGCGGTTTATCGCACGAACCAACCATAAAATAAAAAAAAAAAAACGTTAGAATACTCGTTTATATGTGTATATAATATGTATAGCGTATGATACAAGTATATTAGTTAATTATTTACGTTTAGTATATTTACATATATACCATATTAGGTGTGACTTAAACACGGAGTCATCGACCGTGCGGAGTAAACGGATTATTATTATTATTATTTTTTTAAATACATATATTTTTTTTTAAAACGTGTAATATCGCGCGATACAGGTTATTATTATTATTATTATTATTATTATAAAAATGTAATACTGTTGCGGAGGAGATCGACCGGACCGAGCACTGCTTTATGTACAATTATTGATTTACTCGGAAATCGATTTTCGCATACCGCTGCAGTCCGATGCGAAAATATTGAACTTTAAACGGTTTCGTCACTCCAATGAAAACCGCATCTCATCTGCGCAGATGAGTAATTGGCAGAATCGCGTATTCCGCCCGGGGAAATGCTCGGTTCTGTGTGTATTATTGTAATATTCGAAATTCTATATTATTTCCTACGCGGTTTGCGATTTGTCCCGCCGACAATCGGATATTAAATTCGTAAACCTTATGTAATATACTCTTATTCAGTTTTTTTCTCCCCCCGAGCAAAAAAAAAAAAAATCGCTTTTTTTAAATCGTTTAGAATAACGTCGATTTGTCGAACGATTTCTTTACGTACGCGACGAAATCTCTTGTTTTTTTCTTCCAAGTGAACGTTTGGAATATCTTTGGAAAATAAAAATCGACATTTTTTTTTTCTTTTTTAACGCGTCTCGACAATAGCGCGCGAGAAATACAACGCGATTTCTTTACGTCGCTTTTTCTATAATATTAAAAATAAAAGTAATTTTAATTATAATTAAATATCTCTTGTTGTCAAGATCATTGACAGCAATCTATTTATCAGATCACTTTCCATACCCGGTTGTTATGTTCTTTTTTCGGAGAAAAAAATTATTTCGGTTTTAACCGCGGAATCCAAATTTTTTTTTCTATTATTTTCTGTTATTTATATAATTGTATTTTTTTTAGATTCTGAGCGGAGCTGCAAGGAACGTAATATTGGTTTTACAATTATGTGGTTTTTTTTTTTTTTAAGCCTGTACCTAAAAATTCTACCATAGGAGTGCTCCGATTTTTACAGTCTTGTCTCCGGTAGCGAATTGCATTTAGTTGGTACTTTTTTTCAGGCTAAAAAGCGCCTAAAAATATAATTCAAAAACTACAGAAAAATTACGTATAAAAACGCGATTTCGTCGAAATAGATTATCGTTATTTTTTTCGTAATTTCGAAAATAATAGTTATGTAGAAACTCGAAATGTTCATCAAATACGTAGGTATAACTTTATATAATATTAAGGGGAAAAACATGTTTTTCAAACACTTTCTTTTGATTTTAGACTATTTATAGCATTTATAGGTTTTGAGATATTTGATTCATAAAAAGGCTTAGTTTTTGTTATATATATATCGAAATTATTACACCGAAGCTCCGCTCATAATCGTTTTATCGAATGCGATGATTTATTATATATTGCTTTCAAATTATTATAGTGATAACAACAATACACTTTTGAATCTTTATCCAATATAGTAATTCGCTTGAGCAAACACCCCGAGGCTCACTACCTTTTTTAAAAAACAAAACTAAAAAATACGCTCAATTTTTTTTAAAAATTTAGAATGTTTTTGTGCAAATGTTACTGCGTCTCCCGTACGAAAGAATATTTATCGATAAAGGGTGATGCTGTATTTGTTAAAAACACACATCCCCTGCGTATAGGCTCAACTGCACTGTATATGTATATAATTAGGCGTGTTATTATGATAATTTTGTGTTGTTTTTTTCTAAATATTTTAATTTTTATCGACAGGTCGACGGACAGTCAACAGCTGCATCATGTGACTCGCGTTTACACCGGCATTTACACGGGAACCGAATGGAAATCTGTTCTTTCTCGCTATAAACACGCAGACACTACAACGACGACGACGACGAGGACCGCCGTCAAACCCGACCCCGTCGCTCTCGCGGCCGAAAACGTAGTGCAGCAGCGCACCGACGTGAACAGTCCGTCCGCGTTTCTAATATGCTACGCATATCGAATTTCAGCAAACGACAATGGCTGACGTTAATCGTGTTCAGTATCGCTGACTTTTGTAACGCCATTTGCGTGTCGCTACAGGCTCCGTTCTATCCGAAAGAGGTGAGTGGTGTTACGTACCGACGAGTGACGACGCATTTATATGTAGAAGAAAATAACTAATTATTTAACACACCATTTGTCCTGCAAGGACGTGGCTAGGATTTCGATTTCCTCCCGCTCGGTTCGGGTTTAAGCTACCACTCGGCGAGGGAGGGGAATCTCTGCCAGAGGTGGTTATAAGAGGTGGACGATAGATGGATCGCCACCTCCCCCATAGGATTTGATATTTTTGAATTTGGTATATCTCTGACCAAACAGCACCGATTTGTGTCGTGTAAGTTGGTCCAATTGTGTTATGGTTATGCTCCATTTTCGTTCCCCCATTTCAACATCGTGTATAAGGCTGGAATTAGTGCTCGATCGACGATCAGCAGCGTGTATGGTACGCGCTGACAGTGCGCGTTGATCGTCGGTCGTGATCGAGCGTTTAGTGCTGAGCTGATGACAAACTCGGTCGGTCGTGTACAGTGTAAACGAGTGTACAACGAGGAAAGCTGAATCCTTACGTTCATTTCATTTCACTGAAGTATGCGAATTAATATTATTATTATTATTATATAATAATAATAATAATAATAATAATAATAATAAAGATTGCATACGCATGTAAGATCGGTCGCTCGGTCGCTCGGTCAGCGTCAAACTAAACACCCGCATATACCGACATAGCGCGTCAGCCGACCGTAATAAAACGGAAAAAGAAAGTAGTAATCACCAGATAGCGCTACGACACAACATAGAGGGCGCGGCAGAAAGGCGCATATAAATAGCGGTCCGAAGCCATCGGACCGTTCAGTGTAGTCACGGCAGTCAGACGTGAACAACGTAGTTCGCGTCTGATTGCGGTGTGTGTGTATGTGGTGTTTGAGACTGCTACGCCCTCTATGTTGTATCGTAGCGCTACCTGGTGAGTACTTTCTTTTCTCGTTTTATTGTTATTTCGTTTACGTTCCATGCACGTTGTTCTTCCTTTTTCTACATCTGCGTTTCGTCTCGGTACATTAATAGATCTTTCTTTTGGTTATTACTCGTCGATGTGAATGTTTCATTGGCAGAGAGGGTTGGCTTTATTTTCGCCCCGCCCCTTAAACATCATGTATAACCGCTACTGACCTCTGTGCACGCCCCCGAAGGGTATATTACATTTCATATAAGACTCGGGTAGTGTCCGAATACTTTATTCAGAATACTTTTTAAAGTATTGTCTAAATAAAAATAGTAATACATATTACTCAAATGTAAAAATTATTTTGGAAAAAAATATGAGTAGCAATTAGCTGTAGTAGGTATTTAAAACAACGTCAATTATTTGATCAATAATCTTGCTATATTTGGTGTTTATTTATAAACGCAGAATTTAACAAAACAAAAAAAAATGATTAAACCTCCCAAATACATACGTTGGTGACTGTTTATATTCAATTAAATAACATTATATAAATTAATATATTTCATATTCGTATTACAGAAAACTAGTAAAAAAAAAAAGTGTTCTAAAAGTATTCAAATTACTTGGGGAATACTATTGTCACGAAGTACTCGAATACATATTCCGAATAATTTTTTTTTTGAAGTATTCGGAATATGTATTTTACCCAAGTCTGCAGTTCGTATAATACCAAACGGTTTCGGGACTTAAAAACCGTTATATTATAATAAGCGGTAAAAACACGCGTTTAAAATCTTTTTTCTTCTTATATTCGAGTATATTATATACATTTAAAATTTTATTTTATTTAAAATGTTACATTTTTTAAACTACGTGTAGGTAAGTTGTATATAATAAAAAAACACGTACGTTGCTCGACTGCAACTACAGGGTGCTTCGCTTAATTTAAATGAACGGTTGAAATTCGTATATATACATATATTTTTTTTCTTTTAATTTGTCAAAGTTTACGATAAAAAAACGAAAAAATAAACGCTGTTATTACTGCGAAATCATTAAGAAATATACAAAAACATACTCATATATATAAATTTCAGATTTTACATAATGTTGATAAATTGGTCAGATCGATATTTGTTAAAAAAAATTCACTGCGTACACAATGCAGTCCATTTATTTTTGGACGACGCGTAGCGTTAATACAATAAAATTAATTACGTGACAAGATTATTAAGTGTACATTGATTACGTTAATAGTGCGCCGCGTGTGACCTATGAACACATGTTTGTTAAAAGTAAAATAATTATTAGTTATATATATTTATATAGTATTGTTAATTGTTAATTTCAACTGAATAATTCAATTTTTTTTTTTATGTATATTATTTCATAAAAAAAAAAATACATAACGCACTATAATATTCTTGTTATTCAAGTAAAATCGACGTGCGCCGGTATGATTTTTAACAACAACAACAACAACAGTAAAATCGCGTTGTGTTTTATACATTATGCGCATTTATCAACATAATCCTGCAATAGTAGTTTATCAATAAGTGAATCAAAAATTTCGTTGCGAGAACTCAAGACGTAAAGGACGTGTTCTGATCGCGGAGTGCGAGGAGTACTACGATATGACAGAAATGTACATAAAAAAAAAAAAAAAAAAAATATAATAAATTTCGTTGTTAGAATACGTATATTATAGGCGTACAGTGGAAAATTGTGTAATTTTAAATTACTGTCGCTGTTTTAATACAAGTACAATAATTATATGTTGCCTAAGCGAATGTAATTGCGAAATTCGTATTGCAATTTGTGAATTTTTTTTGTATTTTTCCCGACATTTTGTACCAAAACAGTCTTAAGACGTATTACTATTGTATATAATTCAAATAAATGTAAAATGAATAAATTCGCCTTATTACACTAAATTGTAATAATTTTTATTGGTATAATCGTTATTTATACGGCCGTTTATAAATAAATTTTTTTTTTTTTAAATATTAGTCCTTAACTTACATTTAATTATTATTTTTTGCTATAACTAACATTTTTGTTATAAAAGCGCTTATCTTAAATTTCCTCTGCGGCAGGATGGCGATTTTCCTCTGTTTAATGTTTACAACAATGCGCGGCGTATTAATCTATTTTGACTTGAAAAAAAAAAAAAATTGATATTTTTCGATATTCGCGTATTAAATATATTCAAAGTCCAGTAACTCAACTGATAACTCGTATGTTACGTTATTGCTGTATTGCAAATCAAAAGTTTCTCAAATATTTTTATTCGGTAACTTTAAAAATTATATATATTTATCCGACTATATATATCCTTTCGCTAATTTAACTATACTATTGATTTAGGAACCTTTGCACACACAACATCAATTTGAAGTTAACGCGTCAAGTTTGAAAAAAAAACTTTTGAGGTTATTTAATTAAAAAGAAGAAAGTAACTCGTTAAGTAGCGTATAGGTATTTATAATGAACTCCACTTTTCACTCTCAATTCGACTTTTGATCATCGAGTTAATTATAACGATTTGATTAAAAATATTAATCGCAATAAATGTACGTAGTAAAAAAATTTATCTCTCCATTTCGAAACGTATAACGGATTACCTATCTGTGTATCCATGATTTTGGGCCACGAATACAATGTGTAAAATGTAGGTGCGTCAAGTTTGATATTAAATATGCGTATGGGGACGAGATAAGCTTCTGGTCTCTCTCTCTCTCTCTCTCTCTGTGTATGTTCGAGACGCCACTCCCGTTATAAGGTTACGCGTATATTACAAACGGACAAATTAAATAAATGAATAAATTACAAATAAAGGCGCGTGATACGCCATGTGTGTGTGTGTGTATACGACCTAATAACACAAAGCTTGCTCTCAAGTCCGAAGTTTTCATAACACATTCGTTTTCTCGATTAAACAGCGTTAACCTCGACACCGTTTTGTCGGTATAATAATATCACTGTAAGAAAAGTCAATATACACGGTTTTTTTTTCTTTCTTTTTTTTTTTTTGTAGTAAAGAAAATCCGTTATAACGTTGTATAAATTTCAGTCTTGTGAAATTCATTTTTGACTCATGTTGTGGTAAAATTGTTATGAAGTAGGTATATTATTATACTTTCATATGGCTTCAATATAACATTCACAATATAAAATATAAATAAAGTCGGTAACATGTTATAGATAATACGTTGACTAGTAATGGATGTATAATGGGCATACAGGGTCTGTAAGTTCTATGTGTTTTCTTCAGATTTGTATTGGAATTCAACCGTTGCACTGCGTCTGTTGTGGCTCTGTGTTGTTCTTTTATCCCTCCTTGAAATCGTCGGTTAGCACACTCATCAACGATGTGTGTAGCAGTTTGCTTTTCGTGTTCGCAGTCGTATAATCCTTCAGGTGAGGGTCTCAGTCCCCATTTGTGAAGCATGTGTCCTGTTCTTTCGCGACCCGTTCGGAGTCTGTTTAATAAAACCCAGTCCCTTCTGGAGAGTTCAGAGCCCGGTACTTCTTCCGTTGGGTTGTCAATTACGTTTAGTTTATCAGGATTGCTGTTTTTCCATTCATTACTCCATTCCTTGTTTGCGTTGAATTTTTCCGAGATCAATTTTTGGGCGAGCCTCCGTGTAGGTTTCCCAGATTTTAGTCTTTAAATATCTAGGTATATCATTATGAGATACTAATAACACTGTATTATAATCGTAAAATATACTTAAATAATCGAAATGTTTGCGTAGTCATATGTATGTACAGAATAAAAAAAAAATGTAGAATTTTTCTGATTCTGTATTGTATTGTCTTGCGGTTGGAGATGTGTTTAAGAGACGGCACAGGCAAACGAAACCGTGTAACGCCCCCGAGAGAAGTGGTAAAAATACAGAAAATGTTCAAAAATTGGAATGTTTACGATAATGCGAATTTCAAAGGGGAAAATAATTCCGAAGAGGTGACATTTATACTTGAGACACTGACTTTTTATACAAAATAAATTACGATATTGTCTATACGGAATAACTATTTTTTTTAAAAATATATTTAATTTTTAAGGAGTTGTGAGGTTTTTTTTAAAAAAAAAGGTAAAAATTTTATTTTTTTTGTGGTTATAATTTTTAAGAATAAAAGGTATTATTTAAAAAAGGGCTACGTTATTGTATAGGGAATTTTGCATTTTATTTTGTGTACAAATCTGGTGTCTAATGTATGACTGCAGCCTACAGAGTTCTTGAAGTAATTACATTGACCTAACCTTAAAATTTTTTTTTTAAAACTCTTAACAGGACAGTAAACTAAATATACCGTATGAATTCTAAATGTTGGTTGATTTTAAACGAAAATATAATTATACAGACTTAACATTCGTAGAATACTATTATATTACATTTTGTAAGTAAAACGTGTACGTTTTTTATTTTATTTTTTTTATTAGGCTGAAAACAAAGGAGCCACGGCGACCGAATATGGTCTGGTGTTCGGAGTCTTCGAATTAGTCGTGTTTTTAATTAGTCCGGTTTATGGAAAACACGTGAGTATATAATATTATTTGTTGTATTATTATCATTAGGGCGAAGAATAATATGCCCTAAAAACCGATTAAATACGTATGTAAATGTGTTCTAAAAATAACCAAAATGTGCCATTAAAATATGTTTAAATAAAAATAAAAAAAATTCCTAAATTATATCGTTTTTTGAAAACGAAATTTTATATCGAACAATACCACGACGCTACAGCCCATTCGAATGAAACAGTGATATTTTATAACTAAAAAATGAGTAGTAAAAGTAAAATTTTACGCCTCTTCATTTATACCTTTTGAACAATTATTTTCTAATATATTATTTTATTAAGATTCTTTAAGTCATTCAGTTCTTTTTTTCTTCTTTATTCGTTTAAAAAAGTCTCTTATTGTTACATTAAAAATGTTCAATACACTAAAATATGCCCTAAAAATATTCGAAATCCTAAAATACGTCCAAAAATTGCAAAATATTCAAAATAAAATTGTAAATACTAATCAGTCGTGAAATACATTTTGGTATGAACTAGCTATTTTTTCTTTTTTTTTGACCAATTAATAAATATATGCCATAATTTTCATCATTCTAAAACAATTTTTATGCAATTCTGTTTCTTTGTCTTTTTTTCCAGTTGAATAGGATTGGACCAAAATATTTGTTCAATGGCGGAATATTTACGACGGGTGTATGTGCAATACTGTTTGGGTAAATATACAATTCATTTTAAAACTTATATACTATAATAATTGATTAAATATATATAAATGTATATTTAATCAAGGCTATAACCTATTCGAACCTAGTCACAAAATACTATCGTACCTATTACGAGTATATTACAAATCCGTTTCGTGTATATAACGCACGAGGACGGATTGTAAACTCTTTTTCAAAATCTCCGCGACTTTGTAAACTCTTTGAAAATATTATTATTATTATTATTGACATCGACATTGTGTAACTCCGAGAATAGGAAAAGTTAATGATAGCGTTTCTACAATATAATGTTAATAGAAAAATTAACTTAATATTTAAGTTTATGACTTGACTAGCTAAATATTATTAAATAATTGTATTAAAATAATAATAAAGTTATCACTATTAGAAATTCCAAAATACTATGCATTGTATTGTTCAGAACATGTAAAATATTAGATAAAAATTAATTCATCGCGAAACACAAACATAAATAGTAAATAATAAATAAATAGTATTTTTCAGTATTATTTAATTTTTTTTTTTTATATATAACGATTATGAGGAGCTAAGAATTCGTGGTAAGGATACGCAGGTTCTGTGTATTACAGTCACAAGAGTGCAGACACGAAGCAGTGTATACGATGTATGAAAATAAACAATCAATATTGTAAATAAATAAAAAACAGTAATAATAATAATAATATTGTTATTTCGTCGGATTTAACTAGTTGTACGTTTATAATGTTTATGTTAGAGTGTGTTTACCTACTGTGTAATACCTACACGGCTTATTTAATTAAACAATATAAATTCAGCGTTCGTTTTATTTTTACGTTAATCGCGCGCCGATAACAATTATAATACAGGTATTTCATTCGTATTGTTTCTACATATCGATTTGAAAGTCTTTATACTACGCGCACGTCAGTTCTAAAAATATATTATAATTATATTCTATCGACCATTGTTCTATTTCTTATATATACGATGAATAATTACGTTAATTAATCGTGAATTCGGGGTTGGTAAAATTTTTATTACCGTGTGTGTGTGTGTGTGTGTGTGTAGTAGGGAGTCTGCGCGTGATTATCATTTTCTCGATTTTCTACGCGTAAGCCGACCGTATGCAAACGAAAACGAAAATCGTTCAACATAACGCATTAGAAACTCAAACAGCCATCGTTTTAAATCCAATTATTCCCATTTGTATTAAATTTCACTTTTATTAACAATTAATCCGTCCGACGATGACTTACCGCGCTATGTGTCTCGTTTAAAATTTCATCAATAATATTTTCCGTAACGACGTAGTACAACCATTTTACTCATATCCAATCTCTCGTCTATCGACTATCGATTACTGCTCACGTTTTCCGGAATGATAAACCCAATAGTCCATTACACCAAAACGTCTTGGAATTGGGGAGTGGTATAAATTATGACGTCGTTCACAGCTCTTCCTCTCGTACAGACTTTTTTAAACTTTCTATTTACTGAACACTGCTTCAGATACACCAGCTATAATTTAGCACGTAACAATTGAGCAATTTGAGGCGTTCCTCAGCCTTTCGCTTTAATCTACGCGGTTTTTATGTCAGCTGCAGAACATTCTTCTCGATCGTGTTTTGGCTCTTTTACGAACGCCGTCCTTCCCTTCGGGACGGAACAAAAACTACAACCGCCCTGAAAGTGTACACTATCGTTGCCACGCGTTTTCCTACAATCCCTGCGAAATACGTTCTTTCTGCATTTGTTCGTCGTTGAAATTAATCTACTAGTAGACTTTACAGAATCGACTCGGAATTTTCTACGATACGTGTTAAAAAATAATGCGATTTAATTTGAAATTTAAAGTAATCGCTCACAACCGAATATCAATATAATCTTAAAGATTGAATGGCGGAGAACCCTGATGGACAAAACATTGTTACCAATCCAACATCCAAACAACCAGGCTTCGATCTGCGTAGACAAATTTGGGTGACCCTAAATCGCTTTCGGACCGGTCATGGAAGATGCAATCACATGATGTACAAATGGAAACTACATACTACTCCTTCCTGTGACTGTGGAAACGATACGCAAACAATCCTCCATATAGCAACTGAATGCCCGATCCGCGCATTGAAAGGCACTTTAAATGATATCCATACAGCTAATAGGGATGTAGTCGATTGGATAAGAAACCTGGACATTAATTTATGATCTATAGTTTCAAATATCTCCCAGCTATAATAGTTACCATCTGTCTTACTAAGCCCTTAATATCACTATCACTATTAACCTAATTTCTGTAATTTTTGTAATGTATAGTTTAGCTTATTTTTATTTTTATTTTATTTTATGTTATCTGTCTGTTAATATTTACATGTTTAAATTTGTTGCTCTACTCTGTCATACGAAATAATAATAATAATATAATCGGTTAACGTATAGTTGTTTTCTCGTTTCAGATTTTTGGACAAGGTGGACGGCCATTATCCGTTCATCATATTATCGTTTGTCATACGTATCGTCGAAGCAATGGGAAACGCAGCGTTTTTGACAGCCAGTTTCGCCATCATCGCGATGGAGTTTCCGGATAACGTGGCTACCACATTTGTAAAAACAATAAAACAAAAAACACAATCGGATTAATTGTACGCATTGTTGTAACACGTGGTTTTTTTTTTTTTTTATTATCATTCCTATAGGCTTCTCTGGAGACGTTTTTCGGACTCGGTCTAATCGTCGGTCCCACCGTCGGAGGAGCTCTGTATCAGGTCAGTAAATGTTCGATTATATTGGTTATTGTAGAAAAACGCGAAAATCTTTAAATAAACTCTTAAATATTTTGTTTTCTTCGCAGGTGGGAGGCTTCATAACCCCGTTCTTAGTTTTGGGTTCCACGTTATTCCTTTCGGCGGTCATGACCGCGTTCGTGTTACCCGACCATCCGAATCGTAGGAACGACGTAACTAGTGACGGTAATTTTTTTTTTTTATTCGTATTGTAGGGTTTGTAATTTTTTTTTTAATCGCGTATCATCGTGTCTGTAAAACGAATACAAATTGAAATTAATTCTTTTGGACTCGTGGTTCTCGTACTTCACTGGGAGAAGCGGTGATGGGGTTATTATTTTCATTTAATTATTTCATTATTATTATTATTTTTTTTTGTATAAAAATTTAATTGTTCGTATTATTTTACAGCTAGTCTGTTGCAAGTATTGAAAATTCCCGGTATAATGTTAGCTGCAGCTAGTATTATCGTGACGTCTATGAGCATCGGATTCCTGTCTGCTACTTTGGAACCTCATCTCCGACAAGTATCTAATATTATACGATAATTATTTTTTAGGCTAAAACTCGGGTCGCGTACGTTCGACTTTTTTTTTGAAACTTTACATTGCTTTTAATAATTCCATAAAAATCCTCGCGCCTTTCCCTTCTATCTAAATGAGACGGACATCGATTTCCGGCCGAATTTTGAAAGTACACCATTTCTTCTGCTAAAGTATTTATTAAAAATAAATTTATCTGTAAATTTCTTCTCCGATTAAAACGTATCGTTTTTAAAAAAACAAAATCATCGATAAATGAATCGTTTTAAAATGAATTGAATACTGCCGGGGAATTTATAGTTCGATTTTTATTTGTCTCGAAAATGGACAAATAACTTTCATTTTTTTGTTTTTAAACTGGTGGAGAAGGGAAAAGTAATAGCCTACGAAGCCTGTTGCAACGTTAAACTTAATCAAAAATCGTGCGTTTTTTTTTGAAAATCATTTATTATTTTCCCTTAAGTGTATTCGTTCAGTACATAAAATTACTAATTTAAATATTGTAAAAATTATAAATTTCTTTATAATACATTTTACGCAGGTACTTAAAATATATAAAACAATAATGCGGGTATAAAATTCAATTTTTTTAATGCGGCTATAAAATCCTTTCGTTGAAGAATATATTTTATATACTGAAATAATAGTATACCTAAAAAATTATGAAATAAAAAAAAAACGCAGTATTCGTCGAGCCACGAAGAATTCTGTACTTTGAAAAATTATCCTTTTGTTGTACTGTACGTAATTCATATTTTTCCTTTTTTTTTTTTGTAACGAGGGGAGCAGAGGTATTGTTCTGCTAGTGTCCTGCTCCTTTGGTAACGGGGAATACACAAATGAATTTTTTGGCAACATCGCGTTACGAGTATCGCCGCATGCAATCCTGTCGTGAAAAAATTACCGCCGCACGCAATCGCCCACTGTCCATTTTTTTTTCCATGGCTTTGGAAGCGATTTTTTCACCTGCAATAAACGGTGGACCATAAAAAAAAACATTTCCAGATTGGTCCGATTCTGAAAACCAATTCCGTTTCTCGTCGGTATTTGTTCTCGGTGATTAATTTTTTTCCACTTTAATGACGTTGTACGTTTAGTTTTTGAAGAAAACCATGGAAAAAAAAATCTTTCAATAATAAATGTAAAAAATCAAAAAAAAAAAAATCGAAACGTTCACTTCCCACATCACATTTTATCGGTCGCAAACGTATCGAAATTAGTTTTGGAACATATCGGACTACGAGAAGTGTGTGTGTGTTGTCGTGGACCTCGTTTATTGCACTTTTCGCCGTCGCCAGATGTAAGCAATAGAAAATTACGCCCGCAAGCGTTTATTGAATTGCCTACACGAAACTCCTTGAAACTGCTTCCAACCCTCTTATACATAATATTATTATTATTATAAAAAATAATGCATATTGTTTTCAGTTCAACTTGTCTCCGATGGTTTTGGGACTGATGTTTGTCATCAACGGTGGCACGTACGCGTTGACAGCACCGTGGTGGGGTTGGTTGTGTGACAAAGTGTTGCCTGCAAAAGTCGTTACGTTGATAGGCTGCATCGTGCTCATGGTCGGGTTCAGTCTCATCGGTCCAGTACCGTTCCTAGACAGGCCAACGTGAGTATAACGGATTTAAAAAGGGACGTTATAAAGAGGGACATTTTCTTTGCGAAAGTTCGTATATTTAGTGAGGGACACAATTTTATCGCTCTGTTTATACGCTTAACCTCAAATAATAAAATGTTTTCGCGTGCCATAATAATAAAGTGAGTACTGAAAAGCGCTCTTCTAAAGTTACGGCCACAATTATTCGTCTTCTGTAGAAGCCGAAATAATCAAGCGCATTACACTACTCGGAAAGTACAATAGGAAATTTATATTGAATTTTTAAAAACACATTCACACCGATAGATATATTTTATTTTCTACTATAGCGTTATTTAAAATTGTTTTCCTTTTCGTGTTCCAGCGAATTTTCCGTCACTATATTGGGTTTGGTGTTGCACGGAATGGGCATCGGTGCGCAACTCGTCGCTTCTTTCACCGACGCACTACGGACCGCCATGTAAGTTGTCATTGATTTATGTAATAGATTTTATTTAGTATTACGTATAAATATTTAAATTTCTTCACTATAACGCTTGGAACATAACACGTTAGGATTTCTGACGATCCGGCTTCGGTCGGAGTGAGTGTTATCACTAGTGTAAAAAATGTTCAAACGTTCATGAATTGTCTTGTGCTGTATAGGTGCCCGTGTAAAGGCAAGTTTTCTTCTTCTGACTGCCCGCGTTACAACGAGACCCGATGCACTTATATATATATTATTCTGCCTGATTCTCTCGAGAAATCCGTGAAGATTTTCTCAATCCATTTGGAGACTCTCAAATTTTCCGTTATTTCGTGCTTTCAAGATAACTGTGCAGGATATCTTATATATTGCGTGTCGATTTATTACGATTTCATTCATGATGAATTCATCACGATTTCGTTCGACGAATTAAAAATATTTTTCTTCTTCCGAAATAAAAACGTTCCTACTGAACTCCGTCCATCGTATGCATTATAACTCTTGATTTCAATTAATTCCTTTTTGAGAATACTTGTTGCTATAATTAGTTGTCAGATATCGGCCAATGGTCGCAAAACCAGTGAATAACTTTTAACGCTCAATAAAAGCAAAGCGTGCGTGAAAATTGGTTCAGACTAGTTTTTCCTAGTATCGTACAATTATCTGCGTACAACTTTACAACGCGTGTTTACTGAGATTCACGTTTTTTTGAGCCGTTCGAATAATATCGACAAATCATTCTCACAAGTAAACTATAGAAATTGAGCGACGTAACAAGTAGACAGCATTTTCGAAGAACAAAGAAAGTTAATTGTTTTTTTATTGGGTTGTTCGGGGAAAACTGTCTTATAACATAAATGGAGTGGGGAGGACCTAATTTTGAAAAAAAAAAATGTCAAAATTTCACATTCTCAGGACAAAGATATTGTAAAGAAATACTGGAGATAACGGATACGATACGTAATTAATTTCTAAATACTTATGTAAAATTTAAAATCTAAATTTTCAGTCAACACGGATTCGCTAACAATTTGGAAACTTACGGTCTGATATCGGGATTATGGACGTCTACTTTTGCACTCGGAGCTTTCATCGGACCTTCGATTGCTGGCATGCTGTACGACATCGTCGGATTCGGAGCGGCCACTGTATTCGTTATTGTTTTATCTGCCGTCGTGGTAAGTACAAATGAAAAAAAAAATTTTTTTTTTATTGAAACACATTGTCGTCGATACTGTGAACATTAAATGAAATTATATATATATAAACCAGAAAATAATACCCTTATATACGATAGGATACGATGTAATGAGATTAAATAATGACATATATTTCCAGGCAATATTTAAATTATTTTTTCAATACATTTTTATTCGTATGCGATTATGTATAACAATATAATATATATTCAATTTAAAATAGCAATTTCGTCAAGTTAAATTTTAGACAAAATTTGATAGAAAAAAAGCTGTAATTAATATTTTGTTGTTTCTAAAATTTTTTTTCTTTATAAAATGTGTACGAAATATACGGTAGATGACATACTAAACCATAGAAATACCCTGTAGATCACATACCAAACACTATAGATACAAATTTACGATAACAAAATTAACGATACATTTCGAATTTCTGTAATTTTTTTTTTGTTATCGCCAAATGCCAATTTATAAGGTACGTTCTAATTTTTCTGACTTTTATGCAGATCAGTTATAAAAAAAAAAATAAATTTTAATCGTATACTTTGAACAGTATTTTTGATTAAAAAAATTCACTATTAGATCGCCAGTCGACAGTATTAATTCTACGACAATAATAATATATGATACGTACACATTCTGTATGTTATACGGAGTCCAAATGATAAAACTCGTGTTGTTGTTGTTGTCGAGAAGATAAAGTAAAAGTTCGTAAGTCACGCGTATTGAGTACGATAAATATATCGAGCAGACCGAGTACAGGAGATAAAATAAAAAAAATAAAATTGAAAAAAATAAAAATATGTTCCCTGTGGTCGCCGGCACATTATAGACTATATACGATTTATAAAAAAAAAAAAAAAATAACACTATTACAGCGTCAGGTTTCAGTAAACTTAAAAGAAAAATGTTTCTAACAACAACAAAATTGAAAAATCCCGTTTAAACCGAGGTACTCATTAAAAAAATTTTCTTCTAAATCAACGTTGCTCTTGTAAATTTCAAATGAGAATTTTAACTGTACGAAATCAAAGATACACACAAAAATGAATTTGTGAATTGAAATCTGGTTTTGATTTTAACTATATGCTGTTCAGTTCAAGAATATACCGGAACGCGCACGTTGAATGAAAGCCGGAGCGATGCTAGACCCCCCCCCAGCGGCTAATAGCTACTCTGTCATTGGCTGTTGCCTCCCCCCCAGGCGGCTAATAGCTACTCTGTCATTGGCTGTTGCTGTCGGCAGCAGTCGGCTCACGACGGTTTCCGCCAATCAGAATACCGACAGAACCTCGCCTGCGCGAAATAAACCAACTGTCGTCCGCCGCCCGGTATATTCTTAAACTGAATAGAATTCAGTTATTGGTCATAACTCAGTCGACTTTAAATTGAAAAACTTTTTTTTATCAACATAACGTCATCTAGTTAATTTTTCCATTAAACTCAATCAACACATGTGTACAACACACTGTTTGTGTGTTTACTGTCTCAAAAAACACGTGGACGACGGCTATTAAAATAATAATTTTAAAAAACGGTAATAGTACAACTACGGTGCGCAGTGCGCGAAAATGTCTAGAGAAAACTCTTTTGATTTGACCGAATAAGTGATAAATCGATCAAACAGAACCCGTATTATCAGGTGATAATCCGAAATACAATTTACTTCTTAGGTATAACTTGACTCGGTTGGTAAGCCGTAAATTTTTTTTTATTCGTCGTTTTTTCGACTCTCCAAAATATGACTAAACTACGGTGTAGTGGTATTGAAATCGTGCGCTGTCGCGTCGGTTTTTTTTTCGGAGGGGGGATAATTTTACATTTTACAAATTCCCGTCGTCCCGACCAAAGGCGCGAAGGAAAGGTTCGTTTTAGTTCGCGAAATAAAGCCTTTGCGCCGTTTCTGTTCTAAATATATATATGTATATATATATTTTGTATATACGTATAAAATCGATTTAAATATCTTAACGTTCTCGAAATAATAATACGCTCTTCCCGCGTCGGGCCAGCGCAGGAAACGAGCGAAACTGTTTAAGTACAATATCACGTAAACTTCAGCGCCGTTAGAAATTTCGCATGTAATTTCGACCTTTAACGACGTAATTATGGCGGATTTATAACGCGCGAAATTCGCGTCAAACCGCTCGTAAGTACAAACTAAGTATATATCTATAAACACACTTACAACGCATAAACTTCTATTATACATTTATACGGAGTGTATATAAGTAAGCGAACGGGAGATTTTTCAGAATTACTTCTCGTTTCCGTTAAATCCGCAAAGGCGGAGGAAAATAGGAGGCTACGTGTCGTTTTTTTTTTATCACACCGAAATATTTAACGAAAGTTTAAAAAAAAAATTTTTTTACTCTTATACCGTGCACCAGCAGTCGGCAGACATAAATATATTTTAGATTCCCCCCGTCGTGGCGAAACGACGCGTTATATGGGTGATATTGATTTTACAATTACGTGGTTTTTTTTTCTTCTTCTTCTGATTGCCGCGAAAAACGTCTTCTTTTCGACGCGGATATAAACGACTAGAAAATAGTTTTTTTTTTTTATGCGTATTAAACGTTTAGATTTTGAAATTCGTCTTTGTCGAGTGTATATTATAATACACGGTCTTCTCATATGTTACAGTCCCGTCCTCTGTAAAAGTATTTGTGTATAAAAATATATATATTTTCGAAATACTGTTTTTTTTTTTTGCTACAGTAATCGTCGACAAGAAAACGTACAATAATATATAACGTCAAATCGATATCGTTTTTTTTTTTTTTGGTGCGATAAAACTACTTTTTAATGACTTAAATATATAAATAGATTTTTTTTCAGCAGCTTTTCCTTTTTCGACAACTGTATAATATGTTACAAAAATTTTCAATTTAATATAAACACAGGGAGACGCGATTCGTACACTACTAGCGTTCTGACGACGACGGATATTTTACTTCCTGTTCTCGTATATTTTTTTCAATTTTTCGAGAAAAATTCTTTTTCGCTTTACATATCGTTCGATCAGATTTGTTAAAAATTCGTGTGTTTTCAACCCCTACAATTATTTCGAATCGCTTTTTAAAAACAAGTACAAAATTGATAGAGAAATCGATGGCGCTCGTCTTAAGGGGATTGAAAGCGGGTATTTTCTCTCTTCGTCTTACACACATGAAACGTAGCGAAATAGACGTTTCGTACTTCCAACGTATACCGATCGATCTATTGGTGCGATAAGAAATTTGAAAACAGGTTTGAATTCCTTGTGAATTTTACTACAAAACGACTTTCCCACTTTTTTCATTTTTTTTTTTTTTCATAAACCCTTAAAAAAATTAACCGAACAAATTTAAAAAAAAAAAAATTGTTAATAATTCATTTTTAAAGGTCTTAAAAAAAATGGGAAAGTCGTTTTGTAGTAAAATTCAAAAGGAATTCAAATCTGTTTTCAAATTTCTCATCGCACCAATAGATCGATCGGTACGTTGAAAGTGCGAAACGTCTATTTCGCTATGTTTCATGTGTGTAAGACAAAGAGAGAAAATACCCGCTTTCAATCCCCTTAAATCACGTCCTTGTAATACACGTTTACAATACTAACCGTAATCGAGGCGCTGATAGTGTGCCGTCGTACTATTATTATCAGGGGCGTAATCAGAAATTTTTTTTTCTGGGGGGGGGAGCTGAGGCATTGAGTAAATATTTCATTTCTAAATTGTAATCCAAGAATAAATCTTAAAAATAGGACAAATTACCAAATTCTCAACATTTTAAAAACAACTAAATATATTAGGAATATATTAAAAATATTACATCCTATAGTCATAGGCCACAGGAATTATAGTAAAGAAAGTTCCTGAAATTTCGGGGGGCTGGAGCCCCGTCAGCTTCCCCCACCATAAATACGCCCCTGATTATTATTATAGGTCTATAGGAGAAAATAGGGTTTTTATAGGTTTTTTTTTTTAAACTATTAATTTCAATAAACACGCGCGTTTGCACTTCTCAAATCTCGTAGAAAATGTTGAAAACTAAAACAGAAGAGGCGGATTTTTAAATAGCGCGTCAGTTAACTACATTACAATAATAGCTATTTATAATGCTAACAAAAAACAAACCGAGTTTTCCTGCGAGTTTTTTTTTTTTGTAAATAATTCGGACTGTCTTTAAAAAAAAGTGAAAAAAAATTCGGTTTTTTTTTTGGTATTTAAATTTGTACTAATTATAACGTATCGTTATCGTTTTCTATCTAGGGAGTGGCCGTGACGCTGTTTTTGATTTTCTCCCGGCCGCCCAGATTGGCCAAAGACATTCACAGCCTGGACAATCTGATGGATCCACTGGTCAAGTCCGTCACGGAGAACGGTAACGGCGGCGGCGGCGGCGGCGGCGGCGGTTACGGTAACGGTAACGGTCACATCACGCCGTCGTTGACGTGTCCGGTGCCGACGGAACGGCCGCCGGGCATGGACGGCATAATAGCGTGCAGCAGCTACAAGAACAGGCTGGGCACGTGGAACAGGAAAGAAAGCGAGCTGGTCATCGGCAGTCACATGGGCGGCAATAGCTACGCGGAAGAGGCCAGAGGGTTGTTGGGCTGACCATAACCGCGGTGCTGACCGATTTTTTTAAAAAAAAAAAAATGCCTTCGAAAAATATTCGTTTTTAATCTTTTCATTTCTTCTTTTTTTTTTTTTTGATTTTTAAAATGGGGTGGGCGAGGATCTGTAACGTTAAAATTTCAACGATTGTCGCCTCTACACAAACGTTTTATACTTCCCGTATTTTTTTTTATCGCCAGGCGTTTCACCAACGTCCGCCCCACCGTGGTCAACAGCCATTTCGATATCTTTATTATTATTATATTTCTTTTTTGTAATTTTAGTTTTAATTTTTTTTTTTTTTTTGTAAGTACTCTCATCGATTCGTAAAATAATTTTATTGGTTTTATTATAATATATATATATATATAAGGCATACATTTAAATAATGTATAATGTATATGTATATATATATATATATATATATTGCGAGTAAGGGCGAGAGAGATGAAGTGATGAAGCGAGAACGTCTTGATATTCGGAAAGGAAAGCGAGGAAAACTTGATTTTTCTTCTTTTTTTTTTATCCTTGACGGATTTGTTTATATATATATTATATTCATATACATTCGAGTCGATTAGCTATATTATTTATAGTCTAGCGTAATATATATATATATATATATATATTTATACATTATTGTGTATTTATACTATTTATACCGAATCTCAAATTATATTATATATATATATATATATAGGTATATATACATTTTTTTTTTTAATAATAAACGTATTTGTATAATTTTTTTTCGTTACAAATTTTATTTCTGCTAACGATTTTCACACTAATACGACTACGGGGTTTCAGGTGAAATCTCTTCCGGTTTCATAAGCCGCGTTACACTTAGAATTAATTTTTGATTTTAATTTTTTTTTTTTCGGCAAAAATATTAATGGAAATTATACAGGAGCGATAAAGAGTAAGGATAAAAAACGCGAGAAAATTCATACAGTGCAGACTACTGTACTGTGTTACCGCACGTTAACGAGACATACCTTAATACACGGACTCGGGATATTCGTTCGGTTTACACATTTTCCCGCTCATTATTTATACCATATTAATAGAATAATAATCAGGTTTCGGCGCTTGTAGCACTTAAAAACATGAAAATGAGCGCTAAAATATGCAATTAAATTAATTTCTTATTGAATTATTAATACAAAATACGTTACAATTTAAAAACGAAAACGTTACTTTGAATTTAAACAAATTTCTTTGGCGGACTGAACAGACAAAATGAGTTTTAAACTATTGTCGGCTTCCAGCCGTTGCCCTTCCGGTCTGCGTTTACCGGAAATAACGATATAATAAAATAGATTTATATTATTTATGTTTCATGTAATGTCGAATTAATAAACGTTAGCATTCAGATTTGCGTGGTTTAAATTTGGAACGCATCTATGGCGATCCGGTCATCGTATTTGCTACAAATAAATTTATTAGAACACGGAAATTATGACGAGCAACGGGTTGTGGATAGAAAGCAAAATCATACGATTATGTTATATTATTTTTGTTCGGGTGGTTCTCGTTTAATTTCATTATTAATCGGTGGGAATTCGTATAGTTGTTGTTTAAAATTTGTCAAATTACGCACAAAAAACGAAAGAATATAATATACTTTACTGAAAAATCTATACAATATGCACGTTCAAATTTCAAATTTGATATCATGCTATCGAGGAATGAACTTATTTCGCACACTGCTATTTTTTACAATAAACAACAAAAGCGTGCAAATGCTATAAGTCCCGAACCCTGATAATAATTATATAATTTCGTGAGGGAATTTAGCCCTGACTCTTATCTTCCCCCCTTGGACGCGTCACTTCCACTGGCTGAGATTATACTCGGATAAATAACTTTGTTTTACATAAACTACAATCTACGTAAAAATCTTAGTGCACGCAATAAGCAAAATACTCCAACGGGGGATTTGTCTAAAACAAAAAAATATATTTCGTCGTCAACGTTTTACGATACACGTATAGTGGCTCCGTTGTAAAAAAAAATTAAGCGTAAATAATATACTGCGGTGCCATAGTATCGTATTTGAAGGAAAAAAACCGTGTTTTTTACTTAAAATCGAGGTAATCTTTCGACATTTTTTTTTTGCGAATCTTACAAATATCAGGTATTTAACTTGAAAATCCGTATTTAAAAAAGAAGTAACAAATTTTGAAAAAAAAAAAACCACGAAGAAATAATAATTTTTAGATGAAATCACAGCAAAGGTGAACGTCGTTGCTGCACGTTTATACCGGAAGTGTATATTTGCACGTAGGTAGTTATTTCATATTGCCGCGCTTTGCTAATTTGCTTTTAATTTCTGTACCGCACACGTGTAATACAAGTCGCTGACAATGACATTTTATCGTTTGCAATTTGAAAATATTCGGGAAATCGCATTCCGTCCGTCTAAAATATTGTATTTCAGACCATTTATACTGTGTGATATTTACAGAAAGTCTAAAAAAAAAATTTATTCCAACGATTTTGTTGCCTGAATTGTTTTATAAATTATCATTTAAAAATGTTTTTACGATTTCTGTAGAACTTTTCAGTGAGAATACACAAAAATGACGTGCAAAATACGTTTGAATCGCGGTAGAAAAAAAATTCGCGAACGCAACGCGATACGTCCTGTCCTATATTATAATACGCATTTTCGTTTATTATAGCTTAATAATAAATTATGATGTACGTATACACGTCAATCTGTTACACATTTTAATATTGCTAGCTAATATATTATTTTTATCGTGTATACAGAGTGATCCGGAATTCGTTTTCATAAAGTACTTGTGGAGATATTATCACATCTTATCATAATTATTATTATTATTTTTTTTAATCCGAACCCGTTCGTGTCTACCTCAATGAAGATGTAGGTACAGTTTTTGACTGTTAACGTTTTTAACGCGCGTACATTTAAATATTTTACTTTCTTATAAATTGTTTTTTTTTCTATAATATGTTTTACACATTTTTTTGTATACAATTGTATATTTATATCACTACTACTGCAGGGTCAGTTTAAATAAAACGAATATATTTAGAGGTTTATAAAACGTATCTTTTGAGATGAGCTCCACACGTCCGAGAGGGACGTTTCCTAATAACCCTACGGGGTTACCCGAGCCTATCATCCTATAGGGAGTCGGTCGCGTTAGGCACAACTACTAGAACGTAGACGGCACCGGGCACAAAAATGTCGGATACCGTTTAGAGGACGGTGGAATGCAGGGGTCTGGGATGATAACTTGGTCCCGTTCTTCAGCCCCCAGTCGGCTGTTGAACGATGTCCGGTGAAGTCGTCGGATTGGCACTTCTCCGCGTCCTCGGCTCTTCCGACGATGGATCGAGTTCTTCATTTGAATCGGCGATTGTGTCAGTAGAGAATTGATCATCTTCCTGACACTCTCCAATACTTGTTCAGCATTTAGATGAACTGTTAAGTACGGTATTGAAGCGAAAGGAAGAAGAATTACGTTTTCGTTGTCATTTCGATGCCTTTATAAAACATCTCGCCAGATACCGTCCACGGTCCATATACCCCGTTCCTTTTCGTGACTCTTATTCCACATGTATTGCCGTCCTCGCTCTTATATTAGTATCGTTATTGTATCCGTGTCTGGTCGTCCTGTGATAGACCTTGGCTTTTGTCTTCCTCGATCATTCCCGGTCCGTTGATATTCGTCATCTCCGTCTAAATGACTCTCCGAACGCGCACTCTCTCGGTGATATCAGCGATACCTGGTCCGTGGCGCCTGGTTGAAACTTTAGCCGCTAGATGCGCCCCGTGTCGCTGCATCACCGCTTGTCCTCGCTATCCAGTCGTTGACACCGCCAGATGTCGATACTTCTGTGGTCATTCATTATCCTTAGTATCTAATAGTTTTTTTTTATATTTTCTGGTCCTAAGAAGGGCCGTTCATTAATAGGCCAATTTGCCCCCCCCCTCAATTAAATACTCGTAATAATATAATGTATATGCGTAGATATATATATAAGTGCTGCAGAAAAAAAGCAAAGAAAAAAGAAAAAAAAAGAAAAGAGTTTATTTAATCATAGAGTGTCGCGCTAGTGTATCACGCACATTTGTATACTATATTGTATTATTATGATTTTTTTGAAAAATGGCGAGAGAGAAAAAAAGATAAACGTTTGCTTCGAAATATCATTACTGCGCAATGTATAATCAATAATACGTATTCGAAAGAAAAAGTATACAAATATATGTTTTTTTTATACGAATATCTACCGTTTTAAATCTTTTTTTTTTATTCTCGTTTCAGAATACTTTTCGAAATATATTTTCGCGCAGTTCTTTAAGAACATTTACCAACAGATTTAACTAATTTTTATGACATGGTCCAGCGATTGTCCGCTAAGATTTTATACGAAATTCATTTCGGTGCTTTTTTCCCCCTTCGATTAAATACAAACGTTTTTAAACGCCAATTTACATAATTTAGTCTGTAAGCCACGTGCGATGCGGCGGTAAAATTATTTTAGAATATCAAGGTCACGAGGTGCGTGATGTGACACACAATTCCTCTAAAACCATCATCATCAGCATCTAAAGGCTAGGCGTTGTCGTTTTCGCAAACCTCTTCGATCATTTGTGGCTCTCTTCAGGTCTGTGTAGAAAGTAAGATTGCAGTCTTCCAACATGTCTTTGAAGAAGCAGGCTCTTGGTCTTCCTCTGCTTCTTTTCCCCATGATTCTTCCTTCAAAGATGATCTTTAGAAATGTGTTGTGTCGGATGATGTGACCTATTAGTTTTAATTTTCTCTTCACAATTGTTTTTAAAAGACTTATTTTTTTCTTTTACTTCTTCCAAAACACTTTCATTAGTTCTTCTTTCAGTCCAAGTTGTACCCATCATTCTCCTCCGCATCCACATCTCCATCGCCTCCAGTCTCTTTTTTCGTATTTGTTTAAAGTCCACGTTTCACAACCATGCGTTACAACACTCCAAGCGAAGGATTTAATAGAATTCTTCCCGGCAATTATACTCAGATATTTATTGGTGAGTAGGTTTTTCTTTTTTTCAAACGCTTGTTTGGCTAGCGCCATTAAAACCATTCTCGCGAGAAATACTCGAGTAATACTCATCTTTGCGCCGGGTAAAACATAATATAGTTATCGTGATTTTTAAAGCTTATTATATATAGTGCCACCAAATTCGCTATCAACCGAAATGTTAGAAAAAAAACCGAACAATTATTTTCTATAGAGAATAATACAGCGACGATATAACTGGAAAACAGGCTACGCGACTATTACACTTGGATAAACGCGCGCATAGAGAAGAATAGAAATATATATATGTATATGCCTATAACGATTTTTTTTTTCAAATAGAACGAGTGCTGATTTTTATGCCGTCGTTACACTTTTTTTTCTTTTGCCCATAACCGTTTTAGACTAAGTACGTAAAATAAAGTGAACAAAAAAAAAAAAGAACTCGTTATCAATTATAAGACATTATTATTGTATTACGTTCGTTATCGAAAATATTCCGTTTTAATTCGCTCGTCGGCAATAAAAAAGAATACATATATATATATATAAATAAATAAATTGTTAATTACGCATTAAATTGTAATCAATTTCGATCAAAGGCCAAAAAAAAAAAACCAGGGAATTTCTATTAATTACAATTTACGTTTTTAAAATACAATCGTATATAGTGGTGATAGGCGATGCGTACGCTATTATATATACCGAGTTATTTACACATTAAATATTATTATTGTGTGTGCGCAAAATCGTTTATTGAAAGCATTATAATATACACTGCACGTATAGTAGGAGGACGAGCAGAGTTCATATAATATATTATTATTATTATGTGCTCGTATACATTTTATGCGCTCTGTACCACTCTCATAGGAAGAAAACACACGTTGTTCGCTATTTTTTTTTTTTTTTAATCAATGTATAGTTGTTAGAATCGATAGCCTTTTGGCCAAATCGTTTAGATTATTTATTATAATATTCGCGCGTATTTAATAAGTAAGTAAGTACAAAAAAAAAAGAGTCGAATTTATCGATTGATTTTTTTTTTTTTATTGAAACATATTTTATGAAACATAAATTAAATTGAAACTATATACGCGATTTAGCGATTATATACGTGTAGACCGCGAATGCGATAATTCGGACGAACTGTTACGGACACTCAATGAAAGTGTGAAATTATACGTAAAACGCTACCGTATTGGCGTTCTCGACAAATTTTTTTCTCATCAGCTGGCTATACATAAAAAAAATCAACAACAATTCTCGTTGACAATCAGTTTTTACATAATTTTACACTGAATATAATACAATATAAGCGTTCTAAGCGTGTACAAATGACTTGAAATTAATACGTTTTAATACTTGAAAAAAAAATGATGAAAAATATTAAAAAAAGAGAAAAATTATTATAAACGTGAAGAAAATAACATTATTAATGAGATGCGTATATGTGACCGACTCCAGTGGCGTAATTACGAATGTTACAAGGGAGGGGGATATACAATTTAGCATTGGATAATCCATAACTGTTAAAAACCCTTCCAACATCGATATCAAAGTCAAAGTGATCGATACTCGGTATTTTATACTTTTATTATATTTTCTTTAAAAAAAAAAAACGACGTATTTTATAAAGAAATTTCTAATTTTCTTCGTTTTTTTTTTTTTAGCTAATTCATTGAGTATACTTTATCAAATTTACTTCAACACCTAAATATGGGTAACCTTTTTTTCCGTGACCTAAACTATAAACGCGCGATACCAGTTGGTAGTTACCGGGGTCGATAAACTGAGGAATATTATGAATTATGATTAATACTATAATCAATTTTTTTTGGCACAAAAAAATATTATTTTTGTTTTCATTACAATTTCTTATATTTTTCGTACATTAGATAATATGTTATGTAAAAAAGTAAGCTCATGGGAGGGGAATAGTAGAGGTACGCTCAAATATCTGAAAAAATAGAAGGGTTACTTTATTTGTACATATATATATATATATAAAACATTAAACCGCAGTTATATATGGTATTTTGCGGAATAATCTCTGGTTTTATAATTTTCGAAAAATATAATCCTGTAATGGACGAAAACACAGATATATTAACTGGCTCGTGATGAAAAAAAAATTCGCCCTGTATATATGTATTATATACGAGCCGCATTATACACGCGCCATTATCGTGACGCGCGAGTATACCTATATAAGTTTTTTTAAACATGCAAATTACGGTTTTTTTTTTTTTAACGGAATTTCGATCTTTGTTTGAAGCATTTCTAACGATATAAATTTCCCCGCAACGCAACGAGCGTTTTTATTATTATAATCGGTCGGTCGGTTTTTTTTTTTTACTTAAAAAACGCCGTATCTCACCGATTTATCGATATATTCAATTTGCGAATCGCACGCATTACATATACAGAGTGCACCCAGTATGGAGTAATTAAATGGCGGAGATCGGGTTAAAATACCCTTCCTTGAATTAAAAAAATCAATTAAAAATATTATTGCGCCTTGGTCGATTTATAATATATGCATTAACACGTTTAACGCCGCTACATATATACTGCTGTCGACAACAAACACACGACGCCGCGTTTGGAAAACAGTTGTGTTAAAAAAATGTATCTATCACATGAAAGAGTACAGTGAAGACGTGCAGGAAATCGGCAAGGATATTAAGGAATTCTACGTCAGGACTCAAAGGTAAACCTATTTTGATAAATATAGTCAACGCACATTCGTTTTTATTGAATTAAATAAAGTCGATTAGATTCGATTATTGAATTGTAAACATTTGAAGGGCCGTACGCGTATATGTACGAACCAACACGTATGTTTCAAACACCAAAATTTTCATAAAAAAAAAAAAAAAATTAGTAAATTTATATTTAGGTATACTCATTATAAGAATTTTCAAATTAGAAAATTTCATAAAAATATATCTCGTCGAAAACAAAATATGAAACTCTTTTTGTGGAACCGAAACCGATATTTATCGAGGTGTTTCATTGATCGGTTCTTTATACGTTGTACGAATAAAAAATTTTTTTTTAATATATTTGTTAATACAAATATATATCAGTTAATATAATTTAAATTAGTATTAATAGTATTAGCATTAATTAATAGTATATTATTTAATGTATAATTTGATATTTGTTTTTAATTGTAATATTTAAATCGGTAATACGCGCGCGTACCACCTATTAATTCTAAAACAAAATTAGGAGTGTCGGTTTTTCTTTTAAAAATACGTCTTTTGTTATCGATTCATTTGATAACATTTTTTATTGTATGATATTCATAAAATTAAAAAAAAAATCTTAATTTTTAGGTAAACCTCAATATTTAAAGTACAAATTTGTTGTTGTTCATTTCGTACAAGAACATATAATATGTATAATATATCGATATCAGTCTGAACCGAACTTATTTTCACTCGTAAATCACTTTGAACATACGCCGAGGTACTTTTGTACTTATTTTTCAAATATAAAACAGTTCAGAAAATCCACTCTCACACTCTATTAAGTATAGGTACTTGTATATACAGTGAAAAACGGAATTGCTCGTTTTATTTTTTTATTGACGTCCAAAATGTTTTGTCCTTCGTCGGACTATATCGCACTAATCATATCGACGAACGATTCTTTTTTTCCTATATGTATTAATATAATATTATACAGTAATATAATAATATGGAAATCGTGTGAAAAAAAAAAATCGTTTGTTCGCGTATATGCTTACGAGTTTTCTGCGCACCACAAGTTGGGAACCTCTGCTCTAGACACGCTGCACGTATTTTAATATTATGTAAAAAAAAAAAATAAAACCGCACACAAGTTATATTTTATATTAATAAAGACACGCGTTGATGATAGCAATAATTAGTAAATTGCGTCGTTATAATATGATATGTACCCGTGGGGCATTGAATATTTAATATTATGATGCGTGCAAGTATTTTTTAACGCGCGTTACATGCGCGATAACATTATGCAATACGCCGATTCGCGTACATATTTGTCCGAATAAAAAATTTCATCGCACTTTGAACAGTGGCGTAATATTATTACGAATGTTACGTATAGGTACGCGGTAGGGGACATAAATAATTGAACCCTGCACAATATTGTAACGACCCTTTCAGAATATTAATATCAGAGTTAAATCGAATGGTGTATAACTCGGCTTGATGTATATACACTTTTATTATTTTCTTTAATAAAAAACCGCGAATTTTACAAGAAAATTTCCAATTTTTTCGTTTTCTCTTTTTCCCAGCTACTTCGTTGTGTAATCGATCCGTTTTGGTGTGTCGACACCTTTCTTCGTTGGCCCAGTGGCACCGATCTGTTTTTGAACCCCTGGGGTTCAAAACGTTTTTATACGTACCCTGCACCTACTCCACAGTGGTGGCTTTAATAATAAACCAAATTTTTTTTTCGACCCCCCCCCTCCAAATTGAATGTCAGAGTTACCACTGTTACCCCACGGTGTTCGTGTTCTAAAAATCAACGAAACGTATGCACGTGTGATTGAACATTTATATATATATTTGTTTATACGTGGATATTACAGGGTAATTTGTGTTGGGTGATCGGTCGTATCAGAGAACAAATATTAATAACAGTATTTGGTGGTTATACCTTGTAACTTTGTCCTGTTATTAAATCTAATTTTTTTTTTTTTACCGGGGTATCGTCCCTGCTGTAGAGAAGGTGCTAACCTAGCCGCCTCCGAGTTATACCGGCCGAGTTGGGCAAGTCTTGTTTGTGTTTTGTACGGATCACTTCACTGTGTGGTGGACTGTGACCTGTGGGTCCAATAATATTATTTTATAATATTAAATTTAATCATATAAAAAATAAATATTTTTTTCACATCGCCCGTCTTCATAGACACCCACGGCCCATCATTTAATTCCTCTGGGGTATTTACCCCACTATTGACACTCGTGTACGGCGCCACTGCGTTGACCTAACCCGACCGAACCGTATATACACGAGTCGGGTACAGTTACCAACGATAATAATCGTTATAAATAACAAAAAAATATTTATTCATTTTTAATGTTATTATGATTTCTTGTTACACGTTTGGTTGCTACCGCCGGTGAAGCAATCTGAAATATGGACATTATTGGCACACTTTAAACCGCCTAAGGGTAGAAGTCGCAAAAACAAAGAAGAACCTATTGTGAGGTGGAATGTATTATAGGAGACAGTTCAGAATGCGAGTGCGGAGATGTACGAGATGACCAACACTTAAATGACAAACGCGAAATGCGAGAAGTGACCTCTTTGGGGAACCAATAAGCGAAGAGGTCGTCGAATCGATCAATTACTGGTTTGAATAAAGAAATTTAATACACTGCTGACCGACACGAGAAAAAAAAATTACATGTTTTTGTACATTATACATGTTATAGATGATACGTTATCGCGTAAAAATCCCATCCTTCCGGCCGGTGATTACGCCCCTGCAGATCTTGTGAGGCAGAGACGTATACGTTTTTTACGGACGGCAAAAATAATCGTCAGCTATAAAGTCTCGATAAATTTACACCGAATTTGCATTACGCGGACGATTTTCAAAAAAAAAAAATTTCTTTCCGTTTTCTGCTATATTTATTTATTTTTTTTTCGTGATTTCGATATTCCGGTATATCGCAAACGTTCCGAGCCCCCTCGTTTTCGAACATTAAAATATATATATATATAATTCGCCGTTATTACAACGGCAAATAGTACATTTAATATATTATGTATAAATGACGTTTTATCGTCGTTGTCGACTGGCCACGGTAAAATAATATAATTCAACGTCATGCGTATTTCGCGCAGGCTGCTGTATATATAATAACATGATATATAGCGCGGTATACGCGATCTCGAAACGACAGGCTTCGGTTTATCGTGGTCACGTATTTATATAATATATAATATACACGTAATATTACATGTATAACGCGACAATAACAATATATATATATATATATGTATAATTATGAGAGTGATTTACAGCTTTCTGCAGTGTGTGTAATACACATTAAATCGCGGGACGCGCATTAAAAAAAAACGAATATCATACATTTATCTGCTTTTCCGAGTCGACGTCCTATCGCCATATCACAAACGTATACATCAAATGCAACGCAGTAAAAATTTTTAAAAACGTGGATATTTTTTTTCTTTTTCTAACACAAACTATATTATACGCCTTTACCTATTATATATTGTGATCGTGTTACGGTTTTATTTTCTAAAGAAGAAAACTTTTTAAAAAGGTAACGAGCCGCGGTGTGCTGTGGACGACCGTGTGTCGTCCCGTTTCGCCGAATTAATTTTTCCATTCACTGCTCAATATGTAGTGTAAAAATTTTACAAAAGTCGGATAAGTAAGAAAAGTAAGATAGTAACATACGTGTACAAAATAATATATATATATATATATATATACAGGGCCGGCGTGAGGATAAGGCGACTCAGGCGGTTAAAACAAAAATTACCTAAATATATGGGTTACACGCATAGGCGGAGCCAGCTTTGATGTTCAGGGGGTGCAAATATTTCTGGAGATTTCCCCTCCCCCCTCCATAATAAATATTATATTTAATAGTACAAATAACAACATAAAATTATTTAAAAAAAACTACAAATAGCCAGGATACCTATATTTTATAATACACAACAACTTTAAATATACATATACATTTTATATATATACATAAACATACTATTATATTATTATATATATATATATATATACACTTATATATTTAAATATATATCAAACAATATTAGTTTCACAATATCATCCGGCGTTTGTGCTCAACCTTGGTTTTAAAATCATCAATCACAGCATCTGTATCAATTTTCACTGCCAATTCTTGTTCTACACTGAGAAGCATCAATGTGTTTAATCTATCTTGTGTCATTGTTGTTCGAAGTTTGGATTTTACATTAGACAATTTCGAAAAAGACCTCTCACACGTACAACTAGTGACTGGTATAATCACAAACTATATTGCAGTTTTGACATGTAAATATCATAATATTGTTATAGACTGTTGTTTTTATTATTTGCAAAGATAGATGCAATTAAAAAAAAAATTTTTACCTATACGTTTAGGGGGTGCCACCGCATACCCTGCACACCCCCTGGCTCCGCCTATGGTTACACGGCTTCTTTTGCTGTTATATACACCTCTATAAAATATCAGTTATTTTAGTTTAAAACACAAGTACATTGATTTACTACAGTTTAATAAAAAATCAACATTTTTTTAAAAATTATTTATGTATAATAAAATACAATGTAAATTATTCAAAATTAAAAATAGCGTTTGTACATACAAAAATACAATTGTATTGTACCTACATATTTTGTACATGTACATTTTGTGGGAATACCCGAACACGAATACCTATTGACAAAATTAAGTATATAAAAACACATAATTATCTCATTTTCGACCAGCAAAAATAGTACTAAAAGGACAGGCGGCACAACATTAATATTTCTATAGCGGCAGACTAATATTGCTCTTATCTTCCAGGATTTATTTCCCTATTATTTTTTCCAAGAAATGCTCGCGCCGCACGCACCACCCGCCTACACGTTTTGTTACAAAAAATGATGTAGTAAGAAATCAAATTATTTGTATACCAATATTGTATAAAGATATGGTGACTAGGGTGGCATGACTCATGTGTCTCATTTTATTTTTCTAATTTAAATTAATAACATGTATATTATGTTTTTTTTCCCCGGGACCATAGTACTCACTGACCTCCCCTTTGTGGAGGCCCTGCGTACACTAGACGGATCGGTACGTTGGAAGGTAGGAAACGTCTATTTCGCTATATTTCGTGTGTGTAAGACGAAGAGGGAAAATGCCCGCTTTCAATCCTCTTAGTGCTAAACTTTAAATTATAACAATACGTACTCGTATAATTCACGTCACATCCTCCTGTACCAAAACTACTCCGGTAAATGAATTTAATTTTTCGGCGTCGTTAATTCCCAACGTTTTACACTCTGTACGCGAATATAAACGTTAAATTTGAACACAATTCCCTGTTAAATATATATATATATATAATTAGTACGTTTGTAATATTATATAATATTAAACTGCGCACGCCGCGCAGAATCGTTTTCGGAATGCAATATAAAAATTATATCGTTGTTGTTCTAAAAAAAATTACAACGACGTAATAAAAATGTAATTATACATTTTACACGCATTCACACACACACACACACATATGAATTCGTTTGGAATATTTAAAATATTTTTTATCTTAAGCCTGTACACTTTATTGTAATTTCTCAGATTCCGAGTGAATGAGCGAAGAAAGTATTTTTTTTTTTTTTATTTATATTGATGTGCTTTACTTTTTTATTTTGTCTGCGAACAGTTTTTCGTGGATAGGAGTACACAGCTGAAACGGTCTTGTCAGCGTTCCGGTCTTTGGCGTTTTTTGATTTTTCCAGTAGTTTTCTTAAGCGTAATACAACGACCAGAAAATCGCGAGAAATGAAAATTTGGAAAATGTATTGTCATCATTCGTTTTGGACGTGTGGACGATTTTTTTTATGTTTTTTAAATGTTATATAATACACAAATCTATAATATAGACGTGTATAATATTTTTGATGTTCATTAATATTATAAATATATAATAATCAGTCGTTCAGAGTCGTTTTTCGAATATACAATATTATGATTTAACGTTGCTTTCAAATCGACAGTAAAAATTCGATTAGCTGATATCCACAGCAAATTGCATTTGATTTTTTTTCTTTTAATTAAAAAAAAATTAACTGTTAATAGAGCATAATGAAAAAGTTTTGTAAAAAAAACTATAAAATAATGACAATATGCGAATTAAATTAAATCTATACGCTGTATACTAATTCGTTTCAAGAAAAACGAAAAAAATTCAACACGTTTTCGAAAATTATTTTTAAAAAAAAAAAACACAACCCGCGTACAGACGTCGTGTGTTGTTAGTTCGTTGTACGTGATAATTTGTTTAAATCTAGAATTAAATGATTTTTTTTTCTACCGAATACGATGTAGGTAATATTATGCGCAGTGGCATAAATTATTTCGTATATTTACATTTGAAGTTATTCCGTTGCCAAAGAGGACCTAACGCATTTGATTTTTTTTTCCACTGAAGTACCTGTACGAAATATACGAATTAAATATAACTATTGGTACGTAAATAAATCGATTTCTCGATAATTCGCACGTGATGATTTTACTTAATATATTCATCAAATTATCATTAAAAAAAAAAAATACGATAACATAAAAGTACGCGAGTATTTCGCGGACGACGATGTTTAAAAATATAAAATAACGAAATAGTCGTTTTGGTAAAATATAATTCGTTTTGTTTTTATCGTTAAAAGTCCGACATAATGTATACGGTACGTTTTTTATTTCACATAAAAGAAAATCAGTCGAACTCGTTATGTTTATATAAAAATTTTATTCGTTTTTTTTTTTTTTTTGGAAGTCGAGGATCTAATGTAAAGTTCTAATATTTGATCACGTTTTGTAATACCGGCTTCCATACAGCGGGTACTTCGAATTTGTATAATTAGTATAACGTGATATATTTACTGTATATAGGAAATATTAATCGAAGCGTATTATATGACAGGGACTGGAACCGAACTGGAACAGAACCGAAAGAACCGGTTTAATACCGAAACCTAACCATAACCCTAATTTTTTTTTTCAAAACCGGAACCGATATTTGGAAATACAGGTTTTTATATTATAATATCACTAATATATTTTATCACAAGAGATTATGTAAAAGTCCAATAAATTTCTAATAAACTTTCCATAGAAATACAAAAATGTATAAACTATTTACTTATACTGCTGGGTATACTATATTGTACGCTGAAGGTGAAAAAACACACTGAACAAAAAAATTGGTATACTGAAAAAAATTATTAAATCCGTAATATTATATATTAACTCTTTTTAATCGTAATTTCGATATTTCGAAGTACGGGTTAGTACCGTTATTAACCGGAACCGAACTTTGATTTTTTTCAAGAACCAAACCGGAACCAGAACCGATAAAATCATTAAGGTTCCAGTCCCTATGTTATATACATTTTTATGGACGTGTTCGCAGACAATACGAATATATAACGAATTCGAAAATATACTTCTGGTGTTATTATTATAGCATTTGTGCAGTCTGTGTCGCTGACACTGAAAGCGTACCCGTCACCTGGTTTATTGATTTTGTACGTTAAAAATTGCGTTTTGAACAAAAAAAAATGTACGTAGTCGACAGATAACCCCGTTCTCGTTCAATACATTTTTCTTTACGTTTTTTGAGCGGTGAAATTTCCAAGTGCCCGTGTGCACGCAGTAAGGAAACGGATCGCACTCGTTGTATTAAACGTCAGGTCACATGATTTTACAATTGTATGACGTCAAAGGATTTGTGTAGGTACTTTTCAGTGACTTTTTTTTTTATGTGCTTTAAGCGCGTTGCCCGAGCCGCAGTGTCGATGGAAATGCAAAGTAAATAATGAGTGTACGGTCGAGTACGCGCGTAAAAAAAAAAAAAAATATAAGGCGCGAGTTCAAAGAGTCTTTTTTGGAACACAAGCTGCGTTATGACTTTAAATACGCACTTTCGTATAATTAATCGTTTTTATTTTTCGCGTCGACACTTTCGTTCTTTTTTTTACAATTATAATATGTTTTTAACGAGATTCTTTCATTAATAATATTATATCTACAACAGCCTACTGTAAGATTAAAAAAAAATTAATTAAAAAAAAAAAACAATTCGTTATTCGGTACGTTTTAATAATAATTATCTAACTGGTGTGGGACGGTGGGGGGGGGAGGGCAGGGAACGTTAGTCTGTAAAGGAGGAGGTGTTTTTTTTTTTTTAAGAAGAAGTTAATACGGTATATTATTTTACATTAATAAAAATTATATTCATTCGACGAAATGTAATTAAAATTAATGACCGGACCTAAAAATAGTAGTTTTTAACGACGTTTCGTTCGCGGCTCACATTTTTCTTTACTTTCTTTTTTTTTTTTTTCAAACGACTCCGCATAATCAGTTTCGACATTTTCAACGCTAACGTCGTTAAAAATTTCTTCGTTATTACTGTGAAAAATTGTTGTTTCAAACACGTTTCACGGTCTTCGGGACCTTCGGATATTTGCTTTTCGCCTTGTCTGCGGGGACATTACAGTTTTTTTTTTTTTGTCAAGTCGGTACTAAATTTCAGGCATGCGAATTTCATTTCGTAATTTTCGAATGTATAACGCTATCGTAAATAAGACGGCTTATAAGTATATTTTTTAAATAAAATTAAAAAAAAAACAGTAACCGATTAAAAGAAACAATTTGTTTCAGAAAGGGGTAATACGCGATAATCAATATACGAATCGAAATATCGATTTTATTCGCATTAAATTCAATGAAATTTCCTATTCGGTATCTGTTGCCCGTAATGACGTGGATTTTTTTTTTTTTTTTTTGCATCAAACTTGTATCGAATTCTATATTTTATGACAATATTAGACAAATAAACGATTCGTCATATTTAACTTCTTTTTTTTCTAGCGGATTTTGGTTTCCAAGACCGGCCCTGTCCAAACAAATTCGCCACAACCATTTCACTCTATCCTACGCCACTTTTCACAATTCCCGTGTCCGATTTCACTAGATTGACATTTTTTTTTTTTTTGGGTCTATTAGGACTACCTAGAGTTTTTTTTTCCAATCGGGTTTTCAAATGCGTTTTTATTAATGAGTCCTGTTTCCAAACGTGTTCAGCCAATACCTTCTTTTTGCATTTTTTTTTTCTACGATGTTCAATCGTTATCATTATGGCGTTTTCTCCACATTTCCCAATGTCAGAGTCGATACCCGGTCCATAAATCTTCCTCGGAATATTTCACTCAAACGCTGCAATAAGTCTCTTTCTCTCAAAGTCCGTGTCTCAAACTCGCGCGTACACAACGTATATCATCAGCGGCCGAGTCATGTGTAATTGGATTTTCAGCCCTTTTTTTTATCAGATCGTTCAGCCAAACATCTTTACTAGGCCTGAATAAAAACGTTAGATTTTCCGTTTTAGTATTCCCGTTCCGTTGTTTGTATCTCGTGCGATTTATACAACAATTATACACAATTTAATATTAATCGGCATCGAACACAATAATTATACGCTTACTAGATGCACGAGAACGGCGTCATCGACGATGAATTCACGAAATACCGTATAGTTTGTTGACAAATAGAGAAAAAAGGAACAAGTCTATAAAACGCCTTTAGTGTGTATAATATGAAAATTTATTATTTGTCGTTTATTCGATGTATGCAGTCAGACACGCTGCGCGACGTTTACTCGAGGATTCTGTTTTTCATATACCTAAAGACGTGTTTGAAAAGTGTCAAACACTCCGAAGTACATACTTATAATAATATTACTGCGAATGTGATGATGATTTATCGCACTGCTTTCAAATTAAAGCGGAATACGTGTTAATCAATCACTAGGTATTACGCGTGTTCGCGTCAATACGAGAAAAGGATTCAACAACATATAAAGTATAGTTACTTTGAAAAAAATAAAATAAAATAAAATAAAAATTACTTCCGCGATAAATCGAATTTTTGCACTCTCTATATGTGTGTTTATGATACCTATAATTTACTATATTATATTATCGTTTACGATTTACGTTGTTTTACGATACAAATCGACTGCACGGTGTTCGCTACACACACACACACAATATATATAGTTAACAGATGTAATATTTAGTTAAATATTATAATAATTAACTTGACTTTGACTTATCAACTATTTTTACGCGCGCGCATCCTTGTACCTATATTATAAATATAATTGACACTGACAAATCGTTTATACAAGTACATATTATATGAACTATACCGATTTCAATAAACGTAATTATTCGATTTACCGCGTATATATATATATATATATATATATATAACAATAACGTACGCGTCTATATGTATTGTCAAGGTCGAGTTTATCGCGTTCACTTTATTATTATTATTATTATTATTATTATTATTATTATTTCCCCGTTTAATATATATATATACATTTCAAATTTTTTTTCTCGTAAATTTATATACATTCAATAATATTGATCAAACTCATTTACACCACGCAGTCGCATATGAATAATATTTATATTAACGCACGTATTTGGTAAAGGTAATATACTTTTTACTATGCGTTTATCATTCGAAAATACGGAGCCGACCGTGTTGGACATAATATATATATATATATAATGTCACTATAATAATTTATTAAAATATTATATTGTAGAATCTCGCGTATGGCGATTTGGTGTGAGGCGCGAGTGTAACGAATTGCAATTTTTAATATTTCCGCGCACAGGAAAGAAATTTAAATATCGCGTCGGTAAAAAGAAAATACCGGAATTATTTGTGAATATATATATATATATATAGACACGAGGTGAGTAAATATAAACGCTTTTCATCTTTTGATACACAGCTGCACGCACAACAAAGTCTTTCGCAATCCGTAAATATCTATTAATGTGTCCTTACATATACGAGTGTACAGTATATTATATTATAGTCTTTGAGTAGACCGTTCGAATTATACGCACATACGATCAACGAACAGTCACTATATAATATTAATTTTATATAAAGTGTATTCAACGCTCAGTAGAGGTACGTGAAAATATATTAAAAAAAAAATGCTTTGCGAAATACTGTAAATGTGTCTTTGCAGTAAACGCGGACGGCTTTGCCACAATTCTCCGTAACAGCGACGCCAACATTTTCATATATAACGCGACCAAATATTCCCTTTAATTCGTATACGTATTTAAATTTATACGATATCCGTAAGTGATTGTACACGTGGTCTTGTCTCGACTTCATTTCCATATTGTTTTTAACTATATCTATATAATACCTGCCGTATTGAACACGTTTATCAGGAATCTGAACACTTGGTTCGGACGTGATATTATCATTTTTTCTCTCGTCTATTGTAAGCCCATAAAAATAAATATCATTTTCGCTATGCAGATAATATTAAACGTATTGTAATACAACTTTTTTTTTTTTTTGCGCGCGATAAAACTATATTAAACGGTATAATATAGCGTGAAAATGAGTTTCTGACCAGCGGCGTTTAGAAAATTGTATAGAAGAAGAACGTTGAAATATTTTTAAAAAAATAAAAGGAATTGGTTCCTCCACAATTAAAGCAGTGCGGTATACATTTATCGTATTATTTTTTTAAAAACCGTTTTTTTCATTATTATGTTGGGGAAGAATACTTTTTAAACATCTCGAAAACTATAGACGCAAATAATTAACGAAAACGTAAAATAATCGAGGCTATTCCGACGCGTTGATGGCTGTTAAGTACGGACGTGGAAGAAGATTAACGGAGAAATAGAAAAGGACAAGGGATATTCGGCAATGGCGAACCACTCGAACAAAAATTATAGATATTATAATAAGGAATGATATTATACGCGGTTTTGACGGCCGCCAGAAACGATTGTTTTAACAGAGAAATGTTGAAACCTAATTGAAATTTTTGTCGAGAAAAAATAACCGTTCTCCTTTTTATTAGTAAAGTGATATTTAAATTCGGAATTATCAAAACGTCATATTATTCGCGATGTAAATTAGATTTTGAGCGAAACAAATGATTTTTCTTTTGTTTGGTGCCAGCGTTATTTTCTTCTCATACGCTATTATATTAATTATGATAATTCTTTCTCTATTCCGCTTTTTAGAGCGAATCGTACTTTTTTTTTTCATTTTTCCCATATCGAGACTCCCGTATACAGGGGCTTGGAAATTTTTTATTTTTTTTTTCTGGTAACGAGAAGTATTTAATAAATAACGTATTGTTTTAGGGTGTTTTTTTAACCGTTTAGTAAGCGACAGAAATGCAGTAGGGCGGTAAAAAAAAAAAAGAAGAAAATTGTGTCGCCTATATGGATATATGGATATAGCGAATTTTTGTTTTAATAACCGCTCTTGCGACAATTTTTTTGTTTTCGTTTCGATCAATGCCGTTGACACATTATAAACGGAATCAGGGACGGAGAAATAAAAATGATTTCTCGATATATTTTATTTATAATATGTTAGAAAAGTGTATATTTATTATAAAAATCGTAGAAATATTAACAACACTATAAAAACGGTTTTTGTTATCGCGATGCCGTTCAAAGCAAAAAAAAAAAATCCATTTTTTTTCCACCTATTAAAATTCATTAATACCGGTAATTTTGATGTTTAATATAGTCGAATGCGTTTAATAAAAAATATTAATAATTTACCGGCAATGCCGGCTAACTCGGAAACGTTCAGGATTCAATGCGAAGAAACGCATTCGTTTATTATACGATTATTGTTAATACAATTTCTTTGGTGTAACTCAATAAACTTAAAAAAAAAAAATGAAGAGGTAAATACACCGTTTCGTAATGTTTGCAAATCTACACTTTTATTCTGGTTTACGGTTATATATACCTATATATATATATATATATATATTGGCACATAGGTACAAATTTCATAAAAATCCCAGTTATACGTTATTTTAATCTACGCGCGATTCTCGCAACCACACGAATCGAGAATACCTCTACTTTCAAGAGCGCGTATTAATTAAAATATTTTTATAATTATTCGTATACGTTATCCAACGTTTATAATATATGAAACCGAAGCCTATAAAGTACATTATGCGTGTAAATGTGTCCCACGAAACTGTTGCCGCGGTGATGTTAATATCCAGTTTCAGCCCCATAATTATCGTTTAATTATTATTATTTTATAATAATATATACTTTGTATTATTATTAAATAATAATTATTATAATAACGAAATGCACGAAAACGCCGCCGTTCACGATGCGATCTGAACTAAAGTAAACATGGACTGTGGTCTTAAAAAAAAAAAAAATTATTTCTATGAATAACAATAGGGCCATTGACGTAAAACACAATACCCAAGTTCTGTAATAATGCCAAATAAAATTTAAGTGTAATATAATGAGATCAATGTCTACTGCAGCGTATAATATAATAATTATTGTTCGAAAATTATGAATGACTTTACATACATACCAATTATATACAAGTAATAATAATAATAATAATAATAATAATAATAATAATAATAATAATAATAATAATAATAATAATAATAATAATAATAATAATAATAATAATAATAATAATAATAATAATAATAATAATAATAATAATAATAATAATAATAATAATAATAATAATAATAATAATAATAATAATAATAATAATAATAATAATAATAATAATAATAATAATAATAATAATAATAATAATAATAATAATAATAATAATAATAATAATAATAATAATAATAATAATAATAATAATAATAATAATAATAATAATAATAATAATAATAATAATAATAATAATAATAATAATAATAATAATAATAATAATAATAATAATAATAATAATAATAATAATAATAATAATAATAATAATAATAATAATAATAATAATAGACAATGGAATTCGTCGTGTTTCTTCATGTTATATATATTATATAACATGTGTCTGATAGAATTTGTTCATTTTTTTTGTACTTTTTTTAAAAAATCCGTGTGATATCTGATTCATCCGTTATTTTTAAAAAGAAATAATTCACATTCACATAATACGTGGAAATAACCGATTTATCTGTTAATTAAATAATTAAATAATTAAAGAAAAAAAACAAAATATTTTTTTTGTGAAATTCTGGTACGTTTAAAATTTTCATATTCCGCAATTTGTAATATATTATAAGTAGAGAAAAAAATGTACTTATATAGAAAACGTATTCTCAAAATTGTATTTATAATATATTTATTCGAATCGTGTAAAAAGTAAATTCGAATTTTTTTTTTCGAAGTGTCAAAAAAAGGATTTTTTTTATATTGGCGCCGTATTTGACTTTCGACTTCCGAATAACGGAGTATAGTAATAAGGTTTATTTTAAATAAAAATGTATGTATATATAAATGACTATATATATATATACATAAAAAAAGTTTAAATATATATATATGTAATACCAAATTGATCCCTTAAAATAAATCCAGGACATTATCTGCTGAATAGTATATATATGCTCCGGAATACGATATCTCGGTATATATTTTTTATAAATAAAATACAGTAATCATATGCATAATATATGTATATAAATCATGTGTATCATTTTTATTTACGTGTATTGCGACAAAGAAATAAAATGCTTTTTAAAAAAATTCAAGTTTACTTTGTGCGTAAAGGTGCTATAATTTTTTTATAAATATAGAAAATTAGGCAAATACACGAATAACATTTAAAATACGGATTTAAATTTTAATTCAGTACAGAAAACAAATAATAATAATAATAATAATATATACAAGTGTCCATAATGCGTAAAGCTATACACTTTTTTTTTATTATGAAAGGAGGACATCATTTGATAGAATTTTCGTTTTGTTATATCGTATAAAGCCACTGTTTTCTTTGATTAATGAGATGTTTCTTCGGTCCGGGTAAAAGTAAGAAAAATATTCTACTCTACCAAAAATAGCCTAAGGGCGAATGGGTAGAATTTTTCTTAGGTAGAATGTCCGTATATTCCCCTTATACTATAAAAAAGCTATAACTATAAAGGGATTAAAAAGGAATAGGTTTTATAAAACTGCGTATAGTTATATAGGCCTACCGCGACGATACACAAAAACTGAGTGGGATAAAAAGAAATAATAATAGAATTAACAGATATGAGAACGCGTTAAGATGGCCGATGTGTGTCGATTATTACGCGTTGGTTAGAATTCAGAGCGAATATTAATATATGAGAGGGAATATAGTTTGGGAAAACTATACAGTTGTAAAAATGAGAGAGAACGGGCTGAAATTGTCTGGGTTTGCGTGTTGAGAGGAGAAAGGATATTGTAGGCAATTAATACGGGGTATGTATAAAAGTTATATGTTCGAAGGAGTAATTCGAAGCAGAGGCGGACCAAAGAAAAAGCGGTTAGTGGTTATAAATGAGGATATTGATGATCGTGGAACAGATATAGACTCGGGCGTGTATGGAGAGATGTGGAGTGCAAAAATAAAAAGTATATAACTGACCTACTTGAGTGGGATAAAGAAACGGAGAAAAAAACAAACTATTATACAACGAGAACCACTATCGCGGGCTATTGTCTACCATTATAATATACATTTTTTATTTTTCAACCAGTTTATTTAATTTAATTACAAAAAGTAATTTGCGTTAAGAATAAAAATTTTAAATGTTTTTTTTTTTTAATAGTATAGGAATAAAAAAAATGTAATTAAATACATTTATTATTATTATTATTTTAAATTATTATTCAATTATTATTATTTAACCGATTTCGTGAGTAAAATTAAATCCGAAAAGGATCGAGCAGTGAAAATACATTGAAATTAATTTTGTTCTTTATAGAAATTATTGCGTTAAAGTTTAAAAAAAAAATAGTACGAAGCACTTTTTCATTTATCTATTGATGCGCAACGTCGTTGCCTTCGATCGGTTAACTCGTTCTTCCTAATAATATTATATTACACGTACTTGTATCCGTAATAATTTAATTTAATTTCATCATACACGGCGATTTCCCGCGTGTAAAAATAAATTTATTACTATCATTATTCAATGTTTTATAATCACTTCCATTGTCATTAGCATTAGTTAATACCTTATGTTCATTTAAATTAGCCGATTGTCATATGCAAAATAAAAATAAATAAAATAAATATTAAAAAAAAAAATTCTCAATAAAACTCAAACATTTCGTAAGAAATCGCGGTAAATCGTTGGCTTATTTTCTTTTTTACCGTTTCAGATAATAATAAAAAAAAAAAATTACAGCGGTGAAGTGCTATATATTATTGTAATGTTCTTTCCGCGTTTTTGTTCCAAACTAGATAAGTAACTATACTAATACTATATGCATAAAAAAAAAGTATGACGATACAATATATCGTAATATTTAAGTCGTTGAAGTATATCGTGTTATTATTGTTTCATATACGTATTTTTACACGATAAAAACCAAGACGTTTTTAATAATAAGAGGCGGTGTTACATGTCAATATTAATATAATATTGCGTCAATATCGTTGAATAATCAAACAATATATTGTGCACTTATCGCAGATGAGTAATTATAATATAATATATTATAAAAATTACGAATAACCTTTATATGTATGTATAGAAATTTCGGGAAATTTTTGCGATTTTCAGTGTACCGCAGCCTCGTGTATACCGCCGTTTCGTTCTCTGCACTCTTATACGTGTCCATATAATAAATTGTCGAACGCTTCTTGTAGCCTATATGCATATCGTCATTATAATAATAATAATAAAAAAATGTTTTAAAACCCATTTCGCAGTAACGAAATATAATCAAATTAATCAAAATGTAAAATTGCGACAAATTAGAAATCATATATACAAATGTTCGCATAACTATATAATGGCCATTGCCGTCGGTGTTAATTAAGATCAATAATAAAAAAAAAAAAGTAACAAAAAATATTATACGCCGGTACAATACATTTAAATCTCTCTGCAAATATTATAACGAATATGATTTTGTTCGCGTTCAAATAAACAACATGTATGAATCATATGCGCTTTATTATGTAACGTTTTCTATGATTTTATAAGTATTAAACAAATAGTATGTGTATCGTACGATAAACTCTACGTATCTGAAAAGTTTAGGCTTCCGACGAAAAAACGAAATGATTTTTTTTTTTTAAACATAAAACGATGTGGCGAACTGCGAGAGCTGTGAAATGCGTCTTAAACGAGTACTTATATAGACGTCGTCATAGAGATTTTAGAGTCGCGTTATTGTTTTTAATTTATAAAAGCATTGTTTTATTAAAAAAAAAACGATTCCAAACGAATCCGGTATATATATATTTTATCATTAACGAATACGATAAAAATATTGTTAAAATATATATGTCTAACCTTGTATTAAATGTTGAGCATTATGAAAAAAAAAATACAAAAATTATCAATTCGTTCAGAAAACGAAAATGTCTAAAATTTTGTGGGGTTTTTTTTTATACAATTTTTGAGTTGTTTTTCAAAAACAAAAATCCTACAACGTGTCAAATAAAGTACATATTTGCTACCGGATAGCTGCAGCGTGTCGAGATCGTCCGATCGTCTCGTTCTGCACGAAAAAGTGTTCACACTTCACAGACAGAACTCACACCCGTAAACCCAAACTACATTACTAAAATAGCAAATAAACAACACTGCTGGGCAATCGATTTTTTAAAACTCACTATAATCACGCTATCCGAATGATTTAGTTTTCACTTAAGTTATATTCAGTTATTGTTTAAGGAGAAAACATTAAACTTGTCGGTAACATAATATTTCAAAAATTTGACGGGAAATCTGGAGTTGTGCACATTTTATGTATTACTAGTGTACGTACGTTTCGTGGACGTGTTTTGACGAAAATAGTCGACGACGAATATTCAAAATTATACTAATCGGTCGAAAAAAAACGTTAAAATGCGAAGTAAAATTAAGTCAATTTAACAGCGAATCCCTTGAGAATTTACGCGGATTTCAACTTTTGACTTATTGACTCGTAAATGGTGACCGTCAGTAGCTGCTTTCATAAAAATTATATCGAGCGCAGATGTTGTAAAATATATTTATAAATAATTACATAATTATTGCGTTCTTGATTCCCCGCGGCCCTGTTTCCAATTTAGTTCGAGTCCGTAAACGTTCGGTTGAAAAACAAAAAAAAAAAAAAAACGACACGTGCTTTATCATGGGATTATAATTGCCTCTTTAGTCTTTGTCTACCAAACGGTGCACGTGTGGATTATATCGTACTTACGTAATAATTAATACGTACCATTTTAAGATGATCGATTGCGAAATGTTCATCGTATTCGATTAATCCGTGAATAGAAAACTTATGTAATAGGACTTACGCGAATTCGGAATGTATTTGCTACAAGCCATTGCTGAAACTGCAGTCGACACCTGCAGCAGTGTTTCCTATACGTCAATAGATTCAATTGATGGCGTTAAATTAAAACGTTATTCGTATATGTCAGCCTTTTGCTGATACGAAATCGTTTATATAATATCTTCGTAACATGAATCGTTGTAAATTTAAATGATTAAATTCCGAAATTTTTAAACGGTCAGCTTGTCTGATTGCGGAGCGTATAGGTAATTTTTGATTGTTTTTAATTTGCTGGAACTTAGTTGACAAAGACGCGTCAATCACCGGAAGAGCGAGAAAAATTCTTAGTGCTATTTCGATGTCTGAGTACACTGCACGTGTCTGTTTTAAAGCATTGGAATATACTACGCTTTGAATAGATCTAACGGAGGAATTGTCTTTAAATTCGAATATATAGTGTCAATGCCTGCTGTTTGAAACACGTTTATTCTAGAAATAACTCTGATCCGTATCTAGAACGTTTGAATATTTTATTCGTAAATGAGTCGCGTGATTTATTTATTTTTTTTAAATTTGATTGACGGTATAGGAAAAACGGCCGCGTAAAAATACAAAATCGTTCCATACTTACGGTCCAATTGAAAAATCATTGAATCAATCACGCAGCATTAAATTCTCTTCCGAACTCTTGTGTGCTGAAATTATAGTGAATGACCCTCTGCATCCTATATACTAGTTCTGGAACTTTGTCCGCGCATCTCTTCGATCTTACGTTTTTCGAAAAAACCTGTTTCCAAATCTAGTTACATTGTTTTATATATTTTCCATTGACGTTCTCAACATAAAATGCTATACCATTGTTGCGCAATTTTTTTTTCTATTATGTTTACTAATCCTTTTATCTTTAAGCATCATCAAGTCGTTGCCATCCGTTGCGTAATAATTTTTTTGTACATTATATATAATATACTCGTATGTACGTTTGATTTTATTAAAATTTTTTTTTTTTTTTTAAGAACACTTGGGAATTTTTTACTTACTAAAATTGTACCAATAATTGTACCTATGAAAATTGAATCAATTATAATTTATACTATAACCGTGAAAATTTACCTCAATGATATTTTAACACTTTCCTCCGGGTGAAATTTCACCAGGGACACTTCACCATCAGTAAAATTTCACTAGACTACTTGAACGTTACGGTCACGGTGGGGTGGCGCTTTCCTTATCTGGAACTCGCGTCATATTAACTGTATTTAAAAATTACTTATCGCATATACATTGATATTATTGCTCTGTAAAGATTGTAATTATTCGATTTCGTTTCGAATTTCTTTGAAATAATTAAATTAAATACAATTTTAAATAAAACATGAGTATATATGTATATATTTTTACGAGGAAAAAAAACAATATTGACTTTGCAAACGTATATATTATGACAATAGTTTTGATGTTTTTTTTTTTTTTTTTTTAGTGTCTCGAAACTAATTTCTAGTTTACTCAGCAATAAATCATTTTGGAACGATAACAGTAAGTTATACATCGCTTCGTTATTTTAGAAACCAGTACAGTGGTTGATTATTATAGAAGTATTATTTTGATATTCTTAAATATAGTAATTGATAAACGTTAGGCCCACGAAGCTTGATGGAGTTCAAATCACACTTTACACTACTATATAAGATATAACACTTTATAATAGGCGTATAGCTGGTATATTTAGTTCGGAAAAGCAGCTTACAGAAGAATTCCGTAGAGGTTAATTAAATAAATAAAAAACCATCTGAAACATTTTTTAGATGTGAAAAACCTGCAGAAATGAACCATTGAAATCACTTTAAATACATTGTAAATAAATACAATGTATATTATAAATTGCATGTATACATAGTTACATAAATATTGGCACTTCCTCAGCTGTTAATGAAAACTCCTCCATGAATTGCTAACATTGCAAGTCCATTGACGAGGCCACCAGGGTCTACTTTTAATAACGTTCAGTAACAACTAACAAGCATCACTCATACCGGGCTATTCAGATGGTAAAACGGACCCGGAGAAACGCCTTGGAAGAAATAATACGCGTTATTTTTTCCTCCCGAAAAAAAAAAATTCTGTTTTGGACTTCGGACTCCACTATTCATAAATATAACTTATTGTAAATATAAATCATACGTTAAGACAATGAATATTCTTATATCACTCACAAATATAAATACGAATTGGTTGCAAAAAAAAAAAAATACGGCCAATGGGCGGAGGGGTTTAGACCCCATGAACCCCTCCACGTGAGTACGCCCATGTACCCACGTAAGACTTATTGGTAACTTGTAACTATAAATAATATGTACCTATACAGTGCTGGAATTGGGAGGGACGCAGGGGGACGGAGCTCCTCTTCAATTCTTTCACGTTTCGAGAGCACTCCTTCAAATTATTTTCATTAGAACGAGGGGACGGAACGTGTTATTTTCGTTAAAGTAATATTTTGAAATTTTGATTTTGTAAATTTGCGTCGAATATAAAATATACAGAAGTTAATCGCAGTTACCAACAGTTGTGGAATGTCAATTAGGTACCAAATTAATTAGTGCACCTTTTTATATAATTTTCATATTATATCGTAATAATTCGATTTAGATGAATGGGCCGAAGCCCCCCCCCCCGGGCCACAAAGTATATTACACCGAAGCTCCGCTCAGAATTGTTTTATCGAATGCAATGATTTATCATTACTTTCAAATTTATAATAAAAACAAAACTCTAAAATCTTTATCCAAGTAATTCACTTAAGCGATATCCACAACACCCCGCGACTCTCTATCTTTTTAAACTTTTAAATCATAAAATATTATACAAAATGGCAATATTTATTTTTTAAATCATACTATCAAATATCCGCAATGACTATCATAGACATAAAATGTTATTAGTTTTTTCTTCCATGATATCCCCTAGTATATATTTGTCTCTCTTGCTCAACAACTGCTTTCGATTTCTCTCTCTCTCTAAGCGCGGTCCATATATTAATAATATATGTCTATGGTATTATTTTACGAATTTCGATTTATCAATCCGGAAAACCGGTGGTAGTATCTCGGGTAGGGACCAGGCCCGGACTGGGAGGACACCGGCCTACTATTCTCAGTAAGCAGGCGGCCCATATAGATACAATATAAAAAAAAATTTAGGTATAAAAACGGTTTTTAAAGACCTTTTTTTTTTTTGATCATTAATTTTTTTCTTATATATAAACCCCCCCTCCGAAATTTTTTTCCTCGCCAGAAGTTTTAAATTACAATGCAAAAAGTAAACTATTCAATCTCGCCTTTGTACATTCTTATCTGTTACGTTTACCGAAAACCAACATCCCCGGTGCCTTTGGCGTAGTTACTCCGTGTGCTCTGTTTAAGAAAACGTGACACCCGTATTTTCTGTCTCCGTCTAACCAATTGATGTAGAGTGTAGACACTATGCCTTATTACTTTCTCTACACTATTCCTGTACTTAGCTATTATATATTCATTAAAACCAATACATTTTATTAAATATTAAAATTAAAATAAATACATTTGTTTGCACGAGCACGAAAGTATTGTTTGAAAGTTGTATTATAAATTAAGGATATATATATATAAATCGTAATAAAATCATTACTGTATACGTATTTTATATACTTTATTATTTTATACAAAATTGTCAGGATGACAACGACTTGGACACTGTAGGAGATGCATTTTTAATTATATTTAAAATATCATCAAAGTCATCTGCTTCTTCTAATAATTCTTTTTCCACGGACATAAGAAGGAATGTTTCCGAGTTTTCATTGGATAATGGAAGATCGTAAGCGGTTTTTAATAATTATTCAACTTGCTAAATACTCGTTGGCAATTCACTCGACTTGACTCGCAGACAAATCGCATGTTTTGCGATTTATCAGAACAAACGTACGCAAAAATACGCGTTTAATCGATTACAAAAATTTGCAAAAAAAAAACTCAATTGTTTTATAACGGAATTGAGGCGTGCGGCCTACTGTGCTGTAGACGAGCCCGGATTAAGACCTCAAAGGGCCCAGGGGCCGATATTTAATTGTGGGCCCCCCATCAATAAAAAAAAACCAATTTTTGTTCTGATCCCTGCTTGAATCTTATAATATTGGCTGCATTGACGTACACATAACTTTACAAAATAACACAGTTATATTAGATACCTACCATTGATCAATTAATTTTTGTTTCATAAATACCCGTTAAAACAATGTATGCGTGTTAAATAAATATAAGTAGGTACAAATTTAATGAATAGTATTACACCTATTTCATTTAAAATGACACATTTAATATTTTTGTTGACTGTCGTCGGCGGCACTCGTCAGTGGTTATCTTTCGGCGAAAAAACAATATAAATATTCTAAAAATAAACAATAATGGAAAATACCGCTTGGTAACGTTTGTTCATTGTCGGTGATCGCGAAGGTGATAACGGAACTGTGGCGTAATTATACGCATTTATAATTTAATTTAAAATGACCTCTGTAAAGAAGTACCAATTCGATGATGCGATTTGTTACCGGTAACAAAGTATGACTGTACAGAGATCGGAGCAGCACTGTTTCTAGTAAAGTTTTTTGGTACAGACATGAAAAAAAAAGAAACACATCATTGTACTCGTAAAACCAATAGAAGATTCCTTGCTCCGCTAAAAGGAAATCTAAATCCACTAAATCTAAAAAATATATACATATATACAAATTATCACTCGAAAAATTATGGGCCCCGGAGACGTGGGCCCCCCCCCTCTTAATCCGGGCCTGGCTGTAGAACAGCGTAGCACAGTGGCCCAGTCCGGGCCTGGTAGGGACCCGCGTTCTGTCCGCGCGTAAAACCGACAATTTTTCGACGGTTTAATTTGGTTCGCTGCAGCCAACGCGAAACGCGCGGTCGTCTACTACAGCGGACGAACAAGACCGCATAGCGCGGGGCTCGTTATCGTCGGCGGCGGCGGCGGCTCCGTTATCGACACGACTCGCACGTCCGTCCGTCCGTCCGTCCGTCCACCCGGGTCGCAACGCGCTACGACGTCTCTGATATTATAAAACACTCGGACCGGTGTGAATCGCCTATCGCCGCGCCGGCGCGTTATCTCCTCTCCTCCGCGCACAATATTCGTGAAAAATAATTGGTATTTATTAACGGCGATTAAAACAAATTATTGTATTTTTATTATACCGGCGCGGCGGCGGTTGTTGTTGTTGTTGTCGTTCGTCGGTCGTGTGTACACCTGTTGTGTTGCAGGTCGTCGTCGTCGTCGGACCGGTCTGCTGCCGTGCAGAGTGTTTGCGCGCGCGTTCGCATCGTCCGTTGGTGTGTACGCGGCGGGGCGATTGTCACTGTTGCGCTGCGTTGTGCAGGGGATCGTTTTGGTTTTTTTTTCTGTAACCATCACACACACACGCACACACACGTTCGCGGCCGGACTACCGAGATATTAGCAGCAGCGGTTTTTTTCCCCCCCGGACGGTACGCAATTATTATTAATATTCGATTATTTTTATTTTTTTTTTTTACTATTTTTCATTTTTTTCCCCCGTATTTTAGGTCCCCGGCCCGTTGGAATCGCGCCGAAAGAAAAGGAAAAGAAAACGGCGGGGTTTTTTTTTTATTTCTTCTGTTCGTTCGGAGTGAAAAATTCGCGCGAACCGACCGATCCGCAGTAAAATTTTTTTTTAGAACAAAATTCTCCCCGGCGGCGCCGCCCCGACGAAGACCGTACGCGAATAGACGCAGCGACAGCGTCGTACCGGAGCGATCCACTCCGTGCAGGCCGTCTCGAGATAACCGTACGACCTAACGACGCGGTGGTGTAACCCCGAACGGCACCATGAAGTTCACGCTGTCCGAATGGGTAATACTGGCCGTGGTCGGTTCCGTGCACTTTTGCAGCGCCATTTGCATATCGTTACAGGCGCCGTTTTACCCGGAAGAAGTGAGTACCTACCGCGCGTCTAATTATTGTATATTCGACGGCGGTGTATGTCGTGTTCGAACGGATTAGTATAAATCGGCGCAGCGATCGGCCGTTCTCATCTAATTCGTCTGCGACATGATGTGTCATATAGTAGATTTTGTAGTTGCCGGGGGCAGTGGCGCACACTGAACTGCACGTTGATGGGTCTAACAGTACGTTTTGCACACCTTGCCTGCCACCAGCCAATAATAGACAACCGGTACAGACACCCAGTGACAACCTTGCACGCACTATAGTATATATATATTAATTAATTATGATTAAAAATATAGGCATTATTTAAATTTTTAGCTCCGTAACACCAGCATCATCCCATACCCAGGCCCGTACTGGCCCACCGGTTAACCGGGCAGATGTACGATGCGCCCTTTAAATTATTAGGCACAGTGCGCCCATTAAATTTAAAAAAATTACGTCTATTAAATAGATTTTGGAGAAATATTGACTTCGATAAATTTTCCAATTACAACTGGATAAAATTCAACGATATAATATTATTAAAAAACGTTGTTTTTTTATCATATGTATATAATAGGTAGGTACACCGTTTATAGTCGCATAGACATTTTGATATCGTCATTGCCAATTTTGTTTTCATGCGGTTTGTTGGTGTTTGGTTTGTTGCTCTAAACCAATTTAGATTCTTAATCAGTAATATTTAGACTTCTAAAATGAAAAAAAAATTTTTTTAGGCGCCCTTATAGGATTCAGCAACCGCCCTATATAAGAGCAGCCAGTACGGGCCTGATCCCACCCACCCTTTTGAATAACCTAAACGCGTGCGCCACTGGCCGGGGGCCCACAAAATCCAAATCCAATCTTAATAACTGTAGGATTTAAATATTCGTTCGGCTAATAAATAAAAAACAAATGGCTTAATACACATCGCATCGTGTGGGCGCTCTTATATTCGTATCTAATTCTCAAATGGAAAAAATTTTTTTTTTTTTTTGGGTGGGAGGGGGGCTTCTTGATTTAAGATGTCGTAGTACTTTTTAAACACATAGGCGCAACTAGCACTAAATTTTAGTGGGGGCTAAAAATTAATAAGCAAAAAAAAAGTATTCACTTTCAGAAATTTTGCTGATTGATGTCACAAAATTACCCAAATAAAAAAAAAGGTCATCAACTTTCAATAATTACCCAATAACTAAGAATATTAGACAAATGTATAGAAAATACTGTACATTTTTAATGTCGTTTAATTTATTAAATTGTATCGTAATATCGTAATCGTCATTACTGCTCTGAGTTTTTGATGAAATAAAATATTTGCATTATTATTTCGATGAGGATGAGCAAAAATAGAAATGAAAAATATTTCATATACCATTATGTAGTGCATATATGTCATTAGTTTTTGGGGGGCTATACAACATTTAGGGGGGCTTAGCCCCCCAGCCCCTATTTGCGCTTATGTTTAAACACCTATCGGCGCCACCGAATCGGTGTAGAAATCGTTATGGAATATAATAATCCCCTGGAAATCGACAGTAAACATTGTCCCGACTCGATCGATCGACTGATTAATCAAAACCGTGATATGACGGTTAATTAATAGACCGCGAGATACTTTTGTACGATTTGGGGTTTTCGTATTTCTTGAACATAATATTACTGCGAGGATAACACAAAACCAGTACCGGTGGTATAATAACACACGACCTTTTGAAAATTCGCAAAGTTCTTGTCACATTCGTGATTTTTTTCGCGTTTTTTTTTTCCTCCGAGTATTTCATTCTTTTATTTCGTTTTAAACCTAACGGCCGGATCGTTATATTTATATATATATATACCTATAGTTTTTCGACGGAATTCGTTAAATTCAGTAATCGCGCGGACGTCATTATATCACGTCAATCGTGTGGAAATCTCGTGGCAATCTTGTGGATGATATCATTGTGAAAACCTTGGTAATCACACGGTATTTTGGAATCTGGTGTACGCGATTTTTTTTTTTACCGGGGCATTATTTACACACCCTTCGATTGTTTATTGCGGCAGTGCGCAGCAACCTGACTCTCGAAGGGGGCTTTACCGCGCCGTTTAACCTCGCATCATAATCACAAACGTGTCCACCACTCGTGTTTTAAACGTTGGACAATATAATATCGATTCCGATACACGTCGAAATGGACTTTTTCTATAATCGTATTGTTGCTATTATTAGTTTAAAACGTGTCCGTTATATATATTATAATATACGGTATATTATATGAGTTAGGATTTTTTTTTTGTGCCGGCCGTGTTGAATTCTCCGTTTTAGTCGATATATCGCGTTATATTAAACTATCTGTCATCAACACCGATTTATCCGTCGTAGCGAATAAATCGCCTAGGTACGGTTTCAGAAAGTTTTTCGAAATGACCGGGTTTTTTTTTCTTCTACGTTTTTTTCCAAAAACGCTTATTATTACTCCTGGTTTTTCTTCCTTTCTCCGCGAAAAAACACGCGTAATCGATGGTCCGTTCCAAGCCAACACGTCGTGACGGTGTTGCGAATCGGATTTTCTAAAATATTCTTCCGACCCGTGTATAGTATTAAACACTAAGTAATTTTTAATTCAAGGCAGGTCCTAAAATTGTGTGCAGTAGCAAATGGACGAGTGTGCAGTACTTTTTCAGCCAATTATTTTAATTATATTACATTGTTAAAAATTAAATGGAATTTAAATTTATTTTTATTATATCTACAAATCTATGTCGTAATGTTCCTACTGAGCATTTATTATTTTTAATTTTTGTTATACTTTTAAATAATTGAGTAAAAATTGATTGTATACTCTATGCGTACGACATCAGACGTATACTATATATTATGTATAGGTAAGTAGGTATTTAATTCAATTAATATTTTATAGTGTAGTTTTTTGAGGGGGTATAATAAAGAAAATATGTACCTATATATTGTGCAGTAGCAAAACACAAGAATTTTAGCCACTGGTCCCCGGGGGCCTTGGTATACAGTTAAATATTTGCCATTTAAAAACCGCGAAATCCGCAAGTATATTTATATACGCGTTCAAGACTCGAAATGTCGTACGCGGACGAAATACCAGTTAAGGGGATTGAAAGCGGGTATTTTCTCTCTTTGTCTTACACACGTGAAACATAGCAAAATAGACGTTTCGTACTTCCAACGTACCGATCGATCTATTGTTGCGATAAGAAATTTGAAAACAGATTTGAATTCCTCGTGAATTTTACTATAAAACGACTTTCCCACTTTTTTCATTTTTTTTTTTTCATAAACCCTTAAAAAAATTAACCGAACAAATTTAAAAAAAAAATTGTTAATAATTCATTTTTGAAGGTCTTAAAAAAAAGAAATAAAAAAGTGGGAAAGTCGTTTTGTAGTAAAATTCACGAGGAATTCAAATCTGTTTTCAAATTTCTTATCGCACCAATAGATCGATCGGTACGTTGGAAGTACGAAACGTCTATTTTGCCATGTTTCATGTGTGTAAGACAAAGAGAGAAAATACCCGCTTTCAATCCCCTTAATGACCATCAAAGACACATTATATTTATTCGGCTAAAATTAAACTTTATAAAATTTCCCGCGGAAACGCTTCGCATTCGCTCCGCGCCGATTTCTATTATTATAGTGCGGACGGCGAATTTCTTTCTTTCTTGCTCGGCTTATATTATTACGTGTGTTCTCCGAAAATATTTTCCGAAGATAACCGGAGACGATTTTTCCTGCGTGTTTATATGGATTTCATGCACGTACCTCAATCGCACAAATAATACTACGTACATGACTCCGATATAGGATTTGTTAAAATTATAAAACAATATATATTTTTGTGGAAAAATGAAAAAAAAAACTTTAAATATTTATGAGCCGGCGGCGATTTCCAATAATATAGTGTAACCTTACAAAAAAAAAAAAAACCCCTACTTTTTTTTATTTCGTATAAAACTCGTACAACTCAAAAAATTATTTCGGCTTTATCACCAGTCGAATGAATTGACAGTCTCCTTCCTGCAAGCAGCAGCTGACACGAGGTTCGAGATCAATTATATTATACAGTTTGGTAATTTGTGAAATATTCGGCTGTTTTATAAGCCGTCGGTGCGCGGATATAAAGTGAATTATTAATAAGAGCAGCGGCGACGCCAGGGGCCCCACTCCAAAAATTCTTGGCCTCCCCTTTCTGAAATTCGCGTAAATTATGTATAGTAAAGACTGGTAATTATGATTTTAAATCAATCCTAATTGGTCGGTAAAAATTCTCTTGAAAATATTACAAATTTGTAACTGTATTATGGTATAAGTAGTTTAAATTGTAATACGACGATATGTCAACGGAGGTCTAAACGAAAAGTGTTCAAACGTCGCGAACAGACGAGTAAAAGTAATTGGCCCCACTCTGAAATCGGTTGTCCTCCGCCTGGTCCACCTCCTGCAAAAGTTCAGGCGCCGCTACTGAATAACTCGTACGATACACGAGAAAAACGGTCGTCGAAATTTTTAAAAAAATTTTCTCTTTTTTTCTACGCCTCTAATAAAAAGCGAATTCGTCGTTTTTCTAACTAATTTTTATATGACTGATCGGCTCCTCGAATCGCCGGGACAGACGCTGCAGACGTAGTGTGTACAGGTACTGTTGAAAAAGTATTTTTTATTTTTTTTCAATATTTATATAGAAGACGGCGGATCTGAGACGGCCGCGTTTGCGTACCTGTATACTTTATATACGAAACGAACGAAGGGAAAATAATTTATAAACAAACAATACACGCAATACGTATCGCAACACTGTCGTTACAATAAATATAACGCTGTTGACCGTATAAAATATATATAGTCAATATTGATCAAAAAAAAAAAAAACATTAAACAAGTTTTATTTTCTAGTCGATACGTATATTTATAGTCGCGTACATATTTTTTAAATACGTATGTATACAGAGATTATTTATATACGAATCATACTGTCCATAGTCTTGTTTACAGTGTATAATACATAATATTATATAGAGTTTTTTTTTTTTAAGTTTGTAATATATGCTCGCTCGTACTCGACAGATACGAATACTTCGTTATTCGCAATTATAAATCCATCGTCTGCACTTATATAAAACAAATACGAGTAGGTAGGTCCGATATATTCAAGTACATATTATATTTACGTTTATATATTATATATATGACTCTTATTAAAGTTTTATGCGTACACGAGACAATGGTCAACGGATTTTCTGTTCTGAATATGTCCCGTTATTTTCTCGAATTTACATATTATTTATATATATATATATACAGAATGCGTTTCTGATTGAAAAAAATATATATATATAATGGCGCAAGCGGGTTATTTAATGTACGCATTGAGAATATATACATATATATGTTATGTTTGTATAAACACAAGCGCAAGCGATTTTGTGTAGTGTACGACGACCTATTTTTTATTATTATTTTTTTTTGTCGTCGATTACTCAAATCGTTTTCCTGCGGTCATAATACGCTATTTGTACGCGTATACTGGCCGCGCGACGTGTATTATATTATGGTCGAGCAACATTGTATTATATCGAATTTTTATTAATTTTATTTTATATTATCGAATAAAAAATTATTATTAAATTAAATAATAATTATTATTATTATATTAAAACATTTTGATAATATTTCAGTATAAAACGCGGCGAAACGGGGTAGAAATATTGAAAACTTATATACTATATATACCGTCTAGCAATGTGTATTTAACATAATATATACAGACAGGTACAACCGTTTCCAATACGCGATTCTACTCTGTATATGTATATACGAACAACGATTTTAATAATCTATTCGTAAACGGAACGTAGAAAATAAAAACGGAAAAAGCGTTTAAATTTTTTTCGTTCTGCGTACCTATAAAATATAAGAACGCGAAGGACTGTAGTATATAGGCGTCACCGTTCGGAAACCAAAAGCTCACATTTGTTTCAATTATAAGCTGCAGGGGAGTGGTAATTTTGAAAATGGTCTGTAAATATTCTATGTAGTAATGGTCAGATATATGTATTAGGTTCAGACCGAATTTTTTCAAACGTTTACAAAATCGAATTCGAATTTTAGATTTCTATTTTATACACGCGTATTATTAAATTAGAAAATAATAACTACAAAATTAAAGATTATTTTAGCACTATATATAAAATATTACTTGTTGATAAATTCTATAATCTCTCGTGTGTGTTTATAATATATATATTAATAATAATTAATAGACCACTATGCAGTTATTTAATATTAGGCAAAGAAAAGATAAAATCTTTAAATATTTAAACACTATTTAAATATTGTGATGTAGAAATACTAATTTATATGTTCGAGATTTGAATTTCGAACCGAATCAAAGACTGTTAATAAATATGTATATATATAGTTCTATTTGATTTTTTTCCACGTACCTATTTAGATTATTTCTGTTCGACTCGAAGTTCGAACAGTTCGTCTTGTCGTCTCTAATAAATATTCTAATAAATAATATGAATAATAATAATAATAATAATAATAATAATAATAATAAACGAAATTTGTTGGAAATCTCGGCAGTTTATCGTTGGCTGACCATAAAAAATGAAATCGCCCTGTATGAGGTGTACACTATAGTGAAGTTTTTGCAATTATTTATATATACGAAAAACGCGAATGTGTTTTTTATGCGCTGTGACAATAAAAATTTTCGTCATCGCTGTAGTGAATATATATATTCTCGAGTACTTAAAAAACTAATATTAGCTTAATTGTTTATCGTTTTTAAATTGGACTTTCAATTAAACATTTTTTTTTCCTATTTCGTATTATACAGGACGAGTACGAAAATTTCCATCAGTCACGCATTGTAATTAATATACGTACTACTATTTCGTTTTATGCGCGTATTTCCTGTAAAACGTTACTTAAACCCATTTGAACTTATAAGTGCTTCGGCACTGAAGAAATGACAAAAAAAAAAAAAAAACGTCAATAAAATTCAATCCAATCAATAAATTTCAATACGAAAAATATATAGTTCTTCGTAAATTATCAAATATCTCCCTCGATTTCAAGGCGAAGCAAGTCGACTAATTACAGTTTGACTGAGTCGAGTTAAATCTGGTAAATTATATTTGTCTTTTTCACTTTAAAAGTTACTATATTGAAAAAAGTAACTTAACTCGGTTAAAACTTATAATATTCTGAATATCATTGAAAATATAGCGTGAAAATATAAGATAATAATACCTCATACCCTATATAATATATATATAGTCAATACGAATTATTCTATTAAACACTACTATTATACTAAAAATGTTTATATAATATTTGATGTTATTATAATTGTTGTTCATTGTTGACTTAATTAAAAATTAAAATTTTAATTTTTTTGGTAAGAATAATTAACTTGAAGTTAACACGTAAAGTTAAAAAAAAAAAGTAACTCAAGTTAATTATTCAACTTTATAAATCGTCGATGCCTTACTTTGTTAAATCTGTCTACATATACTAACAATCTCGGAAAACCCTCAAAGATCTATAGTGTTAATCGGAAATCGTTTCTAGATCACTCGAATGATCAATCCGAAGTTATTTTCAGTTATCTATATGCCTGTACCTAAAATAAAAAACTGATTTGTTGTGAAAGTGATACGCTAACGAGGGTGGCTTTTTTTATTCAAAAACAAAATTGTAATTTTCTTAATGAATGTTATACTTCTTATGACAATTTGTATAGATCGCGTATTTCATAAATAAAAACAAAACAGAATGTGACTATATTGCGATTTTCCTCTAAAGCAGGTTTTTTTTCCCGTTGAAATGGTATACGTTTTACTTCGTAATAAAAGTGTCAGCTATGTATGTATACAGTTCAACACAGGAACGTAAATTATTCGTGTCAACGAGTTCATCCGAGCGAACAGTGTTTAAAGAGAAAAAAAAATCGCATCATTGTAAAAATAATACATTTTTTGCTTCGCTTAGAATGTAAAATTTCAAAAATCGTTTTTAATACGTATTTTTTAGAAGTTTGTATTTCGACCGATTACAAAGAATAAACAGAGTTTGGCTCAGAATGATTTTCCCAGTGCAATCATTTTTATCTCGTTGCTGTCGAATTCAGAATATTTTTTTATATTAATCCAACACCTTATGACGATAGACCCTGCAAGTGGTCCACTCGAACCGAATATAGCGTCCGCGTCAGCAGCCGCGAGCGTCTGTATATTATATCATTTTATAAGTCACAACAAAAAACATTTAGAATTTTTACTAACAATACCGATCGAAAGCGATTATGTTATTCAATATATTATCGCCTTTATAGTCTCTTACTTTTAAAAATTAAAGAAATAAATAGTGATAGTGTAGTTTTAATCGAAGTCTTCGTACGTTAAATTCAATTAAAACTTTGTACAATTATCACGAACGCGATTTAATTAATTTTTATTGTTATAATACTCGAATGCTAATTTGTATGCGTATTAAACAGGTATTTAAATACAAAAACGTCTTTTTCTTTAAGCAACGCAGAATTAATTTGAGTTTTATAATTCGAAGAGCGTTAAAAACAAGTACTTACTACACACATACAACATTTTACGTGCATTGGATTCATTTTAATAAAAACGATTTTTTTTTTTTTATATAAAATATACTATTTACGAGTTTTTTTTTAGTTTTTCTATAATAATTATAAATATTGTCTCAAATAATATATTTAATACGTATTGATTTTTTTCAATAAAAATAATTTCACGTTCGCGGAACATATTGCGTAAAATTGAAAATAATATCCGTTTATTCGTTTTTTATCGAGTATGCGAGCCGCTATATAATAACAACGCGCGCCGTAACCATTCGTACATTATGCGTACTTTTTATAAATTATTTACTATTTTACGTTTTGCACTTTGCGTGCGCGTAAAAGTTTCAGCGTATTATTAAAAAGTCAATTATTCATTTCAATTAAGATGTCAGTCCAAGTGAATTATTATTTAATTCGCAAATCTGCAGTTTTGCAGACTGCTCTGTACTGTAGATAGTTACAGCAGTGATGCTGTAAAATTCGGTGTAAAGTTCATGTATTCCATTTACATATTATATAATACACATTTTTTTTTCTTCTCGAATACGTGTTTCGAAATGAACGCGTGTCGTACAGCGTTTTTTCGCAGTTAATTTTTATTTCAACCGTAAAATAACGCGGCGGGGGTTGATGTAAACTATACTCTTTTTTCTAATTTTTTTTTTTTTTTTTTTTTACTCTTATTTGCTACATACTACAAAATGTGGGTTTCAATGAATATAGGAACGACGTCCAGATGTGCGAAATTATAATTGCTCTATTTTAAAATTATAAAAACGACTCGCAGCAATTTTGTATAGTCGTTCGTTATATAGATTACCGGTTATCACAATTACTGACGGTTGTAACAAATAAACCATTTGGGGATAAAAATATTAAAATAACTGCAGAACGGAATGAGCTTAAAAAACTTAAACAACAGATTATATTGACAATAAAAATATGTATTTTATACATTTCTCGAGATAATTATTAACCCTAGCTAACCTGATTCATGATTAACGAAATAAAAAATATTCACCTGCGTTATATATTGTATATGTATGTGTCGAGTATATAAAACTAATTGTCCGTAAAATTAGATTAACATATATATATATATAATATATACTCGTATATTGTTGAATAACGTCACGATTTACATCACTTATTACTATAATAAATATATATATATATATATATAAGTAGACCTATAAACTAATGGACTGCGCTTTGCGTACCACAAGCCTATAGATGTTTGTCGCCAATTATATAACGTTAGGGTAATCATGGAAAGACCGATTTCTTCCTTTATTACTCCATGAAAATCTCTGTTATCAACACTACAATAAGTTACTAGCAATTAGTTTATAGACTACTTAAATTATTTATTATTTAAATTTTTCCTAGACATTTATTTCCATTTCTTAATTACTATAAATTATAAAGTAATACACATATAAATTAAAATGTTTACTGTATTAAACGTAATATTTATATTTAATGTTTATGACAATTCGTCACTGATTTTTGAAGTGAATAATAAGAGAATCGTATTCTTTGTTGTGGTTGACTGATGGTAATATTATGGTGATGTAGTCTAATTTTAAAATAATTGCAAAAGATGATTGTCTAATGGAGACTGGTCTAAAATATGTTGTGAAATTTCAATAAAAATATTGTTCATATATGTAATTTTGGAATTTCTTTTATTATTAAATATTCAAATTTTTCACGGAATAAAATATTTATTCAATTTATTTTCCACGATTCCCCTACATTCATTTTGGCGACAGAATATAGTATGAATGGGCACATATTTTAATAAGAATTTATTGGAATTATCATCGTATAATATACGAGTATACCTCCGACCGACTAGTACACACATTTACTTTATTATAAACGGATTTTATTTTTTCTCCTAATCTTTCTTAATTAGTTTATATTCACATTATCTTATATTTTTTCGTTTATCGTGAAATTTTGTAATACGAACCCGTAAATTCTCGCGTTTTTCAAGATATATGTATATTATATTATATTATATATTATGTATACATAAACTTGTACACTATACGGCTTATAAGAAATATTGTTTGTCCGGATAGGATCAAGAAAGTAATACGGAGGAATGATAAAAACAGGAAAAAAAAATCGTGTATAGGAAAATAATATATGTTGGAAGTGAAAATTGCGGAGAAAATTTCACGGGAAATTATTTAATTAGAATTTAAAATTCAGGATAAACGTATAACACGGGAGTGTAAAACGCAGAACAGTATTGCATTGGAACGTATACAATATGCAGGAAAAATTATTTTACGGAAATATATAATTTTCACGTTTTTTTTTTTTATAAAATTATTATGTATATAAAATAACCATTATAATAGTTTAATAATAAAATAAAATAACAATTATATAATGATATAATTATAAGTAGTAAATACGAAAAATCATGATTTTTTTCGTTGTCATTATATTTTTCTGCGATAAATTATTGCTAACAAAAATTTTCCTAGCTGGATATTACGCGCGCAGTATCCTGACGGAACATTTTCCCGCGTATTATTTAAGTACACCCGTTTATTCGGGTAAACGATTGGCGTACAAGTCAATTATTGAAGTAAATAAAGCGTTGTTTTTGTTAACGTTACTATTATTAAGTTAAAAGTCAATTAAAAAAAATTAATCATCGATTACCTTAATTGCAGTTCGATTTAATTTTAACTTTTAATTCGTAAATGCCTCTCTGCAGGCTCTCAGCCTTCAATATAAATAATTTTTTTTTTATTATTATTATTCTTACAATAATAGCGGTTATAAATACGTATATCAATACCTCGAGTGCGTAGACGGAGGTCGTGATGTTTTTATATAATATAATAATTTATCTTGACAATAGTGTTAATTATGTACACACATACTGAAATCGTCATCATCATTATCAATATGAAGAACAAAAATTATCTATTATATATATATAACGCAGAAATACGCAACAGTCTTATATAAAGTATTCGAATACTTTTATATTATTTTTTTTACATTCTAGTATACCATTGTAAATAATTTTCAACATATTTATTCGAATATTATATAAAAAAAAAACCTTTTTTCCCGTCGTTTTATTCTCGTCGCGAAATACTTTTTCTAAAATACGAAACAAAACAAAATCCAAAAAATTTATCGAAAATTAGAAAGCGGTTTGAAGAACAACGTAAAATATAAATATAGTAGATAAAACGACGATTTTATATAATACAATATAATACAGTCGTTTTTGTTAGGGACGGAGTTTTTGGTTTTTTATGAAACAAATATGTATATATTTTATAAATCCATTTTTTTTTTTTAATCAAACCTTTTTAAAAAATCAAATCGTGCAATTATTATTGTATAAAAAACCGGTTTTTTCCTGTCTTAAAAATATGCGAATTACTCGAAAAATGTCATTTAAATGTACGTGTACACGGTGAATACTTTTGAAAAAAGTAAATTACAAAGACCGATTTGTACAATATAATTGTACGGGTTTAGTAAGAGACGGAAAAATATGTATTGTTGCGTTTAATAAGCGCAATATTACCTAACGTGTCCGTCTTGTTTGTTGAACTACTTCCACGTTTATATATAATGCGTATAATATGTACATATTATTTTTCAGGCTGAGAAAAAAGGATGCACGGCCACGGAATACGGATTCGTTTTCGGAAGTTTTGAACTCGTGGCGTTCATAATGTCACCAGTTTTCGGAAGCCTGGTACGTAAAAAATTTTTTTTTTGTACAAGTTTACACTGTGAAATACAATGGGAAAAAAAACTACCAATTACGTTTCAGTTACACACGCGTGATGATATAATTATTGTAGCTTTTGTTAAATTTTTTTTTTTATATTACGTATATCTCAAATATTTAAAAACAAAAAAACGCGAAAATCGATTTTTATCAGGACATCCACTCTGTACAGTCCTGCAGACTATCGGCACCATCAGATTTTTTTTTCTTGCCGTATTTCCTCTGTTAAACACTCGCCTCGAAAGAAACCGTTTTCACTCCGATGACATAACGAACGATTATATAAGTATATACATCGTGATGACGTTGTTCAGTTGTTGTTGTGGTGGACACGGTATTGAAGTAGTGTAAAGGGCGAAACTTTTGCGTCGTTTTCAGTACAAAACTCCGTGCAAAAGAGTCGACAACTTGTGTAATCGTTATACACGGAAACTATCGAGATCGGAAAAAGGTATATGCGTAACTCATATATATATTTATATGATAACTTCTAAATTCAAGCAATCTCGCCGATCGTAGACACACACACACACACACACAGCGAATCTATCATTTCTCGCCAAACTTTAATTCGATCCACCGTCCAACCACTCCTTTCACAAATATACGTTTTAATGTCCCTCGTCTATTCATTATCTGTTAACTACAATATAGTACCCTCTCTATTAGAGTCTTACGCGTTTTTCCGACGAAGATCCCACTTTCACTCGTCCCCGATCCGTGTGTTCGTCCAGATCTGTTTTTCGTTATTATTAATATTGTTACGCGTATTAAGTTCTACCGTTAACTTTCGCATTATGAATCCGTGTTTTCGGGCTTCGGCCTGTGTCAAAATAAATATGTATATATATATATTATAACGAACGCAGAGAAAAACTGCTTAAAACATCGTACTTGCTTTCCCTCGGGGTTCCTTTGTCAACCGTTAATATTTTAAGTTCCACCTCCCCGCAGGTTGTACATATAATTATTCGGTTTATTACTTTAGCTGGTTTTTTAGTTTAATCTTGTAGCTTAAGGACTTAATATATTTTACTTATATAATTTATATGTTAGTTTTGTTATCTGTTTTGTTTTGTTGCTGTAAATATTATTTTGTTTGTAGATTTAGATAATCGTTGAGATTCAATGTGGTATCACAAAATCTCTTTTAATAAAAAAAAAAAAAAAACGTACATAATAATGTGTATAATATACATTATATCATAGGCGTGTCTACGGGGGAGGCAGGGTGGGCACCGGCCTCCCCAGCGACTTAATTCTTGGCCTCTTGGCTTATAATCTACCGTGGTTGGAAGTATAAATATAAAATAATATAAAATATTTTTAAAAAAATAACTAAGTAGCACATATTTAGTTGATTGGCCTTATTTATTAGTTGTAATAGCATAGGAAACCAATTTTAAGATCAAGATAATCTTTAATTTTGTTGGGTGAATAAAATTCCAGGTGCTATATAATTGCCATACAACAAAAAAAAATCACAAATATAGATATAGAATATAGATCGCTGTAGTAAGTAAAAAATTTAAATTTCATAACTGGCCTCCCCAGCCACGGAGGTGTCTGGACACGCCTATGCATTATATAATATAGTAAATACGACGTGATTTTAATTTTTTTCTATTGAATTACACAATACGAGTCGATTCGAAACGTAATTGTTCTGGACGCGATATCGCATATTATAATAATAAATTCCGCACCTGAAAAAAAAAAATACACCACCTAGCCGCGTATATTACACTAATATGTAATGCACTGATTTCGTTGCGTGTGATTCCAATATTAATTATGTACGCAACATCTCCCGTACACGCGGTTCTCAATACAGAAATTCGTTAAACGCGTTCGTATTAAATACGTACATATATATATATATATATAGATAACATATTATATATTCATATTCTTCGATTATTCACTTTGATATTATAATATTAGAAGAAAAAAAACCCCCCGTTTAATACACATAATATGCGTCCTGCTGCTGCAGTCCGTTATCGAAAAAACGTGACGATAAACGAAAAACTTCGTACGCGTTCCGAGCAACTTATCATCGGCCTATACGCTCTGTGCTGGTATACACGCGCGCGAATTACACGTGAATTGGGCTCAAATTCACGGGCGCGTTACACTGTTCTACAGAATTCAGTTTTAACTGAATACACACGCGTTACTATTTAAAAGAAGAAAGAAAAAAACTATTTTTTTTTTTTTAAATTCATTTTTCCTCTTACTTTTAGAGATTCTGAGCGTCAGGTTTTTACAACGATATATAATATTGTTAAATTTGTAAACACTTTTTCGTGTAAGACATGTGCATCTTTACACGCTTTGTATAATACATTCCAATATAGCAAATCGTGTCCAGGCACTTTATTCACACACGTTTTTCGTCGATTATTCCTGTTCCAGTGCCTGTATAATATTAAAAACGACCCGCAGAAATATATGTAATAAAAAAAAAAAAATCCTTAACATTTTCGACGCGTATTAATTAATTTATTTTCATACGAGCTCGAAATAAACGTAATACGAGCTTAAACGCACGTATAATATTTTAATTAATATTTACTTCGTTATCATTAATATTATTTTATTATAATATCGTATTTCAACGTAATACAGTGCGGATGTATCATTGCTTTTAAATTCAAAATAATAATAATAATATTAAATTCCAAAAAGACTTCCGTCTGTGATGTAACTCACGCTATTTGAGACGATTATTTTTTTTTTCCACGTAAAAAAAATACCGTTTTCCGTTGATTTTTAAATAGGCGCATCGTGCGTTACTTTCCGTAATAGTAGCAAATCTTATTTATAGTTTGACTCGTTTTTTCTTTTTTTCATTTTCTCAAACAGTTTCCTTAAAGCGTAACGAAAAGTTTTATACAATCGTACACAGAAAGAAAAACCCTGGTAAAATTGTTGTCAACGTACATCCGTTTTGGACGAATGCCCTTCTTTTTTTTTTTGTATGTAACGTCTGAAAATTCATTACAAATTTAGACATATATTATATTATTTAAAAACCGTTTATCCTGACGTTTTTTTTCTTTAAGTTTGTGAATAGTTTGATTTCAAATAAACTATACAGAGAATAATAACAATCTGCAGAGTTATTCGTTCAGAATCATATGTATTCCTCTGTATAATATTTTCTCGAATTTTAAATTCCCATCCAAGTGTTCTCGATTCCCTGCCTTTTTTTTTCTCCGTAAATCTCGTTTCTCGTTGTGACTATTTTCTCGAGATAAATTATTCCTAACAAACGTTTTCCTGGATATTACGCGCGGTTCCTGACGAATATTTTCCCGGCTATCAAAACAGGCCTTTGGGTTTGTCATTTAATATCAGTAAAATATGGATAGCAGTGCTTTAATTGGGGGGGGGAGTACCTCTAACATTTAAAAAAAATATTTTAGCGTACCCTTCTAATTTTTCATAATGGGACGCTGAAAACGGAATGAAACGGTCATCAGGACTCTTTTTACGATTTGATTGAATTAATTTGATGTTCATATTACAAATTCAATAGATTTATTTAATTCAAAATAAAATGATGGGATTTTCAAGACATTAAAATTTTCAGGGACGCACATTTTTTTTTGTTAAAAACTTTTTCGTACCTCTTCAAATTTTTTTCCAATTCAAGCACTGATTACACGGCGATTTATCTTTTTACATTTTGTAAAAAAAAAAAAAAATAATCGGCTTGCTTAACATTTAAAAAAAAAAAAATGTTCTTTTAAATGAAAAAATAACGCCGACTGTGTGATATTTGAATTGAAACAATATTTTATTAAGTATAATTCCCCCATTAAATTTACCGCATTCGAACCTCGCGGGTGCGCGTGTATATGTGTAAGATTATACATAGTTGTGTACTCCTGAATTCAAAGGTTAAGCAAACGTTAAATCATTTCCATTTGTTTCGTATAATAATGTATTAAATTATTATATTGCTTGTTTTACAGCCGTGTGAATGAATTTTTTATCTATACATTATAATATTTTCGTGTTCTTCTTTTGTAAAATAAAAATATGACATAAAACAGGTTAAAGGTCTAACATAACAGCGCTATTAAACGATCATAAACATTATTTTAAAGTACCTGTATACAAGTATATCTGTTATAAATAATAAAATATTATCGTAACGTATTATTATAGTTTATATGTATATACATATAAAAAATATATATTCGTCTTGTCACAAATCCGTTCCGCGTTAAATGATCACGTATGCGTAGGGATTTTCTATGTATTTTTAACGACGTACGTATATCATATATTTTCTTTACTAAAATTCGATTACGATATATTATTTGGAGATTTCATACCGTATTTTACGACTTTATTTTGTTTTCGATTTTTTTTATTCAAACAATTTGTTACACGACTAATGAACAACAAGAACAAGTGATGTCGGTGAAAACGGAGCAGAAGGGATAGAATTGTAGAATCCTCCCAGCGTAGGGACTACGACATGATTATTTTTCTTACAATACGTTAAATTAGCAGATTAGCACGATACCACCGCGCCTTTTCAGTCCGTTCAATCGGATTGTCTGGAATTGTATTCGATGAAATTTCGGAGATAAGAGGATTTTCGTGATGAGTTAGACGTTTATTGAAAGGTGTTTTTAGTGAAGCTTGTTGCACAGTCTCACACTGTGATGTAGGGTAATTTAAGGTGTGAGTCAAGAGTGTGATTGGAGACGTATATTTGAATACCGTAATATTATGTCCGTATTAGTCTTAATATTAGCTTGTATAACAAGAGTTCGGTGGTAAGTTTCGTGTATTTGGAGGTTAGCAATAGGCGAATGAGTATAGAAGTCTGTCATTTAGTAGGCGGGTTTTGCTGATTACGTGCGGCAACCAAGTAAGCCGACCGTCTATATCGTACCGCATTTTTGGACAGTTGGGAGAGGTTAGATATCAAGAAAGAGTGTCGGACAGATACTTTTGCGCAGAGTAAAGGTGTAGTGGATTGATTCGGGTTCGTTCATTTTAACTATCCAAAGTTTGTACCGCGTTTCGAGGTGATCGAAATGACCTTGGATATGATAGGATTTGGATCTGATCCATTGCGGTTATTATGGCATTGTCATCGGTAAAGTCACCAACTAGAGTATGGTTTGACGTCGGTTGGTCGAATATGTTAAATATTTTAAGATTATTACGTAGTAAACATTTCAAAAAAATGTTCAACGGTTTATCGCGCGGTTAGTGTTTGCATCAGGATTTGACGTTTTTTTTCAACTATAAAATTTTCGAATTTTCTACAAATAATATATAATGTTATATAAAATAAATTTTTCTTTCTTTTCATCGCCCTTTGAGACTTCGAGTTCCTTTTAAACATATAATATCGTTATGAAATTATCGAATTAGACGCCTTCATAAACAGCAGGGATAACTCGTAACCGACTCGATGCGTGCATGCGCACTCCTACGCATAAAAAAAATTCATAACGTGTGTGTGTGCAATGTATATGATTTTGATACGTTCATGTACGCACTTATATGTACACAAAAATTACATAAAATATTATAAACGCGTGTGAGTATTGTCGCGTCACTTGAGATATACGTTTAAACTTTATATAACATTGACGAGAATTCCAAAAAAAAAAAAAAAACAGTTTTACCGTAAAGTAAAAAAAAAAAAATTTTTCCTACATACCATTGAATAAAATACGGTTATCCCGCGTGATATATGCGTAAATCATTTATTTATACATTTTTTTTTTTTTGCGTTTCAGATTCAAAAAGTGGGTCTGAAATATTTGTTGGTGCTTGGTATCGTATTGAACGCCGTGTCGACCATAGCTTTCGGGTAATGTAAAACACAATTGTCCACCATCAACACCACCACGCGTTATTTCCGTATTGCTGATCGTTTCGAATTTTTTTTTTTTTTTGCTGTTATCCGTTTCAGATATTTGACTTACGTGGACAGCAGAAACATGTTCTTACTGTTATCACTGGTTCTGAGGGTTTTGGAGTCGCTGGGCGCTACGGGCGCGATGGTAGCCGCGTTCTCGTTGACCGCCGTCTCTTTCCCCGAATCGGTGGCCAGCACATTCGTACGTATTCACAGAATGATATATGATCTTATAAAATTATAATATTACACATTTTTTTTTCTCTTATTTATTAATCCTTAGATTAATTTGTTACAGTTTTCCACGCTTCTCGATTATTACTTAATTCTTTCAGGTCCTTGTATATTTTCCTTTATTCGTGTCCTTCATTATTTGTGTCGTGCGTGCTTCTGCCCTTGGTCTTCTTCTTCCAATGTGTCCTTCAATTTTTGTCTTTAGTAAGCTTTCGTGTCTTAAAACGTGCCCTATCATTTGACCTATTTTTGATTGAATACATTTCCATATAATATATTATCGTTTTTATTTCATCATATTAAATACTTCTTCATTTGTTTTCCTCTCAGTCCAGGGTATTTTAAGCATTTCCCTGAAACACCACATCTTCCAAGGCTTCCAGCCTATTTTTTCCTATTGTTATTAATATTATAAAATCTTATAGAATAATATAATCTTCACAGTATAATATATGATCACCGGAATGATGAAAAGAATAAAAAATAAATAAATCATCAGTGTGTACCGTATTGTCGAATTCGAAAACGACGTTCGTTGAATAGGGTGTCGTATAGCTAAAATAATCGGGCGTTTTCAAACCAAAATAAAACATTTTTTTCTCCATAGTGAACGTGCCGCATGTTGTATGAAAAAAAAAATGTTCTCAGACAAACACACACGCACTACAGACACGAAGAGAAAAAAATAACACGTAGTTTGAAAAAACGTAATCGAATTTACTTTATATACTGCAGTGACATGCAGTGGCGGATTTAACAGTCTATATTTTTTTTATAGTCTGTATAAATGCTCGTATTGAATTTTCGTTATTATGAAAATTTATTTTTTAGTAAAAAAAATTTTATTTCCTTATTCGTATATAGTTAATATCAGTGGCGTACGCTGGAAGGGGCGCCAAGGGCCCCCATTGACCTATAATTCTATTTTTTTTTATGTTTCATATTATCAGTATTACTAATGATTATAGTGGTCGTAAACGGTTTTATATATTTTATGATGTTGATTATGTTGATTATGATTACTGTCGGGGAACCGATGGAATGCGCAGTGATGTACAAGTTTTTCCTTTCCAATGGTTTAGCACAGAATAGACACGAATAGTGTATAACGTCACATTTACGATTGATAACGTGAACGGTTTTTGGTTGATTGTTCTGACTCCAAAGTTGAACAAAATAAACACGACGTTTAACGATTAACAAAAAAAAAAACCAATTTATTACGCAACAAAACTATTTTAATGCTCATCATTTTTTCAATTATTTATGTAATTATATATATTATAGTAAATTAAGCAAAATCTTATGTCTACTGAATATTTATTTATTTGCAAGCCTCCCCCACCCATTGGAAAATTCTGCGTACGCCACTGGTTAATATGAATTGAATATAAATCACGCGGTTTTAAAAAGTATTGTTTTTTCTTTTTTTTGCAATGTACGTTTTTCAAGCTCCGCATATAAAGAGATAGTGTTATCTAAACATATATATATATATATATATATATATATATATATCAAACGTAATAAGCCAATATGCGTCGAAAATGTATTTTTCTCGTTGAAACACGTAATTGGACCGAAAAACGTGTACCAAAAACAGAAAAAAAAAACCGTCGAACATATTATTCTAATCGATAATCGTGATTTCGATAATTTTACAAACATATTTAAAAAAAAAAAAACGCGACGAAAATGAGATTTCTGTTATTTACGCGTGTAACTTGGAATTTCGAAATTCATATTATTACGACGCACATAAAAATTAATTAATTTTTTTTTCTTTCCGAACAACGATTTACGATCAACGAAATGTACACGAGTGTCTCAATAAACGCTGGAAAATTAATTCATTTCAATTATTATTCTGCACTTTTCCTATGTTCTAACGATATATAATTTAGCGCAAATGTTTGTCAATTTATTAAAATCGAAATTCCGGTGCGTTTCACAGTGTATTGTGTTTGCTGACCGACACGAATAACTCTTATAAATTCGCCGCTGACTGTGATCTCCAACTCGGTTAAACCCCCCCTTACCAATTTTTAAAATATAATTTTTATGTGAAACTATTGAAAAGTATAAGAGCTCGAAATACCGCGAAGAGCCTAAAATTGTACAGTGCGAAATTAAAACGTATGTCGTACAAAACACATTTAAAATATTATTACATTTAAAAGTCTTATATAATAGTTAATTGAATGAAAACAAAATATTGTTTTTCTCGTGTCTGGAAATTAACATGTGCGTGTGTGCGTGTACAGTACGAAATAAAATGAAAAAATATAATCTTCGCGCATCGATTTCGTTAAAAATATATATAAAATTATAAATTATTTATTATTATTATTATTATTATTGTTAAACTTTCAGTCGGCTCTCGAAGTGTGTTACGGAATGGGATACATTATTGGGCCAACTCTCGGCGCTCTACTGTTCGACGTACGTAGGATCGTTTTATTTTTTAATCAAACAGTTTAGAAATACTCTTTTTTTTTTCTTCTAAATTTGATTAAATTTTTGTACATACCAACTACTGCAGGTCGGCGGTTTCCCTTTACCGTTTGTCGTCATGGGTCTCATCACGCTGGCCACGTCGTTCTTGGTGTGCATTCTAATGAAACAAGACGTGCCCAGTCCGAACAAGGCTAAAAGTAAGTGGCGTGTATAGTCGAAACGGGCGGAATTAAGTCCGACGTCTCGCTTCCTCGGTAATATATGTATAAAAAAAAAATACAGGAAGTCACGGGGAAACAAAAAAAAAAAAATTAACTATAATTTACTTTTACGTTTTAAAATATATATTTTGAATGTGTTCATCGCAGCTAAGGTAACACATCTGATCAGCGTTCCTACGGTACTCATCAACTCGATCGCGACGGTGATAACGGCCACTGCGATGGGATACTATTCGGCCACGTTGGAACCGCATATTCGAGGGGTGAGTTATTATTAATTTTTTTTCAGAAATTTTTTACACGGCAATAACTACGCGCGTTATAAAAACCGATTTGGAAACGCGATTACGACGGGGGAGGTTTTTTTTTTACTACAAATAATATCGGAATCCAAGAATAGCGAGTGATGCCGTTCGTAAAATGCGTATATTTTAATATTTTTACTATATATTTTAGTAAAAACAAATTATATAAAACGATCATTTTTTTTTTTTAAACACATCTCAACGGTGTTTTTTCCTACGTTACGTTAGTGTGTATAGACGATTTTTGAATACGTTTTCCGTCCGCGATCACGCGTTTGTGAATCGCTCATTACTCGCATATATATTACGTTTAAAATGTATATTTCTTTTTTTCTGAGGCAGAACCTTCAAAACGTCAATTTCGAAGCGACAAAGTCCAATATAGTAACGACTTTTGTTTGTATTCCGTCGTGGAATGTGTCTGCGCACAGGGTCGAAATCCGAACATTACGTGGACGGACTGTATTTAAGAAAATATTAAAACTTATGCCACGACCGTTTAACGTTTACAGACGGTTTATAGAGATTAATTTCCCGCGCATTCCAACGTGTTTAAAAAAAAAAATATTATATATTTTTCTATAATCGCGTGTCGAACGGATAATTTGAGAAATAAATTGTCCGTTGTGATTTTATTAAAAACCGCAACGGTCGACCTTAGAAAACACAAGACGGCAATATTTTTACTACAATATTTTTTTTTTATTTAAAAAAAAATCGACCGGGCTAAACACGCACCGTTTCTATATAGTCGCGCCGACGAACGCGTCGTTACGTATGTAATATACGTGTATTACGAAATATTATATGTTTATAATATATTATACTGTACGACATTATAATAATAATATGTCCGTTTATATATGTATATATATAAAATTCTAATTGAATTCTTGTTCTCTGACAGTGCCCGAATAGTATTATAATGTATTTTTAAAGAGAATTATAACGAAAAACAATCGTGTATATTACTGTATATAGGTAGAAGAAGAAGAAGAAAAAAAAATATGTAATCTCGTTATAATAATTTAACGCGTCCACTGTTCACGTCTGTCGAAGTAGCCGGTAAATATAATAATTATATTAAAGCGTATAGTACTCGAGGTGTAAAACGATTAATATAATATTATTTATACGCATAAATATATAATAATCCGAATAAAAAAAAAAAATTTTTTTTTTAAAATTATTAATCGGTCATACGAACGAGTATATAATATTGTTATCGATCCGTATATTATTGTATATATAGTATACTACTCGATGGCGTTAATAAGTGTTTACGTTTGAAAAGACATGCAGGAAAACAGTATTACTATATATATTGTGTGTCTCGCGCGTGATAAGTGCTTATAATATATACTTAATATATTATAATTACAGGTGTGATTTCTTTTTTTCTTTTTTTTTATCGCCAGCCACAGATAATCGGCTAAGATTTTTTTTTCTTCAAAACATTCGATTGATGCTTTTTTTTTGTCTTCTATTCTTTATCGGATTATATGGACGATTACAATACGTACGGCCGTTTTGGAAAAAAAAAATCAAACGATTTAAATATCGATTTATTATTCGAATAATCGGCGAAAATCTGACATTTTTTCGATGGAATATTTTATATATACTTTGTAGTATATATACACGCGTTTTGTGACATTTACCGTTTCCTTTAAGAATCCGTAAATAATGTGGCTTGCTGTTTTGGAGTATCGTCGAAAGTCGGTACGACGGGCGGGAGTGAAAATATTTAAATCGTAAAAAAAAAAAAAAGTTAAAATCGAACGCGGGAAAAAAACTGTCTAAAAAAAAAAAAAAATTTAAATATAACAAGAAAAATTCATATTTCCTGGCTCGTGATAAAAAAAAAAAAAATATTACCGCGTATACACAGATCGTTTCGGCAGACAAGTCAACGTACTTTGAAAATAAATACATATTTATTCGTCTCGAGTTACATCGTAAAAAATATCACGACTAAAGAAACACAAACAAATAAATATTGTAACGTACGTGGCGAAATGATTGAGAATTATATCTCGCAATAAGTCTTTTTTTTAAAACTTTTAATATATCGATTAAGTTTTACTCGTGTCTGCTGTCAACTCGCAGGGAACTCGGTGAAATTCGTATAATAAAACTTTTTCCGCGTTATAATCGCGTTATTGCGTGTATACGGTTTTCGTACGAAGAGTAGATGTTTTTTCAAGAGTTATATAGTGTAAAAATTGTCCGATTTCTTTTTTTTTTAGAAAATATACCAAACTTTCTCGTACAGAATTTTGTCTACAATCGATAGTGAAATCAAAAAAAAAAAATCAATATTTTTCATCAGTTATTTATTGTATATATACGCATTCACCTAAATGTAATGCTCAAAATTGTGAACTATTATAATCAACGAATTACAATTTCCAAATTTTAAATAGCAAAAACAAGTTTATGTTTTTTTAGAGTTTGGAGAACTCTTTGCGCCCTACACGTATCTACGCCACTGCGTTGTAGAGATTTTTTTTAAGCGAATTGATGATATTCACGATATTATCAAATACAAAAAAAAAAAAATTAAAGTGTTAAGAAAAAATGTATGCGTTCCGAACGGGTATCGCCCAATAATATTACGTTCTACGCGTTTATATTTAATTAATATACAATATATTTTTTGTAGGTTTTCGCGTATATTATTATAATATACACATTGTCTCGGCGGTTATCAAGGTTAATAGATCACTTAAACGATCCCCACCTGTACAGCATCCTACGTGTATTCCGACACGCGAACCTTGATCATTTTCCCAATTAATTATTGATCTCCCCCGTCAAAAATAATAATAATAAAAACAGAAATCAGCGCGTGTTAGATGTTTGATATATAGTATATAATAATACATATATACTAGCCGAAACTCGTATATATTATAAAACAAATAAATTGTATAATCAAAAATTAATCGGGGCGCACATCTGTGTGTGTATAGATGTGAATATTATAATATCTAAAACTCTTCGATAAGTAACAAAATGTCTATACGTAGGTACGCAATAGCTTATTACTATAGTAGACTTGTAGCTCTACTAAAACAAAAAAAAAACACTAATAACACAAGCATATATGCGCTTGAAAACACAGTAAAATATACATTGAAAAATCAATTAAGGTAAATTACGCGTACAATTAAAAAATATATATATATATGTATTGAAAAAATCGTTTAAAATTAAAATGTTTTTATAGAAAATAATTAAATTCGTGCACGCGTAACAGCGGTCAAACGTACTTGCTCAATTATTACGTGTATTACTGCGTGTCGGTAAACGACTATGTAGGTACTGTTATATGCGTCCATATGTCTGTCGAAAAATACATTCAAATCCAATAAACGCGTATTAGGTGACAAAATATTGTAATTTTCTTTTTTTTTTAAATTACTATACAATTATAATTATCTACAATTTACAAGACGTATAAATAGGTTTAAAAAATATATAATAAAAAATAACATTTTATTTTTTTTTGTTTCTTTATAATAATCCATTTTTAGACATTGAATTATCGCGATGACGCGGCTGTGCGCGCGGATCACGGTCGTTTCTCTAATATTAATAAATAAAATATTTTTTTTTAGAACATATTTTAAGATTTTTCTTTAGAGTTCATATTATACGAGAGCGTGTTTCAACAATAATTTTCAGTGTTTTTAAAACGTTTTGAAATAAAACCTTAAACCCGCTGGACGCTATCTCTCATTCGGAAATCGAAAATCAAACGGCGGCGACGTGTTTTAATAATACGATTAAACGGTTTTTTACATTTTTTTTTTAATCCTGTTATTTATATAGAAAAAATTTTTTTTTAAAACGTAAATTATTCGAAAATTGTTTTTTTTTTTAATATAACGTGTTGTGTTCCGCAGTTTGGACTGTCGTCCGTCGACGTCGGCTTCGTGTTTATCATCAGCGGTGGGACGTACGCGCTGATCGCGCCAGTCATCGGATACGTATGCGACACTGGATTGAATCCGAAAAAAATAATGATAATCGGAACGGTGCTGACCGTTATCAGCTACTCCATCGTCGGCCCGGCTCCGTTCGTGCCACTCAGCAAGTACGGAAAACTATTTATTTATTCGTTTAAGAAGATGCTGTACTGAAAGTAAAACACACGCAATGTTTACCGTGACTTTGTGTAAAAATTAGTTTGCCCGAACGTAAAACACCGGGGCTACAATCAAAATAAAAACACCAAATTTTGGAACTGCGTAGAAGAGAACTTAATCTTATTGTTTTTATTTTTTTTTTTCATAACTTGTTTCAGTTTTGTAAAAGACACAAATCATAGAGGTTTAACGGTTAACTATATTTAAAATGACTTTATAAGAAAAATAAGAACGTATTACGACGTAGATTAGGTTCTCTTCTGTGTGGTACCAAAATTTGATCGTTTTATTTTGATTGTAGCCCCGGTGTTTTATGTTCGCGTAAACCAGTTTTTAGTCTCTAAGTGTAGACGAATCAGTATAATATTATGTGTTTGTGCGCCTCGAAAGTAACAGACGAAAAAACATTAAATTTTAAAACGTATTATTTGAAAATAATAGAATTTTAAAATTCTATTCGATTAAAATCTTAAAATCTTATTTCTTAGATATCATTAATATCTATCTAATAAAATAGATGCCTGCAGCTTGTAAAGTAAAATAGTTTTTTTTTAATTTTACTATAACTAAAATACTAAAATTATTAATTATTTCGTCGTTGTTAAGTTCGGCAAATACGGATTAGCGGATGAACACAACACCAAACACATAGATAAATACACACTTGTAAATTTCGACATTCTACAAAACTTTTTCCCCACTCGAACAATAATCGTTTCGTATATTTAATCGATTATGGTAACGACACGTTTTCACTGAATTAAATCGCCGGCGAATAGAAATTTCGTAGACGACAGTTTTTCCAAAGATAAAACGAGATCGACATTATATAGACACTGCAAGGATCGACGTCACGAATTACAGGATCTCGGCTTTCGTTTTTACTTGGTTATTCTCTGCAGCTGTCAAATATTTTTGTTCTAGACGGTTATCGCGTTCGTTCGCCAATAAAAGGTTTTCCAATGGAAGTAGGATTTTTTTGTTTCCTTAATGAAAAAGACTGAACAACGAAAAACATGAATTTAATACTGCAATTTAGTTGAAAAATTTTAATTATACTTTTCGTGTTGTAGTAATCATTATCTTTTTTGAGTATCTATTATATTATACTCGTCTAGACACTGGCCCGCCGGGAAATTTCCTTATGTCCCGGTGAGCCAGCCCGTCCGTGTATAAATTTATGTTTATGATGATGAACATAATATTATACGTACCGAAAGCTCTCTCTTCCGAGTTTTCGAAGAAAAAGGAAAAGTTTTAAGAATTTTTTTTTTAAACTAATAAATAAAATTAATAGTTTTAAAACTAATAAGGATCAATCCTGATGAAATCCCTGATCAATCCTGATTAAATCAATATTCAACCCTCTAGTTTAGCTGTATTTTACAAAAAACAGCAGGCAATAATATCGAATTGTATTACGTAATATTATCAACATATTATTATCACTGCTGATAACGTTATTGAAATGGATTGTACAGCTATTTTTAAACTGTTCCAAAATTATCGGTCCACGTTTTCGCTTATCGTTGCTTATACTAAAAAAACAATAGTAATAATTTATTATTTTCGGGGGCTAAAAGAGATATTTTTACTAACAATAATTGTGATAAATATTTAAAAACGCGTAATATAAAATTAATGGCGCACTATATTTATCTAGATGAAATACATGATTGTAGATTTAAATTTTTAGCTGGATAATTTATCTAAATATTGCGTAACACCGTTAACGCGTGACGACGCAAAATTTTAAAACAATTATTATATAATCGTATATTCGGAAAACGAGAAAGATATTCTATAAAATAATATATTCGAGTTGAACACGCATTGACTATAGTATTATTATAGTCTTACTTTAGGAATCGATGACAACGCGTCTAGAGTTATTAACGTCGATAAGTAACCTAACGAAACTGTAGTCGTTGTCGTTATCGACACTGATTGATTTTCGTATGTTTTCCGGTGTTAAATTACACAATACACTCAAAAATACGTACAAATCGAAAACATATAAAAAATTATATGTCTACAATATATATTCATTTTCATTTATTTATCAATAGATTCGTTTCGAATAAAATGTAGAAAAAATGTTTATGCGTTTTTTTTTTTTAGAAATATTTAACAAGATTTCACAGAACGTAAACAGGATTGACTGACAAACTCTATAAGACTTTAAGCGATAATTTATAATTGAATTTTAGGAGAAAAAAAATTGACTTTTGTTAACAATATTTCAGGTTAATTATGTTTTCTACGATTTTTTAAAATATTACCTTTTATGAATATTGTACACTACAACGGTGTTTTTAATGACTATATACGTATCACGGCTATATATTTATATGTATAATCACACTTTCGTAAACTGAAAATAATGGCAGGTCATTGAACAATAATTATATTATTAGCATCAAATTTTTTTTCATTAAAAATTCAACTTAACAAAATGGCTAGTTTAAATTGCGCGAAGAAAAAAAAGCGGAAAAAAACATATTTTCTTATTTAAAAAGTGTAAAATATATAAATTTCCCTAGAGCCGTAGCACACCTATATACAGGACGTCTACGGTTCGTCCTGTGTCTGATTTTAGTATCGTCCGATCAAATTAAATAGATTGAACAGACGACCGGTCTGGATGTCTTCGCATTAATAATAATAATAATAATAATAATAATAATAGTATTTTCTAGTCGTAGACAAATAGTAATAGCTGTCGATTAAACGTGTCGCTGGATCTTTTACCATTTCTAACACATACAGACAGGACGACAAATCGTACGACATCTATTATGATAAAATATAATAATACTCATTTATAAAAAAACCCTTCTCCACATTTCTTTTCTTTTATATTTATATTAATACAGTATACTGGAGACTGTCAAGTATTGAGTGTACACTATCCGTCTTATTTCGCTCGACATAACACTGCAAGCTATATAATGTATGTAATATATTATTATTATTATTATTTGTGAGCAACGATTAATAATGTCGCATTGTTCGTAAAATGATTCCGAGTGTACACTACGCATTGGCTGTCTACGATGTGTACAGAACATTTTAAATTGTAAAATATATAAATATATATTCCAATAAATAATAATAAATATATATTTAAAAAATACACATAGATAAAAAACAGCTATTAAAAAAGTACTATTCATTTTTATTTATTTTTTTAATTCACATAATCCGACTAAATGTCGTCATAATAGTGTTCATTTTTTGCTAACTGGCACCGTAAGTTGTCTATCCAGTAAGTAATGTACAAGTAATGTACTTCACCATATATAACCACCAACAACTCTGAATCAAATTTGTTGAAATTAAACTATTTGGTGTATAGTATTTTAAATATAATTTTGTTTTTTTTTTTTGTATATTTTCTACAAACGCTGCGTATATATTGTATAAAAATTAATTAAAAAAATAATTCCGCTATATATTTTTTTTAAACGTGTAATATTAAAAAGTCAGGTTATAATATTAGCGAGAAAAATTCAAATGAAATTTAAAATTTTTTATGAATTAAAATAATATATTATACTACACTGTAAATGAAAACGTTTATTAAAAATAAAATTTTTTTTTTTTTTTTAATTTAAGTTTTAGAATATATTAATTTTATTATTAAATTGTCGGTATATATTCGTATATATATGTATGTATGTATATAAACTTTCAAACTAAATAGCTGGATTAAGGATCGCACACGTACATGATGTATGCAGTTGTATAAAATTTAATAACAAAGGATTTAAAAGTTTTTTATAATGATCTATATTAATGAACGTTTTTTTTGTCAGTGTTATATATGAAAATTATTACGAAACAGCAAGTAATACACCCTGATACAAATGAACAAATGTAATTTTAAGTCGGGCTTAAAGTTTTAACTGCGCTCGAATGCTTTATACGCATTAATATACGTTTTTTATTTCACGTTCGAATTTCTATCATCATTCTTTTCCTTTTTCTTCTTTTATCTTTCTTTTTTTATTATTAAGTAAGTTCTATATTATATAATAATAACTCACGGTTTACATGGGTTCAGATTACATATTATATTATACAATTTCACCTTAACAACGTAACGGATATATTTTACACAATGTAAAAATAATTCCACTTATAATAATAATTGTCTATGCGTGTAATAATACATTTATTATTATTATTATTAGTTGTGTAATTAATTAATTATTATAAATCTCTCGTTTCAAATAAAGATTTGTCCATAAACGTCTCCCCGTCCACGTTTTACAACTATTAATAATCCCAGTATTTCGTCCACCACGATGAAGACGTTTTACGTGATTATAATCGCATAAACTTTTTTAAATTCCCTTCTTTATACAAAACGTTGATTCCAAAGATTGTCCTCAACACTTCCCTTCCCGGCCATATAAACGCCGTGTTCTTTCATTCTTTCACAAAACCCAATTTAATTTTTAGTCTTGTTACGGTTTTTTTTTTTTATTAATTGTACTTTTGTATACGGTAACTGAAACAATTTAAAAAAATAAAATAAATAAAAAAATATCAATAACGATAATTTTCCGGATTGTGTTATCGCGAGAGCGTTTTTGTTACATCTCAAAATTATATGCAATTTTGATCGTTTGTCTCCCACGAGGTCACTTCGTGGCACGTACGTATACATACGCGCGTATATAGGTAGTACATACACTGACCTCTCTAATAAATTCTAATCTGAACCTCATTAGTCGTAAATATAAACGAATATTTTTAATTGTGTAATTATTTCGCTCGTATTCTTAATAAAACATTATTTTAATTCAATATGAAAAAAAGCGTGATTATAATATTGATTTTGCTGCATATATATATTAATTATAATAAAAAATTTCTCTCTGGTTAATTAAAATTATTTCTACAATAATTAGCGTTATTCACGTGCATCGCAATGATATCGACGAATCGTCTGAAATTAAAATCGAATCCGTCGAAAGATTAATTCGTATGTTTTATAAAATTTTATTTGAATCGTTTCAAAAAAAAAAAAAATTACGCTTATATAAAAATAAACGTAGGGCGGTTGTAAATTTTCTTGTTAAAAAATATTGCGCAAGGTTAGTGTTTTTTTTTTTAATTGTTTTCGCGACGTCTCGAAAAATACTCGTGAAAATTTCCATACGTGGCATTAAACGCCGTTGGGGTATTTTGTACTATAAATCGAAAATTCGATTTTCAGATCTATGTTGCTGGTCGTTGTTGGACTGATGATCCAAGGATTGGCTTTGGGTATGATTTGCGTGCCTACGTTCGTAGATTCTATGAGAGCTGCCTTGTAAGTGTATATCATCCCTCGAACAAAAGTACAAAACGTAATATTATTTTTCAACGTGTCGTTAATACTTTTTTTTAAATTTTTTTTTTCTAGTGAAAGCGGTTTTCCAAACGACATACACACCTACGGTTTATTGTCCGGCATTTGGTCGTCTTCGTTCGCTTTAGGCGCGTTTTTAGGCCCGTCAATAGCCGGCGTACTGTACGACTTGGTCGGATTTGAAAAAGGCACATATTTCGAAATCTCTTTACATTTGGTATTGGTGAGTACAAATAAGGTGTGGTGAAGTAAACTTTGGATTTATGTCGCATTACGCGCGTTGAAGAAATATTCAAGAAATATACATTTTTTTTTTTGTTCAAATACGCCACCCCCCATCACCGTCATAAAAATTAATATTTCTCGTGATTTTTTTTTTTTTTTATGAAAAAGTATTCGCCGTCAACGCTTTTACGGACGCAATTATTTAAATTAAATACCGAAGAAATTACAGTGTACAAATAAAATATACACGACAAAATTATTTTTACAATTTTTCTCTTCCGTTCCTTCGCGAAAGCACTGCAGTCTCGTTCGCGGGCTACCGTCTGATTTCGACGCGAATATTATTCGTATTCTATATGCATTTCTTTCCCTTCGAAATTTGTCGAAAAATATATTCACCAAAACGTAGTGAAATAAATGAAAATCACAAAAATACGCGTTAAAAAAGAAAAAAATTGTAAATACGACTTTTTAATCGTAGAAAAAATAAAATGCCTTAAAAATATATAAAAACGCCGGAATACGCGTCACTGCGAAATTTCGTATATGTATTTAATTCTGTACATCGTCGTCACAAGGTGCGTACGAATCTGAACCCCGCGTAGTTAGTAATCGTTATAACATTGCTGGGGTGTAAATATAAATTTCAGTAAAACGCGATTTTAATCCGTTTTAATACCTACGTATATCGAACGTTTAAAATACTTACGGTTCATTAGAGTTTGATCGTGTTTGAACTGAACATCCTTGACCTTTATTTTTACTCAATTCGGTAATTATATACGCAATAAACTAGACTATTGTGTGTTTCGCTGTAGTTTGTACGGCTGCGATAATAAATACTTATTAATAAAATGCGCAGATACTACCGAAAACACATATAATTTAATCACTGATTAGATACGTAACTACTAGCGTTTTAGTTTATTCGAAAAAAAAAAAAAACAGTCGACATTTGTACAAAACCTTTTTAAACACCACACGATTCACGTTGAAAATAAATTAATTGGAATTCGTCCCGACATTTTCCGAATGTTTTGGCTTCGAAACCGTAAATTTCAATACACTTGACCTGTACGTTTTTTTGGTTTTTAACAAACCGTATAGTTACGTACGTTTACGAAATAGCAATCAATTCGGTTGTCGGTGGTTCACGTTCGCGAAGGTACCATTAAACAACTGGGAACGCGCGTAGGAATCCTCCCCTTACGGATTTTCTATGTGTTTTTCGTTGAAAAAACGGGAATCGACTGGTCCAGCGTTTCCCAAATGGTGGATCGCGACCCACTACTACCGGGCCACGAAAATATAATACCGGGTCGCATATAATTAATAAAATTCTCATATTATTAAATTTTGTTGTTTATCATTTTGTTTGATAATTTGAACTTTTTAGCAGAAATAATAATTGTTATTGAGATTATCGACTTAGACTTCGTGAAAAAACCCGTATGACATTCAAATGTGTTTTGTTTTGCATTTTTTTTTTTTACAAAACGATAAATGTAAAATATTATGGTGGGTCACGAAGGGAAAAAATATTAATTACCGGGCCAGCTCAAACAAGAGTTTTGGAAACGCTGGTCACTAGTCAATTCGGAGTATATCTACAGCAGTGTAAACGTATTAAGTCGTGTAGTTAAGATTAACGCGTACTGGTCATTGCGCAATTAAATTATATTATCTTAACTGTATATTACAAAAGTGTACGAATCGAAAATATAGAAAAAATTTGTCTTTCCGATTAACCGAACGAAGTGAAAATCTGAGTTTAAAATTTAGTTTTAACTAGCTGAGCCGTGTATAATGATAATATTTTGATTTTTAACTATTAAAAAAGTAATACTGTTTTCGTTCACTCGATTCTATCTGGTTAATACTACTAACTAACTTTGACCGTCCTTGATGTTATTTGTCTACGTCAATAAACACTTTTTCACGTTCCAGTATATGTAATGTACAGTAATGCGTATTCATTTTTAATAAGCGCAGAAGGCACGTCAAAAACTAAAAGGGGACATTGTTCGATTTCTTATTGTTTTTCTACGGCGTGAAAAAAAATCTGAAAAAACAGAGGTAACACACACGCCCAATCATTCCAACGTGGAATTCGTATATGGTTTTATTTTTGTAATTAAATCGGTTGGTGTCGATGCGTTTTTAAATATATATATATAACAAAAAAACTCGCGTCACAGGAAAAAAGCCTCGCAGAATTGTCAGATTTCGATCATTTGTTTTTTGTAAAACACAAAGACATTTTACGCGTTACATTGGAGGACTACGATTTTCAAATTTGCTGTAATTTTAAACGTTCGAATGATTCCATATTTCGACCTTTTTTCTTTTCAGTGTACGTTTCTGGCATTATTTTTTTCAATCGAGTTCGATCGAACGCGAACCGTAAAAAGTATTCTTCTTTTTAAGTGAAAAAAACCATAAAATTATTCAATTCTGACTTTTGCTGCACGAATCGTGAGCGTTTTTCCGTTTTCGCGCATTCACAAATGGTATGATTTGTGGTAGAACTGACTGTACGTATTTCCACCCTCTTTAATAAATGGCGCCGCGGCTCAGACACGCTCAATAGAAAATAAAATAATAAATCCAAAAGCTTTGAAATTTTCGCAGATCATATATTTTCACGCGACAGTGTCACAATAAAAATTTCAAAAAACATTTTTTTACGAAGTCACGTCGTGTAAACCCCGACAACTCCGGTGAAGTAACACTACTTCGACACGGCTTCAAATATAAATTCATAAATAAAATTTGTTATCGCTACAGTAACTGCAATATTAACGGTTATCTCATTTCGACTGCCGTGACCCACAAATAATAATGTTGTATATCAATAAAACGGTTCGTTATATTCGCGTTTATTTTCTTTGCGAATCGTACACATGCGATTGAAGAAGCGCAATTGAAAAAAGAAAGGCGCGAATTACTATTGTTTCGTTAAATTAACGAATTTAAATTTTAAAATAATTACTTTTTATATATTTCTATTGTTCCTGTCACTTGGAAAAATTAAATATTATTTAAAATATAATTATTCATACAATAGATCAGATAGAGCGAATACAATCCGATTTAGATGGGGTTTGATACGTTTATAAATAGATATTTTTCTGTACTATACGTTTTAATTAAAAAACATTTTTTTTTTTTAATAAATGGTGATTCGGAAGTGTCCGCACAATATCCAAGTATTGTCCACAAACTCGTACCATTTGATCTCGCGGTTACGAATAAAAGTTTCATCGTTGAAAACGAACTTCGTATATTTTATTACGACTAAAAAAAAAAAAATGTATTTATCGTAGACAGTATATAGGTAAATTTTAGAAAACCGCTTACCAAAAGTCTGGAAAACAATTATTGCGCGTAAATTTAGAAAATAAGTATGGAATAAATCGATTCGCAAGACCATATTTTATTATTACTAAATTTATATTTTTGTACATAGTAAATCGTTTCTTCTTCTCTTTACACGTCGCTCTTGAGGGGGTTGACGATCACGCATTGCAGGCTAAAGACGTATCTTTCGATAGGCACGAAACCTAACCGGTATCCATAACCGGTCATCACGCAGATTCCGAAGCCATGAAATCCTACCGACACTCCTTTTTCCACGGATCTTTCCTTCTGCCATGATGCTATGATAATCGCGACGGTGCGTGATACTCATCATTTCTCGTGGTCCAGTTATCGAGGTTTACCCTGCATGATTGTAAAAACGACCTATGACATTCAAAGCGTATACAGCAGCCACGTTTCAAAAGCTTCCGAACCGTTTAAAATCCGACTCATCCGACAGTGTTGTGTATAGTATTTTCTCGTGCGAACACTACTGTTATATTATATGGTACGCTGAACTCTGTCGCGGTCGTATCGATTTAAACCCTAATGACATTTTCCTATTTCTCGTATGACGTTCCGACCGTATTGAAAACAAAAAAAAGAAACGCATTTCGATCAATTACAAATCGATTGCTTACATACGCGACCTATATACGCATTTTATGTATTCGTACATGTAAAACGTAACGAATTAAAATCCAATAGTCTAATAATATTGTCCGGGATTGAGTTACTATATTAACGCGTGAATTTTCTTTTTTAAGAATTTTACCTTCGTGTAGGTTACTATTTTTTTTTTTTTTTTTAACTCGACGTGTTAACTTTTCAAATTGATTATTCGTACAAAAGTATTAAAAATCAAATAAGCTACGGTATATAGCAGCTGCGGGTAACGTCCAAATGCATTAACGTACTATTTTTTTTTTTTTCGGGTAACGAGTGAAACAATTTAGGAGCGAACAAGACATCGTGTTTTGCGTATAGATTTAACGAATTTAAAAAATAATAATGTTAACAACTTTCCCGGCGTCGAATGTAACGCGTTACACGATTTCCGAATTACGTTTCGCGAAAACGGCATATTCAATTGAATCTCGTTGTATTATTTGCACGTCGTTATTTCGGGATTACGCGTTCGTTCTATTATTACCGAATGATCTATTATTATTATTATTATAAAATACTATACTAATATTATTTTGAAATATATCTAATTATAATACGTACACGTGTATATTTTTAAACGTCTGACGCACGCAAAGGTCATGAAAATAATATATTACACTGACCTTAAAAACTGCTTAAGCTGCAGTGAAATCGACGCATAATCTAAACGAGTCGATGAGAATCAATGTCAATGATCTAGAACGAGAAAAATATATATATATACATACTCCGAAACCCGAAAATTCGGCTTATTTTTGTGCTCGTGATCAGGGCTCGGAGATTGTTGTACAGCGTTTACTAATATTATTATTGTTTAATACAGATGAAAATAGCGGAATGAACTGTAAATATTTGTTTTGTGCATCAAAGATTCCGAGTATACGATTTTATATCACGTATTTTAAACGTTTCGGATTTTTACCGCTATTTTCCCCCGAATTCTGACACCGGTTTTTTTTTCTTCCTTATACGCGTTAAATTTAAATCGTTTTGTGTTTTTCATCAATCTCGTGACCTCTCACGAGAAAAATGACTCGCATTGCCGTTTCACTGGATATTTCATATTATAATCTATTTTTAGGTATTAATAAATTATCGCTATATCTCTGCAGCAGCGTGTACGGATACACTATTTTTTTTTCTGTTCTTAGGGCATATTTTAAGTTTTTTTTCCCCCGTCATATTAAAGCGAATATTTCTCAGTACTTTTTAGCGCCGAAAAATATGTACCGTAAGTATAATACTTTTCGCCGCCGTTTTTATGAGTAACGAAGTATCGAAGTAACTGTCGATCGATTCACAAAAATCGAGTATAATATTAATTGGCCAGCTTCATTAAGTTCGCCCGTTTGTCGAGACGTTTCAATACCGTTTATATTTCGATATGTGACGTATTACACATTCGTCGAACACGTATTTATTTATTTCTTCGAGCAATTCAATACGCACTAAATAAGTTCGTATGGGTAGGGGTGGGGGGCACACAATGAATTCACAAATTACTACCTGTAAAATAATATGTTATTATTAGAAAACTAGTGATTTAATACGTTGTGAAAAGTAAGTGAATACTGTACCCGCGATATATTAGAATTTACAAAAAAAAAAAAAACGAAAGCTAATTAAAAAATATTATAAAATACCTATTGAAACATAAAACAATTCGTTTGACGGATTATACGAGCTTCTCTAAACTGTGTGTTTTTCACATAATCTTATAATAACAAGTACTTTGTTTAATGTCCGACTGTAGGATTAAATATTTGATACTAAATGGATTGTATTCAATTATCTGAATGTCACATTGAATCAAAACAATAAATATTCGTGTGTTTGAAGTGAGATTTATCTTTTATAACGTACTCGACGAATTTCGCGAGGCTTTACGTTTCAATAAGATTTTTTTAATTCGATTTTTTTATCATTTTTCTGTCGAGCAGAAATGCGGTCGCGCGATCGATTTTAGATTCTGAGCGGAGCGAGGAATGTATTGGTTTTACAGTGATATGTTTTTTTTTTTTTATATGTCTGTACCCAAAAATTCTACGAGAAGTAGTGCTCCGATCTTTTCTGATCGTGCAAATCGCATCTAGTTTGTACTTTATACGGGTCATTTATCGATTTTCTCAATACTTTTTTCAAAAGTCGGAAAAAACTACCAAAAAAAAAAAAATTACATAAAATGCGATTTCGTCTTAATCGATTGTCGTTTATTTATTACGCCGAAACTGTTATCCGCTCAGAATCGTTTTATCGAACGCAACGATTTATCGTTAATTCATGTAATAAAAACAAAACTCTTTATCCAAACGATTCACTTAAGCGATTATCCACAACACCCCGCGGGTCGCTACCTTTTTTTTTAAATCCTTTCATTTTCCTTATTTTATTGATCGTTCGTCGTCTATATACTCGTACATATTATATACCATTCGATATCTGTTATTACACATACACTTTATTCGGTATTTATTGCAGTCATACGGATCAACGAGTTCCGATTCCGAAGTGTTCGCGCGCAGTGAACAATAATACTATATTGTTTCGTTATAATTTCGGTTGATTTGAATGTTTTTTACTGTACGCGCGTAACGCGGTGAAATATAATAAACCGTTTTTTTTTCGATAAGCACAAATCTCTGCGGCCCGTCGTATTAGGTAATAATTTATTTCGTCGTGTACACACGCACAAAATAACAATAATCGATAAGTACGTATAAAATACAACAATCCACTTCAAACGCTGTCATCGAAACGTTATCGAATATTATAATTAATTTGTGTGAACAAAAAAATTGTTGTGGACCGTTCGCGCACTTCAATAATGAGTAATAACAAACGGTGCGAAAACGTCGGATTTATAATAAAACGTGTAATGGTCGCGCATCACCGAATTCAACGGTAATAATTGTTGATATTGTAATATAATATCGCGTCCACTGTGTGTTATAATATTATGTTCGAATACCGTACTTCTCGCTCTTCGGAAACTATAAAAAAGAAAAAAAATGTATATTATTTAAGAACGTTACACGCGCCGTCATCTCGAATCGGTTATGTTTTCGTGTTATTACACGGTTATTGCGCGAGATTTCGTTACAAAAAAGAAAAAACCGTCAACTCTGGCGGTGACTTTCGGGACAAAATGTAAAAAGGTAACGAGCCGCGAGGCGTTGCATCGAATGTCGAATTTACTCGGATAAAGATTTTTAGTGTTATCACTGTATGAATTTGAAATCAATGGCGAATCGTTGCGTTCGACAAAACGATTCTGAGGCGGTGATGCTGCGGTGTAACATTTTAGGTGCGTAACAAAAACCGACTCTTTTTTTTTTTTTTTACGAATTGTGCGCCGCCCTCTTCGTCTCCCACGGGTATGCCCGGAACGAGCCGTAAGCGCCTGTACCGTATGAAAACTCATTTCCTTCCGTCTCGATTCCAGTGTAATCCACCTTGCGAAGGTCCGGCATTTAGCCTTCTCTGACCCGCTACTCCTGCCGTTTTTCAATTGTCAACTCCCGTTCTGTAGTCTTCGTGAGGCGTGAAGGTCCGTTTGGGCGTACCGTGGGCAATGTCCTCGCCGATTCCAAACGTGTCCTCTCCGCCGCTAGCAGCAAATGCGCCGGTGGTACGCGCGCTAGGACCAGTGCGAAACGGTGCGATAACGCTTTGCCACTCGCAGTGCGGCAATCTGTGCTCTGTGCTCGCGAGACAAAGCGTTGTCGCGTCATCGTTCCGTAGCCTCGGCACGGTACGCAATACGAACGTGTTCAATTCTCCGCTCTCGCTCTCGTGTTCGCAGGGTTTGTCGCTGCTCGTGTTCGTGTGCCTGGAACGGCGGCCGTCCGACAAGTTCGTGGTGAACGGCATGACGGACTCGACGGTGGGATTCGCGGGACGCGCGGACGTGGCGGACCCGACGCCGGTCACCGGGCTCAAGTCGCCGGTGTACACCATCAACGGTCACCACCAATCGTTCCGGTCGGCCGGCGGCGCGCACCGGTTCGGCTCCACGTACGGCAGCTTCAGCAACTCGTGCCTGGGCACGTCCCTGTCGTCGATGCGCATCAACAGCGAGGTCAGGTCCGAGGCCAAAGGCAGCCCGTTAGCGTTCGAGTCGCGCATTTGAAACGCACAAAAACGGAATAAAACGATATTTTTATATACATACGCGTCTCGCACTGCACCGTGTGTATACGACGTGTCCTATTACTATTACAATATAATATATGTGCGAAAAATATATTTTTAAAAAAACCTGCAATAACGCGTTAGACATTTTTACGGTCGTTATAATATTAATATTGTTATTTTATACGTTTAGTATTTAAAACAAAAAAAAAAAATTGTTTTTATCGTTTAAATTTAAAATATCGCGCCCGTTACGCGCGTGGCGCCTGAACCCGTCGTCGTAGCTTTCCGCTTATTTTTTTTTTAATATTTTATCGTACACGCTGACAGTAATCGAAATTTATATTTTACTCTCGCTTCGCGAACGTCATAGTATTTTTTTTTTTTTTTATTCCAACGAAACCGTATAATAACACCGAATTTTAATTTCTATAAAAATCCAAAAATAATTAATTTTTTTCCTAATTTTATAATATTGTACTCGCTCGTAGAAAACACGGAATTTATAAAAAAAAAATTGTTTACTTCTTTTCTTTCCTGTTTTCTTCGCGCGCAAATAAACGCGTATATTTTATTATTTGTTTGGTACCTTTTGATTTTTTTTTTTAATGTTATAAAACGGGACCAAAAAAGAAAAAAAAATTTAGAAATCGAAAATTATATTTTACCCTCGCTTCGCGAACGTCGTAGTATTTTTTTTTTTTATTCCAACGAAACCGTATAATAACACCGAATTTTTAAAATCCAAAAATAATTCTTTTTTTTCCTAATTTTTATAATATTGTACTCGCTCGTAGAAAACACGGAATTTATAAAAAAAAAAATTGTTTACTTCTTTTCTTTCCTATTTTCTTCGCGCACAAATAAACGCGTATATTTTTCTTTTTTTTTTTTTTGGTACGTTTCGATTTTTTTTTTTTTTTTATGTTATAAAACAGGACAAAAAAAAATTTAGAAATTCCGTTATTTGTGTTTTTTTTATTAATTTCGAAATTTCCGCGCGTTGCTGCGTCGTGTCGGAGACATATTATAATATAATTTTTATAATATTATATAACCGCGCGTTAATAAATTATTTTCTATAGTTTTTTTTTTTTATAATAATTCGCGTGAGACGAGATGGATACGCGGTAAATTTTACAGGATCGCTTATAAAATCGTGTCCGTCGAGATTTAAAAATAAAAAATATTTTCGTTAAAAAAAACACACACAAAAATTTACGTCCTACGACCGCGGGTAATGTTTTTTTATTTTCTCTACACGTAATATGTACGCGTGCAGTGTATGACGCGAAGAACCGACAAAACTCTGAGGTCCTCGGGACTCACGATATACCGTTGACTATTATATGATACGCGTTTTATATTAATTTTTTTTTTTTTTTTTTTTTATAGTCAGAGTCTACAATAATTGTAATAATAATAATAATAATAATATCGTATAACGAGTTTTTACGCGTTTAGTTGGGCGGTAATTCGTTATGATAAAAAAACAGCTGTGTAACTCAAGTTTTTTTTTTTTTTTATAGATACGCCACTATACATAATATATAGGTAGGTAACGAGTTTTTTGTAAATATAATACGCATATATTACGTATTGAAAATGTTTAAGTATTGTCAAGTAAATTATAAGAAATAAAGTTGTACAAATTATGGAAATCCGTTCGTTTATTAGTTTTTTATCTATACCCTGCGCCTCCCTCATCTCGAATACAATGCTGCGCAGAATTGTATTTGCGAATACGTTTTGGAAAAAGTGCTTTGAATCGATTGAGTTTCCGGTGAAAGCAATGCGACAACAATAATGGTCCAGCCGGTGGATTATTATCGCCCCTGACCATGGCCGGTATCCTTGAGGGTTGCTATGGCCGCGAACAATTTTTAATTTTGCTATAAATTATCATGAATTTTTGAAATTTTATTGACACAGAAGGAATCATTGATAAGTTAAAAAAATAAAAGTGCATTGGGTACTCAATAAAGAACTCTCATATTAAATTGTTTTGCTATATTATTTATGTGCAAATTTTATTTTAATAAATATAAAATTCAGTAAACAAAATTGTAATTTTTAAAATTGTATATGGGGGAGTTGAACCGCAGATTGCCTTAAAAAACACGAGTAATATTTGTTTTGCATGTATAATATTTTTTTTTTTTTTTTTTTGGCTTATACCGGTCCATTTAGAACCATCGCCGCTTCTAACACGCTTTTCCACCTTTCCCTATCCAATGCCACTTCCATATTCAGCAAAGGACTGATTTTCTTCAGGTTTTCCTCAACTGTATCGTACCTTCTTTGCCGAGGTCTGCCTCTTGGTCTTTTCCCCATTAACTTGTTTTCTGTAACTTTCTTAATAAGCGATCCTTCTGCTCGCCAGACGTGTCCCGCCCAACCCAGCCTTTTTCTGACTAAGAAATGACGTAGACTCGGCTTATTATACAGCTGTTGCAGGTTTTCATTTGTTCTTCTTTGGAAACTTTCCAAGTCATTATTATATACCGGTCCATATATTTTCCTCTCGAAGCTCTGTAATGTTTTTTCATCTCCCTGAGTGCTAGACCACGTCTCGCATGCGTACGTTACTATGGGTCTCAAGTACGCACAGTATAGGCGTTCCTTTGTACGTCTAGACAGTAGCTTGGAGGAAAACATTTCTAATGTTATAATATATAAGATATTATAATATAGAGGGCTGGTCTAAATAATTTTCCCGGACCGAAAAATTCTGCCAATCCGTCCCTGCCCCTGACTTAACATTATATATATAGCACATTCCCTGGTGTTTCGTTCATAAACTTTTGTGCGCCGCAACACGTTATTTTTTTCATTTTGCCGATAAATACACTTGGATGCGCACAATAATCAAAATTCCAAACTATGCCTATATATATAACCTTCTGCGTAAATTACAAACCGCATGACGATTGGATGATTAATTTCTGAGATCAGTCGTCGCCAATAAAACGCGATTGTTTCGATCACTCCCTTTGGGGGGGGTGGGGGTTTGAGACAAAAGATAGTCTGTATGTTACTCGCCTTTCTATAACAGTGTAAATATCATCAAGATCGGTTCAGCGGTCGAGGAGGAGTCCATAAGTCGCAAAGAAAAAAAAACAATCATTTTTATATATTATATATTAGATTTGCTTCCTCCGACTATATATGTATACACTATTACAACGCGTCCATTTTTTCCGTCGAGACAAATTCAATTTTCGTTTCGATTCGGACGGACCGCAATAAAGTATACATTTGGACCAAAATGATATATTTTATATCGAAACAATGGAAATAGCGGTCAAGTCCTACGCACTGTATGTGAAGCGCAGCAGGCTATTGGGTAAATGTTTGTTAAATTTTCAACGAATTTTCGATCAAAACGCTTTAGAAAAATTACATTTGTGGAAACGGTAAACGTTACAAACTATGTCAAACACGTCACGTTTTAGACTTTACAAAATGATTTGCATCCTTTCATAAAAGAAATACACACACAAATCATTTATTTTATTTTTTTACATTTATACGAATTATATCTTTACAATTAGAAAACGATGAAATATTCGTGTATCAACGCGATAACAACAAAAAAATAATTTTAAACGCCATGAGAATGCGTTCTCTTCAAAAACCATTGATTATTATGGACTATACAGCCTTCACATTAATTATAATACCTATAACGACGGTTTGCATCTCTGTTATACAGACGCGTTGTAGCAGACAACAACATTTCATAGAAACAGGTATAAATACGTTTCGGTTTTTTTCGGAGCTTCTGCAGTAGTATTTAAGGGTTGTAGTGATATAACAAGAACAGCAATTGAATTATACGCAATTACCAAATGGAACAACGTTGACCGCAGCGGCGGTGTTGATTAAACTTGCAGGAGGGACGGGCGACTTAAAATGTCAACCCTCTCTTACCTCCTCAAGTCAGCCGAATTACACAGTCGGCTTCACCTAACAAAATTCGCCATTGTAATTAATTTTTTTTTTGGAGGGAAGATTGAGGTAACCATCCTATTTAACCACTGCTTTTGAAGGTACTTGCTTTTATTATTATAGTTATATTTTGTATAAATAATACTATTAGTTATTGTAATTACTGTGCATTTAAAAGTCTGTCGAGCAGATAATCTAAACTAATTAATAAAGCCGATGATAATAATTATTTTTTAAAAAAATATTCAAGAACGAAATCAACGTTTCTTTGTTTGCTATTTTCGCAAACTGATCAAAAAAACTAATATGTAACATGACAAAAACAGTTTATCAACAAAAAAAAAAAAACGTAATAGTTAATTGTGATCAAAACACGTGACTACGGTTGTCCATTGTACATTTACAGCTTCCATTGACTGAAATTAAATTGAGCGTGATGGAAATGAAACGGATCAATTCGTTTAACGATTTCAAATAAAAGCGTCGCGCGATTAACTGGTAATATTTTCTTTGTTTTTACCGCATTTCGTACTCGACATTTTAAACGCCTTAGAATGCCTGTATGGGAAAACGACAAACATTTTATTGTCTCCAGATTTGAAATAAAATATGAATATTATGTAATATTGAAATCGCTGCAACGAATTAATCGCCATAATTTAGTATTGAAAATAAATGCGCTATTGGCGCGACTAAATCCTCGGTAGGAGAATAATTCTATAAAGTCTCCTCTAGCTCTAGCTGCGCCAACGTTTATCCGTAACTCTGCGGAATCGCTGCTTTTCTTAGAGTTTAATATAATAACGCACAAAGTATCGTTGGCACCGGTGTACGGTGTAGGAAACTTCGGTTGATATATTATAATGTATACGAGGAAAGTCAAAGAACGGAACTCGCGCCGCCGAAACGGGTATTATTAGTGACGCCGGGAAACCATATAATATTATGCGTATGATATTATCAATATCGCGGTCTGGAGAATATTCATATATTTTACCGGTTCGTCGCTGGTGTATTGTACACAGCATTATACTCGGCATTTATAATATTTTCGTGCATTTCTAAAATACCAGTTTGGAATTCTCTGTACGCGAACGCTTTGAACTGCAGAGAGCTTTTTGTACGAGGTGATGATATATCATAAAAGACGAAACGTAATATAATGGCGCGTTCAACGACAACTCAACGTCACTCGACAGAACGACAATAATTTTAGATTCTGAGCGGAACACGATAGGAATGTATTGGTTTTACAATTATGTATTTTATATATATATATATACATATATGTATATGTACCCGAAAATTCTACCGGAAGGAATGCTATCCGATCTTTTCAATCACAGTTTGTTTTCGCTTATAGCGAATTGCATCCAGTCAGTACTTCAAAGAGATCGTTTTTCGATTTTCTCGATACTTTTTTTCGAGCGCCTGAAAAAAACCGCCGAAAATTTGTATAAAAACGCGATTTTGTCGAAATCGATTATCGCGTTATTTCTTCGTCATTTTCAAACTAATATGGTTACATAGAAACTTGAAATATTCACCAAATACATAACTTTATATTACATTAGGAGTAGAAATTCTGCAAAAAAAATCACTTTTAATATTGTGAGAGCTATGCATAGCAATTATAGATTTTGAGATAAAAATTTTCGTAAAAGAGGTGTAGTAATTTTTGGTTTTAAGCCTTAAAATATGTAATACAATGTCAACTGTATGTCAACTGTAAAAAAAAAAAATCTCGAAAATCGTTAGTCACGATTCTCTTTCATAGACATTTTTTTTTAGGTTTTTCGACAAAGTACGTGTTTTATTTTTGTGGAAAATTACGTTAATTAATTAATAATAAATAATATTATTATACGCCGAAGGTCCGCTCGGAATCGAATTTTGTCGAATGCAACGATTTATCGCGTTTCTTTCAAATTTGTAGTAATAAAAAAAACTCTTTTAAATCTTTATCCAAGTAATTCGCGGCTCGCTACTTTCCTTTTTTGTTATTATCTTTCGCGTTGAAATCGCTGGTAGGTACAAACCGCGGCGTTTTAAACGTCAACAAAACGGCGCAGATATTTTCATATTAAAAAAAAATATATTAAACAGCCGATTATTTTCATTATATTAAAAACCGCTTTTTTTTTTTAAATATATATTAATAATGGTTTAAAACAAAAATTCTTCGTTGGCGGAATCCGATAAATTTTTGGCTTTTTTTTTAATGAGGGAGGAAATATTTTTAATATAAAGTCGAGCCTTGTGAGACTCGCCGCTCATAACTCCCTCTTAATCTTCATATACACTGCAAAAACTATTAATTAACATAATTCAATTATATTTCAGGAAACGTCCTAAACAATCGACAATAATTTACAATTATAAATATTTTTTTTTTTTACTATTATAATTGTTTGACCTAGTTCCGCGCATATTATGTTTGCGTTTCGTCATTTCTTATAATAAATATACAAAATACGCGTTTGTAACAACGTCTCGACTCCCGCCGAATACATCCGCGCGATGATTTTCAACTGCTCTTTATACCGTCGTGTGCTGTAGTGGATTCGATGTCACGATAATGGAACAGAAGCATTAGATTCATTTTTCTCAGTCAATTTCTATAATACACTGAAACCGTAGCGACCTTGTCGGACGGTCGCCGTTCCAAGCACACGAACGCGAGCAGCACCAGGCCCTGAAAACGATCGAGTTTGCGTAATACGTGTACTCGGATTTGAGTTTCAACAATTATTAGAAAACGAATGCATAGCGACGCTGTGCAAGGATGTCCACAGTAGTATGAAAAACCCGTTACTATGAAACCTCCGCCCGGAGCAGCGGAATCAGTGAAATGTGTTCCACGTAGCTGCTGTACCGTCGAACCTACGTAACCCCTCCTTTTCATCCCGCACGAACTCCGACTTAAACCCTCTTTCGGACACGCATAACCGGATTCGGTTAGGTTAGGTAACTTAGGTTCGACAGTAGTTCTGGGCAAAGCTACAGGAAACATAGCTGTTTACTGTCTGCAGTACTCCGGGCTATGGAGAAAATAAAGGTTGGAATAAAGTTTCCTACTACTGTCCATTCAAATGGATCACTCGATTTTGTATTATTATTATGTAAGTACTTAAAATTTTGAAAACAATCGCGTTGCTTTCGAAAAACAATTATTATTTAATATTCTTTGTATTTTTTTTATATATATAAAAAAAAATATATTTGATAACAGGCATCGGACGTTGTCGCGGGTGAAAAACGTATTAAAATTCATTGCAATATATTGCACAAAAAAAAAAAATCCCGAAATTTGCACCAAAAATATACAACGTTTATAAGTATAATTAATGTTCGGTGGTGTCTGTACGTTCAAACCGATAATGTTATTTTATTGTGTTATGTAAAATCGAAAATTGTCTCAATTTATTTTTATTATTATCGGGTATTATTTTCCCTAAAGCAATAATAGTAGAATATTCCCAAACAACGCACGTCGTCGCTTGTTATTTTTAACAGATTTTCGTTTTAACTTTTTTTTCTGTTAAGACCATTCGTATATAGGTACAAAGGTACCAATATACTAATGAAAAATTTTCAATTTAACCTAATCAAGTTTTATTTTATAGTTTTCTTTTTCAACGCACATAAATATCTGAAGTCTACGTTTACTATACACGCTCGTGTTTGTACTCACCAATGCCAAATGTAAAGAAATTTCGAAATACGTGCCGTTTTCAAATCCGATCAAGTCGTACAGTACACCGGCTATTGACGGGCCTAAAAACGCGCCCAGAGCGAACGAAGACGACCAAATGCCGTACAATAAACCGAACGTTTGCGAGTCTTCAGGAAAACCGTTTTTACTAGAAACAGCGAGAGAAAAAAAAAAGGAACTAAAAACTCGTTAAGAATAATTTCGTTTTCGGTTTACTTACTAGGCGGCTGTCATAGAGTCTACGAACGCGGATACGCAAATCATACCCAACGCCAATTCTTGGATAATCAGTCCGATAACGATCAATAACATAGATCTAGAAATTAAGTTTTCGATTTAATGCACCTTATAACATACGATAAAAACGTCAAAATCATACGTATTATATCAAAGCCACGATACAATATTTTATTTCTAGTCACTGTTACGAGACGCTGCGCGTATGAGATGATTGATTATTTAATAATAATGAACTGTCATCGTTCCGTAAATAAATCATCTTTTCTGGTACCTAACGTATTATATACAATGACGTGATTGTGTAGGATTGTGTAATCAGAAGACGCTGCGCCGCGTCACCCGGGATCAGACACTTTTAGGTGGTCCGTTGTTAATAATTTTTTTAATTTTTTAATGCATTCGAATTTTTGATTCACGATTGATTTATCAGCTATAGGAGTTTTAAATGTTGTAATATTTCACACCGAACCCCTACACACGCTACTAACACAATCCGTACGCGCGTGCGTTAGTAGAGTTTTTCTCCGAAGACTTCTCGTTGATTTTCGCGCGAAACAAATATCCTCTAATTTTTTTTTTTTTTGTTTTTAGAATAATTCCATACTTGTCCAGTGGCACGAACGGAGCCGGGCCGACGATTGAGTAACTGATAACGGTCAGCACCGTTCCGAATATCATAATTTTTTTCGGATTCAATCCTTTAATATTGTCGCATACGTATCCGACGATCGGTGTGGTCACCACGTACACACCGCCGGTGATGAAAAACACGAAGCCCACTTGGACGGGTTCAAGTTCGAACTGCGCGGAACACAATATTATTATAATTGTAAAATATATTTCATGATCAGTATGTCTTTGAAAAGCATTCGTAACGTCGTGTGTATTCGAATACTTTTCTAAAAAATGTGTAATACGCGTACTCGCGAAAGGTGAAAACTGTGTATGTGCAGAATAAAACATTTTTTTTTTTTCTAACCCCACTTTATTTCCCGAACATAAGCGTGCGCACGGGGTAGTCAGGGTAGGCACTTGACTACTCTGCGAACAACTCCCCCGCCCTCAACATAATATTATGTTTGACCATTTCAACATGTCCGTAAACGGTAAAATGTAAGAAATAAGAATATTGGAAAAATTAAAAAATATATATCGTCGTTAGTAACTGCTATGATAAAATAAATTTATCATAATTTTATTTTATTAATTTATTTTATCATAGTAACCGCTGTCCAAGCACTGAATCCTATCGCAAACCATGTTTATTATATATAAAATAGTGTTGTTAAATTTTTACTTATTAACTAATTTAGGTATATTACATTATATTATTACTTATAAAATAATTTTTTACTATGGTAAATGCAGTTAAATAAAGTTACCCTATCTAAAACTTTTTGTTCATGTTAAATGTCAATGTGTAATGTATCATATATGACTACCCTGCCAGTAATGTCTGCGCACGCTTATGTTCCCGAACAAGGGAGAGCGGTAAAGATTTGACTAAAAGAATACTACTATACGTACATATGTGCATACGGGGTGCGCCAATACAAAAATTTACACGATTCAAAGTCATTCAAGCAAATAGAAATATAATATACAACGAGCTGTATTAGTCGTAAATTGGAGTTGAAGGGAAGAAAAAAAGGCTTGCCACACATCGATCTGCTATAATGATGTCTTTCCATTTAGAAGATCATCGAAAATGTAAAGGTCAATTAACTGAGTGAGTACTCTATGATTACGAGAAGTGGTTTCTGATTTTCAATTCGTTGAGGATTCGCACAAATCGTATGTATTTTATTTATTTACACAATCCTCGAATTGAGGGGGGTGCGCAGGGAAGCGGAGCTTCTTTATCTGCGTACCCCACTAGTATTTTTCTAAGCGGTCTCCGTATTATATTAAAGAAAATCTCTTTGTAGAACGCTCATTTGTTTATATACAATACATTAGCATATTTTTAATTTTCCCAATTCGAGCACTGCACACGACTAAATTACCATAAAAAAAAAAAAATTGAATAGGAATTTTCGAACGTGTAAAATAAAACGATGTGAAATAACGTATCGCTCATTGGATTCACATGTTTGAAACAATAGGCTCGGCGATATGATTTTGAAAACGATCCGTTAAGGATCGCCTGAGCGATTTCAAAGAGCAAAAAAAAAACCGTCGGGATATCGAATTTGTTTATAGAAAAAAAATTTAAAATTCTCGGACCGTTATCGTTGGCTGGCGATAAAAAATAATCGCTCTGTGTGAATTAGTATAATACGAGCACTGTAATTATCGCGGGGAAAAGTAACGCTATTTTTTCTAAAAACGTAAACACTTTAACGCCAATCGAGTACAATATTAACATACTCGCGTACGGCTAGATAATAATACCCATAATATCTAAAAGTATAATGATTATTATGAGAAAAAATCCGACACTCGAGTGGACTTCAGGGACTGTTAAAAACACGAAAACTCAATGGTTTTTGGCGCATATCGCGACAACCGCGAGTCTGATATGTATTGAATTATTTCGATATTTCTGAAAAAAAAAAGCCAAAACCGAATGGAATCAATGCGATAAACACATAAACGTCGGACTCGGCTAGTGTTCCAAATACTTTTTAAATATTTCTTTCTAAAGTATTGTAAATACTTTTTTTTTCAAAGCATTCGTACATACAGTATTCCGAATAATTTTTACAGCTCGATCATATTTTAAATAATACCCGCGTAAAAAAATAATAACTTATTACTTGAATGTAAAAAATAGTTACTTCAAAAAAAAATATATATATATGAGTAACAATATCGTTACGCGTATTTTATGCGCACACAGCGCCGATGTTTCAAAACAGAGGAGTATTAAGATATTTTTGGGGGGCGGAGGCACTGAGTAATATTTGAGTTATTTCTAAATTCAAATCCAAGACTAAAGAATCTTAAAATTAGAAAAAATTACCAAATTCATAGGACATATTCTTAAGAACACATAAAGAAATTTCATGAAATTTCGAGGGGGGCTGGAGCTCCATCATACCCCTCCCCCCATAAATACGCCTCTGTTTCAAAACGTCGTACAACATTATAATATTTTGGAACGTATTTTGAAATCGGTTTCAAAAAAAAAAATCGATATAAACGTTTAAAAAATACTATGACTCACCTCCCGAATATGTGGTTCCAACAAAGACGAATAGAATCCCATAGCCGTGGCCGCTATCACCGCTGCAACGGAATCGACCAGTACAGTAGGTATGCGCAGCATGTGGGATAAGTTAACTGCGTTGAACACATTGTATATTTTGTTAAATTATCGTTATATATTTTTTTTGAATCCCTGCGACTGACCGAGTAACCTGGGGGGTAGGGGGGAAGCATCAAAACTCTAATCACATTAAGACTCATAACGCACTAGGCATAAGACTGGCCGCGCTAACCGAAAAATTGAGCAGCCAGTTGACGACGGTCAGCACAGTCGAGCGAGATGAACGCGGAGGATGTTGTTTATTTTTGGTCTCGTAAAAACAAAAAGATGTCGGATTCGTCCTCTGCTTCTGGAACGGCACTCAAAGGACTTATTTAAAAACTATTTCAAGGGCCATCGACACCGCATCCGGATCGTTTTTTTTTTCAACTACACAATGCAATCACTTAATGAACATATATATGTAATCATATAATGTCGAAGTTATCGGGATATTTTGTCGAAACTCAGAATACGTGTAGCGGCTTCGACTGTTGCGTACTATTTAGTCTAACTCAGCCCGTACTTATATAATAAATATATCTATATACGATCGCACTTTTGTCACTTTATTTACCCTAAAGCACTTACTTTTTTTAACGTTCAGCGGACTCGCAGGGGCGTCTTTATTCAAGAAAACGCAGACGAACAACGATAAGCCCAGAGCGATTAGACCCATGACGACAAACGGTAACGAGAATCCGCCTACCTGCGAGTAGTATATATATATATATAAAATTGTTTTAAAAAACAAAAAAAAAGAGTTTTTTTTCGTATTTTTTTGTTTATTAAAGCGTATTCAATATAAATATCGATTTAACACGTACGTCGAACAGTAGAGCGCCAACAGTTGGTCCTGTAATATAGCCCAGTCCGTGACACGTTTCCAGAACTGACTGTATAAACAATATAATATACGCGTAATTTTTACAATTCATTATAACGACGTACTTTTGATAAAATGACAGTGACTGAAATTTCAATAAAATAAATGCGCGGTATCCACCACGTTTTTGAGATTGCATTTTTAATAATATAACTATTGTACAAGACCTTTGAATTAAAATTTAGGTGTTGTACGTGACACACTTTCCAATTTGGCAACGCACACAAAATTTTAGACTCTTCGCTGTATTTCGCGCCCGTTTATTTATATAATATATTTTCATATAAAAATTATTTTTAATTACTTATATAGTACATGTAATACGAGCGTATAAAGAAAAGAATTGATCTTTTTTTTTTTTTTGCGGTGTTGTGGTCGCAATCGGTGGCCAATTTAAGAGTTGACTAAGAAACGCCCCGGAAATTTCGATTTTAGTCAAATTACAATGTAAACGCGAGCATCCGAGATTTCCTAAAGAGAATTTCAGCAGAAGAATTTTAATGAACGATTTTCGAGTGTTTATTAGACTCGTGTAAAATATGTCGTTTTTCGTGAATATTTTTGTTTGGCGAAAAAGAAATGTCTACGCAAACGTTTTTTTTAAAATTAACACGCGTGAATAACAGAAATCTCTTGTTTTTTGCCTGTTTTAGTGTCTGTAAAATTTCCGAAACCACGATTTGCAGATATTTTCAAAAAAAAAAAATATTTTCGAAATTTTCGCCTATCGGTCCAATCGCGTGTGTTTCTCAATAAATACTCTCGGACACGGGCCATATTGTGTAAAATTTTTGGCTGAAAATGATAACGCTTAATTATTCAGGTTGAATAACGCGTACGAATCTTAGCTATGACATTTTAAAGAACGTTGTTTTCAAATTCGACAAAACGGTAAACGGTTGATTTTTTTTTTCCTCTTTTCCTCATCATTTCATTTCAGTGCGAAACGATCATTTCGAAGAGTATACGGATAATACGTACGAAAGTGCTGGCCATCGACTCGGAGAAACAGACGGCCGTCAACGAGAACGCGGCTACCATCGCTCCCGTAGCGCCCAAAGATCCCGAACACCTCAGAATCAGTGACAGCGCTAAGAACAATGCCCTGTCGTCCACATAAATCAACAATCTGAAACGAAAGAAAAATCTGAGTTATGTATACGAGTAATATTTTTATCGAAAATTATTTTTTAATTACGTTACCCGTAGGCTATGTTCGATACGGCGTTTAGTACGATACCAAACACCAACATATATTTCAGCCCGACCTTTTGAATCTGAAAAGAAAAAAAAGAAAACAATGCATACATTTTATGTTCCGCGTGATAATTGTTATAATTCGGTATGTAAAATGTTTTTTATTACAGGAAATCGTTATGGGAAAATAATTTTTTTTTTTAATTTTCTTCACTATTATAAAATTTAAATTATATCGTAAGCGATATTTTCACAAAGGAATTTAGAATAGAAATTTAAGGAATAAAGGACGTTGAATCTTAACTATAGAGCTAAACGTATAACTAAATTGTAATAAAGGATTAGGATACGAATAGAATAAGATTATGAACAACTATTCGAGCCATAGTAAGCTATTAGTAGCTATTAGTAGGGCGTATATAGAGACACGAGCGCTTATTGAAAACGATGATCGAAATAGATGTTAAAGGACGAATGGGAAGAAGAATACCAAGGGAAGGACATATAAGGCACTAATCATACCAGTGGCGGTTATACATGATGTTCAAGGGGGGCGAAAATGGAGCCAACCCCCTCTACCAATGAAATATTCACATTGACGAGTAATAACTAAGAAGAAAGATCTATTAATGTACCGCGACGAAATGCAGGTGTAGAAAAAGGAAAAACAACGAAACGTAAACGAAATAACAATAAAACCGGAAAAGAAAGTGGTCCTAGATTGCGTTACAACACAACATAAAAAGAAAAGGCGCATATAAATAGCGGTAAAAACACACACACCGCAGTCGGACGCGAACTACGTTATCACGCCTGACCGCCGTGACTACACTGAGCGGTCCGACGGTTTCGGACCGCTATTTATAGGCGTCTTTCTGCCACGCCCTCTATGTTGTGTCGTAGCGCTATCTTGTGACTACTTTCTTTTTCCTTTTTATTACGGTCGGCTGACGCGCTATGTCGGTATATGCGGGTGTTTAGTTTGTCGCTGACCGAGTGACCGATCGTACGCGCATATGCAATCTTTATTATTAATTTTTTTTATTATTATTATTATTATTATTATTATTATTATTATTTCGCGTATTTCAATGAAATGAAACGAACGTAAGGATTCATCTTTCCTCTTTGTACACTCGTTTACACGTTTACTCGTTTATTTCACACGTTTACTATTTATTTAACGTTTACTCGTTTACACTGTACACGACCGACCGAGATTGTCGTCAGCTAAGCACTAAACGTTCGATCACGACCGACGATCAGCGCGTACCGTATGCGCTGATCATCGGTCGAGCACTAATTCCAGCCTTATACATGATATTCAAAGGGGGGACGAAAATGGAGCATAACCATAACATAATTTAATCAACTTACACGACACAAGTCGGTGCTGTTAATTCAGAGATATACTAAATTTAGAAATATCAAATTCCATGGGGGAGGCGATCCACCTATCACCCCCCTTATAACCGCCAGTGAACCATATAGTGAAAAATATAAGGATCAAAACGATGTAAAGTTATAGCGGAGAGACGTTAAGAGCTGCTGCAATAAACTAATCCAAGAATTAATAATGGTAATAAAGATCGGTCTGTTTTATTTGCATCACTGTTTACGGTAATACGCATTGATATTAAGTTGTGTTTTTGTATCCGGGTTCGATGAAAATCGATTTTCGCGTTTATTACTTTCAAAAATATAACTTTATATTACCATCACGCGTGTATGTGAAATTTAATTTTTTTCCCCCATTATACACAACAAGAAACTTACCAGACTTCCGAAAATTGGCGATGATAGGAATACCATGAGATCAAAACTTCCAAATACGAAACCGTATTCCGAAGACGTGCATCCTTTTTTCTCAGCCTGAAAAATACAATATAAAATATAATAACGTGAAAGTATAGTTTAACAATAATTTTTTCGACTCTTTTCAACTTAACAAAAATCTGTCTTGTAAACATAAAACTTATGAAAAGTATTCAAAATATGTATCCGAATAAACAGAGAGAAAAAAATTAATATACATATATAAGCCAAATTAATAACATTATAAACATGATTTTTATCACGTCAATAAACGATATTAAAATAAATAATTTTTGACATTTTTGGCCCTCTAGGATTATTATTTTTTAATTTACAACAAAAAAAAAAAAAGTTAATTTTGTTGTAATTTAGAAAATAATAATCCTAGAGACTCAAAATGTCAAAAATTATTTATTTTAGTATAGTATATTTATTTATTAATATATATTACAGGGCGAGTCCTTGATTAATACAATAGAGTAACATGAAGAACAACAAAAAAAGAGTGAAAGAAAAAAAAATCTAACAAAAAATATTGGCGTGATAAAAATCATATTTATAATATTTTTAATTTGGCTAATGATACGAACACTGTAAGAATCACTGATGATGCAGTAATACATTATTTTTGCGAAGAAAATGTCCCGTTTGACACAATATTGAAATTGGTGGTTTTCCGAATTTATACTATAAACTTTATACAAAATTCTAATGTCGCGTTACGAATAAAAAAGAGTAGATTCCTTGAGATCTAGTGAAAGCAAGCGAAAGCAAAAAATTTTTACCACGCTGGTGATAATAACCAGTTTATCAGAATAGAATCACCTCTATATATTTGCTTTAGATTAATAATAATTTACTAAGTATTGTTCAGAAATTCTAAAAACAATGCTTAGATCGATCACAAACTTAAAATTTAACGTCAAATGTCTTTTTAAAGAAAATCGACAGATTTAATCAACCACAACGATTAGTCGATGAATCTTCAGAAAATATATACAGCAAATAAATAGTGCATCGAAAATTATTGGCCTAACACTCGTATTGAATTTTCCTATAATTACCGTTGAAGAACTGAACGATTCTGAACAAAAGTTGTTGAACAAACAAATTTCAACAACAAGTATTAATTATAACTCACAATTTATATATTTCCCATAATGTACTTATCGCGTGTTATATACAGGTCAGTTTATCATAATATATAGTTTATGATATATCTATAAAGATAATATTTTATAATTGTATCGTAAATATAATAATACGTTAAATCCATATTTTCTAATCTCTAATAATATAATTATTATATTAAATTATAATACTATAATTTTTTTAATCTCTAAAAAATATTTTTCTGTTATTTTTAAAAAAAATTTTAATATACGGGCTAAATATTTTTCTATTTGGGTAGGTATAAGTAATATTACGTAAAACACGAATTATTAAATAAACGTTTAAAAGTGTGTTCGAAAAAAGCTCGAGTACCCCTGATAAGTATTTATATTGTATACCAGCTGATAATCGTGTATTATTATTATATATATATACTAACTTCTTTTGGGTAAAACGACGCCTGTAACAATATGCAATTGGCGATGAAAAAGTACACGGAACCGACCACGGCTAACAGTTTCCACTCGGACAGCGTGTACTTCATGGTGTCGGAGTGCAGATCGTATAGTAAGGCCTCGGGACTCGGCCGAATGGTTACAGTGGCGGGCTGCAAGCAAACTCAGATCTATAGATAGGCATATCTATAATGTTTTCCACGTGTTTTCACGTGATATTAGCCTAATAATAATAATTCCAAAAGTATCAGAAGTAATCGCCTTTCAAATAAGCATTCGCCGCCTCACTGTTCGCGGTTCGTATTATCTGCAGTATATAATATTAATTATGCGATAAGGATCGATCGCGATTTCGACGACGATCGACACCCCGTCGATCGCGTATTCTTCGTGTAGATCATTTGCTAAATAATAAAAAATAATAATAATTGCAATATAATACGATAGTGTTTATGTTAGGTTAGGAATTGCGAAACTGGAAACGGTACAAAGAAGGGCATTACTCAGGACGACGTGTTGTTACCAAACCGATATCGTATGAAGCGTGTACGGTGATAGCATCTATTCCTCTGATTACGTTGGTAGCTGAGGAGAAAATGTCAATCTACGGAAGGGTATATAGAGAAACGGGGCTCAAAGAGAACTCAGATGCGACAATGGCAGAGCGGATAGGCAGTATAAGCATCAAAGGCAGATGAACATTCAGCTTAATTCCGAACATTAAAGCACGGAGGTCAAGAAAACATAAGGAAGTGACGTTTAGGCTGACGCAATTCTTAACAGGGCACGACTGCTTCCAATATTACCGGAACAGGTTTACGAGATCACTATAACCGTCACGTGTCCGATATGTAGAATCGGACGATGTCGAACACGCGGTTTTAAAATGCGATGCTTGGGCCAACTAGCAGAAACAAGCATGCATTAATATAAACATCGATGAATTTAAAACACAGATAATGTAGAATAGACCATGATAATATCTAAGGATACGCGAAAAATCATACATGAATCGTTCGAAAAAAATGTTTAAGTTAAAAAAAATCTATATATTGTACAAAAGTCATAAATATTGTAAAAAATTAAACCATAATTTAAATGTGACCTACAATTAGTGTCAAATGTGCAAACACAAAAAGAAGATGTATATATATATATATATATATATATATATATATATTATGTGATCAGGAAACTGTCAATAAATGATGCTGTGTAGGGAAGGCCGATTTGCACATAAACAGCACCCTCCTCCATAGCAATTCACAAAAAAAAAATTAGGTAAGTTTAATGAAAAAAAAAAATAAAAAATTATAATTATTTTAATAATATTAATATACCGTTTTTATTAATTGAACCGTGAATCCACTGATGAAAACCTTTGAATCGCTCTGCAAGTCCCGCCACAAAACGGTGTAAAATCGCTTCTTTACAACCTGCACACACAGCAACGCTGACTGCTACAGACACAGGATCGCGGCACACATACATACCTGTTTGGCGATGACGATACACTTCAACAGATGCAATAAATAATAATTGTTTTATGGTTTGTTTTTATTTTTTCGTTCAAAGTATTATTTAAAGGAGAGATTACGCGCGATGTGCACACTATCTCTGTATATAATCTGTTATCGCGTACAATATAATTAATACGGTATACCTATCATAAATACGCGCAAATCGTAAGCATATACACTCGAATGGCCAATAAGAGTTGTATGACAGTACAGTCGTATCACTCTGTCCCTGAAGAGAAAAAGTGGCAGGTGGGGCCCCTAAAAACGTCAAAATTTAAAAAAAAAAGGTGATATCTCTTACTTTTCAATGCGTATGTACGGGGCAGACATAGTAAAAATCACCTCGAGGAAATTTTTCTATGCAGATTACGTGGGCCTAATTGCACAAAGCGTGTCTTCCACTGAAGCGTAGAGAACGCAATCGGCAGAGATTTTTCCAGAACTCGAAAAATACATCAAAACTTGGCAACTCACAAGTCTGAATGCAGGTAAATCGGCAGCAATTACTTAAGCAACCTAGAGAACCTTAACGATTAAACAGGAATTGTAAAAAATAAACTAAAAACACGGAGTAATATAATTTCCAAACACTGGCAGAATCAAGTTGTGATTGCAAAGCAAGTACATTGCACGCGTCAGCTTTAGCTCTACACAAGTAAGTAGGAATATTGTTCGCCCGCGTATAGTCCAGAAGTACTCACTGCGAGAAAATCGACACCCAAGTGATCCAAATAATGAGGATGATTTCAGGGAGTGCTAAAATCAGTGGCAAACTCAATGGCTACCTGTTCTGGCGCACACAGTGCCAACCGACTTGAGAAGAAGACCTCCTGACCGCCCATGCGAACATCCGAATCACCCGAGAAAAGGTTGAAATCAAGAAAACCTGTCTGGAAAGTTATGGACAATGAAACGGATAATGAGCATAGCAGTGGATGGAGGGCGGAAGGGAGAAACGGTGTACTCGTCAAACGTCCAATCAACAAACCCCTTGCAGGTGCAATGAATTTCTATTCGTTAATGAGTAGGACTAAAATAAGAAATTAAAATTGAACAGGGCATGTGCAATTATCAAAATAGGGAAACGCGAGTCTCCTCTCTGTAATTATGGAGAAATTCAAACGGTTAAGCACGTGTGTCAGACAGAGGAGTGCTTGGAATATTTTACTTAACCAGGTATACCGTGGTTATAATCAATCTGGATATTCGGCTTTAAAAATAACTCTGCTTTTAACAAGTATTTCATATAATTTACTAAATATTTACCTCTTGATATGTACCTAATCTATTTACGATTTACCCGTTTAAATGTATCGTTGTCATTATATTATATCCTAATATATATATCGTATGCCTATATGTTAATACTTGTAAATGTAATTTGTAAACGTAAATTCTCAGTAATCTGCATTAAAAAAAAAAAATATCGTATAAACCACAAAATATAATTAACATAATATTTGCCGGGAATTGACGTTAATCTTCATTTATCATAATTTACCGTCAAACATATAAATCCTAATATACAAGTAGGTACTCGAGAAGTTATTTTTCGGTCTATATAAACAATAATATATTTCTAAAGACACGCGCGGATACAAATTGAATTTTATTTTTAATCTACGAAACTATTAAATTTTATCTATAAACCGTACGTCTATTAATAATATTATATTTACTTTGAATTAGATAAAAAGTTAACGTATTTGATCCGTTCGGGTCTATTTTAACTCTTATTCGAATAAAAGTAATTAAGTACTTATAATTTCAAGCACATTAAAAAACATTAATTTTACGTTCAAATATTAAATACTTTTTGTAAAATTTAAAAACAAATCTAAACCCTTATTTTTCCGATTATAAAATATAAATGACGGTCAATGATACAGCAGCACCTTTTCATCGAGTAGTAGCGTTTTAACAGATTAAGCTCCATATTGTGTTTTAAGGCCGTACGCACATGATAATCGCCGAACAGCTTTGGTGAATTTTTTATAATAATTCGTCTAATCTTAAAAGTATTCTCTCTGCTAAAAATATTTGATGTACCAAAATAACATATTATAACAAACGATTATTAAATTATTGCGTTGTACACTATACAATTATACGAAACAATAAAAGCGTGTAAAATAAATAAATATTTATAAACGGTATAAAATAGATTTTATATATTTTATTAGTCGATGTAAGTATTATTTTGCGTTTATTATAAATTATATTATTTTACGTATATATATAATGATATCATTACAAAAATATATTGTCTTTAATTAAATATTATAAGATATTAGAAAAAAAAAAAACGTCAAAACGTCAAGTATTTTATTCATTGCAAAGTATTCTTTTGATGTTTTGACGAGTATTCGGCGATATTGCGACACGTTGGAACTATTGACATCCTACACATTAAGTCGTCACTTTTCGAGTTCTGTTTTGAGCAATTTGTCTTCCTCGTTCACTTGACAACGTTTTCTACAAATCGATTTTTTTTTCTCTCATTAAAAGTGTGTCTCACGCCTGGAGAACCGAGTCAACGGATATTCGATTTTATTGAAATATTTCTTTAATAATTTGTTCGTTGAATATTGTGACGAATGAATTTCTATAGTTGTTGCGATTTTAAATGGGAAATTAGACATTGACGGTTTATTACAAATTTATGAATAATATCTGCAAACGCAATTTTTCTGTAATATTTTACTGTTTTCTTTTTTCTACGAGGCCATTTGATTCGATCAGTCTATAAACGATTTACTTGTATTTTTCAATAACACGAAGTTTTATTGTGTTACCAAATCTCAATGATTTTGTTTGTATGTTTGGCTAAATAATCATTAAAACTTCGCGCTTATCACGCCACTTCAAAACTACAACATTTGAATTAGCCGCTGGCCAAACATTTCACTTTTTATCGGGTTTTTTTTGTTTTTAATTTCTTTATCGCATTTAAAGGACTACACCCTTTAGATTTTAATGTACCTACTATAAACGTGTTTTTATTATATAGTTTTCCGATTAATTTAACATTTGAGCACCGATTATCAGTGTAAAGTGCACGTCTAAAGATAAGCTTAAAACCCATTTCTATATATTTATATATATGACACATCTGTTTCTCTAACCCGTTTCTTTACCGCCGTATTGTACATATTGAAGTGTATACAATTCATTAATAATTATTTTAATAAAAAAAATAAGTATTTAAATACTTTACATTGAGTATTGAATTCCCTTTTACTTACAAACGTATTCAAAAATGTATTTTAAATATACAATATTATATTGTCGTTCTCGATATGTCAGTGTTCAATAACAAAAACTATTGAATATTTTTATTCAAAAAAAAAATTTTTTTTATAAATAATGTAATTATATTATCATCTGTACATAAACAGACTGTCAATATGACACAAAAAAAGTCATCATATATATCTGAATTTCGTTAATTATTGAAAGGATTTCTAATTGTAGGAATAGACTTCAGTTCAGTTTGCTCCTTACGTCTATATGATTATATTTATTTCAAATTTATGGGCAGTCATTTATAATTAACATTAAATACATATGTATGATTTTAAAAAATAAAAAATATTTATATATAATTCACTACCTAAACATTTTGAGAATATTATATATACTCGTATATTATTATTATTATTATGTGTTTCATTTATTATTATAATATTTTACCCGAATGATTTAAACGTTTGAACGGAATGACATCTACAATAATAATAATACTTACTGGGCGCGAAACCGGATCAGTACATCTAAAGCAATATAAATAATTATATTTTTCATAAGAATAACCACAAATACACGTAAAAACGCGAAAATACGAGTGGCGCTTATTGAAAATAATAATAATAATAATACGCTATAACTCCATCTACACGAGCTCAATGAAATTTCGTTGCTACAAAAACAGAAATCGTCAGCCCCTTCAATTTTTATTCGACTGACTTATATACGCCTCGTTCCAAGACGAATACATCTTAATTTACTTGCGCGCATTACGTATATACGTTTGTTTTAATACGAATTATAAATTTTATACAATTCGTTTAGGACGAGGAGTATATAATAATATCGATTCGTATGAAATATGTAGAAGATTTTTTTTTTTTTTAATATTATTATAATTTTATTACACGAACGTAAAACCAACTAATATAAAGTAAAAAGTAATGTCTCAATATTAACGGTTTTCTTTTTAATTCAAATAGAAAAATTTCAATAATAAATAACGCGTAAACATTCAACTCGTTTTTAATTATACGATCTTTCTTACATTATCCCGTTCGTGAAAGTATAAAGCTATTCGGAAACACTTGTATGTGACGATTTTTTTTTTTTTTATATGGACTACTCGATTTCAAAATGTATACACAATAAAATCGATTTTCTATTCCGAATAACCGAGTTGCACTCGGTTTTGAATTCACAAATATTAATTAAACATTTTTTGCTTTATTACAAGCGTTTCGGGTTTTACGTTCGTGATAATATATATGTATGTTATTTGATAAAACCGGATCCGACGTTAATATAGGAATCGTTTTACAGGTTTCGTGAAATTTTGTAAAAAAAAAAAAAGCTAACAACGAATTCATACGCAATTAAATTGTTACCCAATTGATGTTATACACACAGACACTAAAAACGTTGTATTTCGTGAGTCATTATAATATGAGCGCGACAAATGTCTCGGTCTAAGAAAAAAAAAAAATAGGTATTTTGTCTCCACCGTAACGTCTATATAATATTTTAATATCCTAAAAAAAGTGTATCAAATAACAATACGTCGCAATTTCTATTGAACAAAAACTGTTATAAAATATTTTATCCGTGTTATTTTCCTATAATTATTTTAGTTCCGACATAAATGTCGATTTTTCACCGATAATATTAGCCGAAAATTACAAATAATTAACGACTGCAAATGCGTCCTTTTACACGACTGCACGTTTGAGGTAAAATTGAGCACCTTGGTGAGGCCAAATTACGCCGCTCTAAATTAACTTGTAATATAAATACAAATACTTTTTTGAACGAATTAATTACTGCGCGCTTTTGCTCAAAACTCACTACTGTTTCATATTACTCGAATACGGTTTATAAAATTTAAAAAAAAAAAAATACGTTTTATTATATTTCCACGATAATAATTTACCGATGTTTTCCGCTATTAACATATTTTGTTGTCGTCTACTTGTAAAAACCAAAAAAAAAAATTGAATTTAAAGCGACATTTAACGTGACGTTAATATAGTAATTTATTACCTAGGTATATCTGTACTAAATTTGTATAAAATACATAAATATTACGTCAAAAGATTAAGAATAATACTTTGATATGCGAGAAGTTGATCAAATAAAGAAACATTTACTCTCGGCGTTTTGACACAGAAATAATGGTTTTTCTTAATCCTAAGACCTAAAGAAAATAATTTTTACGGTAAAAATGACCGTGTTTTCGATCCCGTAAAATGTACACACGTTATATATTATATTAGGTACGCTGTATTAACTATTTTGACAATTTAATACCTTAATAAATACGTTTAAAAAATAAATCAAATTTAAGAAATCGTCAACGGTGTATAAAATTCATTAAATAATAATATCGTAAACGATCGATTTGTTTTACAGTTGTTTTTAATTGACTGAGTTTAGCAATTGTTTGAATCGTTAAAAACGGACGGAAAAAGAATAGCTTGTCTAGTTCGCCTTTTCTTTTTCCTCCGCAATTAAAAGTTGTGAACCGGTTAAAGTTCCTTTGTCGTTTAACGATTTATTGTTAATTGCAATTTATCAAATCTGTTTACGAAAAAGAATAATTAAATTATTGATCTAGTTTAAAACAAAAAGATAAACTATATAAATATATCATGCGAGGCGCTCGGAATTCCTTATTTTTTTTATTAGTTCTTCGTTATGAGCAATTTGTAGATCAAATTTTTATTATTTTACCTACATTGCACTAAACAATCTGCAAATAAACCCGAAGAAAACATTTTTTATTTTTTTATAATTGAGTTCTTCGTTTGTTTTCCGTAAATATTATTAACAATCGAATCATTAGAAATAACATTTTTTTTTTATATAGTATATACAAATATTTAATACCATTTAGTCGATACAAACGAATAGCATAACTTTGCTATAACAAAATTGAAATAATTACGGTTTAAGTATATACGTTACATGCCTATCGTGTCCATTATTTTTATTATAAATGCAATGTCATTACGTATTGTGTACAGCCAATATTGTTACCCGAGTAAACGTAATTCGCGGCCGTAATAAAAGTCTAAATTAATTCATTTGTATAAAAAGTTCACTATATTTTCGTATAACTAAAAAAACACCGAGAAAATTACAACAAAAAAAAAAAAATGTAATAAATAAATGAAATTGTCTACGTTTCGTTTTAGACGATTTTCTTCGTTTTTTTTTTAAAGCTCAAAATCGAACCCACGCTAAGAGGCGTATTATACTTAAATATTAATGATAACCTTACTCAGATTCGTGTTTTCCAACACAATGATTTTTGTCGTTGCTTTCGAATCCGAAATAGTGTAACAATAAAATTCTACAAAATCTCTGTCTAAGTGTTCCTGCACTTGAACCTGAACTCGAGACAAGATCAAGATTTTTTTTTCCTTTTCCTTATACATACAATGAAATTTCTTTGATAAACAATAATTGCGCGTATACAATACACGTAGAGGATGAGTCTGTTTTTTTATCGTGATGAGACCTCCTGTGTGTTACGTATACGCGCGTATTCACAACGTCTTACTGAAAACGGCCTCGAAAATGTTTAATTGCGTGTGCAAAAAATGCGATGTAAGAGGACGGAAAATTTCGCCGACTTCCTATATAATATATCGTAGTCCCGGATTTTGAAACATATTCGTATCGACAATTCAATGACCGTGATGTACGCGTAACACGAATAATTGTGTTATAAAAACGGCATTGAAATATTAAATATTCAAACAGTTCGCTGTTTTGATTTTATAAACCAGAAGTTTATCTGTTGCATTGATTAGTCATTATTATATCGACGATTCTATTATTACACTATTAGATTTATTTAGCTTTTTTTCACTCGAAAAACAATTCTCTCTGTATAATACATTGTTCGCGGTCGAACTCGTACCGCCTGCAAAAAAAAAAAATAATATTTTAATTGCAATTTTTTTTTTTCAATTTTACGCGGTTATAATAACGTGTGGAAAAAAAGGGTTTCCGTGTTATAATTAATAGCTACAAGTGTATACTATATAATACGTGAAAAAAACACTAACAAGTATAATAATAGTGTATAATAATATGTAAACGCCTCGTTCGGTATAGATGTATGTATATATATATATACTCGTACGTATTTATAATAATAATGTGCGCGTTACGCGAACACGACTATTAAAATATTATATAGAATTTAAAATTCAAATGTGAAAATAATTACAAAACTCGCGCAAAAGAGATATTTCGATAATATCGGTAAATATATAGTATTCAAACCAGTGACTAAAATTCTTGTGTTTTGCTACTGCACATAGGTAGGTACATATTTTCTTTATTATACCCCCTCAAAAATTACACTATAAATATTAATCGAATTAAACACTTTCCCTACCTACACATAATACACGTCTGATGTCATACGCATAGAGTATATAATCGATTTTTTACTAAATTGTTTCAAATTATTTAAAAGCGTATAAAAATTACAAATAATAAATGCTCGGTAGGAACATTATGACGTAGTTTACATAAATTTATAGATATAATAAAAATAAATTCAAATTCCATTTAATTTTTAACAATATAATAATTAAAATAATTGGCTAAAAATGTACTGCACACTTGTCCATTTGCTACTGCACATTCGGTATTTGTTACTGCACACCGTGTGTGCTATTGCACACGATTTTAGGCCCTGATTCAAACACGAATAGAACAAGGCGCGTGTACGAAAATTGTTTCTTTTCACGGTCGTTTTATAATATTAGTCGTGATTATCAGTGGCGTATTTTCAACTTTTTTCTGGGGGGTCCAAATTTTTTTTTTTTGAAAATTCCAACAGGATATAAGGTATTTAATAAAAAATACCTTTGGGTAATCTTTTTTTTTTTTGTTCTGGGGGGGGGTCCAGTACCCCTGCCCCCCGTAAATACGCCACTGGTGATTATTGAATATGGCCGAATTTGAGCGTCCGTTTTCGATATGGGGAGGTAAATTTACGTAATACGGATTATAGGATTTTTGTTTTAACCTATTTTTTTTTTATATATAGCGGTGTTTTTAAATTAAAAATATCACTCGAAATTCCATCATCAGCTATATTACGCAGGAAATTTCATCCATTTTTTTTTTTTTTTTACGTATTCCAACAATGATTGCGTTCGTTTGAATCGAACGGAATGTAAAGAATAGCTCGTCTAGCTCGTCTTTTCTCGTTCATCGTCCGCGAAACGAAATTGACGAAACGGTAAAAGTTCCTTTGTCGTTATTAATCGCATTAATTATTAATTACAATACACATCAAATCTGTTTACGATAAAGAATAATTAAATTATCGATCTAGTCTAAACCGATTAAACTATATGAATATATCCTACGAGGCGCTCGGAACGCCTTATTAATTCTTCGCAATTTTTATTAATTATTGTACCTGTATTGCACTACACAATTTGCAAATTAATCCGAAGACAATATTTTTTTTTTCAACGGAATCCCATCCGTTTTTTTATGTACTCCAATAATGATTTATTTCAAGACCGTTTTTTTTTTCTACCAATACTTTATGTTTGCGATTCAATTCGAATTTCTATAATAGATCGTCAAAATTTTCGGATATATAAACTTGACCCGATCTATGGATTTTTGGAATCTCGTTGAAATCGCTTAATATATTTGTGAGAGTTTAACACGGATATTTTCTTATATCGTTTCTGTATCCACGAGATTCCAACATCGAAAAAACACGTGTTTGCAAAAACGGAATTACAATTAGCACACGATCCGCCGATATGAAATTTTAAGGTATTTTAAGAGGCTGAAATGGTTTGAGCACGTTGAATGACACTGAGCTAGTCAAGAATAGGTATATACCTGAGTGAGTCAGTTGCAGAAGAAAGTCGAGACAGAAAAAAACAAATCGTTAGAGATCGTTAGTAACGAGTATACGGAGGTTTGTGGAACAAACAAAAAGAGATGGTTATGGTTGTGTGTAGAGTAAAAACACGAATAGTATGTGATTCTACTCGTGTGGGACAACGGCGAAGAGAAAGACGAAGAAACGTGTCGAATAATTAATAAATTACCGACTATAGGTATGAGATTTACTTCTGGAAAGTAACGAGCTTAAGTGAATAACAACTGTTTTTATATATGAAAAAGTGTTCACAGACCAAAAAAAAACACATCACTGCAAAGAAAAAAACGTTTTTCGTTTCTCTTGGAAGATAAAAAAAAAGAATATAATGTTAAAAAAAAACTGCTAAATTCTTAACGCTTAATAATAATATACACAAGAGTTGAGTAAAAAAAAAAATATATATATACGAGTAATCGAGCGTATGACGGAAGAGTTTACGAATTATTCACGATTTTAGCACGCGCAAAACTTAAGGTCTATACATTCATCCGATGAGAAATTAGAAAATTTCCAATGAAGCAAACGTATTTTACACCCGAATATTTCATTATTTAGAATAGATACTGCAAAACGCGCTTTCGCTGTATATACGAGTATATATTGGGCTCGGAATTTGCATTTCTTGGAGCATCTTAAGAATTGTGTAATAAGACTACTTAAGAATAATTATGTCTAATCTCTAAGACTTAGAGTTTAGACGATGCTTTCTTAGCTGAGAATTTGTTTCGATACCATGTGAATCCAGGGGCGTCCCTAGACAGTTTTCAAGGGGAGGGCGAACCTATTTTTTAAATCAATAATTACCCTATGCGTATTTTTCAAAAGTTTGGGCGAACTTAAGTCAATTTTACTGAACTAATTTTTTTTATAATGCGACTACATTACAAATAAGCTTACGTAAAAAAGTAACTTATTGATATAAATTTTAAGTAATTTTATACATTAAAAATTGTTATGGGAGGGGGGGGCGAAAGCCCTCTTGGAGACGCGCCTGTGTGAATCCAAATAACTAATTTTTATTCTGCATTTTCCGGCTTTTTTTTACTTTATAAATCGTTTTTCAACGTTTCTAGGTCGTTTCCCTACAATTTCGAGAACTCTAAATGGCGAAGAAGTTTCAAGCGAGTGTTTTCCTGATGACTACAGTGCTGAAGATTTGGTTCATTTCAAATTTTCTCCAACCGCTTCAGTAGACGCGGAGAGAAATTTATCTAAATATAAATATTTCACTATCGAAAAATCGTCGTTCGTTTAATTTTGAAAACATCAAAAACGCTCTGATACATAGTACAATGCAATAATTTTGATTAATCTGTAAGATTTTATAATTTTGTATTTTATAAATTTAAAAAAATATATGTATTAAATTTTATACTATTAATCGTGATTTTTTAAGTCATTTTTTTATTATTTTAAGTCTCATTCGCATTTTTTTTTTTTAGGTCATTTTTCAATTGTTTTAAAATCATCAACTTCCGAGCCCTATTTATATATATATATATATACACACCATAGACGTGCGCAGGAATTTTGTATGGGGTGTGCCATCATAAAGAAAATTGGGCCGCTTTCCCTTATATGAGCCTAAGCAAATCTAACCTAACTCTCAACCTAAAAAAAGGATAAATTTAATGCAAAATATCAATTCATAAAAACTTATTGATTAAATGTTGTGCTTCACAACATTTAGATACATTTTTACAATATAGTATAATATACCTATGTACCTAGTGGTTAGTAATACCTACATTAGAATATTAAAAAATTTTGCTAGAGCGCCTAATTTATTTTCTCTAATTTTTATTATTTATAGCTTAAAATTCAAACAAAGTCCCCGAATGAATGAAAGTTGTACAAAAAGCCACGGACCACGGGGTGTGCCACGACACACCCGGCACACCCTGTGCGCACGCCTATGATACACACATATTAATAACGACAATTCTCGCGTATTTAGCACATGCCGCAGCTACTGAAATGTACACAAATATTTGAAGACGAATACTGCACGTGCGCTAATCAAACGCTGTTCCACCGTAGTTTTTGGACTCGGTACACGCGACAATCAATAACGCCATTATTTCGCCATTAGGACAGGTCGCATTGAAATAATTACCGAAATAATAATTATCTTGATAGTCGTGTGTTGTAGTAGTGACGCGCGTGTGCTTTTCAAACCTCGACAATATTCACGTTCGATTTCCAAAGCGTATTCACAAGACGAAAATCCTACGAAATATCCTAAAAATTTACACTACGAAAACCAGAATCTTTTCCTCGATAAACGCGTAGACGTGACGAGTAAAGGTGTGTGGAAAAAGGAAAACGGATTTCGCCTGGTATCGATTTTCCGTTCCGACATTTGTCGATTTGTTTACAATTATTATTAAATAATAAAATAGTAAAATAAAAAAAAAAAAAATATACGTTGAAGAAATAGAAACGAGAATAAACTGTAAATAAATATTCGTAAATAAAAAATTTATACTCATAATATGCAGTGCGAATATACGTTTAAGCCTGCAAAGAGTATGTTGTGCGAAATATAAAGGAAAAATATATTAGTTGTTGTATTTTTAAATAAACGTTTATTTACTACCGGTTTCGACAAAAAAAACGATCATCATCGGGTAATTTAAGGAAAAATGAAAATACAACCATATCGAACGAAAAATAAACAAATCGCACGTAGAGAAAATTATTAATGTTACAAAAAAAAGAAAATGACGTAGAATTAAAAAAATAAGTTAGCGGGACCGCGGGGTGTTGTGGATATCGCTTAAATGAATTGCTTGGATAAAAATTTTAGAGTTTTGTTTTTATTATAAATTTGAAAGCAATGATAAATCATTGCGTTCGATAAAACGATTCTGAGCGGAGCTTCGGTGTTATAAATAAACGACAATCGATTAAGACGGAATTGCGTTTTTGTGTAATTTTTAGTAGTTTTTCCTGACTTTTGAAAAGAGTATTGAGAAAATCGAATAGTGACCTGTTTAAAGTACAAACTAGATGCGATTTTCAATCAGAAAAGGTGCTACACGAAAAGATCGGAGCACTCCTTCTGGTAGAATTTTTGGATACAGACATAAAAAAAAAAACACACACATCATTGTAAAACCAATACGTATTCCTCGCTCCGCTCAGAATCTAAAACGAAAACAGCGAAGAAATTTATACGTTATATTATATTATAGTGAATTCGTTTCGTTTCAAAACAAAACGAATAACACTATATAAAATACGACGTGTTATTAATATCGATATAAAATATCATATATGTACATATTAAAATATTATAAAACGCGAACAAAAACGTCGTAGGTACACGGGTTTTTTCAACAAATCAAGAAACGTTTTACGTTCCTATATAATATTATTATACATTCCGGCTATAAAATCCGGCTATAATTAGTATAGCAATATAATATTATTACGCGTCAATATGTATATGTATATATTATTATCGAGTGTCGACGACTATCGTAAACGTCGTTAGTTTATAATTATAATTTTCGTTTTTGTTGCGACAATATTATTAAATGGGATAAGTATAATATACACAATAGTATACCCGCAGTGCTTACCACCTGCTGCAGTATGAAATACGCGCGGACCTTGAACGAAAATGATAATGAAAAAAAATTTTAAATAATACGGCGACGTCGACGGAAAACAAAAACAAATCGTTATGAGAATTGAAAAGAAAAAAAAATTGTAAATTTTTGTTGGTTTTTCTACGTAGAACGAAACAAAAAATGTATCGAAACGAAAGGAAAAACAAATTTTTTTTATTACGATTTACCAACGTGTACACTCGTTCGTATTACATATTACAAAATAAATGAAATATTTTTACGTATTGTACACTTGTAGTGTTGGCACCAGTGGCGTATTTGAGACTTCACCTCAGGGGGGCGATGGTAAAAAAACTCCCCCCTTCCCACCAATAAAAAAAATTATATGTAGGAATATAATTATTGAACAAAACACATTTTATTTATTATTATTTTATTTATTTAATTTACAAAACTATAAGTCTATATATTTCTTTTTTTACTATTAGCAAATGTATCAATTACATCATCTACATTTAATGTTATAGTATGGTGAATATTAAGCAATGCCAAACCCGTTAGGCGATCTTGCCCCATTTTTGATCTCAGCCAGTATAATATAAAATAATATAATTTTTTTAAATCTCTCAGGGGGGCGATTGCCCCTATCGCCCCCCTCAAATACGCCACTGGTTGGCACTTAAATACATATACGAATATATATATATATGTTAAGGTCAAATACGTACAATGAATAGTAGCCGCGGTTTTCACCCAATTATTACCACACAAGTATATTATATATATAGTTAGAAACATAGGCGTGCGCAGGAATTTTGTATGGGGTGTGCCATCATAAAGAAAATTGGGCCGCTTTCCCTTATATGAGCCTAAACAAATCTAACCTAACTCTCAACCTAAAACAAGGATAAATTTAATGCAAAATATCAATTCATAAAAACTTATTGATTAAATGATGTGCTTCACAACATTTAGATACATTTTTACAATATAGTATAATATACCTATGTACCTAGTGGTTAGTAATACCTACATTAGAATATTAAAAATTTTGCTAGAGCGCCTAATTTATTTTCTCTAATTTTTATTATTTATAGCTTAAAATTCAAACAAAGTCCCCGAATGAATGAAAGTTGTACAAAAAGCCACCCTGTGCGCACGCCTATATGGTTAGAAACGTATTTAAACGAACCGAGGAAGTTCGAAAACAGCATTGGCGAACGCGTGTACGCGGTATACATATTGTATTAGTCCGTGAAATTATTTTGTTCGGAACACATTGGATTAATTATTATTATTGTTATTATAGATGTACACTGCACAAGCGAATAATGTAATAGCGGCGGGGAGCGTGCCCCGAAGGCGCAGTGTTTTATTCGATAAGAAAATCTGTTAGAAATGATTGATTTTTTTTTTATGTATGCCGATTTGTTTTTTTTTTTTGGATTCGACGGTTTATAATTAGTGATGGTTGGACCGGAGATAAATGACGAAAAAACAGAGTACACGATTTTAAGTCGCCAGGACAGAGAATATCAAACGAGAACAGTTTATGAATGTTGAGGGGCATATATATAAAAGAGTCACGCATTTCAAGTACTTGGGGCGAGAAAGAGAGGAAAATAACCGAACAAGATGCTCAGAACATGTCACAAAACGTAATTTCTAACATGTTTAATGTCACGACAAGGGCAACTTCAAAATTTGTTAACTCATAAGTACTATATAGTCATTTATAATGCATTTATTACAGTCGACAAAGTAATGAATTTTCTCCCCCAAAAAAAAAAATAAATAAAAAATATCGGGCGATTCGCGCGCGCCCATGATAACGAAAATATCAAAATGAAGTAAAACAGAAATCGTATTGAGCTAAATGTAAGTGGAAAATATAGTTAAATGGGCCGGTTAAATATTTTGCCTCCCCCTTTCGAACCCTGAAATGACGCCACTGGTCACATCTAAAACTATCAAAAATAAAACGTAAAATGCGTAGGTAGTTTTATATTAAACATTCGGAATTTCAATATTCTCAATACTATAATTATATTCGACTTAACAATATTTTCCACAGCGGTATATTGCAGAAATTCGTCTCTATACCGTATAAAAGTATGGTTCAATTCGTCAATGATATTTTTCTTAAATGCACGGCTGGTTTAAGGCGAAACACGCTTTATTTTCTTAAGAATATTCGCACTAAAATACGCGTTTAAGCGAGCGGGTATAGTGCGCGCGTTTAAAACGTGTTTTTTTTGCAATTCTGTAAAAAGCTTAAAACCGGAGTACGCCGCGCGTATTAAGATTACGCGGTTGAACAATAGAAATATATTATTAACTCTTGATAACCGAAAAGAAGAAGAATAAGAGGAGGAAAAAAACGTTTTTACATTTTTAACCGTGTACATATTATATTTATGGTTATTTGTTCTTTTGATAAATACTCGACTTTTTTTTTGTACACAGTCGAGTCATAATATTACTATTATTATATTTTAGCGAAAACGAACGGGTGGATAAAACGCGCTCGAGTTCAAACATATATATATATATATATATATATTATTTTTTTTAAATATAACGCGTATAAACGTGTTTTTTTTTTTTTGTACCGTGTCCCACAATACGTGTTAGTGCAGTAAACGTGTTGCAGTGGTGTGGACTGCGTAGTGAATAATTTTTTTTTTGCTATTTTCATTAATTTTTAATTGTCAACACGTTATACGAACAGGTCTGTGTGTATTAGTTAAAAAAAAAAATTTATATTACACGCGTAGCAAAAAAAAAACTCAATTAGTACTTTATAATTCATTAATACGCACGCGCGTTTTCACTTTTCTGCGTACGTACGTGGTACGCGCAGAGATTTGTAAATTGACTGAGAACCGTCAGCAATGTATATAAATATAAATCATGTATTATCATATGTTTACACTATAAATTTCACCGAAAATTTACTATTCAATGTATTATTATTATTATTATTATTATTATTATTATTATTATTATTATTATTATTATTATTATTATTATTATTATTATTATTATTATTATTATTATTATTATTATTATTATTATTATTATTATTATTATTATTATTATTATTATTATTATTATTATTATTATTATTATTATTATTATTATTATTATTATTATTATTATTATTATTATTATTATTATTATTATTATTATTATTATTATTATTATTATTATTATTATTATTATTATTATTATTATTATTATTATTATTATTATTATTATTATTATTATTATTATTATTATTATTATTATTATTATTATTATTATTATTATTATTATTATTAATTATTAATTATTATTCGGCCACTTTCCCGACGACGACGGCGGCCGTATAATATATATTATATACATTTGCTTAATATTATAATATCATACGAACTTAATACGTCTAAATGGTAAGACGTAATTGACGGTTAATTAAAAATTATATATACGACCTTCGGACGAACGTGAAATAACAACTTATTATATTTACTAATGTTTGACGCATTGTTGTGTTCGAAAATCGATTTTTGATCGGTTCTACGTATAATACAAAACGAATTCTTTTTTTTCTTTTTAAACATATAACCTACGAACAGTTTTGTCGAGTATTTATAAGCGCACGAGTGATGTTTAAAATACTTTTGCACATTATTATAATACTATACGCACACAATTGTCTCGTATTTATACGAATATAACGACCAACCGTCATTATTAGGATCTAATAAACGATAATAATAATTTCGTTTTATAGAAACTGTTTATTATATTTTTGTATAATTAATTTATTATTTAATTATTATGTATATATATATATATATATAACTAAATACACGCATTATTTTCAAACGTTAGATAGTAAATATTTTAAATACTTATAATAGTACTTTTATTCTTTTCATCTATGGTAAAGCTCATCTTTAACAATCTAGATGCAAAAACTCCTTTAATTCTCGAGCTGCTCCAACGAAATTAGTCCCGTTATCAGAATTGATTTCTCTTGGGCATCCGCGTCTCAGCACAAATCGTCGAAGTGCTGCTAAAAATGCTGCACTGGTTAAAGCAGAAACTAATTCGATGTGTACTGCACGAGTGGCCATACAAACGAAGAATGCAATGTATGCCTTGATCGTGACCTTAGATCTAGCATGACCAATTCTCATTAAAAAGGTCCTGCATAATCAACTCCACAAATCTGGAACGCTGATGATGGTTGCACGAGATATTGGTAAGGACCCCATTAACTGCTCTGAGGCTTTCATTTTCCATATGTAACATTGTTTACACTCGTGAATTTTCCTTTGGACGGCCTTTCTGACTCCAACGATCCAATATCTTTGTCGTAATGAGCTTAATAATAGCTGAGCTCCACATGTAACAACCGACGGTGTCATAATCAATAATTAATTGTGCTAATGGACACGATGATAACAATATATATGGATGTTTTACGTCATATGCTTCCTTTGTATTTTGAAGTCGACCTCCACTCAATTTTGCCAGATGCATCAAGAAATGGCACTAAGGATCGAATTTTACTCTTAATTGTAAGATTTGTACCCTTAGAAAGATCATTAATTTCTTCAGCGAATGTAAGTCTTTGAGATTTTCCAATTAAATACAATAATGCCGCTTCCAGTTCATCCGTGTTAAGTGGTTCAATGGTTTTCGCATTATTTTTTCCCTTTTTGAAATTGTCAATGGCTCTATAACAATAAGCTATTACCCGTTGTAGTCGTTCTAGTTTAGAAAAACGTGACAAAAGATCGTCTTTTTCTTCTATAACGACCATCAGCGATTCTATGCTTTGTTCTAAGATTTCTTCAGATACGTCTTCTAACTCTGATCTAGGCCATAATTCAGGATGTTTCACTAACCAATCTGGCCCTTTCACCATAATTTACACTTTAACAAATCCGTCGCTGACATACCTCGAGAGAGAACATCTGCTGGATTATCTGTCGTTTTAACATGACGCCAAGTTGCGTTTCCAGTCAGTTCTTGAATTTCAGAAACGCGATTTGCTACAAACGTTTTTCCATTGTCGTGTTTTGAATCTGTACATATCCATCGCCACACAATTGATGAATCAGTCCACAAAATTGAATGATTTATAATCACAATCCTTTCCCAAGAGCGTTTTATAGTATCTAGCAATCGAACACCTAGTAATGCTGCACATAGCTCAAGACGCGGAATGGTAACTTTCTTTACTGGTGCCACACGTGATTTAGCCGTTATCAATTCACACATAATCTCTCCTTCTACGTTAGTGCATCGAATATATGCACATGCACCATAGGCTGCTTCCGATGCATCACAAAATACGTGGATTTGAACATGCGACGGATTATTAATTTGTAAAATGCATCTTGAATTCGTAATTCATTTAAGACGACCATTTCTTCACGATATGTTTTTTTGCACATTATTATAATACTATACGCACACAATTGTCTCGTATTTATACGAATATAACGACCAACCGTCATTATTAGGATCTAATAAACGATAATAATAATTTCGTTTTATAGAAACTGTTTATTATATTTTTGTATAATTAATTTATTATTTAATTATTATGTATATATATATATAACTAAATACACGCATTATTTTCAAACGTTAGATAGTAAATATTTTAAATACTTATAATAGTACTTTTATTCTTTTCATCTCAATATAAACGTGATATTTTGTTTCATCGCCACTTATCGTACCGACTAACTGTCAAAGTGTTATACTATAAGCGTACTTTAACCTAACTCAACATAACTTTTTTTTTTGAAAAAAAGTTGGGTTAAGTTTTTTTTGAAAAAATTGGTTTTTTTTTGGGGAGGGAAATTAGGTTAAGTTAGGTTTAAGTTAGGATAAGTTAGGTTTAATTAAGTTTAAGTTAGGTTAAGTAAGGTTTAAGTTGGATTAACCTGACCTTAACCTAAAGTATCTTAAACTTAAGGATTAAGTTTTTTGGAAAAAAATTTGGGTTGTTTTTTTAAAAAGTTAGCTTAAGTTAGGTTAAGTTAGGTTAACTCCGAAGGTTATTCGCCCGTTGGGAAAAAAATTTCATTTCATAGAATTTATTTATTATTTTTTATAATTAATTTATTAGTAACTATTTTAAATACTTAATAGTACTTTTATTCTTTTCGTCTCATTATAAACGTAATACTTTGTTTCATCGCCACTTATCGTGCCGACTAACTGTCAAAGTGTCAACTGTTAGTAAAATATCATCAGTTCGAACTCTGCTAATTAGGAGGTGCTCTTCACGAATTTTAACAACATACGAAATAAGTTATTTTGAATTTCTATCCGTTAATTACGAATACAATTTACGTCACCAACCGCCTCGACAATTCTAATCACTCGATGTAGTGAATACCGATTAGACAAAATTCAAATTTTCTTTTTTTCGTTTCAAATTTTTAACGTCTCATCGTTGGAATGCGTTTTTAAAAGTAGTATTTTTTTCACAACACTGCATATAAATTATAATGTGTTAGCGGTGTAATAATATATAAAATTATACTATGTTTTTATCTATAAATTTTCAACAAATTAAAATCGATCTTAAATAAACGGTTTTTCGTTCTGTACTCCTTCAATAATAAAATTTGTCTTAAAAACATAAACTATGCTCTGTTCAAGACGCGTTTTCTCTCGGCTTAATCCGTTTGTAATATAACGCGTGCATAACGAAACCGGTAAAATTATTATTTACGAAAAAAAAAAATAAACACTATTATAATTTCATTAATATTCTTATATGCGATAGTAACGCGTTTTAATGGCTGATAAAAATTAGTGTTTTGTTGTCAAATTATAATAATATATACGTTTTATATTATATCATAAATTATATTATGTGTGTGTGTGTGTGTGTTTCTTATATATTTATTTTTTACGCAAATATGACGTTTGTCCATATATATACATACGGGGCTATTTAATTAATCGAGAACCGGATGCAAAGATTCTAAACGAATTTATTATTTCGGTACAGTTTTTTTCCCCTCGTCGTTACTAAATCGTATATCGACTATAGACCATTTTCAAAACATTTTAAAAATGTTTACAAAATTATACTTATTTACACAAAAAAAACTATCCCAAACGGCGATCTATGCACACAATTTTCACTACACCGAAACAAAATTTTATAAAATTTTGTTTTTTTTTTTACAATATTACGTTTACAATAAAAATCACTAACAGCAACGCGATATTATATAATAATAGGATTTTCGTGAAATCGTGTGAATTTCCGAAAAAACGTCTCCGGTATATGGTGAATATTCAACACCTGTACCACAAAATAAATTTCAATTACGCGCTGTGTCCATGTACACTATACGTACACGTCAGATCGTAGGTCTTAAATTTAACCGCTTTTTAATCGATAAAATAACTTTCGTCGGATATTAATAAAAACTCGAAATAGGTGTACACATTCCGATAAAAATGTGTTCTATTTAAGAATTTTGTAATTAAAATCGTATTAGTTCGTGGTTTCGAAATATCGCGCGACAGTATTGATACGCGTATAACGCGTATGACAAATAATAATAGTAATATATAATAGCGACGGGGGTGTAAAATCGCGTATAGAATGGAATGTGAAAAAAAAGACTTTCTAAAAGAAAAAAAAAATATATATATATTTCTCGATGAAAATCGTCTTATTATTTATTGATATTCACGTTTGCACATTATTACGAGCATATATAATGTCCGAATATTGAATCAAAATTAGAAAAAAATTCCTTTATAAAAATCAAAATATATTCCGCTCGGTATATTAGATGTAAGTCGAAATTCCGCGTATACTTATATTATACACTTTTTTTTTTTTTGACGTGAAACTACTCAATTAAACGTGGGCAAGTGAAATCGGATTTCTGACGTGCCTCTCTACATATTATATACGATATACAAATAATAACGACAGGAAGAGAAAAAAACAAAATTGTAGATGTTATACGTATATAATATTGTATATCCAAATGCGCTCGTAGATATTTCCATAGAAACACGATTCAAACGCGCGTATCATCGATATGAATCGAACATATACCGATATAGAAACGACGATTATAATAATAACACTCATACGTGCGGCTCGCACTACACACTAATATACACCTCAAAAGTCACAAAATTTCTTGTTTTTTCTTTTTTTTTTTCACATACGAATCGTCCTGGTCGTCGAGCAAAATCGTTTTCTCCACGGGCTATGGAAGACCGTAGCCAGCAAAAAAAAAATTGTTTTCGGGTTGGAGGCTGAGAGTATAAATATGAAATAAAATGAAAATAATAAACTATAATAATAGAATATAAATCATTAAATTTTCGGGGGTGGGGGGTCTGAACCCTAAACCCTCATTGGGTACGGCCTTGCAGACTATATATCGTATCTATATGGTTGTACATAACACATTAAATTCGTGTATTCAAATAGTTTTCAAAAAAAACAAAATTTTTAAATACTACTGAAATATTTTTCTATTAAAATTATTTTTCTAATAAGCGAGTGTTTTAAAAACAAGTATTTCAATAACCGCGCGAAAAATAAATGTTTAAAATTACAACATTCGATATTTGTCTAATATTTTACGTTTTCAAAGACAATTAGTGTGTAAGTAACACGCGTATATTACGTCTGAAAAGAGTCGACAAATTTAAGTATTTCAATTATTATTAAAAATAATTTACGCGTCCGTTTCCCCGGTTTGCCTGCACATATTTCTTTCGCTTATTCCAAGAGCCAGCCAGAACGAAAAGTCTGTTCGGTTTTGACTTTATATTATTTCTATGACTTATTTTATAACTACATAAATAATTTACTAGCCGTCCTGCTCCGTCCTTATAGTGAACGCGTTAGATTTCGTCTAAGATATCATTCGAGTATCGTTCAAAGCGCATATTATATTTTAACATATTATTGTGTACATAATACACAAAATATTTTAGAAAGTGAAGAATACAATATTTTTTTAAACTTTAAACACGTCTAAATCTTATAATTCATAAATTACTGCCGGCGATTTTTCTATACTTATTTATACTACCTATATAATACGTGAATATATGTACATAATGGCTGCCCCGACTGGTTTCGATCAGTAAGTAAAATACGTCTGGAATAGAAATACCTACGTATTTTTCGTTGCACAATCGGTGGATCAAACATTTCCAGTTTTCGTGTAATATTGTTCATAAGAAAAACGATTTTAAATCATATATACGTCTTATATGACGTATTCACCTCCAATTTTGAAGGCTTGACACTGTCATTTATTACATTTTTTTTTTTTTTTTGTGATTTAGAGAGAAATTTTCCGAAGAAACTTTAAATGTTTGGACTTGAAGGGCAAGTCGGACGATATCGTAGTGATGAACGGTATAAAGGCGATTCTTCTCTGTTGGATAATTCTAGAGTCTGGGTTTTCAGGAGACGCAATACTTAAACAGCCAAACATTCCGGGTTTTTTTTTTCTAATTTTTAAAATTTCTATAACTGTGAAGATCTCTTGTACGGCGGGATGTTTTTTAAATATATTTTGAACTCTATAACGTTATAAAACGTCTATATCAAAATCATTCGTTCAACAAATTAAAAATAATTTCGTTCTTCCGAACCAAAAACGTGCTTTAATTTTGCCTGTCACATATAAATTACGACCATTAATGTAAAATGGATTTGATTTATTTTTTACTACGATTAGTTCTATATGTATATATATATATATATATCTGGTGATGGTAAAATGCCATATAGTTTATAGCAACATAAGAATAGATCATACGAAAAACATATGTGAAAATTTCATCAAAATCGTTTCAATTTTTTCTGAGTTTATCGAAGACCGCGGATCTTTTTTCATCTATTCTGTGTTTTACAGTAATATGACAGTACAAATTTGTACACTAGGTTATTGGTCTTCCCGTTAGAAGATGCATCTTTTGCTAGGACATGAAGATTTTTCAGGCTAGATACACAATATGAGCAGGCCACATATTAATTGCCCATATTAATTTTTTCTAAATGCACACCTATAAAACTTTGAGTGTTTGCCCTCGAGATTTATTGATGGCCATGCTGTTTTTAAAGGAAACGGCAGCTTTTTTGCCGAAAGGGCAAATCCGCAGTTATTATCGAAAAACGTTAAATTAAAACACCTTCTCCTTCTGCTTTTTCAGTCACAACTCACAATAATGTAATGCAATTTGAAACCGCGTACTGTTACACGTTTTTGGCGTATCGAGATAACCGGAATATCAACTTTCAACCTCAGCTTATGAGAAGACCCTCTTGACACTTCTAAAGAGTTAATGAACTCAATTGGCGTATGACTTTTTCAATGCCCATAACACTATCCTATCGATAAATGTTCGACAATGTTTCCTGTCACTTGTGCCATACATTTTTCATTAATCTGTCCTGCAGTATTAGTCGGTGACGAAATTGCTCTTTCGCTCAACCGTATGTCTATTTATTCTCCGTATTAGCTTGCAGTTCAAGACAAACCTTACTGATAAATTTCTCTGCGCTACGAACAACACAGCAGCGGAGTTCACTATTTAATTCAATCGTGTCGTTAGTGTGTACGACGTTTGCCGATTTTCAGAAGAGCAACCGCGTATCACCCCGTTTTACTCGCATATTTGTACTTAAATTCGTTATCATTTTTCTATCATTCTACCGCCCCCGTATGTCGTTGCGTCATTGAATACAGTCGATTCTTTTGATCCTAAGTAATCAATTGACGCAACTCTCATTCAAATCAAGTTTCTGCGTGGAAACGTAACAAACACTTTCGCGTGTATAACAGTAATAAATATATACATAATATATTGCTTTGAACCGAATACGGTTAATATTAATTAGGTACGCCCTGCGGTATATAGTAATTAATAATATTTTTTTTTTTTAATATATCCGATAAACTGAATATTATATATATGATAAAAAAAAAATATTAAACTTTTATTAAGTAGGCGTTCGTATATAATAATCGAAGGACTACAGGTTTCAGTTTCAGACTGTACGGATAAACTCACGACATTTACGATATTACGGTATATATAATTTTCGGTTTTATTTTCTATTATCCGGAGAAACGGGCCACCGCTGTGCCACAGCCCAACGTGGAAATGAGTTAAAAACACTGCACATCGTGTAACATACGCGTAACAAGAATCAACAGACCGTATCGAAATAAACGGTTTTCCAGATATTACGTGTTCTTGGATTAAATTATAATAATATAATATTTATAATACACACACACACACAGTTGACTTAACCGGTTTCTCTACAACATTTCGAATTGTTGTACGTATATAAAACATATAGGTTAGATAACCGAGACTACCAGGTCAATACGCATTATGTTCGAACGTACACGCTTTTGTATACTTATTATTATAATAGTTTACATAGTTAACAACAATAATATACCCGAGACGAAGGCGGTTGCCCGGCTTTAATATAAGTTTTTTTATATATATAATACGAGTTGACACGTATAATAGGCCGGGAATGAACGAGATAAAAAAAAAATGAAAATGTACAAGTCGATTTCTCGTGCTTAATAATTACTATTCGAGTTAATTATTTTGTAGAAAAGTATCTGAATTCAGTTAAATATTATGGCCACGACAGACAGTATCGTGTAGGTGACGTCGAATACTACATGGCACATTGATAAATTGTATATTTCGGTAAAAAAAAACGTGCGGTTGGAAGCGGGCATTTTCTCAGTCCGCGAAACGTATGATAATTCCAGCTGTACCGATCGATCCGTTGATTCGAAAAAGAAATCTGAAAAAGGATTTGAATTGCTCCCCGCCAAAAGTCCATCAAAAATTTATCGGGAAAAATTGAAAAATTTCAAAATCTTAATTTTCGAAGAAGAAAAAAACACGAAATAGGAAAGTCGGTCTAAAATCGAATACATATTATGTAAAGCACAGCTCCTTCGCACTCGCGTTTAAAGGGATAGTCAATATAAGGAGCAGCCGGCTGGCTATATTTCCACTTGTTATACGCACTAACCGCGGCCTTTTGAACCGGGTCGTTATTGCGGAACGACATGAATAAAGTTTTCCAATTTAAATTTAACTCGTCTCGGAAACTACGACCCGCGTCCGTGCCCCGACACAAAAACAAACGCCGATTTCCCTGCAACGAACGGATTGGATTTATTAAACGAATAAATTAATATAAACTGTACCGAATCTACACCTGCGGAGTAACCACCGCGTTGAGACGACTGGTCATTTTGTTAAAATCCACAGCTGAAGCGGATCACGAGCACCGTAGCGGTCGATTACAAATAAAAACGAATCGATCGGTAAAATAATACGACACGATTTTTCACGTATCAAAGAAATGACAATACACACGAGAGACGTCGGTCAACAGACACGTTAAGAACTCTAAAGATCCTTTTCCTGCAGGCTTATTTTCTAACGCAGGACAACTAGACGACCGCGTCGCGATATGTATGGCGAAATCGTATTGTCCGATAACAGTGGTGTATACATAATTTTTCAATGGGGGGGATCAGGGCCGGATTTAGGTATGTGGTGGCCTATGGGCGGAATTATGCCTATGGGCCTTAATAAGGGACCTTATAAAAACCCTTATAAAAAAAAAGATCATGGGGGGATTTGACCCCCACATCCCTCCCTTGTATACGCCCCTGTCTGATAAGTATTATATAAATTTTCAGTATAAAACTGCAATTTTAACTTTTTACTTGTTATAATTCGATTTGTATTTGTTTGATGAGTTAAATTATTAGTTGACATGCCCGACCTTACAAAAATATAAGCTTTTCTTAAATCCTTTTTACGTACGCAATTTCCTGGACGTATAATCGAGTATGATATATTATATTTTCTCGAAAAATCGATAATGTCCGCAATCATTTTAATATTAATTTTACCATATAAACGCGTTTTTATGTACATATATATATATATATATATATATATATATAGGGTCGGCCTGGCCATGCGAATGCGGCCGGGGTCCCATCTTTTTTTTTTTTTATACCAATATTTTTGAACACTATGTCTCCACCAGTTTTGAAATCTTTGCCTTGTATTATTATAATGTATAAAAAAAAAGTAATGCAAAAATTGATTTGAGAATAGTGGTTCGAACCCCAAACCGTACACGTAAAATCGTGGTATTTATCCATTGAACTATTATAGTACGGGTCGAAAGATGGAGAAAATAAACCTATTAAAGAAACACGGTAAAATTGTCAAATTTCAAATTGCTTTAACTTAAAAACTAAATCCGACCACCAAATTCTAACTTCAACATAGGTTCTTTTATTAACCTGTATTAACTCTATATAGAAACAGAAGGCGCTAGTCCAAAAAAAAAAATTAATTTTTTTTCATAAGTGGCCCAGAAAAATCTTATTTGCCCGGTAAGAATTTTAGAGTCACTCCGCCCTTGGATCTGGGACACCCTATATAATGAATTATTTTTTATTGATATGTATTTTTTAACTTCATATTAAACCAAGGAGCAGGGGGCCCCAGAATAAAAAAATCCAGGGGTCTATGGTGTGCCAGGCCGACACTGTATATATATATATATATATATATATAGGCTTGTACGAAAAACGTATGGTACAGTATTCCAAGTAATGAATATTGACAATAATAAATACGTTTGAATTTTAACACGATTGTATTTGTTTTTGTCATTTAAAAAAAAAAAATACATTTCCATTGTAATAGTATACATTATTTTTAACGCGTTTTAGCGACATCATAAATTACTAGTGTGTTTGTAATTTATATTTATTTTACGGACTTTCGACGAAAATACATATTTGCTAAAATAAAATAAAAAAAGAATACTTGTAAATCCCAAGGAGAATACTAAAAATTATCATCTCAATAAACACATATATCGAAACCGACCGTATTTTTTAATTTTTTTAATACAAGGTCGTGTTAGATCGATTTTGCAAACGTTTTTCGTACAGCGCAACAGTTAACACAACAAAACTATCAATATTGTATAATAAAAATAATTTACTCAATGGCAAAACGAAATTTGAAAACAATAATTTAAGTACATTAATATAGTAGTAACATATTTACTATTTTTCGTAACAGTTTAAAAAAAAAAAAAACATTTCATCCGCATTGCCCGTAATTATACGTATTATATATTATTATAATATGTACTGTTATATAAAGGGGCAATTGTATACGTTAGTAATCGCGAAACTCAGAAACTGCCGAACGAATTTTGATGAAATTTTCACACATACTTATGATCTACTGAAGGTCGTGTGCTAGTTCTCATTTCACTATATCAATATTCATCGTCAGATAGACGAAATCCGAAAATAACGGTTTGGCGACCATGTGCCGGCGGTATCAGTGACGACTAAATGTTATAACAACGAATATTCCCGAAAATAAATAAAATATCTCTTCTCTTTCAATAGTTATGATTTACGAGTCTTACGCCATGTAGAGTTTTACGACGTTTTTATTTTGTAAAAGTGAAAATATGTTTGAAAACCTGTTGAACGAAAAATATTCTAACATTTTATATTGATTCCGTTCCTTATTAATTATTACAAAAAAAAAAAACTCCACGCAGTTACGGAAATCATGAAAACTAGAAGAAAAAGAAAGAAATTTAGTTGTCTTGAATGAGTCTGAGAAATTCTTCTCGTTTTTTTTTCGAAAAAACAAATGTAGAATAAGCGTGGAAACTCGGACTGTATAGAAGTTTCCAGAAGAAAATTTTCCTCCGTACGCCGCACATTCCTATGATTTCGTCTGACTTGCACCTCTAATTAAAAATGTACAGTTTCCTGTGAAAGAATTTCTTAATCACAAAAACTGTCGTATAAATCCGTACGGATTGTACACACACGCACAAAAATCGACTTTTAAACAAATGCCGCCGTGAACGAGTCATTTAGAAAGTTCATTTAGAACAGTCGCTATTGCGACACATACTTTAGGAACGACCTAAAGACTTACATAAAGTGTTAATCGACACTAAAGATCGATGAGTTTCGTTCAAAGCCGATCAAGACAAATGAATTACAAGCGGAACACCTAAGGACATTAAATGTCAGGATTTTCTCCTCGAATGTTCAACATCTAAGAGCCGTCGCTACTGAAGAATCAATTTATTCTTTGATTATCAACAATAATCGCCGACTTAAAGCTCATCAGATATAACACACACTCGAGAATTTAAAACCAATATATTTTTTATTCATTTCGTAATCCTGTAAAAATATTGTAATAAAAATTATAATTTCAAGTGGCGCGTTAACAAAAACAAAATTTCGGACACTATATAAAATCAATAAAAATAATAATTTCTAAAATTTTCTCAATTATAATAATAAATGCAATGATTTTTAAAGAAAATAAATGTGTATTGTGCAAAAATACACAGATTGTTTATTTAAAGGTGTGCTAAGAAAGCTTTATGACCTCGTTTTGAAGTTACATTATGAAGAATTCCACATCCAATAACTTAGAGCTAGTTGCACCAATACTACAGTACATTATATAATAGTAAAAATTAAAAAAATATTAGTATAAAATCATGTGCGCAATAAATATATAATTTTATTATTCATTATTTTTAAAATGTTAATTTTAAGTTAAATGTTTGTTGTTTTTATTTTTAAAAAAACTTCATTTTTCCGTTTTTGTAAAATGATGTTTTTCTCTTTCGAAATGATTTGTTCTTTTTGTTTTAAAAAAGTGGTGTAAATTAATTTAAATGATATAACGAAAATATATAACTGTAAGGGTAGTATACTTGCAAAATATACTTAAAAGGAGGGTACACACGCATTTGTTTTCTCCGTCTAACGGACGACATGGCGAAATCAAGCTACGCAGTTCTTGAATTGTGGTGCTTGGAATGAATTTAGACTTTAAACACATCTTACACCGAATTTGGAAAGAAGAATGTAATTAAATTGCATTTATTTTTGCACTTTTTTGGATATCGTTAAATGAAATGAACAATTTCTAAGGGTCCTTTTGGAAAACTCAATCCCTTTAACTGCTAAGGTGATACTGATTTTCCTGCGACGGCACACGTCCTGGGGTTAGTATTACGCGCAAGATATACCATCCCTATACGAACCATAACATTATTTGGCTTTAAATTAACAGTTAGTAATATAATATTATTAAAATAAAATAATATACCTATATTATGTAATCTCGTCATCTGCGAATTGTGTATATTAAATTAATTATTTCTTGCGTTATTACGTAATATAATAATGAAATTATGTTAATATTATTATGTGTAAACATACAGGTATCTATAAAATATAATATACCTATACGATGAAAATGCATTATTATGTTTTTTACCATATACGTCGTGGAGTGCGATGATGTTATTCTACTGAAAAGATAAACTGAAATAGGAACACAATAAAAGTTGCGGATCACTAGTACGTCTGATATTATAAACTTTTCTTGAAAACAATAACTTCTATAACGTCATATCAAAGAAGCAAAAATGTAATATGATTCATACGTATATTCAGACACTTAAAATATTTAAACACATTACTAACAAGAATATATGCGTCGTGGAGACATAATATAAGATTTTTGCAAAACTATTTGTAGTTTTGGATTTTGTAAGAAGCGTTTACAATACGTTCATTTTCAGTAATAAGCTGGATTTGATACTTTATTTGACACGCTTTTATATTTTACTCAATGGTTTGACCGTAAGGAAAATTTTCAACAAATTTCATGCAAATTCATAGTTAAATTAAAAGAGTAGAACATGCAGCTAACGCGTTTGTTCACGTCAGCTGTTAACAAAGGGACTCTCTCTGAAATAAGGTGTGAAACGAAATAGATGTTATCATTCTGTTGTCGGTAGTGTATTAACTCTTCTTTGACGGTTTACTGTTAAGGTAAATTTTTCCTCTATTAGAAACTAAAAAAAGTACATTACCTAGGAAACAAGTAGGAGTTAGAGAAACTGATGTGAACAACGACTAGCTTTAACGACGCATGTTAAAAATGATTTTCACAACAAGATGAAGTCCGTGGCTGTGTTTCTTGGTCAGCCTATGTGGTCGGTTCTGGAAAAAGGGACTTCTACTTAATCGATCAAAAAATACAAGATACCAAACTGCTTTCCGATCAATTGAGCAAATAATATCTGACAGAAATTTCAAAGTCATCCTAAATGTCGAAGTAAACCGGAAAAGATTCTCTCGCCCATCCTATTATACCGCTGACACTATACGGAAACTAAACCGAGGAAATTCATTTATGCAGACGACGCACGTCTAGTGGCCCAAGGCAGTTCTTTTGAACAAGCAGAAGACACCCAGAACACAAAGACCCAGTTGTCATACAGAATGATTTCGAGTCAGCTGGCATCTGATTAAATGCAAACAAAACCGCGACAACCGCGCCTTTCACTTGAACAATCGTGAGGCAAAACGTGAACTGCAATTAAAAATCAGCGGAGTTAATATTTCGAACAAAGATTGTCCTATATAGGTATTTTGGTATCAAATTCGACAAGACTTTAACCTTCAGGCATCACTTAGTAGCGGCAAAAAAACGAATTTAAATCACGAAATAATATAATACAATATCTATAAATCAGCCGGGACTAGGTGGGTATGCAATTACAGCACATTAAGTACTTTAACATTATCGTTACAGTACAGTGTACAGTGTACAGTGTTAATTCCATGCCTTTTTGGAATTTTATATGTTTTATTATAAACTCGACTGCAGCACACCTGCACTAGAACGCTATCCCACTGTATCGCCTGAACAGTAATAATTATTATTATCGTGTTCATGTAGAAACATTAGAATTTATACATGTTTTTTTTTATACGAGATATTTTTCGAATATTAAGGACGTGGGTGGTCTGTAAATAAAAATAAAAAATTAACCCTCCAAATATATAATGACCAAATTACTACTTCTGTCTCGATAATCCTTAAGGTATTTTCTTTATAATTTTTTTTTTTGTCGTAGTCATCGTCGTCGTTGTCGTTTTTTTTTATGCGTAACTTGTATAATACGAATATAATAATATTAATAATAATAATAATAATAATAATACGTATAATAAAACCTATAAAACTACATGGGCGTGGTCGTCATTTTACATTTCGGCCAAAGATAACAATCGTGTCATTTCTTTCTATACGAACACACAATAAAGGTACGTACACGTATGTATTTCAGTTAAATATTATTTTAAACGTATCAATTCGAACGAAAATGGATCTTTAATTATCTTTAAATCCCGACGTTGCTCTCCCTATAAATAATACACTTAAACGTCTATACGCATTTTCTTCGGGCAATATTTAATATACGTTTTTACGTTTTTTTTTTACTATTTGAACGAAAAATAAATTTAATGGCGGAGCCCAAAAAACAAAAATAATTGTCACGCGTAGAATAAAAAAATAACATATTAATTTATTATTCATATACTCGTAAAAATTAATCATGCCTAAAATAATTACACATAATAATATATACTTTATATGTATGTAATATTTAATAAATTTGTGTGACTATAGAATCAGGCCAAAGAGTATTATGTAAAATAAAGAAATATAATATAAAAGTCGTTGCGTTAATATTTTTCTTTTATTCACTACCGATTTCGACAGAAAGTAATCATCAGGTATTTAAGCGAAAAAGAGAAATACAGCGAACAAAATGAAAAATAAAAAAATGAGCAAATTACGTAGAGAAAATTATGAATATTACACAATAAAAAATGACATACGAGTTTAAAAATATAAAAAAAAAAAAAATCGCGTACAAAGTGAATTAAATTGTTAAAAAACAATGGCACTTTATTAATATTATTTAATATGTAACGATATAAAAAATTATATTTTTTTTAAAATCTGTTCGTATATTAAAAATATTTTTAAATTTAAATAATGAATTTAATTTTAATAGTAATTTATTATTTTCGAGTATAAATTTGTAGTTTTCGTTTTTATTTCTGTTTCTTTCACGTGTCCCGTTTCATTATTTTATTTATTTAATTCTTAGCGTTTACTATTTTATTATTGTATACATATTTAATGTTTTCCGCGTAATATGTTAATAAAAACTACAGGTCTACTAGTTCAAAAATAAAAGCTTCCTGTGTCTAAAACGGAAATCGTTTTTTATTTTTTAATTATCTTCGGTCAAACAGTTTTTTTTTTCTTTATCAACCACAATATCATCACATATCCGCAATTCGCATACACAAACAGTATATTAAATGAAAAATAATATTACATCATTATCGATAATTTCGAAATTGTAATCGCGGTAACAATATTAGTACAGGTTTCCGAAGCCTGTATTTATATAGTGCGTGCTGTGCGTTCACCTTTTGAACGTAAGAGATTTTATGTAATCACAGTGCAGAATAATATTATTTCGCTTCACGTGTGCATACGCATATTAAATTATTCGTATTTATTAAATTGTTTTTAAATATTTATATATATGTTTTTTTTTATATAAAGAAATATACGTTACGAATTGATATTATATAATTTCACATGAATTTCGAACTTCACTTTAATATTAATAACGCGGTATATACGTAAAAAGATATGTAATATTAAATAATTTACCGTCTTAGCCGCGTACAAATGTCAACAGTATTTTAAAAAAAATCTAATAACTTGTTTTTAAATGTTTGAATTTCGAAAAACTTCATTGAGTACGTATAACTGCTGCAGTGTTTCGTTATTTCTAATGCAACGATATTTATTTTGAAGTTTAAAATAATAATACAAATTTTAAAACACCGCGGATCAATGCGTAATCCACTCGAACATACATGTAACGTCCGTGACTCGCTACATTTTTATAATATTCATTATTTCTATGTCCTGTACGTGTAGAAATTTAAAAAAACCGTGTCTACTGCAGTTTAGATAAATCCGTAGAAATAAATGGAATCAAAGTGTCCGTCTGTTTGTCCGAGCTAATCTTCGAAACGGCTGAACGGATTTTGACGGGATTTTCACGTGCAATTAGAAGACTTTGCGCAAAGAGTGATCTAGGCTTCTTTTCGTCCCGGAAATGTTTGTGTTTGAGAATGAAAAACTTTTGAAATATCAGAGACAAAATTTTAACTGTCATTAATAGTCAATAATAGTCGCCTGTTGATAACAGTCGTAATCGCTACTGCACAATTAAATGAAATTGAAGGATCTTTGTTAATTTTATCACAGTGAATTGATAACCTTAAGCATATTTCTTTGTATAGTGAGTTGGATTCTTTAAATATCGTCGTCTACGCATGTATATTTCACAAAAATGGCGTGTGTGTGTGTTTTTTTTTTTTACGTTAGTCAAGACTAATTTAGAAAAATATTAGCCTAATTTTTTCGTTGGTGTTTTCGCGAAATGTACTTTGACAGCGCTTCGTTTCAGGGAAACGGAGAATTCTTAACAAAACTGAAGAAACTTTTCTTTTTTTTAAATTCTACGCGGACGAGATCTCCGGGATAAGTAGTTTGTATATAATATATAATACGTGTCAATATGTACTTTTCTAATTCTCGTCCGTAACCTGTAAATCGCATATTACATAGACTTCATAACAGGCTTATTTACGTCGTACAATATGCGTGTGTGTGCTTTCCCATTAGAAACCAGCAAAGACGCTCCTGACGACATTTAACTATATACGAGAGCATATTTGATAACACGATTCAATAACATTAGCTGCAGGTATTGCGTGAAAATGTTGACGAAAAGTCAATAGAACGGTGCATACGGTATGGCTTATAAATCAAACCGTACCGTATAGTGTGTCGTACGAGCTGCGAACGTGTACGAGAAGAACGGACGAGAGTACGTGTCAACAAAACAGCTTTTAAAGTGTTTGCAGACCAAAAATTGTATACATCATCGTGTAAATATACGTATAGTGTCCATCAGCCCAGTCATCGTTGTTCAAACCTTGGATTCGCTTTATTGCTATTCGTTCGAAACGTGAAACGCAATGCCAATTCATAATATAACGTATAATAATATTGATAATGATCTAAACGCGCTAATACGGTGTGTAACAAAACTAAATGACAAATTCTTTTACACGCTGATTTTCCTAATGTCAAATTAACCTCTTGGCTTATCTCATGCCATTCAAACCCATCGTCCAATACTCCTCCACTATCTTCTCTATATTCATACCCACGTACTCCTAATTCCTAAAATCTTTGTCTTCGTTGACTCGACCTTCCTTACCGCATCGTCCATCCCTTTGGTCACGTTTTCTCGGGTTTCAACGTCGAAATGGAATCCGTATACATTGGCCTCTCGCTCTCCATATACGTGCCCTGATCAGCTCTGACTCTTGAAGGTGCACACTATACCGAGTCGGTCGTCAGATTTAGTGGATGCCCTGCAGACTCCACAGGCGTATTACATAGTCCGATTTTTTTTCTGTTTTTCTCGACAGCGTTTTAAATTTAAATAATTGTGTTGATATAAAACAATACATCCGTCTCCCCCCGTACTTCTCTTACGCACATCTTCGTGACTCTTTGATTGTCGATTTGTGTTCACTTTGGAGTTATGTATATAATATTTTCGAGATTCAAATCTCTTGTACTTTTATTGTGCTCCGCTGTGAATGTTCTCATCGAATGACGATCACGTACTCGGTCTTACTAGCGTTGACGGTCAGATCGATATATTTTTTTTTTTTGCCACCGTCAATTCGCATTTTTCTGCAGTTGTCCTCTTAAGATTATCATCTGTTTCGGTCATCACGACTATGTCGTCTGCGTACGCTGCCAATCGCGATTTCCTTTCCTTGACTAATATTTAATTACGCTGTAATAGAAATTCATTTAAATTCGATAAGTAATTCGCTTCTCGACGTTCATCGTTGCGAATAATAAAGTATTAATTTATTTTCTCTTCTATAGAAAGAGAATTTGTTTTTTTTAAACTGTTTAACAGGAAACAGTATAATATTTGGTACGAAAAATATTAACGCGCGCGCGTATTCCCCGGCACAACAATGAACAATTATAATATGGGTTAATACCGCGAGTACACGATGAGATTAATAAGAGCAATTGTTTCGCTGGTAACGATTTCACTATATAACGTGTACACGTCGGCTAATAACAGTATATAATATATTACACAGAAACAGATACGCCTTCACTTTATTTCGAATTCGTGAACGGCGCGCGCGTATATTATAGAAATCGACGTTAAAAACGCGAAAATCATAAACGAGTTTTTTTTTTTAATTATTATTAATTATAGTTAAAACGGGTTTTCGGGCAAAAGCTCGCGCGCGAATATTCCGACGCTGATCGCGTGACAAAATCGTAAATAACGCGTACATATACAGAGCGTTTCAGGATAAATGTGCTAAACGGATTAGAACGATTCTACACATAAAAGAAAAAGTATTCATATCATAAATCATCGTTCGATTTTCAAAACCCTCGGGAGTCAAAATTTTTAATTTTTATTCGGTAAATCACTGGTTTCTTCGATAAAAGTGATATTATTTCTGTTTTATACAGTTCACGCACTAAAACCGATGACGTTTTTGTAAAGCTCGTTGAATTCCCGTTAAAACGATTTTTTTTTTATTCAAAAGTTAATTAATTCGTAATATATTTATGAAGAGAAAAAAATTTAATTTTTGAAAAAGCGAATATTAGAACAAATACGTTTGTCGTTGTGCGCAAAAACTTTTTCATTTCGTAAGCTGTTCAAACGGCATATTCAGAATTTTTTTTTTTTGTAAACCTTTCGGATAACGTATACAGAAATTTCCATAACGAATGTCGGGAAACGTGTAAAAAAAAATATATAAAGCGTAAATGGAGTAAATTTTTAATCAACAGCCGTTTTATTTGTAATCAGTTTTTTTTAACAAAAAGTATCATTTTAATGAAAATTTAACGAGCTTTTCGTAAACGTTATCGGTTTTAATCTAAACACCACGGATCAGAAGAAACTAGTGATTTACTAATAAAAAAAAAACGTTTGTTAAAAAAAAAAGCGTTCAAAGCGTTTTGAAAATCAGACCGCGGTCTATATGATCATTTAAAATTCCTTTTTAAAAGTATAGAATCGTCCTACTCAATTTACCCCGAAACACTCTGTATATACACTTACAGTACAGTAGATCAGTGAACCTCGGGGCCTTTTTGCCACGGCTCGCGATAAACGCGTATATTTCCAAAGTGTTACGAAATTTCTGGCCGTTAATCGACACACAATATTCAATTGGAAAACTCGTTAAACGCGCCGAGTAAAAGCGAATATCGACGAGTCAATTATAACAGAATTAGTCGCGTAAAATTCCGTGTGCAACACGCATTATTATAACTCACATATATAAATCGAACACAAGCCTTAATGCTAGAAAGTATTATGCGTTTAACGTAATTCACAACACTAATGAAAAGTTATTTGATTTATTTCCAATTCCGTTTCCATTAACAGTCGAGAACAGTGTCCCGAGAGATACGTCGTCTGTGCAAATGCGGACGAGCTTATTGATTTACAGAGCAACGCAATGAAAGATATTTTTTTTTTTTTAATTTATGAAACCACGATCTGTAAAAATGATTTTTATATTTTGCACGACTACGCTACTATACTCGAGACCGTATTTTTTTTCGCGAATAAAAATAATAATTGTAAAATCAAAAACGAAAACCCGCGGATAGCTGATACCCGTCGGGAAAATTCCTCGAGGATTGCTCCGTCCCGGATAGAACGGAACGTGGAAAAATTGTAAGGAAATACGGACAAATTGAAACAGCGTCAAAAAACGTAGCGTTAAAAATATATTAATTGATTAACTACACAGAGTAACCTAGAGCAGGGCCCCCACAAGGGGGGTCAGTGAGTACTATGGTCCCGAGGCCCGGGCTCTCTGGGGGCCCGGGGAAAAGAACATAATACACCTGTACACATATTATTAATTTAAATAAGAAAAATAAAATGAGACATAATATGAGTCATGCCACCCTAGTCACCATATCTTTATACAATATTGGTATACAAATAATTTGATTTCTTACTACATCATTTTTTGTAACAAAACGTGTAGGCGGGTGGTGCGTGCTGCGCGAGCATTTCTTGGAAAAAATAATAAGGAAATAAATCCTGGAAGATAAGAGCAATATTAGTCTGCCGCTATAGAAATATTAATGTTGTGCCGCCTGTCCTTTTAGTACTATTTTTGCTGGTCGAAAATGGGTTTTTATATATTTAATTTTGTCAATAGTTACTCGTAATCGGGTATTCCCACCAATATGTACATGTACAAAATATGTACAATACAATTGTATTTTTGTATGTACAAACGCTATTTTTAATTTTGAATAATTTACATTGTATTTCATTATACATAAATACTTTTTAAAAAAATGTTGATTTTTATAGTTATTGAACTGTAGTAAATTAATGTACTTGCGTGTTCTAAACTAAAATAACTGATATTTTATAGAGGTGTATATAACAGCAAAAGAAGCGATATATTTAGGTAATTTTTGTAAAAATAAAAAATTACAAGTTAGAATAATTTATAATTATTAGACGATTATAAACATTAATATACGTCGAGGGCCCGGATTTATTCAGAGTACCGTAGTTGAAAAATTCGTGTGGGGGGCCTGACCTAGGGTAAAACGACGCACGGGGTAATACGAATTACGATTAATAACTCGTTTACTATTCGGTTTCTGGTCGTTTTCTGTAATGTTTTTTTTTCATATTCATATAGTTATCACGTCGAAACGCTAAGAAATAAAATGTTCTTCATTCAAAAGAGTTCCGGCTTGAATACGAAGCGAAACATTGTTTTTACTTTTTCGACGAAATATTTGTGCGGAATAAAAATTGTAATATATTATTGTGATATTTATCGACAACGCGTTATGTGTCGCTATTAATTACGTTCGATTCGAACAAGTAGATTACAACGCATTTTAATATCGGAAAACATTAATAATAATGAGAAACGCGGCGAATTTTCGAGGGAAAAGTGCTTAGTAATTAATCTATTATCGACAAACAATATTATTATTATTATTATATAAATAGTGTATAAAAATAGATATTTAAACAATTTCTTTTTTTTTTTAACTACTCAAATTCTAAAGAAAATAATTAAATCAAATAAATGTTATTATATAGTAAAATAAATTATCTATACACTACAGTCTGTATTTAGGAAATATAGTTACATAATAATTTAATTTCAAAATTGGAATATAATATTCATTTAGTACGCGCCATTTTACCGCATATACGTGCGCACTTCTAATCCATTCGTGGAGTGAAACGGCGCATTTGTCATTATCGGATTATTTTTAATTTTTAGGCTAATATCGCAAAATGAAATTTCGAATGAAAAACTGACATTTAGGTAAGAATAATTCTTGGCAGCAAATCGTACCCATATATAGATGGTATTTTATTTGACACGTTTATCCATTCTCTCGATAATTTACAGCTGAAAAATATTAAGACCTATAAGAGCAAGGAAAATTATTATGGCAAAACGTTCCGTAAAATTGGAAATAAAACTGGTAAAATCCGTTTTGGACACGCGCTTTTTTTGTATTTGCCAAATGAACATTTATTACAAAATCAGACGTATAATATTTTAGGTTTATACCGGTATTTAAAATCGTAATTTTTTCTGAAATGTATAAAGATGGAAATTCGATAAACTACAAAAAAAAAATAATAATAATAAACAGAATTTAGCTCCGAATCGTTATTCGAATACAACGAATTATCGTTTTATTTGTTTTTTTTTTGTTTTTTGTGGGTTTACAACCTATATATTATACCTGCAGTATACTGGATTTTAGAACGTTACACAGTAAGTAAAAAAAAAAAAACACACGTTTAGAAATTACTCATTAATCTTATTTTTATGATAAGGAAAATTGTTAAAACGTGCAAAGTATTGTGAAATCCAATACTATATATATATATTAGAAGTATTTTTTCAAAGATAATTCCGTACCCGATAATATAATTAGTATATAGTTATGTCAATTACTACCTTTATTACGTAACTGAATTTTAAATTTTGCAGGTTGTGTAAAATATTTACTCCATTGGCCTTTTTTTTAAATTAAAAAACAACAATTCGATCGCGAATATATTAAAATATTATTAAAAACAGATTTTTATTCGTTTAGGCTACCCCTGGTGCATTTTTTCATCAAAGAATAAAAACTATATAATTATATTATTATTATATGGAAAAAAAAATCGCGCCTGTGACGTAAATCCTTTTCATTGCTTTGTGTACAATACTTTATTTTTAATTTTTACCTGTTGAAAATAACGTTTATTACGCGAATTTATGAAAACTTATTAAAAGTGTTATATACATTATAAAATGTATTTTTCTTGAAGAGTGTTCGTACAAAGTTTTCTTTCGGCTGCAGTATATTCAGTCATGTTTTGTACAAATAGTTATTAAATTCCTTATTTCGTTTAGTAAATTGTTTGAGTAACAAACCTTATGACGGCAATTTTTTTTTTTTTTTAAAGTATGGCGACATCAAAAGATAAATATAAAATCGCTCGTGCCTCGAAAACATTTAATTAAAAGGGAAAAAAATAAACATCTTTTTACATTTTTTTTTTCTCCACAAATTAAAAATATTGGCACGAATTTATATAAGAAATATTATATATGTATTATAATAAATTTATGATGAAACTATAATACCTATATATATATATATATATATATTTGTATTTTATTTAAAATTACAGTGAAAGTATTTTTCCATATGAATTTTAACGAATTAAACAATTTGTTGACAATTAAACAGGATTTTTTTTTTTATTCCGATTTTCCAGTAGTTTTCCTCCAAAACGTTTTAGAAAACTAGTGATAAAATCGAAATGCGTGTCGATCATACAGTCGGTAACAACTGTATATCAAATTTTCCACAGGAAAAGATGACTATGACACGTAAGAATCGGTGTACCACACGAAATAATGTTTGCAGACAGAAAAAAAGAAAAAAAATTTTACATACACACATCATTGTGATACCGATAACTTCTTCGTTTAGTTCCGAATACAAAAGTATATATATATATAGCGAGCCGCGGTTGCTGTGGACGTCGGTTCAATCGCGTGTTATTTATAGACACAGATTTTATAATTGTATCATTATTTTGGATTTTCGTTCAATGATATACGTAATCGTTGTGTTTGAAAAAAAGTATTCTGGGCGATTAACCATTCTAGTTTATTACTGACTTAACCGGGCATTTCTCTTAATGAGATTAAATTGTCGGGCCTTATATATCCGTACTAGAACATGGAATTTCATTAATGTTTCAAACATAAAAAAAGCCAAAAATCGTTAGAATTTTTAAAGTTCTATATCAACTATTAAGACTATATACAAATTTATTTCAAAAATACGGATAAAAAATACTGCGATAAATACTTGGTAAAAATTTCAAGTGATTCGCAATATTATTTTTGAAATTACAAAAAAAAACGATATTCGCTTCGCTCAGAAACTATAAAATTAATATATTTTTTGGAAAATTAAAGAACGCGTATCTCGCATATTGGTTAAATAATAAGACCAAAAATATTCATAGAGTAATATATATTTTTTTTTAACGATAAAAACAATAATAACTGACGAAATATTAGAAAACACAAAAACCAGTTTTCCCAAATATTTGAATTTTGTAAACCAGTCTTCTTCATTTCCCTGATATTTTCAAAAGTGTTTAGTAATATACAAGTACACATTATATAAAAAAAAAAAAATAAATAACTACACTCAGTATACATAATATATTAAAAATAAACGTCTTTATATTTATGTATATATATATATATATATATATATATATATTAAAACTGAATAAACACGAACAGACAGCTTTTAGACGCATTAACTGCAGAACTATTAAAATGTTGCTTTGTTACGTGGTTATGTGGTCATTAAAATACTTGACGGTAATTTGTTGTAATCGCGTATTTCCATAGTATTTATAAACACTGGACAAATATAATACTGCAGACATCCTTCTAAATTAAAATAATAATCTACGCGTTAAACAACACTACGTCGGCTCAGGTGTACACATTAAATTAATAATGAAAGTCTGCAGGAAGGATTGACTGCTATTATTCGGCAACTACATAATTTCTGCTGGTATGTGATCGATTAAATGGCACCGCTTGATTCGAGTAACAATAATAACGTGATTTCTTCAAATATAGAAGAAAAAAAACTCAATTTGTGCAAAATAATTCACTTGGCATATTATTATATACGTATAGAACAATAAGAAAATGTACTCACAGACAGAAAACCACGTATGCAACTGTCCAGCTGGTTATCTATCCAAAATAAAAAATATATCTTAGACCCACACACAATAATAGTAAAAAAAAAATTTATAAAAAAAATTATAACGGACTATTTGAGGAGCCGCACAAAACAAATACACCGGGACTATTTGAGCGACATTATTTGAAACTAAATACATAATACTATCCATAACTTTTATAGCTATAAACGGTTTTTGTATAAATTATTAGCTATTATTCGAGCCATACAAACAAAATGATACAATTTTTATTCGTATAACCAATATTTACAAAATCAAAAAAAAAAAATGACTGAATTTACAAGAACGCTAGTATATGTGATTTTATGACAACAACCGTGATGATAATAAATTATACATTTATAATTTATAAAAAATTAATAGGGCGACGTTAAAGTTTATTAAAAATTTGCTTTCCAAAGAATCGATTTCTTCTCGTAAACTGCAAGATTTTGCCTCCACAAACGACGTCATAATTTTCATCAAAAAGTATTCGTTGTCTTTTTCAAGCGAATAATCATATTATATAGACATATAGTCTTATATGTCATAATTTTGTTTTACAGACGGTTATCATCCCATCTTTATTGCCATTACGCCAATAACTCTAAAACGTATTGACCTGGCGCAAATAATCGAACAGAAGTTCTAACTCGACTAATATATATTTATCGGAAATCGGAACACTTCGTTTTTAGATTACGTGATATATTTTTTCACGGGTTATAAACCTATATGGTAAAACGTCAAATAAATACCGTTTTCGCTCCGATAACACGTAACCGACATTTTCGTTTGTACGATTCGAAGTATAAACATAAAATATTGTAAAAACGAGTTTCCAAGTGATACATTAGAGTAGAGAAACGCTGAAATATTTTTAAAAAAAGAAGAGGTAGTCCCAACGTCTCTCCCCGATTCAAACACTGGGTATAAAGGCAGTAATGAGGAGTGTTCATCAATATAATTTTAATCGACTATATAATAATATTATGTAATAACTTATAAGGTTCGTGCTTGAAATGCAAATGGAGTATGCGTAAAAATCATTTATGTTATTCCCGATAGGAAAAAAATTCATTTTGTATATATAATGACATAATTTAATATTATACAGAGTACGGACATATATATATATATTTAAAATTTAAATATACCATAACACATATAGGTATGACGTAGATTAAATTTACATAAACGAAACATCTACGTATATATATATATATATATATATATTAGGTAATTGTAAAAGATAATGAATTCCATCTAAATATAATATATGCGCGCGTATAATAAACAAGTTCAGTAACGCTGAAATTAGTTTTATATACGCAAAACGGAAGGTTTATATATATATATATATATACAATTGCAGGTAATATAGCAATTTTATATATGTCAATTTGAAATTTACATTTTATAATATTACTCAACAGTACATCACTATAAAATGAATCACCATCCATCGTTTTACGTCACAATAATACATAATATATTAGTTATTACTGGATATAATAATATAATATATTACATAATATAATGCTACAGCGTTTATATATATATATATATATATATATATATATATATATAATATCAACAATTTATTTTCATTGTAATATAATAAAATTCAAGTATATATACGTATGAACTATACCATCTTCCGAATTGGTTATCGAATATTGTATTTATATACTTTATTAACTGTTTATCAGATAATATTATGTAAATATCAAAATAATATATATATATATATATATATATATATATATATATATAGTAATATAATCTGTATAAAAAAAAAAAAAATGTTTTTCAAAAGTCAACTATTAAATTTACGCAAAAACGAATACAATTTTTTCTCTCGTTCTATCGTGTATATATATATATATATATATATATATATACCTAAAGCAGTAGCCAAACAATACGCATTATTTCAAAGTATCTATATTTAAAAAAAGTGGATTTTATCTGTCTCATAAAAAAAGATAATACGGTGAAGATCTACAAGAAATTGGAAATACACGGGGAATTCTACGTCAAAAGTGTATTGGTATAGTTAATATTTTACCGAAATGAAATATAAATTTAAAATTCGTTATTGTTTTTAACGGGGAAAAGGAAGGCGTTAACGGTTTAGCTATACGCTTAGTGCGATAGAACGCGCGATAAAACCTAAAAAAAAGTTCTCACCGATTTCTCCAATAGACGTTTAAAATGTTCATCGTAATTTTCTGTTTTCCACGTTCTAATACAAAATATATACCAATGTAACAGAGTTCTATATAATATTGCTTGACGAGTGATTTTTTTATTATTTGATTTATATATATACATATATGTATAAACCATATACTCTAATATGTTCTACATGCAATTTAGTGGATACTTAATAGAAAAAAAAAACACATTTTGATTCAAAGTACTATATAAAATCGTTAAAAACGGCGACTATTAGGTTTATTTTAACGCGATTTATTTTAATCGAAACCTAACCTAACCTACCCGCGCACCGTACAAAGCCGGTGTTGAAAATGTAGTTAGTCGAATAGCGTTGCTAAACATTACGTGTGTTACCTACGTTGAACAGTACGTATATTTTTTTATAGGAACAGGAAATTCGGAGACGAAAATATTTGTTTCAATATTTTTTTTTTTAACCGGAATGTTAGGTTTCCCGTAATCGGAAATTTTACTGAACATTTGAATATAAAACTAAAAAAAAAAAAAGATCTAGAAATAAAAAACAATAACCGGTAGTATAGGTACTTAAAAAATATACACATTTACTTATTGTATATACCGAACCGAACGTATTATAAAACGCGTAACAGCGAACATTTTCTCTCTTTGTCTCTTACACTCACGAAACGTGGCAAAACAGACGTTTCCCCTACTTTCAACGTACCGATCCATGTAGTGATACAATAGTGAATTTTTATCTAAACACCTTCAAAAATTGATTATTAGCATTTTTTTTATTATTATTTTAAATGGGTTCAATTGATTTTTTTAAGGATTTACGAGGAATGAATTAGAAACGTGAGAAAGTCGATCTCGAGTAGAGTTCACGAGGAATTCACATCTGTTTTGAAAATCCTTAATCGCATCACTAGATGGATCGGTATACGTTAAAAGTAGGAAACGCCTGTTTTGCTACGTTTCGTGTGTGTGTAAGACGAAGAGAGAGAAAAATGCCCGCTTTCAATCCCCCGAAATAAACGACCGCGGGGACAGATATTATTTATATTTTACGTAGTGCGTAGCTCGCGCAACGCGAGAGATAAAAACGTGCGGTTGTCGAGTAAATTTTTCGCTTCGATAAAAATCGCCTGGCACGAACGTTTTCCTATCTATTTATACACAAATATATATATATATATATACACGTTTATATTATAAGTGTTATGACGCAAAGCGATTGTGTATATGGTGTTCGAAACGCGTAACAGGCGAAAAATTAAGTACGGCACGAAACAGCACAACAACCGGCAGTTTAGCACACAGCGAAACCACCGAACGCGATTGCGCGGGTGACGCGACGATAGTTAAAATACAATTTGTCCTAGGTTTTCTTTTTTATGTTATTGGCGATTTCGTCGTCAAAATTATTTCCACAACGCGCAATTTAAGAGGATTGAAAGCGGGTATTTTCTCTCTTTGTCTTACACACATGAAACATGGCAAAATAGACGTTTTGTACTTCCAACGTACCGATCGATCTATTGGTGCGATAAGAAATTTGAAAACAGATTCGAATTCCTCGTGAATTTTACTACAAAACGACTTTCCCACTTTTTTCATTTTTTTTTTTTAAGACCTTCAAAAATGAATTATTAACAATTTTTTTTTTAATTTGTTCGGTTAATTTTTTTAAGGGTTTATGAAAAAAAAATGAAAAAAAGTGGGAAAGTCGTTTTGTAGTGAAATTCACGAGGAATTCAAATCTGTTTTCAAATTTCTTATCGCACCAATAGATCGATCGGTACGTTGGAAGTACGAAACGTCTATTTTGCTATGTTTCATGTGTGTAAGACAAAGAGAGAAAATACCCGCTTTCAATCCCCTTAACGCGTTAATATACTCGTATTTTAAAGAGGAGGCCAAACTTTTTTTCGATAATGATCTAATACCGGGAGAACGTATTTTTCCTTTGAAGATCGATTCACATCGTACAAAAAAAAAAAAAAATACTTTTTACTAAACGTATAAAATAAATGGCTATAAATTTATCAAATTTACTATTCGAATATCGATAATTCGCAATGTACTGCAAGATACGAACTCGGGATTTCGGGTCTGTCTCGATAATATTATATTTTCTGTTCAGTCTCGTACCGAATGCCGCGCCGTCTCGTTTTCGATTCTAAAATAAACAAAAAATAATAATGTGTTACGTACGAATTACTGCCAAAAAAAAAAAAACACTTTTCATTTAATTCATTCAAACGTCAACAATAAATTCCCTACAAAGGGGGTGATTGATTTTCAATATTTAATAATGTCCGTCGTACCGAACGGGGACAGTCCATTTAGATAAAAAATTGTCGGCGGCAATTGTCACTCAAATCTCCCGCGATCGACCGTTTGACCGCCCCTGTTATATACCTACGGATGAATAATAGCATTCCCCCAGCTCATTCCACCTATACCTACATATATATCTAAAATTTAATTACAACATTTAAAATTTTAATCAATCATTAAATATATTTCAAAGTAAATAGCGGAATAAAAAATATATATATATATATTTCGCGGAGTCTCTTAAACGTTGTTTTAATAATATTTTTATACGTGAAAACGTGCGGTTCAAGGTATTGAAAATTTCATTCGTCCTAGCAATAATACTAATGTTTTCCAGTGAAAACATTATCGCTTTATTACTAAGCCTATACTGATAAAGTGATATTGTAAAGGAAACGTACGTGTACAACCGTACATACGCGTCAAAAAAAATGCCAAGGGAGGACATGTAACTCCGTAATCGTCCCCCTTAAATACGCCACTGTTCCTGCAGCGTACGGTAAACAATATATTATATTGTTGAATACTGTATAAAAACGACTACGAAAATGTATTAAATTTCGTTGTTTTTTTTTTATGTCTACTCTATACACCACTGGTTCCCAAACTGGGGGACGTATACGCATTGCTGGGGAGGCGCAAGCATTTATTACGAAATACAATTTTTATTGATTAAATTATTTGTATTTTAAAACGTAGAGAAAAAAAACGTACTTCAAGAACAGGCTGAAGAACGATACACGCGCGAAAATTGATTTTAACAGCGGTAGCTCTTTGGAAGAGTTTTGGGTAAAATACCAACCCGTTTATCCTGAAATTTCAAATGAAGCTTTAAAAGTCCTTGTACAATTTTCATCTACTTCGTATTTATGTGAATCTGGGTTCTCCAGCGTGGCAGTTATAAAAAACAAACACAGAAATCGTTTGGATGTCGCGTCTGACTTGAGGCGTTCTCTATCAAATATTGAGCCGAACATAAAAAACTATCCAAAGAAAAGTGTTGTCAGCATTAGCATCAATTAACATTAATTATCAATTTCATTATGTATTTTTTTATTTACTATTATTAATATTTTATACTAATTTATTACTATATAATATTTCACCTTAACTGACTGTTCCATTTTATTATTTACTATTATTTATATTTTATAATTATTATCATCGAAATAAAAAGTAGTCATTCCGAATATTGTATAATAGTTTATTTGTAAAGTACACAAAAAAAGGTGATCGATTTTTTTCAATTTATAGGAGGGGGAGGGGCGCGAGATTTTTGAAAATCTACAAAGGGGGCGTAGAATAGAAGAGGTTGGGAACCACTGCCATACACGTATAGAAAGGTATAATTGAAAATTGATGACGGCCGGTCTCTACGCTTATGTCACGTGGACAAACGAGATAATCGAGAAAAAAAAAAAACCTCATTAACCGGGAAGGTATCACACGATTACCTACGGGACCTACCGAGTACTAGAATTTTTTACCAGCCGAAAACGAGTTAAAATTACACGGCGGTGCTTACGTAAAACAATTTTATGGGACCCTTCCGCAAACGTAAGAAATAAAGTAGGCCCCCCTCAAATCGTTCGTAATATAAGAATACATAAAACATATGATGGACACGCGACTTACTGCTTCACTCGCTTCAAAAAAAAAAAAAACTGGTTATTTGTAAATTTGTAAATTAATTACCGTGTTAATTTAACAAACGTTTATTAAATTTTTTTTTTTTTTTTTGTTAATACCACTACAAACCCTTCGCGCCCGCTCCGTTACATTTAATTTGAACATATTCTACTGCAGTCTTTTAATACTTTTTCTTTCCTCGTGATTTTATAAGAATTCAATATTACTACTCGCAGTGACAAATTAAATAATAATAAACGTTTTCAGTGAGTACACAGAATTGTGCCGTAATCATAGGCCTAAACTGGGGGGCGAGAGGGGCCGACTGCCCCGGTATAAATCAAAGGAGCCGTGCCCCCCTTGACATTTTGTGAATTAATTTTTTTTAATTTGTTTTATATTTATTGCGATTAGATATCTAATCTTGGATTTATTATAGCGCTATTATATATCGCTATAGTATCGAATTTCATGGAATTATTTTGTTTACTCCGTGAATAAAGAGAACTGCGTTTACATCACGATTAAAGATAAACAGCACAGAACAAATGAAATATACAGGTAGATAGATTGCACAAAATATGATAATAACGTAATAATGTGGTGTAATATATATATATATGTATATCAATTATAATATGTAATATATCAATTCACTATTAGCGCTAGTAGTAATAGAATTGATCAACTATTTTTCATATTGATGGTGTTAACCTCCTCTGCTTTATATACTTCACTAGTTCACTAAATTGAATAACGAAGTTATATATTATATAATATATATATAGTAATATGGTACATACTATGCTATATAAATATTATATATAATTCATGTAATATAGTTTGCCCCCATAAAAACTGCGCAAGTTACGCCCATGGAAGCGATCGCCACCTTTCCGATGATCTTCTCGCCAGTGACGTATCAAGGGGGGGCCATGGGGTCCGGACCCCCCTCCGAAAGTTCTTATATTAATATTATATACCTATACTAATAAATATTAATATAAATACACATGAAAATATAATATTTGTACATTTTTTAAATCGACCCCCCAGAATAAAATCCCGGCTATACGTGCCTGTTTCTAGCAATTGCTTTTTAAGCATGAGCCTAAACGAAACTATAATACACTATACATATTTTCATTATATGTCGTATTGATTAAAGGTACCCCCCCACTTCATGATGAAATTTAACCCCGCGGGGTCCACTTAATCCGCCCTTGTGTGTGAGACCAGCTGTGCTGTCCATCCGTGTCTAGCGGTCGACCGCTTCGAACGGCGAAGCCAAAAAATAATAATTCAGTGGCGATTACTTCACGCGTTCGCTCAGTGGCGTAGCCATAAGGGGGCTGATGGGACTGCAGCCCCTCCCCCCCATCCCGAAATGAATAATCGGTTTTTTAGTAGGTACCGTCTCTGCATATTAATTATTAACGTGTAAATTAATTATCAACCTCAGCATCACCCCAAAAATAAAAATCCTGGCTACGCCACTGCTGCGTTCGATAATTAATATATAATCTCTAACACATAAAAATCTCGTGTCACGGTGTTTAACCGATTTTAATGAAATTTTTTTTTGTATATTTGGTAGGCATGAGAATAGGTCGTAAAGTATTTTTCACTCTCCTACCCCTCCCGAGAGTGGTGGTAACTAATACGGGAAATTTTAGGATTCTAGGCGTTAAACAGTTACCATGGTGACCGTTTAAATTGTTATTTAATAAACATGCACGATATTCGTCCTCGATAAACTCCGTAACTACTTAACCAATTTTTAATTATAAATATTTTTTTATAACAACTTAAATGGTCACCATGGTTTCGCCTAGAATCTTAAAATATTTTATATTTTTATATGTATATAAAAATGGATTTAAAAATATATAACAATTCATCAATTGAAAACGGCCGGGCCGATTTGGCTCAAATTTTTTTTAATTGTTTTGGAAATTGCCAGGAGAAGGTTTTTACGAAAAAAAATTTTGGAAAAACCCTTTTTTAAATTTTTTGATGATTGTTTTTTTTTGGGCAAAACAACGTTTGCCGGGTCAGCTAGTTATATATAGCTAGTATCGTATAAATTAATTTACAAAATTGTATACGTTATCAACGAGCCAAAGAGAATTAAATTAATTATTATCTGTGTTTCGCGGTATTCGTATATTGTATATACCTATTCGTATATGGCGGCCGAAAAAGAAAAAAAAAACACCAAAGAAGATAACGACTGCGACGATATTTTATTTCTTTGGATACTTTTCTTCGCGTCCCGTTCGGGCTCGTAACACGCGTCGATAATATTTTTCGTAGGAAACGGCGGCGGCGGCGGACGGCGGGGGAAGAAAATATGTTTACGAAACGCGCCCGCGGCCGCACTGCCCCCGCTGACCGACGACGTCGGGCGTCGGCGCGTAAAACCGGTCTCGGTCCGAGAACCGGTGTCGGCGTCGGTGGTGGTGGCGGCGACGGCGGCGGCGGTCGGTTATTCGGTCGGTACCTACGCGCTCGGTGTTGACGACCATACCGCGCACCAGTCGTTTGCTACCCGTAAACCGTTGCGGAAGTCCGTGTCTGTCCGCGCGTACGTTCTCTTCTTTCCATCACCCCACACACACACCCACTAACCGTTTAACCGTTCCGACCCGCGGCGGCCCCTTCGTCGTCTTCACCTGTCTCGCGCCACCGTCTTTTGTCGGGTTTTATTACAAAAAAAAAAAAAATTTCGTTTCGGCGCCATCATTCGTATTTATTATTTTGTTTAAACCGCGTTATTATTATTCTTCAGCCGTCGGACGTTAATAGTGCGCGCGCGGTGGACGGCGACCGAGCCAGCTGACGAACCAGGTAAAAAAAACCGTGTTTATATAGCGCTTAAAATATAGTATATATTGTATTAACAGAATATCGGTATATCGTTAAGCGAATAGCGAACAAAAATTTTTTTTCCCGGCGAAATTTTTCCCGTACCGTCGCGATTGACGCGAGAATATTGCGTTATCTTCGTCCGGTATATAAATATACCGAGACGTCGTGGTTTTGCCGTTGTCGAAATACCGTTTTCGGCGAGGTCCGTCGATTTACACCCGGGGGACGCGCGCGCGCGCGAGCGTTTTAACCGACCGAGCGACTTGAATGCTGGTCGTCGGCGCAAAGGCGTCGTCGCCTGTACCTCTATTCTGTAACTCGATAACACCTGTTAACGACAAACTTTCGGTTCGTTAAGCTATCGAAACGATTTTTAAAACTCCAAGAAAATTGTCGTTAGCTATCGATTTCTTATCATTTTGGTGGACATACACTTTGTAAGCGCAAAATAAAGTCATTTACAGAATCACGATGTCGATAGCAAAATTCGATACATTTTTAAAATTTCAATAAGAAGCTCTTGTCGAATTAATTCGTTAACACGTTATCGAGTTACAGAACAGAGGTACTGGCCGTTTACAGAACAAGAAGAAGAAGAAGAAGAAAAAAGATAGCGAGCCACGGGGCGTTGGCGGATACCGCTTCGCGCGAATCACTTGGATTTTAGAGTTTTGTTTTTATTATAAATTCGAAAGCAACGGTAAATCGTTGCGTTCGATAAAACGATTGTGAGCGGAGCTTCGGTGTAACACACTTTTCGTACAAAATTACAAGTAACGCGCGTCTGACGTTGTGTCCGAATTTCGAGTGAAAAAAAAAGAACCACTCGAAATTAACTGCTTTATAAACGAAAAACCTCGAAAATTATAGCTATAAATAGCGTAAAATTGAATGAAACTTTTTTGAAATTGTATAGCACTACAGAGATACGATTTTGTCGAAAATCTCAAGACAACAGAATGATCATTTTCGAAATCATAGCGAAAAAAAAACCGTACGTGATATTATCCCATTTTTACCGGTTTTTTCGTCATTTTTCCGTAGTTTATCGCGCGTCGCGTTACAAAAAAAAAAACAATTGAGAAAACCGAAAAATTATCTCTCTGACGAAGTATACGCCGACCAGATGCGAATCGATGTCGTCACACAAACCGTGACCTAAGCGCACTCCTTCTGGTCGAAAATCTGTACACGGGATGGAAAAAATAAATAAATAAACGTCATTGTAAAACCGCTGGATCCCTGGCTCCGCTCAGAATACGCTAAACCAATAGAATTTTACGAAACGCTCAAAAAAAATTCGATTACGCCGCGGATACACGGCCGGGGCCGAGCAACAATAAGCACCGATCCTGGCAACATAACGATTTCGCGGCCATCACGTCCTGCTCAAAAAAATTGTAGCCGTGTCAGGGGCTTTAGCCCCCTCCCCCCGAAATTTTAGCAACTCTCTTTACGTATTCCCTATGGCTATATAGGATGTAATATTTTTAATAAATTCCCAGTGTGTAGTTGTGGTTTAAAAAGTTGAGAATTTGGTAATTTGTCCTGTTTTTAAGATTTAGTCTTGGATTGGAATTTGGAAATAATTCAACAATGATATTTACGCAATGCCTCAGCCCCCCTCTAAAAAAAAAAATAATGTCTAATTACGCCCCCGAGCCGTGCAAATAACAAAAATGTGTTAAACCATCACTTAAAAAAAAATCGCACGTTTCTCAAACGAAACTTATACTGAATTCAAGTGTATTGTTAAAACGAATTTTTTGTCCATCGGCAGCAACAATAGCTCTACTCGATTATTGACGCGTCGACACACGGACTTTTGAGTACGCGTTATTAAATTTGATAAATACATCGAATTTTCCGCTCCTCCGCTCATTAGAGCTCCCTCGGCCCGGTCCTGTGCGCGGATTGTATGGCTAAATTTTTAAATAATAATAGCCGTCAGTTCGCGAACACTGGTTTTCGGATAGTTTCGCGTGTACATCACGTGTACCTACGTCGTTTTAAGGGGATTGGAAGCGGATGTTTTCTCTCTTTGTCTTACACACATGAAACATAGCAAAATAGACGTTTCGTACTTCCAACGTACCGATCGATCTATTGGTGCGATAAGAAATTTGAAAACAGATTTGAATTCCTCGTGAATTTTACTACAAAACGACTTTCCCACTTTTTCCATTTTTTTTTCATAAACCCTTAAAAAAATTAACCGAACAAATTAAAAAAAAAAAAATTGTTAATAATTCATTTTTGAAGGTCTTCCTCGTTATATCACGGGCAACAGCTGTATTCGTTATTTTACAGTATTTTATAAACGAGCGATAAATACGACATCCAAGCGTAGGTACGCGATGATTATTATTATGTAGATCGTTAAATACACGTCTACGGGCGTCGCGTGATTGTTCACTGTCGTTTATCATTGCGCTTTCCGTAATAAATTTTCAACGATTTCGTTTCGGTATAATTTGAAACGCCTCCGGGTAAAGAGTTTCGAACCGTTTTCGAAAATCCTCGCCCAGCAGCCGCTCGGTGCAGTGCGGTGTCCGACAACGTTTTGTGTGCTGAACGCGTTGTAAACGATTGTTTTTTTCGCGTGTTTCCTATAAAAAATTCTTCTCGCGTGTAAAATGGTCGGTAAATTGTTTTTTTTCTTTTTTTTTACCGACCCCGAACAAAACGTACCGCGAGGGAAACGGAGAAATAACGAAAACTGGACCGACGTTCGCGCGCCACCACCGCCACGTTATACGTATACGCTAATTGCAACACTATATTCTATAGCGTTTCCCAAACTCTTGTTTGACCTGGCCCGGTAATTAATATTTTTTCCCTTCGTGACCCACCATAATATTTTACATTTATCGTTTTGTAAAAAAAAAAAATGCAAAATAAAACGCGTTTGAATGTCATACGGGTTTTTCATGGAGTCTAGTCGATAATCTCAATAATAATTATTATTTTTGTTGTAAATAATAGTTATTCGTATTGATGAATTGATTATTTTTGCTAAAAAGTTCAAATTATCAAACAAAATTTAATATGAGAGTTTTATTAATTATATGCGACCCGGTATTAATATTTTCGTGGCCCGGTAGTGGGTCGCGGCCCACCATTTGGGAAACGCTGGTATAGAAAATATATTTATTGGGCGATTTGAAATAACACGTATAACGTGCCCGGGGCGGCGGGTACGGCGTCGAAATTTCGTATTCGAATTCACGATTTGTATTCTCGTCGTTTAATATCGCGTGTAACAAAAACAAAACCTTGGGACGGAGGATGCGTCCGTCCGTCCGTCGAGAATTACAATGTTTTTTTTTTACTGTTGACCGTCACGATATCAGCTCGCCGTGGAAAACGTATTTCGATCGTTTGAAAAACGTTTTCGTAAACAAACGAAATAGTACTACTCGAGTGTTTAGCTTTTTATATAGACGTTATCGTCATCATATTCTACAGCGCCTTGTCGTCGTCTTCCTGCAGCTATCGCTGCTCCCCAGTGCTTGAATTGGGGATGGACGCGGGGGGACGGAGTCCCCTTTCTTTTTTCAAAATATTGTAGCGTACCCCTTCTAATTTTTCATACCGGAACGCAGAGAACGGGACGGTCAAGACTCTAAAAATATTTATTGAACAAATGAAAATTAAAAATTTTATTAACAGGGAGTGGTCGGTAGTTGTCACAATATACAAACAATATATTTCTTGAAATGGCAATCGTCGATTGCCAATTTTTCTCGGTATTATTTTGTTATTATGAACACAAAATATATTTATTATATATGTTGTTATTTTTATAAAATATATTTTATTTTCATAAGAACATTACTGTTCAACACAGTTTTCTCGTCAAAACAAAATACAAACGATTTATGAAAAATTAACCAGTGCGAAACTAAAGTTAACAAAAAAAAAATATCACACTTCAAAGTTCAGTAAAAGAAAGAAAGCAGACTGTATTTAACAAATTATCAATAAAATTCAATATAACAAACAATAATTGATCTTAAAAATAAAGGGAATATTAAATATAATGTTTACATAAATTCCATACAAAGTTACTGGATAATATAATTATTAATTATTATAAAACGATAAATACACGAAAAATAAAGTAAAAAAACCTGATCCTTGAATGGATGAAACTCAGTGAGCTTTTCATTGAGTTTCATCCACAAAATACAAGGGATACTCGAACGATAAAGTTTTCTTGCGCAAAACACAAATAATAGTTTTGTAAAACAATGACGAAATATTATAATTTTGGCAATGACACAACAACAAATTTAAATATCAATACCAACAATAATAATCATAGTATTTGCTTAATTAAACAAGTAAATAAAAGTAATAGTAAATTAATAAAAACAAAAAAAAATAATAATAATAATAAATGCTCCTTTATTTTATGGCGTAAATATTTAAAGTTAAAAAAAAATGATGCTTATTTATTATTGTATAATGAAAAATATAGTATACGAATTTATAAGACATTATAATCTGCTGGAACGCACATTATTTTTGTACTTTTGCATCCCCCTTCTAATTTTTTTCCAATTCAAGCACTGCTGCTCCCTCGAGACGACGCACGGTAGGACGGACGCGCAGCCCGTCTTCTCCTTTGTGTCTCTGAAATAATCGGTAGTCTGTGTCTTGGTCTCTCGGTCGGCGGTCTTCCGACATTACTCTGCCCTACAAAAATATTCTTTGAAAACTCGTCACGACCAAAGAGGCGTCCTCCAATCGGTTGGGATTTTTCTCTTCGTAACTATCAGACTTCTCGGCCTGCTTCTTCTAAATAATCGTATCGTACGGACGTTTATGGACAATTTATTTCCTCTACCGATTCGTATACCATCGTATTTCGGCGGTTTTCGGAAAAAAACTTTGTTACAACACGCGGAAACGCGTGCTAATAAACACCGTTGCCCCGAGTTTTATTTCCTATTATAACAGTACACTTACAAAAAAAAAAAAAAAATTGCTCGAGGACGTCTACTATCGCGTTGTAAGATTCGTGACTATTTTTTTTTTTTTTCGGCAAGGGCGAACGGTCAGGTTCAACGAGCGCTCGTGTCTGTGGTTTTTCGATTAATTTCTTTCGTCGAAAAACGCACACTTGCAGAGTCCGGCGTGTTAATTGCTGCGACGACCTCAACGATCGGGGGTGGGAGGAAATCACCGACGCCCTCAAAACTACGTAATAAATATATTACAATAATAGTGAATTATTATTGTTTTTTTTTAACGTATTTTCGACAATGACGCGTTGAAATATTATCGTTTTCCCCGCTCCACAACGTCCTGCAGTTCCTCGGGCACCTGCCCGTCGATAATTATTTTAATGTCTCCTCGCGCTAGTTCGCGCGTTTCAATAATGTCGTTCGCGTCCATACAATACGCGTACGGCTCTGTAATCGAAACCCATTGCGATTGCGCGTATTAATAAAATACAATTCGATTATTTCTCGCGAAAATCATATCTGTCCATCGTAGTAAACCAGCCGCCGTCTTTGTGTCCCCGTTGTAAAGCGCGCCTTTTTTTTTCCTGCACGTTTTCCCACGCGACGGATTTCATAAATTTCTATTTCCAATGGGGAAAAGTCCGTCTAGTCTTGTATAGTATTACGACGAATTTTCGATTCGAACGTTATAGGAGAAAAAGCGACATCCAGACGCTTACGTTTTGGACGGTATAACAAACCTTGTTTTGAGGTGGGGGGTAAAAGAAAAAAAAAGTTCTTTCTCGTTTTCTTCCAGCAGGCACGCGTCTACGAATTACTTTTTCGGCCTACGTACGCGTAGACGAGTAAAATAAAAATAATAATTATATAAATATATTCTCGAGTGTGTAAGCGCAGTGGTATTTAATATTGTTTTTTTTTTAAATTTCTTGTTCAAAAACATATTATAGTGTATAGTGTGCGTGTCAGAATCGAGGCCGTAGCCAGGATGGGGGGAGGGTTCAGGGTTCAGACCCACCCCCCCCCGAAATTTTTTCTTAAAATAAAATTTAATAATTTATATTCTATTATTAGTATATTATTTTTATTTTATTTCATATTTATACTCTCAGCCCCCCCTCACCCCAAAAAAAAATTTTATTGCTGCTGGCTCCGGTCTTGATCAGAATATGTTCCGGCACGCGTTCCGAAGGATTCGCGGCGTTTAAGATTTCACGGCGAAGGACGATTTTTCAACATCTTCTTCCACCCCCCCGCGGTGTTCGCCACGTTATCCGTTTCATCCTATTTCCTCTTCGACTTCCTGTGTAAATGTCGGCAGGCGGTATTCTCGCAGCAACAACAACAACGACGACGACGACAATAATTATCGAGATCATTCGCCCATTGTCTCGTATTCACGAGCGCGCGATTTAAAAGGAAATAAAAAAAAAACAATTTTTTTTTTGTACATCAGTGTTTAGAGCAGTAGTCCTTCGAATAACACAATAATAATAATAATAATCTATTTAACAATTATAATATTATACTCGTGAATATACACCGTCGTAGTCGTACACTCGCGGTCGTCGCGTGAACCCTGTCGTGCATTACAAATACGAACACGAAATTCCTGCTGGTCGACGACGGTGTGATGTCGCCGCGTCCTGCACGAACGAGTGAAGGGGGGAGGAAAACGATACACGACGATCGAACCGCGAACGCGCGTTTTTATAGTAATAATAATCACGTTACTATACACAGACACGGCCTTGTCGAAAAGTACTTTTTTTTTTTTTTTTTTGTTGTTTCGATTTCCCCTCCGCCTCTCGAAAACCACTCGACCGTATTACTCGCGCGACTGTTGTTAGAATAGAGACGCTGAAAAACGTGTGCGCGCGCTGAGTTCCGTCATCTAGTGCCATCGCTGCTGCTGCTGCTGCTGCTGCTGCTGCGACGTTTTTGAACCGGTTAACTGGAACCGGTCGATTCGTAAATAATATTTTGTGTTTAGTATAGAAAGTGAAGGGGTTGCTGTGCAGTGTTTTGTCGTTATCCATTCTCGATATGATAACGCGTACGTTCGAGAGAACGCACTGGAGCGCGAAAAAATTACGTACCTAAACCGCCGCGGTGTTATACACACGCGTTTCATACGTACACCACTCGATGCATAACGTCGAAACGTGCTGCAGGCTGTGTGTACCACGCGCGGGTATATAATAGGTTTTTCGAGTGTATGGATATAATATACACTTGTGCGTAGAAGCCGTACAATTCCACGGTGATCAGACAATAGAACGCGGTTTTCGAGGAGTTTGCAGCGCGCGAGCGTTTAATATTGTAATATGTACGTAAGCGAATCTTGTTGCGCAGCAAGAAAAGTTCGCCGGGTACTCTGGAGGAGTGCGAAAACCATTTGTTCGCTCGTAGTTCGACTCGGTGGACTATATTTTGATACGCAGGGCCTTAAATATAAGAGTACGGAGTAACGGTTGGAAGATCTTAACATCCCTGAACGGTCGGCTCACGGTGTTCAGTTTAATAAAGGTCGCGAGACTTACCTGGTACCCAACTATTAAAATAGTGCTCGAGCACTCTAGCGACTGTTGCACTACAAATCGCAAAAAAATAATACGCCTTTAATTGCGTTTGCGTGTATTTAAACGCCTACGTAATATTACGTTTGGTTTATAATAATTATTTATAGATACCCATAGGTGGATCTGAAGCTCGTTCAACGGAGGCAACACGGATGATTAAGGATTAAATGGCTAAGCCCTAATACATCGATAAGACAAATTTCAAGGAAGGGGCGATGGCCACGTCAAAGCCGCCCCTGTATACCTGTACCGCCGGCCTTATGCGTATACCGTGGATAGGAATTTTATCTGAGAGCAGGAGAATTACCGTTGTAGATTGTAAATTTCCTTTGAGAACGAATAATTCGACTTTTACCTTCCCCCGCCACCAGTATCCATATGGAACTTCATTGGCGCATTTATGTGTGTGCGTACAGTCGAAATACAATTTATGACTTGTACAAACGTAACACGAATCGTGAGATTTACAATTTTTTTTTTTTAAAGGGCCGCTATACCTTTTTCGGGCCGACGACGGAAATCTTAAAACTCGGGCGAGTCCTTCCCTATCCGGCACTGCTCGTACAATAATTAGGTCTGATGTGTTTCGTGTTGAATCGTTAAATACTGCAGTGTGTCTGTGTGTGTGTGTGTGCTGCCTGTTGCGCGAGGAGAATTGTCTCGAGAAACGGTAGTTTGACGAATTTTTAAATCGCCAAAGAATGGCTGACCTACTACTACTATATAATACTCGTCGATGTACTTCACATAATAGAATATTTCATTGTTGTGCAGGTGAAATGCGCACCGATCGCGTGTTACGTTATGCCGGGAAAAAAAAATTTATTTTACATATATTTTATACGCTTTTGACGTGTTAGGTCGGGTTAGGTTTATCTGTAACACGTTATGAAAAAAAAAAAAACGAATATTATCGTCTCACACCGGCCGATTCGTCGTCGCGCGCTCTATATTTATACACGCGTTTTAAGCTAAAACACACGAAATCGTTTGACATTCGACAGAATATATTATGTTAAATATGAATTCATTTAAGCGACCTATATACTGATATATTGAAATTTTAAACTGTACTGATGAGTGATGTACAAATTGCGAAATCGAATTGTGGCGCATAACGTTTATAATATAAAAAAAAAAAAGCACTACACTTGCACGACTACTAATAATATAAATATTAAAACTACGAAATTGCACCGCGTGTATAATTCATTCGTACGAGTCGGGCAAATAATCGCGACACATATTACGCGCAGCATATATTATTAATCTCGTCAGATTTTTCCATTTCTCACGAGTGTTACGAAATACGTGTTTTTTTTTTTTTAAAAAAAACATATCGTTTCGTTCAGTGTAATAGTAAGAAAAAACCTAGTGTTTTTATTTAAAAAAAAAAAGAACGTACAAAAATTTACAAGTCGAGAACACCTCGGGTGCGGGCAATGCGCGTCGTCCGTACGTAACGACGACACACACGAATTTGTGATAAGAATATTTAAAAGGCGTTATTATAATATTAAAAATCGGCACACGAATTAAACGTGCACATATGTAACGAGTCAAGGACTTCCGAGAACAAAAGGAAACCAGCGTTTACAGTAATTTCGCTCGGAAAATCGTGTATTTATATAAAAAAAAAAATGTTTGTGTAATTTTTATTTTTCGACGGGTTTTATTATGTAAAAAAAAAAAAATTACGCGTATAAAATGTACGCTGCACGCGACTGTTTATTACAATATATTCGATATAAACGGCGTGTTTTACTTGGAAAACTCTGGTGTTTCTTTCTGCTGTTCGTATCGTTTCTGCAGTGACATAATATCGAACCAATAGATTGTGCGTTATTCTGTATAATATACCGATATAATCCCGTAGACGTCCGCGCCTCTCTTTTCGCCATTCGCCTCGCCGTGAAAACGAGAGTGCTGCTCGCTCCATATACACACACAAGAGCCGCCCGTCGTTTATTTCTACTACTACTACTACTACTATTCCCGGTCGCCGACGGTCTAATACACGCACATTATATCCGCAGTGGTTCCCAACCGGAGAGAAGGGGAATTCCCCTCCAGGGAGAATTTAAATACTGCAAGGAGCAATATCGTAATGATGAAGTGACGAGAATTTAATAAATAATTACGCCATTAAATTGATTTCACTCGTAATATTTATAAAATTGTATTCAAAAATATAAAAATAATACAATTAAGTATAATTCTTTGTATAATAATAGGTGTTTTGTAAAATTTATTTGTACGGCTCACTAGAAAAGAAAAATAATGTCGTTTAAACTCTAATTTAAAGGGGTCGTGAGATTTTTGAAAATCTACGAGGGGGAGTAGAATATAAAAAAAATGTTGGGAACCACTGTTATACGGGTAAAACGGCGGGCATTTTTCGAATATATAACCACTATATCGGTAGTATTTTTATATTTTATATGTTTCGGAAATCGTTCTTGTGGACACGGAACCGTGTTACGTTCTCCTTCGTTAAGTAATTGAAATTCAGTTTCGAAAATTGACGATATTAATCGATCGACGGGCGCGCGCGCGTCTATTAAAATATCTTAATTTACAATAATTATCGTATTTAAATTAGACGTATCGATACATGTATATGTGTGTATATTTTATGAGGTTAAACATTTTTAATTGATTGTGAATAACGGGTTTTGAAAAAAAGCTAATCGCGTTAAAAAAATATATATATTAAAGTTTTTTTTTCTAAACCAGTAGTTCCCAACCTATTCTAGATCGTAGATGCCCCCTTTGTAGATTTTCGAAAATCTCACGCCCCTCTCTCCTATAAATTGAAAAAATTGATCACATTTTTTTGTATACTTTATAGACTTTATAGTGTTTAACCGTTAAATGGTTATAAACACTCTGTAATTTAATAAATACAAATTTCACTTCGTGACGACTGCTTGAGCCTCCCCAGAAATGTGTTCACGCCCATCCAGGGGGACGTCTCCCCATGTTGGGAAACACTGTTCTAAACGAATCTCCACACTGATTTCGAGTGCTCGACAACAGTCGATTTTCAGTCGTTCTGTAGTCCGTAGTAGTCTGTCCTAAATACCGTCGTATTATACAAAAGTCTTCCTCAGCTCGTCCTAGTCTTTATCCGAAGAAAATCGCTCAGACATCTCTTGAACGCAGAAAGTCTCGTGTGTGTGTGTGTGAAAAAATTTTATTCGGAATCTAAATTTAAAAAATATATCGCCGTATACAACCGTGGGCAACTCTCTCTCTAGAAAGAAAACATTATTAATTCAGCGTGGTTTCGCAGTGATTGCCTCGAGGAGCGTGCGCAAACAATCGCGTCTTTAAAGTTTATATAAATATAAATTCGATTATTACAGTCGCCATTGTAAAACTGCAGGTATTACGCGTTTTGCTGTTAAGCTTTTTAAAAAATGTAGTGTATAAAGCTTTTTTTAAAAAAAAACGCAAATTATCGTTTGTTTTATATAGGACGTTGTATTTACATATATATATATATATAACCCGCGTGTATTTTAAATAAAATATAATTATACAATACGAAAACCAGATTTTACGCGCGTTCGTTTCGTGACCAGTTTAGTCGACTTCCACGATATATGAACACATTTTTGTGACATAATTTAAACGCCCGTTAAGGTATATTATATAGGTATATTGAATATACATCATATTATATTGAGTAATGTTGTTGTGTAATTTAACGAACAAAACACTTCTATTAATCGTATAATGTGTGTGTGTGTGTGTGTGTAGATAAAATAACGTGTTTTTTTTTCTTTCGTATACTATTTTTTTTTTTTAAACGTATTATTTTCGTTATAAATACGTTTAATTTTTAATTTCTATATATGGTTTAAAGATTAAAATGTGCGCGTTATTTAAAAAAAAAACAAAAAAAAAAAATAACGACGGCCGTGAATTTTCGGTATATATAAAATCGTGGTAAACATATCGTTATAACAATGACTCGGGGGATTGGAATGAGAATTCGTACTCTCTTGTATATACGTATAATTGTGAAATAAAAAATAAAATAAAAATCATCGTTAATTATAACGGTAATCGACCTCAACTACGCGTAATGAAGAGAGAAAAAAAAACTGTTTGTTTGTATTTATAATATAAACACGTATATTTTATATAGGTAATGAATATATGTTCGGTTTTTGTGTCTAATAATAAAACCTTGGCGAAGTACTATAGGAGTTGGTGTATTGCCGTGGTGTAGCGTCATAATCAGTAATAATAACGCGCGAAAATAATTCCAACATAAAAAAAAAATCTTGATACGCGATATTTTTTTCGAATTTCTTATTTTCATTAAATTTTTTTTTTTCTGTAAATATATAAGATTATTATCGACGTGTAAAAAAAAAATGAACTAAAACCCATTAATTAATAAAATTATATCGATAAATGCATAATCCCCGTACGCGTACCTATAGAAGTAAAAATATATGCGACTTCGTCCCAATTAACCTACTTGCTATACGAGGAACCATTTCTCCTTTTTTTTTCTGTCATTATTTCTAATAAATTCACCTAAGACCCCGCGTGAAAAATCGTCAATTAATTATAACGAGTAACGGTGCACAATGCTTTTTTCGCATAAATCAAACAGTAATACAAAATGTGTTTCATTTCAAGAACTATAAAAATACAGAGCAATATTTAAATATCGATTATTCGTATTGTACTTGCCGCGAAATTCCAGTGATGACTCGGATAAAATAATGTATAGTTACGTTACGCGCGCATTGATGGCACGCGAGATCAGTCGCGAACAAAAGTCCATTTCAAACGCATTTTATTCTTTAACAAATACTAATATACTTCTGTACAAGTAGCAACTATAAGTACCTATCTGTATTATTAAATCTGTTTTGTATATTCTATAAACGTCCCATAACGCGATTGGCCAATCGATTATCGCACGCGTACTACATACTTCTATTGGGAAACATCACGATTATTTTCGTTACTCGACTCCATAATATTATTGCCACCGACACGTTTTAAATTAGCAATTTTTATGCCGTCCGTAAGGTATTGCAATCGTGGTGTACTTATTGTACGTGTGACCGTGCAAATCGATATATTCGATTTTTGTCGTGCCTTCGACGCCGTGTGTGTCGATATGAGATGCGTAATGCCTTCAAAAATAATTCTTCGCAACAAAATATCGTAATACGATCGCATATATATATAGATCTACTAGAATGGGCGAGATCTATCGATTCAAATAATTCCAGTGTGCCCCGTCTACCGATGCGTGGTGTACTTTTTCGAAATAAATTTATAATTAATTAATTGATTTTTTTTTTTTTAATTAATGATAAGTGTATTCTACACATTTGGATTTCGTTGGATGGAAGTATTATGATTTCTAATTTTAGTACAATATTTAAAATCAAAAACTTATTACTCGGTGAAAAGACAATTGTACCGATGGAAGAAGAATGGACTAGATGGTGGTTCGGTATCCACGGGCAATACCTTCGATGACTCTACAAAATACTTTTTTTTCATATAAGGCATTATATACAAATATTTAAAATAATCAAAAAAAAAAATATATACAGATGGTTTAATTCGTGATAGATCGTCGCACGCACTATCCGCGACCGACTGACCGAAACGTAATCCGTACATCACACGTATTAAACCGTTTTGTATATAGTAATAACGAGATTTCTAGGCGTACGAATGAATAATGAACATATATATATATATATTAATGATATATATAATAGATAAGAAAAAAAATAAGAAGAACGACGGGAAAAAAAGACGATCGAAATTTCGGTTTGCGAAATAAACGGATGAAAAAAAAATTCATTATTATACGTATGTATATATACATATAGATACGCTTATTATATTGAAACGTATTTTTTATACTGCTGTTCGCCATTTTATAGACTGGAACCGTTTACACAGTACAGCGGTGATGGTTCAGATCCGTTTTACCGGAAATAATGCGAATGGCGTATTGCACGAAAACAATAATATAATATTGTTATGTTGTGCCTCGAAAATCGTTCATTGTGTCCGCGAGAGAATGCAGTACAATATGACACGTGTGTGTGTGTGTTAACAAACCAACGGTTCTCAACGTATTCGTATCGCCCAAGTACTACCAAATACAAATTTTGACAAATTCACCTTCGATCAAGAAATCTGCACCCCTTCCGGTGAAGGCGTAATAGCAGGTGTATATAAAGTGGAAAAGTTTTGATTGAGAAATAAAAATAATAATAATATGAAAACATGATGATTATGTAATAAACGAGAATTTACTTGCACAATGATGAGTAAAAGCAAAATAATCGATCGGTTATTGGTCATTGATATTTACGTTATATACTTTAATAGGAATATTCTTTTTACACTTGACAATTTGAAAGGTTCTTGTTTTTCTAAGGCACTCTTTTGGGCAGACGGCCACTGCCAGTATAAGTCAGAATTACGCTGAAATAACTTCTGGAATTTTCCCGGTATAACGGAATCGTGGAACGAGTTCGTACGTAATCCGTTGCATCGTAGAGTTGTCTGGGCGTCGCAGGGATATAACGAGAAACGATTGATTTTAGCGCTTATTCCAAAGTGTCTGCAATTACATATGAATTTCGTCGTTCTCTCTGAGTCTTTTCAGTGTCTCGAATCCAATTTCCTCGTGAACGCACTGATTTAGAGTCGTCGTAGCGTAAAATATGTATGTGTTTGACCGTTGCAGACTCGCGTTTAGAACGTTTAAACGATCAAATGTGTACGCTATTCACGACAGTTCGGACTTTTCTTCATCAATATCAGTCAAAATGACAAGACCTCGGATCTCCACGCCGTCATTTATGTAACCAGGCTGAGCGATTATCGGACGCGTATATTATTAATAATCCGAATATTTTTCTTCTCGAAGCGGTTTTATTCGCATACCGACGGTTAAGAACCACTGGTCCGATATACCTCGACAGTGTATCGTTTATTATTCGATTCTCGTCCGCGCTCGTGTACATGATTGATTATATAGTACGCGGTTTTTTTTTTTTTAGGCCATACTTGTTCGCAGGATATTTCACTCAAATGATGGTAACGCGAAATATTTCAGGCGGACGACTTCAGATCGATTAGGGGATTTTTTTCCAGAACGATAGGAGGGTACCGCCGACACACGTTCTGAGCTAATTTTCAACATGAATTTATTTATTTCGCAATAAAAATTGATTTTTTTTTTTTTCGAAAATCGGCCGACTTACAACAATCTTAATTTGAAAAAAAATAACAATAATTTTCTAAATTCTTTTTTTTTTCGCCGCCATAACGTTCGAAACGCAAACGCCACGAATTCATGCCGCGACGAATTTATTATTACAATTTAATATTATATTTTTACACATTAATAGAGTTATATAATACTGTAAAAATTAATTGTCGCCATTTGACGTAATTAAAATGCCGCACGAACGACCCGTCGTGGTACGATATTAAATTTTTCGATTGTACATTATTGTGTTTGTCTGCGATATTATACTTATAATAATAATAATAAACACGCTATGATATTTTGAAACGTACGTGTAATACGCGCAACCAGTTTTTTTTTTTTCTCGGTCAGCATTTAATCGATTTTGTTTTTGTTTTTTTTTGATTTTATAACCATATTGCCCCGTAATTAATTATAAATTAAGTACGAGTGTAGAAAAGAGAAAATCGTCACTGAAACCGAAATCGAAATTCGTCACGAATAATTTTAATACGCTCGTGTATCGCGTCCACAGTTCTTCGCGTCTCCGGAACGCGTACTTAAAGCGTACTTACACCCGCCCGAAAAATACTGGTTTTTTTTCTATTCTCCCTTTTACCTAACCTGAGTATTATACGGCACTTTTTTTCTGAACTCGCGAAACAAACAAAACGAGAACAACTGTAGAGCAGCTCGTGTGCTCATTTCATGTACCTTCGGGGTATACGTAAATAATATAACGACAATGGAGAATTGTGTGCACGTACCAGACAGGAATTCGAACGTGAGGATTTTTTTTTAGATTAGGTGACTATTTTCGAATGTCGTCGGAAAAATACGAGAACGCGTACGTAAATGTCCGTCCCGACGGTGTTTTGCAAGTAAATTTCGAGCCTTTAAATTGTTCAAAGTCGCGGAGCAGCCGCAACAATTGAAATATCCAATATAATATAATATTGTACGAATTATCGCTCAGAGGAAAATTACTTATAAAATCAGGAGAGAGAAAAAAAAATGACTGAATATTATCGAATTATGAAATTTTTTATTTTAATCCGAATAATTGTATAAACGGAGAATAATCTCTTCGCCTCCGCGCGACCGTCGCGTTTCGACATGTATCCGATAAAGTTTGTGTGGAAATAAAACCGCTGTGGGCGTCAGACACGAACATTGTTATAATAACGGATGCAAATCTTTAGCGACATTTTGTTTTTATTTTCTAACGGAATTATAATAACGAAAAATAAATAACCGGAATACGACGAAGTTTCCAGCGCCGTATAATTTTACACGTATTTAAAGCCGCCACGCTAGCGTAACGTTTGTGCGAACCGTTGTGACGACACAGCCGGCAAATGTCACAAAACCGCCATGTGCGTGAGAATGTTTCCGTTTTTCCGTTTTCGACTTCACAGTCGTCCCTCTAATAATAATTCACTTCATAATCGTGTCGTTTCAAATAGCTGCCGTCGACAAGACCGTAGCCAGCTAAAAAAAAAAATTTTTTTTTGGTGGGGGGGCTGAGAGTATAAAAATGAAATAATAGCATATAATCATTAAACTTTAAGAAAAAATTTCCAGGGGTCTGAACCCTAAGCCCCCTCCTGGCTACGGCCATGACCGCCAACGTAAGTCCATCTTGCAACGGAGGAAAACGGTAGAAGACGGTGCAGGCAAACTGAATTTCACATAACACTCGTCGATCGGTTGCGGGAAGATGTTCGTTATTAAACGATTTCAAGATGCTTGCGCGGGCAAGTCGACTAAACACTATAATTAGTATAAAACAGTAAAAATAGACTCGATTTAATAATATCGAATTACCGACACTGTTGGCATAGTAGGAAAACCGTTCGCGCGAATGTATTACGCCGCCGCTGAATACACTTGTATATTTATAAAACGGTGGTGTGTTTTCGACTTTTTCCCGGGGTGGAGGAAGTCCGAAACTTTTTTAATTCCAACATCATATAAGATATATACGAGAATAACGTGCACCGATTCTAACACTTCGTATATTTAAATTTAATAGGACTTGAATTCGTTTTTTTGTACTAATAAGTTCGTCCGAAGTTTCATAATATTGTATATTACCGTGTCTGCGTGTATACCTTCATTATTTTTTCGCTTGTGTATGACAGCTAATCTTGGTCTCATGTCTTATGGCTGATGGGTCATTCCGAAAATTTGTCCGACACCGAGAATGATGACGTCATGAACGAGACCGTTGCTATTTTGACATTCCTGTGTCGACTGTGTATTCGGTTTGCCACAAGACACGTCCATGTTCCGATGTATCTGCACGTAGGTAGTGGTGAAGACGATTTGATTCATTTTTTTTTATGCTCTGGAGAGGGAACAGTACCCTCGGACCCCCCTCCACTCCGTAAATACGCCACTGATATAAAGTGTACAATAATAATAATAATAGTTTTTGACAGTATAATTAATTCGATTAACGTATAGTTGCGTGTAGCAATGATTATTATTATGTATATCATATCATATTGTTTGCAGTGTTTTCTGTCGAACGAAAACGCGTTCAACAATTAAAATATTACGTAGAAAGCGAGAAATGACCGACAGAGTCGATCGCCGACGCACACGTATAATATGTGCAATGAGTCACTGGATGAAAGAAGTGCGATGGAAACAAAAAAAAATGAAATAAAATAACCGAGCGCGTGTCGTGGTAGTAGGTAGTTTGCGCGGCGATTCTATCGAGTGCGTTGCACAATACGTTTTCGGATGATGGCGAAATATACTTTTACGACGTGTCTATATATATCAATGTATATATTTGCGCGTTACTATAAATCTACATATTACTGTCGTATTTAATATTAATATATATATATTTGTAACATGGGCGAATTTTTTTTTTAATGTTTTTCAACCGCCGCTCTCTCGTCGTAACAATACGTATCGTCGTAATATAATAAAGGCGTGATGACAATGCGGTACCGCAGTCTGTCGGGATACTCTTATTATGTGACAATAAAAAAAAAAATGCAAGAACAATCGAGAGTAAAAGCTCTTCTCTACGTACCTAACCGCACCCTATAGCAGCAGCAGCAGCAGCACCGTCCGCCTACGTTTTTAACCGCGGACGAAACAAGTCCAACGCGTTTCGTAACTGCAGCAAGGTGATCGTCGTAGTCATCGCGATATATATTTCTCGTGTTATACATACGATCCGAAAGCAATATGGACGAAGGGTCAGCTCCGAATCGAAATGTATTAAATGCGACGTCGTTATCGTGGACCTCCGATCGTTTTATAGCAATCGCCTCGCTTGCTGCTGCATGATTTTCACCGGTTCGGCCCGTATTTGTTGAACTCCCGGACCCTGGTTTAAGTCGGGAAAACGGGATTCCTCTTGAGTCACTCCTTCAGTTTTGGGAAAGAAATCGAAGACGGCTGGACTCGAATCCGGCGAACGCGGTGGCTGGACGCGTTCCCTGTTCTTTTCCAAACAGAGACGACGTTGTCACGCAATATATGCATGGACACGTCGCTGCGCGACATTTCTGGCGGTCGCTTTTTACGGATTTCTGATCGCGATTTTCGGTCAAGGAATGTTTTCAGTGTGCATATAGTGATCGTCAGTTACACGTTATTACACGGCCATTCGGAATGAATTTCGGGCACCGTTTCACCGCGAATTGTTTCGATCTTAACGTTCGTTACGCTTCACGGAAACCTTTATCATTACTGACAAACTGAAACTAAGATCATGCTAGGGCACGCCGTGCATTACTCTCGGGACAACCCTCTGCGTATTTGGTTATAATATTCGTTTTCTATATATAAGATGCGACTAAAGACCGGATTTTCATGCAACAGCACACTTCTGAAAACCGTGCAATTTCACAGATGTATTCGTCGTATCGCGAACTAGATGAGAACAATTTTTTTTTTTTTACATTATTTTAATACGCTCGTAAAATGCAATCTGTTTTACTAAAATATTTACCATATCGTGTTCGTTTCTGAGTTGTTTTTTTCTCCCCGGCGAATGCGTGTGTTCTGTCGCTTAAAACGTATTTGAATTGCGTTGACACTAACCTTGCACTGTCTTAAATGTTGACGTCATCGGTGATTTCCGTTTAGCGAGGCATCGTCGCATTGTTTTAGAATATAGCATTCGGCGAGGGTTTTTTAAAATTATACTTACTAAAAAACGTGATTATAATTAATTAAATTATTATTGAATCGGGCAAATGATATAGACGCTAAATCAGACAAAAATTGTTGTTTTCTTGTCTGACCAGACGTCATCTTCTGGATTCGATACTTTTAAATTGATCGGGAAAACTATGGAACTTGTGAAAAGATGCAAACGCTCTTTAAATACATTATCTAACCCGTCCGTACACACGTTATTTCATACGTATCTGCGACAATTCCTTGGAGCATTTGCCGCGTTTGCACGCGTTTCGTCGTTTAATAAACACAGTCCTGCCGCAGTCGTCGATCGTTCTTCGAATATAGTGACACGCGTGACGTATCACATAGATATGGCAGTCGCGCAATAATTCGAAGTGAAAATCTGTGTGCGCCCGGTTAGGTTAGTTCGCGAAATTGGAATTCGCCAAATCGAAATGGAATGCACACGACGGCTATTATATATATAAGTATTTAATATATATATATAACACGCGTATCGTTCGAAATTGTTATTATTATTCGGTGTTTTTTTTCCGCAACGAATATTGCGACGTTTCTAATCTGAAAATCCGAGTTGCGTGTATGACCTATATCACGACTATACGACGGAACGTTTGACTATATAAGCCAAAAATAATGTTTAAAAAAAAATCCGGTATTGAAATTATTCATTTTTCCTTTCGTCTCCTGAACTGTATAATAAATTCCACGTGATATCCGCGAGAATATGAATGTAAAACGAAAACGGTACGAGTATAACAAAAATCGTTATGTACAACACAAAATTATACTTTTTGTACAAAAATAAAACTCTACAACACTTTGTGTAAAATGTATTAATACGTATACGAAACTCGCTGCCGCAGTCGACTCCGTAAACTTATAGTTTATCTTATATTTATAACGTTATTTTTGTGTACCTACTATTTCGGTTCGGGCCGTATTGACTTGTGCGAAGCTATATGCGTGTGTACCGCCCGGGCGTTTTGTTAATAAAACATTATACATATATATATATATATACGGTAATCGTTAATTTAATTCACGACGTTTCCGACCGAACAAAATGTTTACCTGACAATATTTATTATTTAAATTTCAAACTTTCACGACCGCGGAGACGTTTTCGTCTTCTGTATATATTATTATAACGCGCCTCTCTTACTCATCTCCCAATCCCCCCCGCGTACATATTATTTCCTTCCTCGTTTCACAAACCCCCTCGTCGGGTCGCGGTTAGGTTATTATACTATCCATACACACCGCGCAATAATATTCAAATAAAATGGGCGTGATGATAGCGCTGCTGCAGGTCCTGTTAAATTTAGGCGCCTACGGTCGAATTATTGATTACGAAAAATTATCGTGTATAACGGGCTTGAAACTAGTAAATGTGGGATTTAAAAACGAAACGAACAGATAATAAGCACGCAGTTAATTTCCCCCCCCCCCCATAAGTTTACGTTTAATATTTCCCACAATTATTCGACAATCTCGACGATTTACACTGCAGCGCAAACACACGTGCAGGCACCGTGTACACTGCGTTCCGCTGTATAATAGGAACTGCGTGTACCACCGTTTCACCGAATAACTTTCAATAATAATATTTTACTAATATGACCGTAATATTCGATACGTTTGCATCAGAGATTAGTATACTTTCGCGATTTTTTTTCATGTTTTTATATTGAAGACGCAGTAAAAAAAAGTGTCGTAAAAATTTAGGGAGAGTAAAGAAAAAAATACGATTCCTCGAGGCTTTCACGCGCATCGTCGTACACGAAAACGTTCGGCGAACTTTCTATCGCCGCAATGAAATATTATCTGAAACGTATATATATATATAAGTACTACACGTGGCGTTTTGAATGGCTGATTTACATTCTAAATTGGTTCAAACGCTGTTTGACGAAAACCCGTTCATATAATATATACGAGTATATATTGAAAAATGAAACAATTCATTGTGACGAAAACGGTATACTCTTATTTTAGAAAAGAAAGAGAAAAAAAAGTGTTACCGTATATCGGATTTTCGTATAAGATCGAATTTCACTCTCCAAAGCAGATACACAGCGTTTGAACGAAATCATAATAATTCGTCGCGTTATCAAAGACTTCCAGAAACAAAATGTTAATTCGATAGGTACAAAAAAAAAAAATATCACGTTACCTTACGTTATTATAAAATATTGTTAACCGTTATTTTAAATTAATTATATTACCGCGCCGTTATATACGTAATAATATATATTTTTAGACGGTATAATAAATGTTAGATACCTATTATTTTTCAACAAAAAAAAAAAAAATTAAAGTAGGTACCTCTTACCTATTCGAGCATATTTATTACTTTACTTTTTAATATACGAACAATTTTTTTATCTCTCTCTCTCTCTCTCTCTCTCTGTGTGTATACGTGATTTATCATTTAATCGAATCAGCCATATATAGAACGTCTGCACGTAGAACGTGACATTTATTTTGACATTTTGTTTTATATCGAGCCAATGGTATTTTATTTTTAACGTTCTATCATTATTATCATTATTATTATTATTATTATTATTATTATTATTATTATTATTATTATTATTATTATTATTATTAATATACGTATAGGTAATTTAATATCCAATTTGTAGGTTTTACGCGAAATAGTTTTATGTTTTTCAATAATATTTTATTATCACAAAACATATTTCAATTATTCATAGATGTCTTAACATTTTTTTTTTTTTTTTTTAAGAAAAAAATTATTGTTTTTGTAATATTGTAAGAATTTTACTATCGACATTCAGGGACTCACGTTTAAAATATTCCGTTTTGAAGGAAAAGATAATTAAAAAAAAAAACAAAACACGGAACATAAAACATTTACAACGTATAATTATATAATGTAGGTTGTTTGATATTATATATACTTGTTTATAATGTATAAACCTATGTAAATCCAACGAAATTCAAAGAGCGCAACACGTTAAAGTATAGTTAGTGAATTTAATATTTAAAAAAAATATATATATATATATATGTATTCGTACGAGTATCGGCGTATCGCGTTTACGCGTAATAATAATAATAAATCGAGAGGTAAAATGAAGACGAGACGAAATTCGGCGCGACTCGGCTATTATAATATATAACAGGAAATGTCGGCGCGCGACACAATAATCCCCCCTAACACAGGGGTCGGCGACAACCCGCGGCTCACGAAGCAATTTTTTTATGGCCCCCACACGAAGATGTTAAATTCAAAAAAAAATTAATTTCATCAATATAAATGTATATATATATATATATTTATGCGGGATTTTTCTCAAATTCAATCTGATCTCGCGCGTTAGAAAACATATTGGTCTATAATTGTACATTTTTTTAAATTTATTTATTTAATTTTCTCCTAAAAGCGAATTTTTCTGCTCAGAATTTTTTACCCCCACTCAAAATTTACGTGTAAAACAACACTGATGTGCGAACTGATATTATAAATTGAACAATAATAATAATAATAAAATTATCGGTGTATTATGTAAAATTCGTTTTTTCATTAACGTGGGCCTCGACGAAAATACGAAAAAAAATATGGCGGCCCACACGGTCAAACCGACCCCTGCCCTAACGGAACGTTATTATTTTTTTTTTCGTTTCTAAGTGGGTAAATTTTTTTTTTTTACTTTATTATAAATTATCGTCAAAACGTACAGAACGTTTTTGAGCGCTGTCATTATTAATATTGGTTGTGATGCGTTTGTCGCGTGTAGAAATCTAAAACGCGCTTCGGCTCCGGTATATTCGTATTGTACACAAATACACAAAGGTAGAAAACTGGTTCGAAATCGGGAGGAAACGAGACGATATGGGGACGATAAGTTTAATAAAACGTCGTAGGAGTCGGCGGCACCTGCATTATCGATAGAATTTCGAGGTCTAGACGCGTCCTAAGGGCAGGGCCCGTCTCAGGAATGTTCGTTATGACCGCGCGCGCGCGCGCGCGCCAAACGTCCTGCGCGGCCGCGACGATGCGATTTTCTGGGCGCCGAAACACGTATAATACGCTCGGGCGGGTATAATGTGACGACGCGCCTTATTGTGGTATGTGATGCGTGTAACGCGCGTCTCCGACGAAACCCTGTACGGCACTGGCAATTATCGCGTGAAATCGGCGGCGACCACGCGACGCCGCCGCCGCCGCCCATACCGTGTGTGTGTTCTGCGACCGTTCCAACAGTTATCGTAGCGTGTACGCGGTATTAAGTACGAAAATTCGATTATTATTTATTTTATAAAAAAAAAAGAATATGTAGAAAACAGCAAAAAAAAAAAAAAGGAAGAAAATTGTCGATTAAATATATGTATCGTGTAATTAGATTCAGTAGCCTGCATATGCCAAGTAGTCCGTGCAATTAACGTCTGTGTGTAAAACGCGCGTAAAGGGTCAACGAGCTCGTCGTCGAAACTCATCGGCTGCCGCTAATACGTTATGTATTATTACAGGACTTTATGCGGTTCTTGTTGAGTTTTTTTTTTCTTTTTCTTTAATATAATATAAACGTGGAAATTACAAAATAAATAACCGTACGCTTCTGGAAGAAGTCTGCGCGGCGCGTATACCGTACTGGTTAACGATTATTTTTTTTTCGTCTCGAGCCAACGATTATTTATAATAAAAAAAAAAAACGTACATTTAAAGAACATAGGCACCAGCTATTAACCATATAAACCACTATACGTAAAAACTTTTTTTTTTGATTTACAGACGGGTCGAATTATTATTATTTTTTTTATTCTATAGATCTTATATAATATATAGAACGCGTGAAAACGCTTTTTTTTTATATTATATAGATTTCGTACAAAACGAATGATTTTTTTTTTTTTTGCCCGTGAACGCAACGCTTTTTCCTATAGAATTGGCTATTCGCTCCAGTTGCAAACCGCGCGCGCAGTTGACACGATTTTCTTGTTTTTCTCAACAACTGTTTTCCGAAGCGTTATACATATGTACGCCGGAACAATTACGGGTGTAAAATTCTGAACATTTTATTACGAGATTATTAGGTATAATATTATTTTTAAGTAGAGAATTTTTTTGAATACGTCGAAAAAACTTTGTTTTTTTTTTTAAAGTGCGAAATTCGAATTCCAAAAAAAAACTACAAAGAATAATGCGTGATAAATCCGGATCGTATTTCGAACGCAACGTTCCGCCGTTATTGCTTTGAATTTCAAAATTATAAAGACACCGCCGGATCGCGAGTGGTCCGTAAGAACAAAAGAATTGCAAATACTTTCTTCTGTCTGATTGGTCCCCCCCATATCAATGTAGGCGCACACGGCGATATAAATTATTGTGCTGATATTGTACAATATTATTGTACAACTTCTTTATTATCTCAAATAATATTATCATAATAATGGTTATCGGTAAAAATTTAACGCGGGTTAAGCACCGATTGTTTTTCAACTGTCATAGGCGAACAGGGGGGTCTAAGCTTCTCCCCAAATATCTTATTAGCCCCCCTAAAAATTATTTGTGTTTAATGTAATAATTTATAACTTGTATGTATTTTGGATATTTGACTGATAACGACTGATGTTAAAAATGTTAGCCCCCCAGAAAATTTATAGATTTCCGCCTATGTCAACTGTGTGTATGAAACGAGTATATTTGACACGAGACATAATATTATGACACGAGCGCCAAACCAGAATTCACTGTGTGAACAACACAAATAGCTGATTACCTCACGGGAGTAATGTTTAAATTTTAGGTAAATATATTGTGCCATCGTGCGGTTACACTGATTTGGGGGTTTCGAGTGACGTCATTTTTTTTTTTTATATCGCGGTGATCCATCTGTATTCATCTAATCTGTCGTAATATTACACATACATATTCGAAATATTTCGGATATATGAATTAAATACCTTAAAAACCTATAATCGCTATAAATAGTCCAAAATCGAAAAGAAGTTTTTGCAAACAAATTTTTTTCCTTAATATAATCTAAAGTCACACGTTCGGTGAATATTTCGAGTTTCTATTAAACCCATTAGTTTCGAAACGACGAAGAATAATAACGATAATTATCGATTAGCGTTTTTAAGTCAATTTTTTTTTCGGTAGTTTTTTTTAGTTATATTTTCACGCGCTTTTGAGCCTGAATCGAAAAACGACCTCTCTAAAGTACCGCGACTAGATGCAATTTGTTACCGGGAAACAAACTGCGCCATCGGAGCACTCCCGTGAGACGATCTTAAAAAGAAAAAAAATTCCTTGGGGCGGGTGTAGTCTTTAAAATTGCCGACTAGAATTTAAAATACTCAATTTCCGTTAGCAAGAATAATAATTATAATCAATCGTTACCAAACCATTTGATACGGAAATATTATTTATGTAATCGGAATATTAGTATATTTCCGTCGAACAAATTCACCGAGTGCCGACTGAAAGTCTAATATTGCCGAGTGAGGGGGTTTGACATCTCCCATACGAATCCCCTTCAATTCGTCCCTGAGCACTCCTTCTGGTAGACACGAAAAAAAAAATAGCTCATCACTGTAAAACCAATACCGTACCTCGCTCCGCTCAGAATCTAAAACATTGTCGTCCTTCGAAGGAAAAGTAAAAAAAAATCACGCACGCCGCAAACAACGAGGATCTCGCGGCGGCATCGTAATTTGTTTTCGACGGACGAAATTGAATTCCTCGATGCAGTAATTATTATTTAATACGTTTGACGAAACACAATATATTATATAATGTAATTATACGATTATTATTGTTATATACGGTATTTTTCTGTGTGTGTGCGCGCGCGCGTAAAATAAATGGCAAAACGATAATCTAATTGCGTGCCGTCTGTGTGTAGTGTGTTCAGGGATAAAACAGAATAATAATAATAATAATATTTTATAAACTGCATGTAGATATACAATAGTGTGGTGTACGACGCGGCGGAAGGATGATAATTAGGAAATGAAAAAAGAAAAAAATGACAATAATAACGTGTTCGTCAAGTTCAAGGCGATTCGGCTGTAATTAAATTCGTTAAAACGCTAATTTCCCCCCCACTCCATTTCAAATCGTAGTATTAAATACTGCAGGCAATATAATAATCCCCTCGGAATAACGGCGGCGTTGATTCGAGTTTTTTTTTTTTCTATATTATTATTATTATTATTAATAATAATATAAGAATACGTAGTTTGCGAAATACGCTCGTTTGGCGAAATATACCGAGAAACCGTATAAATAGACGTTCGCGCCAAGTGTAATATTTTGTTTCGAATATCTCCATTTATTCGCCAGTGAAAACATAACACATATTACAATAATAATAATAATAATAATAATAATACACCCGTTGCTGTTGCAGACAGCCGATCGTCTCGTATACGAATACCGGGTAATTGCGATATTATAATATTTATATGCGTAGTATGTGAGTGCCCTTTTAAAACGTTTCCAGATATGTGTGTATTGTCTCGCACATAAACACTAGTATAATATAGGTATACAGTAATAATGTACCGTATATAGAGCATAATATAGTACATATATAAACGTATATAATAAATTTCGGGAAAGGGAATGGTGGTTTTTTTTTTATATCCTTTTTAACCAAATGCAGTGAACCGCGTTTTTCAATTTGATCGAAGAAAAGAAACGCGTGTAATAATATGACAATGTTTTTTTCTTTTTTTTTTTTTTTGATAAGTATATACGACGTGTTCAATTGGAGCGTATAAATTACATAAGGTTATAATAGTAATAATACGTATACGACGATAATATGTATTTTGAGATATTGTAAATTTAGATCGGTGCGCCGACCATAAAAAAAAAAAAATTCCAATTTTTTTTTTTTTCATGTCAACGCGTACAAAACGTGCGTGTGTGTAAAATCAGAGCTCGAATATTGTCTTTCCGCGTATAGTGGCGCGAACGAGGTATTTTTTAATATACTACCCGAATAAAAATTGACGAATTTAGACGAAAAATTATGTGTAAAAACTTAAGAAAAGAGAAGAATACCCACTCCCTAATACATCTCTAAAGTCAAATAACACAAAAACCACTTTTATTCGTATATATTTAACATTGGCGAAAATAGTAATAATTATTAAAAAATTTAAAGCGATTCGCCAGCTATCGTCATCAGCTGCAAATGTACTAATATTGTTTTGAATCTCTTTCGGTATTTGACATGATGACAAGTTTTGAAAATCTTTCTCGTACCGTTCCTAGTTCGGAGCCTTGTTTTTTGTTATTCGCCTCGTACGAGAAGAAGACGTTTCATCTGCAACAGCCGATCGCTGAACTCCTCTTGTATACGATAAAAGCAACTCGTTATACAATATGTGTATAAATTTGCATGCTGCACGTCTTTCATACGGCTATTGCAGTTATCAATGCTAAAATCGTGTGTAATAATGTTTTTAAGGTCCTGAGCGTGAATGTTAGGTACGAATTTCATAATTCGTCAGATTATTATTTGGGAGTTCTAAAAAAATCTCTCGATCAATTATAAACTTTTCGAAGTCAATAACCGATTCGTATACATGATACGTATTGCAAAGCTTTTGCATCTATTTCGGACTTTATAATAGAGATGGGAATTGTGACTCGTTTAGATGAATCGATTCACAAATATTCGTTTCCAGCTAATACATCAAATCACTTCTGAACCTAAATCATTATTATAGTAAACCGATTCATTTGATAAGACGTGTGTAGTGCTGTACCGTTTAGTCCGAATCGTTGAAATTCGACTCGTTCAATTCGTAGCGAGTCGAATTTCAATGATTCATAAATAAAATCATACACTCCGAACGTGAATATTCCGAATATACAATTACTATACAATTGTGTATTGGTACTTGGCGCAGTGCAGATCGAGCTATTAGCTTGGCAGCGCAGGTGATGCATTGAATCACCGATTCGCTGATTTGTATACGCACTGATTCAATTCACCAAAAAGATTCGACTCACGAACTTTTCTAGACTTTTATATAAAAAAAAAACGATATTATCATCAGAAGTGTACGCGAATTTTGATGAACCGAAGATTTTTTACGCGGTTATTATAGTTTGTCAAGTTTTGAACGGACGACTCGCTCGGGTAGAGGCCACGCGCGAACGTTTAGAGAGAGAGAAAACGCGCGAATTTCAATAGAAATCATAATAAAACGATTCGGGAAGGTGTGCAAAGGGGGGGGGGTAAGAAAAGAAACGTAGTAAATATAATCTAATAATAATTAACAATACACTTCTGGTAACGAGTCACGATTGTCGGGTTTGTGTCGTCTTCGTCATGGTCCGCGGAAACCGCGCGTGATGATGATGACGATGAGAGCATCTCCGAAAATATTACAAACGGCGCAAGACTCTTAGTGTGTCCTTGGCGCGCACAAAACACGACAACGATGTGCGAACCGGATGCGTTTCGCCAAAGACAACATCATCTCCTGCTGCCCCAGGGGCTTTTGACCGACCAGAATAATATTTCGGAACGGCACATCCTCGTCGTGTATCGCGTCTCGTCCGTTGCACGATTACGAAAAACTTCTTTTCTTCTCGCTCTCTTCGTAATAATAATAATAATAATAATATAATAAAATATACGCGTGTATAGTAGAGTAAAAAGGCTACAGCCGCGTCATATTATAGCAGTAGTAAATGTGTTTCTCTCCGTTTGCTTCCCATGGCCCGTGTAATTTTTCTTACACGCGTTTTTATAACGGTTGGGGGGTGGAGAGATAGGTGGAAAAATTTCGTTTATAATATATTTGTACACACGCGCTGCATTGTACAACTCTCCTACATACGTATAATAATAACATGGTTGTCAAACAACGTCAACGACAGGATAACGGGTACACCTGCATCATCTGTGCGGATCTATATATTATATATATATAAAATTAATAAAATAAATCGTGTCGACGTATATAATGTATTTTATATCCGTTGACGCGTTTCTCTTTATTTTTTCTTTACCCGAGACGGAAAAAAAAAACGTTTTACGATAATACATCGTATTGTTGTTATTGCGTGTTGTGTGCACAGTTTCCGTGCGCAGACACACACACACACACACACGGTTTTCCTTTATCCGCTGAGAATATCTAAAAAAAAAAAAATAATAATAATACAATATTATACACGAATTGGCGAAAAAATTCTGAATAATACATCATCGGAATCGTATGGTGTCCCCGCGGAGAACTATATAGTTTTCCCTTCTACACTCCTCTTCAGTACAATCTCTCCGTCATATTACATATATATATATATATAGGATTTAGATCCCTCGCATTCGTTTCCAAATGGAAAATATGACACCGGTCAAATGGTTCTTTATTAATCTCTGTATGATTTTACCGTATTCTCCGCGTGTCTGTGTCCATCACTATAGGTTGCAGTTTCGCGGACTGCTTGTGACCTTGCTCCTCTTCCTGTTTTACCTTCGATAATCCAATTTCTTCTTCTCGTTATACGACGCGTCTTCTCGTTCTGATTTCCATATTTGTTGACTCGTGCGCGTTACTATCATCGTAACGTTTCATCGTTCTACATATAAACCTGCGCATTTTACGCCTTGAAATTCCTCAACGATTCTACTTTGGAATTTTCTGCCTACAGTATTACAGTCCACACACACACACACACAAAACGTTTTGTTAATGCTTTCTTGGGTGTGTTTCCACCCGTGTTCATTATAGTACACGTGTGTATGTGTGTTACGTCTTCTCGTAAATTGTTGTGTAATCTCGCACGTTGATCGATGATGCGTGTAGTCGTTGATAAAATATAATATGATATATATATATCAGTTTTGACAAATAATGTCCGACAGTAATGAGTATACTTAGATCGAGTGTTTTATGTAATACGCCGAAACGGTGTGAGAGAGCAAACGCGCACTGAGTAAAACGGTCGAAATTTCCACGAGGCGATTTCACGCGCCGTCGTTTTAAAATATTTTTTTTTTTTAGAGTCGTGTTTGCGATTGTTTTCTTGTATATAATTAAACGCGTGATCGTGTTTAATTCGTGATTTATTATTATTATTATTAGTGCTAAGGACTTCACGCCCGAAAAAAAAAAACCTTAAAATACGCATGCATTTATGCCCTATTTTTATCATTCAAACGCGCGATCATAATATGAAATCTATCAATAATACTGGAAATATACACGCGCGTTTCGAGTGTTTTTCCATTAGTTTTCGTTCGAGTACGAGAGGTTTCGTCGCTCAGTTATTTTACTACGCGTTGTGTGCTGGTGGTGCTTCACAAAAAAATTTTTTTTTAAAAAGACCTAGGGTTCCTGCTCCTCTCCGTGCGCACATAAAGAATACATCCCCCACCGTTCGTATAATATTTGTGTACAGGCGCGTATATGCAGGACGCACAATGAACGCGGGAAAAAAAAATAATACCGTCGTGAACGCGCCTCTTTTATTATTACTATAATGTACTGGTTAAGACGCCAGCAAACGATTCCCTTCGGTTTTCTTACATATGTATATGATACGGAATCGTATGCGTGTGTATACACGATTTATAAAATATATAAATAAGAGAAAAAAAAGACCGGGCGCGCGACACGGCAAGCACGTGCACCACGCGATCTATTCGGTTAATTTTTTTTTTTTTTAGATTCTGAGCAGAGCGAGGAATCCGTATTTGGTTTTAAAAAGCTGTGTTTTTTTTATATATAATATGTATGTACACAAAAATTCTACCAGAAGGAGTGCGCTCCGATCTTTACGAACACCGCGGTTCGTTTCCGGTGGTAAGCGAATTGCATCTAATTGGTGCTTTAGAGAGAACATTTTTTTTTTTTCTCAAAAGCGTCTAAAAATATAACTAAAAAGGTAACGAGCCGCAGTGGTGTTGTGGATATCGCTTGAGCGAATTACTCGGATAAAGATTTTAGGCTATTGTTTTTATTATATATAAATTTGAAAGCAATGACAAATCACTGCATTCGATAAAACGATTCTGAACGGACACAGTTTCGGCGTGATAAACAAACGACAATCGAATTAAGACGAAATTGCATTTTTATGTAATTTTTTCGGTAGTCCTTCCCGACTTTTGAAAATAGTGTTGAGAAAATCGAAAAACGACCTCTCTGAAGTACAAACTAGATGCGATTCGCAATCGGAAAAGGTGCTACACGGAAAGATCGGAGCCCACTCCTTCTGGTAGAATTTTTGCGTACAGACATAAAAAAAAATCTGCTCAGAATCTCTAAAAACTACCGGAAAATTCCATAAAAACGCGATTTCGTCGAAATCGATAAATTTCTTCGTAATTCTGAAACTTACGGGTATAGAAACGTGAAATATTCATAAAACACGTAACTGTTTATTATAATGTATTAAGGAACAAAAAAAAAAATTCTCACAAACTGTCTTTTAATTTCGTACTGTTTATAGCGATAATATTATGTGTGTTTTGTGGTATTTAATTCATAAAAATATTTACACGCCTAAAATGTTACACCGAAGCTCCGCTCAAGAGTGGTTCTATCGAACGCGACGATTTATCATTATTGATTTCAAAAAATGTACAATGATAACTGCAACGCACTCTAAAATCTTTATCCGAGTAATTCACTTATTAAGCGACACTCACAACAACCCGCGGCTTTTTAATTTTTAAACACTCGTGAATATAAATAACACATAAATATTCAGAGGGCTCCGTCGATAGAAATAAAAAAAAATCGCTTTTTCCCTATTAGGCCCATCTGCGTCCGTGGGTTTGGTCCGTTGTATTCGGGGGGAAAAAAAAGGGGGAGAAAGATTTTTTTTTTTGTAAGAAACGTTGCGGCGAAGGCAAAACCTCGTGGACTGTCGGAAGCAGTCGAGTCGAGCAGCAGCAGCATCATCATCATCAGCACGCGCGCTTTCGTCGTATATAAAAATAATAGTAATAATAGTTCGTCGACCTTTTTCTCCGACACCCAACGCACACCGTAAACACTCGTCTTCGTACAGTGCAGTGAAGTGAATAAAATTCGATTTGCCCCGGCCATACGCCGTATAAATATTATTATTATTATTAACTATTAGCGCGCAGAGCTACCCGTTCAAATTATTTTCATTAGAAGGGGAGAGGCGTTACTTTGTTAAAATAATATTGAAATTTTCGTTTTGTAAAGTCGTATTTACTAAGAGATAATAAAAAAAAAAAACTATTTAAAGGATTATTTTTGAAAAAGAACAAAAGTCTTATCTGTTTATCGTTGTTATAATAAAGACGATTTACGGCGTATCGTATAATTTGTGAATGAGACGTAATTATTTAAAATTAATTAGATAGTGTACATTTTTATGTAATTATTAATTTTTTATGTGATAAGTTGTAAAAAAAAAAAACAATATATTCGTTGTAATTTTCGGTACATATTATTGCAGTAATAATTCGATTAAAATGAATGGTTGGGGTTCACGGGTCGTGTTGATTGTAATCGCTGTAAAGGACGTTACATTTTTTTTTTTCTAGTCTAGGAGTCGCCTTTCTTTAAATTGTTCCGATTCGAGCGCTATATACATATATTAATAACAAAACGACGACGCCACTGAATCGCGTATCAGTGTATATCGTCCACTGCACATGGTGAACCACGTTTAGGTGAATTTACCCGAAACGCGACACCTTAGCGTTCAAATATACACAACGTTTGGGCACATCGAGTAACAACGACACGTTCTGGTACATTCATAACGTATACCTGAGAATATACAAAACGATTGAGTACATATATATTTTGAAATCAAATTAAATACACACCGATAAAATGCATCGTCGACTAGTAATCCATAATCTTTATCTGATCATAAATTTGTCAAAAATATGTTAATCATAATCTATAAATAGTTGAAATTTTAAAGAGATGTATATAACATTATTCAGTTCGGTTCGATTATTTTCTCTAAACATTGCCGTGAAAATTAAAATTGGAAAAATACGTTAGAAAATGTGGTGTACATAAACGTATTATTTTCTTACACGATGCGCCCAAAACGTCGTATTAATTTCTATCCAAACGTGTAGCGCAGAGGTTCTCAAAGTGTGGGGCGCGACCCTCCAGGGGGGCGCAAAAGCTTTATAGGGGGGGCGCAAGACAATTTTAAAAATCAACATTGCATTGGTAGAAAAAATTAAAAAAATTGTGAAATGTCCGTAATAATAATCGCGTTTTGCATTGTATACAATTCGGTATATTTATACATCACATACAGGCAGCAACAATCAACACGAGCCATTATCTATAAAAGGTTTGTTGTTTCATCGATAAACCATTATTGTCCGTCATTCTATTTTTAAACATTCGCAATTCTACGTGTTCAACTATGACAAGGTTGCGATAGTATAACGTTGTCAGTTCGATATCGTGTTTGCTCCCTAGTGCGTGTGAGTGTACGTCTGTGTAAATTTGTAATATTAATATTTATCAATATTTGTTGTTTGTTTTTAACATTTTTTTACTCTAAACATGACTATTAAAATTATTTTTATGAGGGGGGCTCAGGTCTGGGGTTAACTAAAAGGGGGGCCTGGCCTGAAAAGTTTGAGAACCTCTGGTGTAGCGGAAAAATAAATGTTAAACCCAAACGTATGTGTACCCGATTAATGTTCTCTAAATGTTCGGGGTGAAAATTTTGTTATGCACACAAACGTTTTACGGCCACTGCAGAGGCGGGTCGAATTTATCTTTTTTATTGCGCCCCTATATTAGGTGAACAAGTTATAATACCCCATCCAAAATTCGACTATAAATTATAATGAACCAAAATAGATAGGTATACCGTATACCATATACGATATGCAAAAATATTTTAAAAAATACGCACATTATTAATTATTTTTCGTAAATATAAAGTAATTGATTTTCCAATTTTTTTTTTTATATACTTTTGATGTTTAATAAAACACTAAAAATTTGCCGCCCTCCCCCCCCCCAAATTTTGCCTCCCTAGGCCCTAGCTGCCTACAGTGCCTAATGGGACGGCCACTGCAGAGACGTGTTATGAAATCGTTCTTTCTTCTTCCCGTACATCAGTGGTGGCCAAACTACGGCCCGCGGGCCAACTCCGGCCCGCCATCATTTATTATCTGGCCCGCGAAAGTATTCTACATTACAGCACTTATATTTGCGTGTATATAATATTTTAAATTTACGTTAAAAAAAAAAAATTGAAAAATTAAAAAAATACAGTATACATTCTTCATATTTAAAATAATGTATTAAAATTAAAATAAATATTTCCTAGTTTCTTATTGTTTATCGTCATTTACGTTATTGCTTATCAAATTTCAGGCCCGGCAAAACAATTTTTTTTTTTTTTATTATGGCCCGCGGTAAAAAACGTTTGGCCACCACTGCCGTACACACGATGACACACGTCGCGGCTTTTGTCGACAATCGACAATTAATAACAATATTATAAATATGTATTATTATTCGAACAATATTCGTTATCGTTGATATTTTGTCGGCCGCCTCCTGCAATGCGCAGCGTACAACGCGACCGTCGACTTGGGCGTGCCGTCGTCGGCGTGCAGGCTGGCTGGTGCCCGCGGCGGTTAGTTGCGCGTTGCTGCTGCGGTTTACCCGTTTCGCGGCCGTAGCGTGTTTACAGTCGCGTGCAGTGCCACGCGCTTTGCCCGCGGGCCGAAAAGAGCGAGAGGACGCTGGCCGCCGCGTCACACACACACACACACACACACGCACACAGTAACAGTTCGATAACGGTGTGCGGTGCGTTCGCCGGATGGATACAATGCCGGCCGCCTATGAATTTATAGTGAACCGTCGACGGCGGGTGACGGGCGGGCCGGGGAAGAATACCCGTGTACACCCACCTCCCGCCCGTACCTGTCTGTATACTACGACGGGTACACCTGCAGTGTGCTGCTGCTGCTGCTGCTGCTGCGTATTGTTACGACGAGGAATGCGCGGTCCTCCGGCCTTCGCCTCCCCACCCCCACCGTGTTCGAAACGTCCGCGTGCAGGTAACCTCCCGCCACCGTACCGAGATTCCGTACGTACACCGCGGCGCGTCGTCCCCGTCCGTCCCACACACACACTCGATTCTTTATTCTACGGGTACGGCGCGAGCGCAGGGTGACCGGCCGGCCGGCCGACCGTCGACGACGGGACGCGTTGACCGCGTCGTTTCTTCGCCTATATACGTCCATAGATATGGATGGGCCGTGCTATAGTATTCCAGTGGTGTGTTCTCGAAGAGAGAGCTAGTTACCAATATGGTTACTGTATGGTATACAACAGTGGCAGCCAGCAGTAATCACAAATCAACAGTTCTTATCAGTTATCGATTCTTACCTGTTTGTGTTTTATTTCTTACGGAGTCTTTTATTTAATCGATACTTTACTTATGTTATTTATAATATATTATTATAAAATATAAATCTTTATATTATTATCATTTATTTATTATTAAAAAAAAAAAAGATCAATTAACCATATAATTAAAACCACGAGTAACCACTGTGGTATCTAGCGTTCTCTTCGGATTCACAACACTTCGTGTATTAGGTGTATATGCATGACCCCATCCATAACTTTATTATCTACGGATACGTCCCGTTCGACTCCCCCACCGGGAGTCTAATTTTTTTTCTTTTTTACAAACGACAAATTTCGAATACACACAGTTTTATTTCGTCCTGCCGCTCGTTTTCTCGTGTACGATTTACTGGACCGAGTATCTGAGTACAGTTTAATCGTATATTTTTTTTTTTTTTAAACGAGTCTGCTAGTACTAGAGACATTGATGTGTAAACGTGGTCGCGTGAGCGGTAAAAATGGAACGGAATCGTGATTGGGATTCGTGAATATTGGTATCTTTATTCAAAGTAATTTCGATAACAAATATTATTATTAGTTGTCATGACAACAGCTTACACATTTCCGTCCCATTTCCCGAGATTTACCCTTATACCGCCGTAATAGACGTTTACACATCAATGATTTAAAAAAAAATCCTGTTCAAGGCGTGCGCCGGACACACATTTCGTTTCCCTCGAAATTCAACGCTACTCCCATGCTTCCTCTCACATATTCATTTCTTATCCCATCTTCTCTTGTCACCCCACTCGTATAAGTATTCTCATCTCTGCACCTACACTCGTTCTCCGCTCTATTTTCTCGTCCACCGTCCAACACACTGAACCATAGTTGGTCTCACTACGCTATAGAACTTACCTTTCAGCCTCGCCGGAATTCTCTTATCGCACAGAACACCATAGCGTTAATAATTAAAATTTATTAATTCCTGTATATTTACTTATATTACGAAATTTCTTACGCGGATATCGTCGTGATTATATTATGGTTTTGCGCGTTTAACGTACATAAAAAAAAAAATGTATAATATACGAGTTTATATCGTTAAAACACGTTTTATTATACGAAAAGTATAAAAAGCGGTCGTATTTTTTTCAATTTTTTTCCCCTACACAGTTATAATCTAAACGAAACCAGTAATTATCCTCGTTTTTTCTTTTTTAAATTTAACGTAGTAAACGCCATATTGTTTTCCATTAGCGCGTTGTACGCGTTTATTATAAAAGGAGGAGGAGGAGGAGGGGAGACACCGGGAAAACGGCGAAAACTGCAGAACGTTTCTTTTTCGTTTGTATAAAAGCTTTTTTTATTAATAGAAAAATATTAAAGAATCGACTCGAGGGAACCGCTCGAAAGCGAAGATTAAGGGGGGGGCTAAGAAGGCTACAGCCCGGGCCCCCCTAAGGAATAGGGGCCCCAAAAAGAATTTTGGGTCTATCATTTGTTTTCCTAAATGGTATATATTGCATTGAGATTATATCTGACAATACGCATTTAACTAATAATATTGTGAAGCAGAGCGCTCGTTTTCAACGTTGGTTCTTATTAAAAATCGACTTAGGTCGGTGCAGATTGAAGATAGGTCGGATGAGTTAACAAATATATATTTATTGAAAACGATATATACAAAAAAAAACTCTCATTCGACGATGTTCTTAGACACTTTTGCACCAAGCAAAGCCAGAAAAAAATGTTTTACGTAAACTATTATTTGTATATTCGCTTTAATGTTATTGTTTAATACGTACATTATTATTACTATTGTAACATACCTATACTTAATTTCTGACGTGAAAATATTTATTAAAAAAACTGTAGTATCATGTACAAATTTCTATGTGTTCTTAATATTGATTCTCTCCTAAACTTTTTATTTTTGTAAAATTAGTGCCCCCAGATTGAGTTAGTCCTGGGCCATTTTTTTTTTCATTAATCCAGCTCTGCGCTCAATAGGTAATATATTACACGTTCATATAAATGAATATATATTGTTCTATTGATCCGTCGGCGGCGTGTAACTATAACGATCGGTTTTGCGCAATAAACGTCATCGTTTTGTCGAAAGACGCCGCAGCGTCCCTCGACGACGACGACTACGATGACGATGATGATGATGATGATGATGATGATGATGATGCCACAAGATGGTCTCGGGCCGGATTAAGTCTGTAGTACAGCCCCGCGGGTAAAGTCGTAATACGTTAAACCGTCTCTCGTCGGTGGTCCCATTCCAATGTATTGTTTTTCCGTCCGTGAAATAAAAAAACCGACCACCACCACCCCGCGACGACGAAATACACACAAACGAAGCGTCGTATACAGAGAACGGCGGTGTGGATAACGACCGTCTGGGTATTTTTTTATTTTTATGTTTTTTATTGTCGCGCGCGCGCGCGCGTTTTACGACCTGTGCGCAGAGTACGAAACGCGGTATTAAAAACCTCGACTACTCCGAGTCCAGGTCGGTCATTCGTTATTGCGGTGCTGAACGCGAATCGGTAATCGCGCCTGTTCAGTGTGTTCGCAGAACACGTGTAATTCCCCTGGAGTGGTCTATTATCAATGTATACACTTACCGTATAGGCGAAACTACGGGTCGTGGTTACCTAGTTACACGACCAAACCGTCTTAGTCTCTCTCGTCATCTCCACGATCCTAATCTATGCTTCCCTCTCTCGCATATTCGTTTCTTATCCCGTCTTCTCTTGTCGCCCCACCCGTCCATCGGATGCATTCTCATCTCTGCGGCTATACTCTTCGCTCTATTTCCTTGTCCGCCGCCCAACACTCTGAACGTACACTCTCGTATAGAACTTACCTTGCATTGGAATTCTCTTATCGCACAGAACGACACCGGACGATTCTCTCCACTCGATCCGGCCGCACTCGTTTCACGTCATCGTCAAAACCGCGGCCGTTCTTTTGCACAAATCGCATTAAACACTTGAAACTCTCGACATCGCTCGCCTCTTTTGCGGCGCCGCTCATTGCAGTCATCGTTACGCTCGTCGTTTCATCGACTTGTTCTCTTTTTCACCGAACTCGTACACAATACAATATACTCTGTCTTATCGATCCTCAATCCCGTTTTCCTTCCAGAACTAACCCGGCGACCACTACAATAATAATATTCGTATAAACTAAACGAATATCGGTATTCGCGTACGCGTGTAGGGCCGCACGGGTAAAAATTTCGATGGCAATGACACGTTCGTCCAGCCAAGTTCAAGGGCGTTCGTCGTTATCTCTCGTTCTCTGTCTGTTGTCCGCTCGCCGTTGTGTTAATATATATATATATATATTTTTTTTTATATATATTATACGCCCACCTCGCGCCGCCGCGCGAAATACCGCCGTCTGGTTTTCTCGTCCGTATACATTCTCGCCCGTATATACCAAAAAAAAAAAAAATAATTACATAATTACCTCACGGGGCCGGGCGCCGCTACGCGTGGCTGTCTTTTTTTTTTTCTCTCTCTACCTATCTTATGTATATTATTATTATTATTATTATTATAATATACGCGGTATACAAGAAAAGATTATAAACGCACGAAGACTCCAAAGCCTAAATTTGTATTTTTTTTCATATTATTATTATTATTGTTGTTGTCTTACGCGAGTTATTATTATAATTTATATTTTCTCGCGCAATTAAAATATCATACGGGTAACCTATTATATAATACGCGTGCGAAAAAATATTCGGGCGAGTACAGCAAAAAAAAAACGAAAATATCACGAAGAGAATGTTCGAGCCAAAAAAAAAGTCTCCTTAAGGACTCGAGATAATTTATAACACTACGAGTGAGACCTTTTATAAATACCGGGCGGACACTCTGTGCAGGGTCGCGCCAACAATTTTTTTTCTTTTTTCTATTTGCAGGAGGTGGGCGAATGAAGTGTATTTCGATCCGTATAGATTATATTTCGTGTATACGCGCGTGCAATATTAAAACCGCGCGTTAACGCGCAAAAAATACGAAATATTTTATTTCGCGAGTGTAATTATTTTATGTTACAATACGCGCGGGTATTTTAAACATTGTAAAAAATTTAAATAAAAATAATTTTAAATTATTGAAGAAGAAGAAAAAATCGGTCGCTTTAACTCGTTTCGACGCATATATATAAATATAATCGTCGAACTATAATAGTTTAATTATAATAATAAGATAATATGGTACGTTGGTGTTGATAAAACGTACTTGGACGAATTTTTTTTTTTTTTATAGGCTTATTTGGGGCCGTTTAGACCCATCGCCGCTTCCACTATGCCTCGCCAAGCCTCTCTATCCAAAGCTCTTGTTTCTCCGTCCCTGATTCCTAGGAGTTTCAGATCTTCTTTGACACGGTCGCTCCACCGCTGTCTTGGTCGTCCTATTGGTCTTTTTCGATCTGGCTTCCACATTGTGACCTCGTTTATTATTTTATCCTTCGCTCTCCATACATGTCCTGCCCAGCTAAGTCTTCGGCTTTTTAGAACACCTACTATGTCGGTTTCATTAAACAGTTCTTTTAATTCGGCGTTCGTTCTTCTTTCTTGGACGAATTACGACAAAAAAAAAAAATCATCCATAAAAGAGTGTCCGACCGTATTTAGACGTTATCACTGGTCGAACCGGATCAAAATAAGTGGGGGATGGAAGCGGCGTCGCCATTTCAAGTTTTGAAGGGGGCAAAGTTGTGAACGGTCCACGTATCGTTGAAAAATAAGCGGGGAAAAAAAAAGTCATTTTTTTTAACAAAAAGCTCTAACATCGGCCCCATTAACCTTGATGGCGAAATATATTTTCTATGATAATGACGGAGTGACGTTTAGATCTACTGAACGTTGACATTTTAGAAAACAAAGTGTTTTTTACAAAGCAAAAAAAAAATGATTCGAAGTTATTTTTCTTAAAAAAGAAATTGGACGACATAACAACTACGAATTATTATGTGAAAGAAACACATTTTTAAAAATCGAAAGAGATGAATAATAATTTTAAACGAAATAAGTGGAGGAATGGAATATTCTAACTAAAAGAAATAGAGGGATGCCTCGTATCTCCCCCGCACTTCGACCACTGGATGTTTTCTTACATAAAAGCTGTCCGCTATTTAGAGGTGTCTGTAAAAGAAAGTTTCGCTGCGTATACGAAAGCGTTAAGAACGCTTCTTTTTTTTTTCTTAAAGACAAATCGCGTATCTTATATTGCATTAGTATAATGAAAACATTTTTCGTATAAATACGAATTTTTGGTGTTTTTTTTTTTTAATAAAAATTATTGAAAATGCGTACGTTCCTAAAACATTGGGTTTTAGGTACACTCGCGTTTTACAAAATGTTTAGCGTGTGTAATTTCACAGTATATAATATGTATCGTATAATTATAGAGTAAAAAAAAATATTAAATATTCCAAAGGAGTAGGACGAGAACCGCGGCCTGTATACTGAAAAAAAAAAGGTTTGGTTGTTTTGTCTGAGGTACGAGAAAAGAGTGTTTTATCTCGGTATTTTTTTTTGTCTACAATGGTACACGCTTCGCGCAGATATAAACTGGTACGTTATTTTCGATATTTTTCTGTACACATCGTCGACATTTAAAAAAATAAATAAAAATCTCAACGCAAAGAAAAATATTACGAAACTAGAGAACCGCCGTCGTTAATAAAGCAAAGCTGACCGTGATTCGTGTGTGCTGCGTGTTATCATCGCGCCGTATAGGAGGAGAACCTGCGCGTTGCCACAACGTCGCGGTTACCCCACGCGTTTCTCGGTGAAATAAAAGTAACCGACCTCAGCTGCACGACGCGTTTATTTAAATGTATAAAAAATGTTTTCGAAAAACAAATTATATATGTAAGAACGAACATAAATCATATTTACACGCGCACTCCGGACGACGAGCAAAGATCCGAGCATAAATATTGTATTATATTCGATGATATACAGGCTGATGGCTGATCTCGTTTTTCGGATGGAAATTTTTTTTTTTTTTTATAAAACGTATTCGTCGTTTGTACATAAAATTATTAAATTCGTTACACGCAGCCAGATGTGTTGTTTGTACACGTTCGACGCGCAGGATTGAAACGTAAAGGCGTACGAGTAAAAAAAACTGATCGCGCGCACGAATGTCGTTTTATCAGTTCGCCAAATTCGAGAAGGAATTTTAATTGAACAAAAGTTTGAAATTTATTTCGCGATAATAATAGGGACGTTTTCGAGACGAATTTATGGTAAATCGTATACTCAGATTTTCAACAATTCCTCCCCCACAATAGCAGTCGACGTACAAAAAAAAAAAAAACATCTGTTTTTTGCAGGGCGTCTTATAATTATTGGTATTTATATATATATATACGTATATTAATCGAACCCGCGATATATCGCGTTTTAAAAGCGTAAAACCGGTTCGTTATAATATATCGTGCAGCTTGTACGTATATATATATGCATAATTCATTTATCCGCGTTTACTCGTTGTAATACTTTTGTAATACGCTTTCACTAATCCTTTACACACGTAATACCAATAATTCCTATCCGATATAATACGTATATACTCGTATATTGTCAAGGATTTATGTCGTTCGTTTTTTTTTTTTACCACACGATCGCCGCCGACTTGCAGCTCACAGTGGACGGCGGCGATAGGGCGTCAAGTCGGAAACAGACGACATACAATTATTTTATAATTTATGGAATAATACTTTGCGGGGAGAGGGGAAACGGCAATTTTTCTGGGTCAAAAAAAGAAAATTTTTTTTAATTAATCGAATATTTTTTTTTTTTTTTTAGAATAAAGAAAAGTTTGCAGCCGACGAAAACGCCGAACATTCAAGTTTTTACAGTAAGTCGATATATATATATATATATATTTGTACAGTAACAATATTATATTCTGTGCAGTGTACTCGTATAGTTACGCGACTAAAATTTTTTTTTTTTTTTAACAAGCGCGCGCGTTACAATTACAAGAGAAAGTTTAAAAATACGTTTGTGAGATATGATTATGCGCGTGTGTTGTTGTTGTTGTTGTTATTGGTATAGGTATCATAAAAGACATATTCAAGTGCAGTAACGATACGTAATTAACCCCGTTTATTTGGCAAGACGTGCGCAGACGATTGGCGGCTTCTCGCGGTGTGTGTGCAGCGTTCGTAAATAAACAGTTGCGTGTTTAACGAAAAAAAACGTTTTTAAACTTTCAATATTTATGTAACGTTTATCAGACGATAAATATATATACGTTAAACCAGGGGTCGGCAAGTAATTTCTATTGGGGTCCTAAAGAATAAATCAATGAGGTCCAGTGTTAAAAATCTTTGTCCGATCTATTTTTATAAGATAACATATATGCGTGGAGATTCTTTTTACGCACTTCACTGCCTAGAGGAAATTTTATATGAAAATCTTTATGATTAGTACAGTTTCATAATGCCGTTTTAAATTTCCACTTTTAACAATAGCGACAGTTGAATTGCAAATTAAGCGGACTGGAATGGCTCCAACCCTTTCAGGTAATACAAAACAATATAGTTCTGTCCACTCATTCAAAAACTTTCTGTTTTCGCTGTCAATTTTACGTTTTTTACTGAACATTTTTAACGAATAATACGAAGAAATATTATTATAAAACGAAACACGCACTGTATCCACCGGCGAACGTACACGAACTAATATATTATATACTATATATTATTAAAGTAAATAACATGATCAAGTACAATGTGTTGAGGGGGTCCAGAGTTATGCCTTCCGCGGTCCTGATCCGGACCGCGGTCCGCCAGTTGCCGACCCATGCGTTAAACGAACGATTATTATTAGAGTTATCTATATATAAATAGAGTGCGTGTAGTAAAAAACAGTAGTAATAATTGCTTTTTTTTTTTTAGTATGTATTATGTACCAGAGCCGATGGCGAACCTTTTTGTATCGACGAATAAAAAAAAAATTGCGATTCATTCGCGTTTTGGCCGGCGTGTCAATATTAATAATTAAAAAATATACGTATATTTGACAAAAAAAAAAAAAAATGTAATAAATTCAGAGAATTCCGTAGATTATATAATAAAATAACATTATATTATACACTTGGGCGTATAATAAAAAAAAAAAATTACCGATGAAATTTGTTGCTTGATTTTATACAGTTTACGAATCAACTTTCGGGCTGTAATTGCGGAATTGAACGCGTTTTACTCTTTTTACTCCGAGACGATTAATCGAATTCATGGAAGTAATAATAGCTGCGCGTTGCACAACGTTGTCGTTGAAACAATCGCTAGTTTTTCGTAGGACCGAAATGACTTTTCCACTGAACAACACAACGGATCGAGTTTCAGGTTTATCGCGACAACCGATGATTTCCACAATGATCGTTTCCGAACCGGTCATTTGAACAGTAAAAACAAATGTGTTTCTTAAAATCCAAATCCGCTTCTTCGACTTCTGAATGTTCAATATTTAACCCAACGGCGTAGTCAGAGGGGGCTGATGGGGCTGCAGCCCCCCAAATTAATAAATAATCAGTTTTTTTAGTGGGTACCGTCTATACATATTAATAATTAACATATAAATTAATTAATTATCAGCCTCAGCCCTCCACCAAATAAAAATCTTGACTACACCACTGATTTAACCACTCAAACCTAACTATAAACACTCCAAAATTATCGCATCCAAATGTCTCATTTGAAAAGCGTCCTTGGTGGTGTAACGCCATATACCATACGTACCGTGTGTGTATGTGTGTGGTCCGTATGCGGTTTAACGCGTTACAGTATGTGAACGTCGAAAGTTTATAAAATCGTATTTGATTGATAGTTTCGAGGGGGGTTGCTAAGGGAAGTTGAAATGCACTTATAACTTCTCCGTTCCTGCGGAATGTATATCGGGTAAATAAAACGACGAAATATCGGCACGAGAAACGGTTCCTGCAACAAAATGCTCGTCGTTCGTGTTAGAATTTCCGAGTACGTATAAGTTTGTTTCTCGTATGGATTTTGGTGATTTTTTTTTTTAATATTTTATGTCGTCGCTATTGACCGCTGGTTATCAATATCGGACAAATGAGATGATAAATACGTGAGTACAATGTTCTATACCACGATTCTTGTCAATTTATATCCGTGCTTAATTATATATTGTTCGATGTCTTAAAATATTTGATGGACCGTTTCGTTTCGGTGTGCATAAGCTGGTCGTTTTTTTTATTCTCTGACAAAACGAATTCAAAATCTAATTTAAAAAAAAACGAGAGTCGAATTTTAACATTTGAATGACTATATAATATAGTGTAATTGTTTTAAAGGTATTTATAGAAAGAAAAAAAAATTCGTTCTACGAAAAATAAATAGTTATTTTACGGTGTATAGACGAATATATTTCCGACGTCGTTTAAGAGAGTTTAACAGCACCCTAACCCTCATCCCGCATTATTCGAAATATGAGAATATTCGCGTCGGTCATACAACAATATGTGAAAGCTTTAAAAACAATGATAAAACGCCCGGGAATTTATCGTGCATTACTCGGTTATAAAAATAATTATCCAATTAAAACTCGGGCGGCGCACATAATTTTGCGCGTTTGATATGTGAAAAAATTCATATATATATATATTATTGTAGAATACATAGTGCGTATGATGAAATTCCCGACGCGAATTTCAGTTATCGAACGGAGCGTATTATAATTTTTTTTCTCTTTTATAACACAATACCGAGTGGTGATACGTATTTAAGTATATAAAAAAAAATGTCATATCGCCGGTCAACCCGACGGCATAGCTTACGATTAATACGCGCGACGATAAAGTGGCATATTTGATATTGTATACTATTATATCGTCCTAGTGAACCGTGTATTGTAACGTTTATATAATACCTAACTGACCACCTCTATAATACTGCACATAATGGACAGTGTTATCCACATATTCTTGATAACGCGTTGATAATAGAAAATCGTTTTATTTCCTTTTTAACAACTTCGACTAGGTGTATCAATCAATTTCATTTTTACCATTTTAACTGTGTATATTCAAAAGCGTTATTTTATTAGCCGCGTTGATAATAATCAGTGGGTCTATAACCGCCGCTGCGATTTCGGTGTAAACGAAATTTGTAGTACACGTATATTTTAAGGAAACCCTGAAAACGAATTTAAAAAAAAAAAAAAGTAGATCATTCCCTTGTTAACGAAGGAATTTCGTGCACTTGTAACTGGTACCTCCTACCTGATCGTTGATTAATTATAACAATACCATAAAGGTAATTAAAAATATAATTTTTACATCTATAATTTGTGGAACAACTTTTGAAAATAATCCCCCTGCCAAAATCGACTATTAGATCCGCCAACTGGATAGCTCATAATTTTTACCCGTATATTATGTTACTCGCAAATCGTTAATGAACTTTTGTGCCAATCACCTCTTCTAATTTTCCAAAAACACTCTGTTCCAAACTTTTGGTGTTTTTAGATTTATAAACCTCACGTTTTTTTTTTAATGCATTCCTCCTCCTCCCCGGTATTCTCTCTAATATTCCCATTATTCAGTCTTGTAAAAAATACGTTTAAAAAAAGTATTTAAATACTATAGTATTTGTATGTATTTCTTATGCGAATACTTTTTTTAAAAGTATTTAAAAACAGTATTTTTTTTTACAAGACTGCCGTTATTATCTACGGACGTGTGTGTACGTAATCCCTTCGACCATATAATAAACTTAGTTTATATGGTCGAAGCGTAATCCGACGGTTATTATCTATCGCGCTGTGATGCGCAACAGTTAAATCATTGAGTTCGGTCGTCGTCGTCGTCGTATTATTACAACGGTGTAATAATATATTATAAAAAAAATTAAGTCGCGCGCGGCCCGACGAAACAGGATCAACGCGCGTGTGTGTATTATAATAACGTTTTAAATCCGATTAGAATAAATAGACACCCTGTGATGCTGCCTGCTTGCCAGGTATCTCGCCGTGTAAATAACGCTAATAAATAATATTATTTATTAAAATACAGCGCGCGCGTCTCGGGTCTGTTGCTGATGTGTTATTGCACCCGAGTTCAACGGACAGATGATACACACCTGAAATGCGTGCGCGCGTTGCCCAGGGGTTAATGAGAGATTGCGTCGTCGTCGTACCGCGGCATTAGACGAGGTGTGTGTGTGTGTGTGTGTGTGTGTGTGTGTGTGTGTGTGTGTGTGTGTGTGTGTGTGTGTGTGAGCGCGCACACGCGTACCTCCTCACCCGTGTCACTGACGCTACGTCGACGTCGGCCGGTGTTGCTGCTATGCGTTGTCGAACGCGCGCGCGTACGCGTCTCTGGTGTGGTGTAGCCGCCGCCGCCGCCGTATCACAGACAAGGTGCGACCCCTGCGACGTCGTGCCACCGCTATTCACTGTGTATGTGTGTGTGTGTGTGTGTGTATACACTCTTGTGTGTCCGTTATTATTATTATTATTATTATTATTATTATTATTCCCCTGCGTTCCGACTATTGTGATGGGAGAATGAGCCGCGCGCGGGACGTGACAAGGTCCGATAATAAAATGTATTATAAAAACGTGTGTGTGTGTGTCACCTGTATCCAGCTATATACGATCTGACTCGTATGTGAGAAGACCGAGTGTGTTCTCTCTCTCTCACACACACACACACACACACACACCGTGCGAAGAGAATCCGCGGCGCTTCGTAAGAACAGGGCCGTAGACACGAAGGGGGGCTTAGGGGTTCAAACCCCCCCCCCTTGAACATCGGAAAAGTAGAAGTTTCAATTTTTTTTTTTTTACGCACAACAGCATTGCAGATGTTACAGTAAAATGTATGTTCATATTTAGATTTTACCAACACGTTGATGTTAAGTAGATTTGTTACTTATGAAAATTAAGCACCTAATAACTATGTGTATAATAACGTTATGTATGTATGTTTAATTTGGTCTGTGCCATTGTAAACATTGATAAACATGATTATAGATTTTTGTGCTGATAAATCATTACGATACACGATTATAATGCACGAATCAAGATTGCACTGAAAACCCCCACCCCCTCCCCCATATAAAAATCTTATCTACGGCACTGCGTAAGAAGATACGCTCGCAGTCCCTTGTCGGCGAGGGATTTTGCAGTCTCATCTTTAACAATGATTCGGGGAGGGGAAAAATGTAAAAAAAAAAAAATTTTTCCCCGTTTATACACTATACACTGCGATGGCGTGTTCGGGATTCTTACAAATTTGTTCCGGCCCGTTTCGAAAACGGATTTACGCGACCGTACTATTTTACAAGCCCTATCCATATGTATATATGTATATACGACGGTCACCTACCTGTAAAATAAAATACCTGCGACCTAACAATCGTCATAAGACGGGGACCGAGTGCTGCAGCAGTTCTCACGCGTGACGAGAAGACGAGCTCAGCACGGAGCGGATTTACGAGTCATTATATTATTACATACAGTCCCTATAGTAAGAATAATTTGTTGTTACGATGACTCGAAGAAAAACAGAAAAATTTCATATGTTTAGATTCGACATAATATGTATGGTACATTTGGTTATTGAATTCGAGTTTTGGCGCGCATTTCGAAAACGCGGCGGTATTCACCTTACAGCGTTTACAAGACTGACCGGTAACACCATCTGTTTGTGTGATAACACTAACTACACAGATTAAATTAATTCTGTTTGTATATAGTTAGATTCTATTAGATCTTAATTCTGTTAGGACGTTAAAAATTTAGTCGGTAAATATTTTGACTCCAAAACTTATATTTTATACAATATATACACGATTTAGATTAATACGGGATCCTACGTAGGTACCTTTTTTTTTTTTTTGTAGTAAAATAATAATAATTTTCAAAAAAATACTGAAACTACAATATTATATTAAAAATTTGTTTAAACTAAGGAGATATACTATGATATATATATATCTGTATATAAATCATGTAATACAGAATTGAAATACGAGAAAATATTGACATTAATTTACATATTATAGAAAATAATACATTTTGAAAAAAAAAAAAACTAAAAATATACGCTGCCACTTGTTGAGTGCTCCGATATGTATTTAAGTAATATAGTAAATACATTAATATTTTATAATATATCAAACAGATACGTTTTATTAAAAAACTATTTATACTTAATAAATAGTGTATTTAATTCCGCCGTCTTGATCGCATATATTGACAATTATAGGCGGTGTGTTTATAGCATATGCTTGTGTGTGTATACACGTATATTAAAAGTGTTTTTTTTTTTTTAATTTATAACGTACGCTAAACAGTATAATAATAATAATAATAATAATACATATTTATTTATACGCATATAATAAAAGTATAATAACTCTATAAATATGAGTTAATAGTATATAGTCATATGTGATTTATATGCTTACAATAAATTATAAATATTAAGAAGAAACATATATATATATATATTATATAGACACTGGCTACAGCAGACAGCAGACATTTATTTTCGTCATAACTTGATAGTTTAAGGCAGATATAATCAAATAATATGTTTTGTACGACCGTACAACTGCACTTACATATACATTAGTATTATACCTACATATTATATATCTGGATTCAAAAAAAAAAACTGTAATTTTCTACAAATATAGACTCGGCGTGTACGTCTATATAGCGTTGGTAAACGACTATTAAACTATGATTACATTTATGCTTGTAGCGAACATTTTTCTTCGAAAACGTTTTTCGTGCCAAAAATGGTACTTTATAATATAAGAAACGTTATTCGGTTATTAAATTCGGCCCAAACAGAAAAAAAATATATAATTTATTTCGTTACACATATATGTATGTATTGGTGGGGCTCAGTCCTATACCCGGTCTTGACGATGTATTCTTCTGACGACGTTAGTTTAAACAATATTTATAGTAAATTCATTTTCAGGAGTTAGTTACAAAAATATGTATTCGTTTGAACACGTTCAGAGTTCCCTGCAGTAGAAACGGAACAAATTAAATAACAAGAGGATTACAGGTAATTTTCCAAAAAAATAACAATATATAAATACGTTTTCTTATCTAGCTTTTAAATAAGCGTACACGTTAAAATATTATATGATTCTGCACAATACTGTCGAATGCTGGAGGGCAACTACTACTATAGAGAACACTCTAAGAAGCGGTTCAAATTTCAGACGAGAACTTTGACCTGTCGTCAAGTTTAAAACGTAATAAATATTTTGTATACACAATAATTAAATATTACTTATTCAACAATTCTTTGTTTTTCTCTTACGTATAATTACTTTTCGTCGATTTTCGGTTGGTTTTTTTTTTTTTTAATCTCACTATAAGTTTCTTAAATTTCGCGAAAATTAAAAGTTACTTAAATCGTAACTTATCACTATATATATTTCGTATTGAATATTCTAGTTCGAATTAGTTAGGAATATTGACTGACTCGCCCGGCGTTAAATATTTATGTATTTTTGCCCGTAACGCTTCACTTTCTTTTTATACGAGTATAAATTTTATATCTTGGAAATACGCGCGTACAGTACAAAATGTTAGCGGTATTAAATCAAGACTGCAAACATTATGTGGAGACGTGCAAATGACGGGGAATGATTTCTTTATATATTTTCAGTTTGTCTTGTAAATTGTAATTTAACAGCTCATAATGGTGTACGTTATGTATTTTATATCGGCGCGTAACAAAATATAATATTTATGTATCATTAAATCGGTGAAAATTATTAAAACGAATTAATATTGTCAATATTCTCGAAATAATTTAATCGTTTAACGTATTATTATAATGTACGAGTATAATTGCAGACGCATTTAATATGACGTTTATCTAAACGTATGTGTTACGAAGTTTGGCGTTAACATTTTGAACACACACGTGTATATAACAGTAACGCTAAAGTAACATTTGAAATGAAAAATAAAGTTCCAGGGGAAAATAACCGTTTTAAACGTTACTCGATTAATTTTTTTCTACACCACTGCTGTGTTTATTCTCACGCTTCAGTAAATACTCCTTTCACATTTTAAGCATTTTAAGGAAATAATAATAATAATAGCGTCGTTACACGTGTTATATATATAATATATATATATACCCGAAAGAGAGCACGTTTGTATCATATTCAGAGGTATGACAGGTGTAACAGCAGGCACACCATAGAATATCGGTTATAGTATAGACTGTAGGGCAAAGGTTTATGTATAAATATATATATATATATATACATAGGTTTTAGTACAAAATAATGTTGAATGGCCTTTATTCGTTTGCTGGGTTCTCGATCATAATACAATATATAATAATAATAATAATAATAATAATAATAATAATAATAATAATAATAATAATAATAGAACGAATTATTGAATAACTTACACATTGTGTACGATTTTTGTCGAGAACGATTTAAAGATTCTTCTTCTTCTTCTTCCTCAGCTTATCGGCCCATTAAGTGCCATCGCTGCCATCACAAAACCTTTCCATTTTTCTCTATCATATACGTCGTCAAAAGATGACTCTTCTTCTATGTTTTTGATATCTTGAGCTATAACGTCCACCCATCGGGCCCTTGGTCTTCCTAATGGACGTTTTTTATTTATTTTGTTAACTAAAACTTCTTTTATTACTTGCCCATCCGCTCTCCAGACATGACCGAAACATTCTAGTCGTTCGCTTTTTATATGTGAAATAATATTTGGCCTGTTATATATCTCCTGTAGTTCTTGACTGTTTCTTCTTTGCAATTCTGCATTGAATTTTGGACCGTATATATTTCTCAGTAGTTTTCTTTCAAAGATCATTAGCCGTTTACTGTCTCCTTTGTTCAGTGACAATGTTTCACTCACATGTATGTGATTATTGGTCGTAGATAGCTATAATACAGTATTGTCTTTGAGCTATGTGACAGCAGGGGCGCATTAAGAGGGGGGCAAAGGGTGCATTCGGTCGGCAATTTTTCGAGGGCGGCACACCGATCATGGACATATGGAATTATGTTTTAGTCTGTTGGAATTTTAATCTGTACTGTAAATTTAGGGGCGGCAAATTGCCCCCCTCTCTAAACATTGAATCTTAATGCGCCCCTGTGTGACAGTAGTTTTAATTTAAGTAGTCTCATTATGCTATAGTAGCATCGATTGCCGCATGCTGTTCATTTTTATTAACATAAATAGCAACAACGACATGCATGAAGAAATCGGCGATCGAATAGCATGCGGCAATCGACGCTACTATAGCATAACGATTTAAAGATTACTTGACGTTATTTCTATTATATTTGTTGCAATTTTACAGCGTACAAAATAATTATATACATATTTATTTAAACCCATTTTAAGATTAAAATAAAACGACGAAAATCCGTGTGCAATATGTTTTTAAATACGAACAATATTTCTTTAATCAAGTAGGTCCTTCTACATATATACATATAATAATTCGCGTTTTATACGTTGTACACGTTGAATAAAAAGATAAAATACGTGTTATGCAATGTTACTGAAACTGGTCTTAATACTATATCGAAATACCCATCTGAGATTCATTCAAGATTTTGAAACATGTCATAACGCATACACGTATATACTTCACATATTTCTTAATTCGTGATATATATATTCTAACACTTGAGGATGAGCTGTTGCGATCGGGAGGTACGATAACCGTGTATATAATAACTATCACCGCATATTATATATTTTAATAACGCGCAGATAGTCGACGTAGAATTCGTCTTTGTACATACGGTTTGTTATTTCTAACATTTAAACGTCCATTTTATATATAGACACACGGTTTAAAATGCGATCAGATAAAATACAAACGGCGGATATTCGTGACGGTCGTACCTACCTACTATATATGTAGAGAATCGAATCGTGAAAGAAAACCGAGTACATCTTTTTTTCTTCTTCTTCTTCTTCTTCTTTTACACAAGAGTATTGCAATAATAAACGTACGCGAGTACATAATAATATATATTGTGTATTATACTTACGCGTTACTCTATCGCGAAATTAATTGTTTTATTAGAATCGGCCTATGTTCGCGGTGAATTTTAAGCGTCGATCACAATCGTCTGGTATATTATGCGACGCGTGTAGTAAAAAAAAAAAAAAGGTGTCCTTCGTGAAACGATATACAATTTGATCGAATATTATCAAAATTCATTTCAACGCGAAGGACGCGGAGTGTGTAAGTAATTTATGGGGGAAGAGTGGAATTATAAATAATTGACTCGTGCTGCAGATATGTGCGTACGCACAGCGTATCGAGAGATTATTGCGAGACGCGTATTGACGGTTAAAGTGGGAATATAATATTCAATGTTGTATCCTTTAAGAACGTATTGGTGTCACATATTATAATATTATTATGACGATAGTGAATATTTCGTGAAAGTATCTATACAGTCAATCTAACAGTTATTCGTGTTGAGAATATTGTTAAAGTGCTACGTACATATTATAGCGGTTACCGTCAGCATTCTTTTGAACTCTCAACATTCGTGTACTCTCGTTTTTTTTTTTTTTTCTTATACAAAAAATAATGTACTCTTTTTCTTTATTAATTCGCATTTAATTCCGACATTTTCTAGAACACGTACAATATTTGTATATTTATTATTTAGTTGGGGTCGAGTAAAAAAAAAAAAACTGTATTAAGGATAACATTTTGTGTATCCGGTCGAAATAGCGAAATACATGTATATATATTTTATTTATTTGTATATCACGTATAAATCTATAAGGTTGTGTATTGAGGAAATTGCGTTATAAAGATTGATTTATCGCAATTTCTTTAATTTAAAACGAATTCGATATGACCGCGTGACGTGTGACAAACCGTATACATATATTTTTATATTAAAAAAAAAAAAACATTTATAATATTATAATTTTATACGTATATATTTTTTTTATATATACATTTTTATTTTACCGTGCAATTTATTACATCTATGTTGGACATAAACTTTTATTTGTGTATGATACTATAATAGAGTTCTACAGTTATACAGAGAAGACAAATTTATATTTTTTATTCCTTTTTCGATATTTTGGGCCTAGAATTAAAATTTTACCGTCAAAATCCGAAACGACGAACAAAGTAAATATTATTTTTTTTTCAATTCATTTGTTACCAAATTGTGACTGAACTTGAATTAAATATTAAAAAAAATATATATGTGTGTACTCTTTTCTCGAAAGCACTACGCGACCTGCAGGTATAAGTATAGGTAATCTTATACGTACAAATGGATTTGCTCCTAATGTTTATTCCAAAATGCCACTTAAAAAAAAATGGCATTCTGGTCAATTTTTTTTTTTAATTTCAACTGCTCGGCCTTTTTCTCCGAGATTATTGCTATGCCTCACTGGTTTTTTTTTCCACCGGCTGTTACTCGCGGTTGTAAGACGTTTTCAGATTTCTCGGTACGAGATAAAACCGTACGCGCGTTACGTGTACCTCTCTATTTACTGCAATGTATCCCCCTCACCACACACCACACATCATTCATTAGTCATAACCGTTATAATGTACACGTAGATATATCTGTTCCTTTATTGTTACGCAACGTTTTGTTAAACGCGAGTAACGAAGTGGTGGTGACCTACAATAAATAATGGTAAAATATGTGCTCTCCGCCCGGTGAGAATATTATCGGCGAAGGATTATGTATTAAATGTCAATGAATTATACGGCGGAATGAGTATATAGTAATAAGGCCCGGATGTTGTCGATGGCTTTTGCATTTTTTTTAGAACGTCTTAAATGATGCTTTCCCAGGTAAAAATGTGATTAATTAACACACGAATCTAAATAAGTAATTTTGCGTTTTTTTTTTACCTTTTAGGGCATTTTTTGACATTTTAAGGGCATTTTTTTTGTAAATTTAGGTCATTTTTAAACACTATTTTTCAATAACCGACAGAAAAATCACGAGTTTACTATTTTATTATTATTATTAAGTATTATTATTATTATTATTATTATTTTACATAATATTTTTGTACACTCATTGTAATTCAACATTTGCGCATAAATTTTAGTTTGAAAATATACATTACACAGTGAAAAGTTTGAGAAAAACTGCAAATAAGAAATATATAATACTTAATTATTTCGACTCCGCGTATTTTTACTGCCCTTAAATAAATAACACAGATTGTATGCACGTACCTATATTAATATTGTATTTAATAAAATAATAGTAAAAATAAATAAATAATTTAAACAATTTCAAAGGTTTTTTTTTTAGATCGTAAATTAAATTTTTCTTAATGGCATTTTTATAGGTTTTTAGGGTATTTTTTTATGTTTTCTAGGGCATCGACATCCGAGCCCTATAAGTAATAACGAGATATCACAAGAAGCGTACAGCTGACCTAACAGTGACCACCGCCTACAGTTAATAATCACCGGTGCTATAATAGAGTTTCATAATATTCGGAATGTTGATCGGAAAGACGATGACGATAGTCATTAAAATACCGAAATATAATGAAATACAGTTCGATATTCTTCAGAATTCTAACGCTTCGAACAGTATAATATTTATAATTTCATTCTCCGATGGTCGAACAAGTGTCGCGTTTTTTTTTTTTTTTGTAATCATTTGTTTTTGATACGTTTAATATTTTGAAATCGTACCCGATCCGAGAGGTACACGCAATTAATGCGATTATAAAATTCGGTTTATTTTTTTGTGTAACGACACCGCACAGCCTTGGAACGTAACCGGTTCGAGGCAATAACAAACAAATTATACGTGTTTATTTGATCGTGTGTATATTGTCATTATGCGCGCACGACGAATAACACATAACGTTTGGTAACAGGTATATACCGCGTTTAAACGATAGGCGAAATTTTGTTTTTTGTCGTTTTCATAATATGGGCGACGCGCTTACAATATATAGAGAAACCGGTTTTGTCGTCGGATTTCTGGAATTTCGGCTGGGCCACGCCGTCACAATACACTTGTGTTATGTTTAAGGTTTTGGGTCGTGTATTAAAAGTGAAATCAATTGAGAGAGGTGTCGTTCTCGTTAGTGGTAGAAGAATGTAAACGGAATTTCGGACGACGCACAACTGTACGTTGTGCGCGGTGAATAGTCCTTCTTGCGGACGAAATCGGTTTGACGTTCGCGCAAGGGTCGAGAAGGTTCGACTGGAAAAACGCGATACTTCACCGCGGCGCGCGCCTCCTCCTGGACTGGAAAGTTTTCTTCGAAATTCTCGAGTTCGCAGTGCCTACGAATTGGTAAATAAACGAGCGTCACGAAAACTCGTTTCTATGAGTAATCGTGTCGGAATTCCAATTCGCGGATTATTGAACTACGATGTCATAATAATATATTTACCCGAAGGTCTTTTGAAGCAGTGGCGGTGTGGCTTATTAATAATAATAATATAATATAATATTATTGAACGCGTACGTAAAATCCGATTGTTAATAAGTAAGAAACGAATTGACCTCAATGCGCTGCGGCGGTCGTGTAAAATCGAAAATTACTTTAATTAATTGCGCGTACGAAACGAGAATAATTCGATGGAAATAAATTACGATTTACCGACATGTAATCGATTGAACCGTACTTAAAGAAATCTCGCACTCGGCACTGCGTAACGAGAATTATCAATCCTTTATAGGTCTCTTTTTTTTTTTTAGTATTTCGCGCGTTATGATAATAATATTGTTGTTTTTTTTTATACCTTCACCGATCGTGCAGTGTTACACGACATCAGCGAAAGTACGAGTTTCCTCCTGTACAATATTATTATTGTTCGAACCTAATAAATCAATGGAATTGAAAACTTTTTAAGCGTATACGCGGTGGTTGCCTGTCGGCGTACAAAACGTATTACAATAACCGACGTTCGAAATAAATACGCGGGTTTTGTGAAAAATCACGAGTCATTGTTTGTAACCAACAGGAAATGCGCATGCATATACATACGAAAATCTGTAGTCATCTATCGACGATGATGACCTTACCCTTGTATCGAATCGTAGTTATTTGATGGTACCTATATATGATTACAGTTGCTGCGCTGAACTGACGTGTCACTTCCATAATACTTTTGAGTGTATAACAAGATATCGATTTTTACTCTCACCGCGGATTCAATCCGTTCACGTATAATATATATATATATATATAATGACTCGCAGTTTCATGCTTACCTCATCGAATTCGTTCCGATCGTTTAATAGCAAAACGTTCGTATTCCGAGGCACACGATTTTTTTTTTTTTATGGAGATTTTGCGCATTTATTCGCTTCGTCGCAACGATGTTATGATAAATAGAATTCAGCCTGTATCGGATCATTTTTCTTCGACATTCGACAAGCATTTTCACGATAACCTGGTTAACTCGTATTGTTGTCGTTGTGGAGACGTCAAAAAAAAAATATCGGTACGGAATAAAAATAATAACGTTACCGGACGTATCCTATCATTAACCAGAGGTCATCGACACCGTCGACTCGGGATTAGAATATATTATGCGTGTACGTGTATTACAAATGAAACTTATTCGACGAAAAGAACAATCTCTCGTGTGATTCGAAAATTATTTTATTCGTGATGAGTCCAGTTTTTTTTTTCTCTAATTAAATGCGTTTATAAAAGTGGCTTACAGTAGTTTTACTCGTTTCGAATATTTATCATTCGCAACGTGAGTCGATTCAAAACAAAAACAAAAAAAAAACGGTGCGGTGGTACGCAGCTCAATTCAAGCCGCGGTCGAATTTTTGCAAATTTTCAATCACCGCGGACCATTTGTTATGCCCCGTCTTCTAATGTACTGAATAATATAACTACAAACAAAATAGGTACCTATACATATTATTATGATTAAATAAATCGTACGGTATCGAGGGAAACTCTGGAAAACTTATTCGTTGACACCAGATTAAAACGAATTCAAATGAATAGATCAGTGTGACTCGTATTAGATTTGACCAATTGGTGGCATCCTCGAAACGATGCTGTCGCTTAAATCAAATCGCGCGTATATAAAATGGAATTTAATAAAAAAAAAAACTTCTCTCCCTCCTACATCACAGTGATGAGGTCGCGGACTTAACGCTCGAGTCGCAGATGTCTGTAAGGAAATTTAGACGTACAGAATAAATTTTTCCCGGCGAAATGTAAAACGATATTGCGGTGTATATAATATGATATTTTATGCCAGTGCACCGATACTCTTATATTAAATACGAACGGACCGTTCTAGACACACACGCGCGCGCGCACTCCCATGTATAATATACACATTACAATATTATCAAGGTAAACGAGAACACCTCCTCCGGCCGCGTGGCAAAAAAAAAAAAGCATCCAATGTGCCTCAAATTTCAATTTTTATTATTATTATTATGTTTCACGCGTAGTATCGCAGGGTTAAGACACTGTAATAATATATTATTTTATTCTGTCCAACGCGCCAACGTTTTAACGTCGTTATTATTTATAATTTATCGATATCGTATTATGGAATAACGAACAATTCCGTGATATTATTGTCCGGAGCAGTGCCGTAGATAGGATTTTTATATGGAGGGGGTTCAGTGCTATCTTGATTCGTGCATTATAATCGTGTATCGTAATGATTTATCAGCACAAAAAATTCTATAATCAAGTTTATCAATGTTTATAATGGTATAGACCAAATTAAACATTTATACATAACGTTATTATACACATTGTTATTAGGTACTTATTTTTCATAAATAACAAATCTACTTAACGTCAAGATGTTGGTAAAATCTAAATATGAACATACATTTTACTGTAACATCTGCAATGCTGTTGTGCGTAAAAAAAAATTGAAATTTCTACTTTTCCGATGTTCAAGGGTGGGTTTGAACCCCCTAACCCCCCCCCCCCGTGTCCACGGCCCTGGTCCGGAGAAGAAAACAGTCGGCGGAATACAGGGATCCCCACTCGTTTTATATTGTCTCTACTCGTAGTGTAGACATTTTTTTCTTTTAGTATTTGTCTAAAATTTGTCTGTTTTACAGGTATTATGGGGGGGGGGGAAATATTCGTCTTTTTGCTAGATGTCGTTCGATTTCGAATTGTTTTCGTTAGTTTTTCCGGAAAAAAATTATAAACATTACAAATTAATCCGAGTGACGCAGCTGTTGTTTTCTCGACGGTGTGACCCGTTTTCGAATTTTCGTCATCGCGCACGTTGTGTATTATAAACTTTGCGATTACGTTCAAAACATTATAACGGCGGCGGCGTACCATATTATAAAGGATTAACAGCGATTAACGTTCAAGTTTTCTTATATGCGTTAAAACTTGTTTTCTCGTCCCGTCTTTTGTGCGCGTACACAAAAACCTTTTGTACGTTATTACTTCCCTCTTCTATGTATAAATTATACGCCGGGACTTCGTTTTTTTTTTTTTATTATACTCCACCCCGCTGTATATGAAACGACACGGCCCACAATACATTTTTTTTTTCTATACTAGAGAGCCCAAATAATTATTTACCGCCACAACAAAACCTATTCACACGTATTATTATTATTATTATTATTATTATTATTATTATTATTATTATTATTATTATTATTATTATGGCCAAGTACCATAATATTATAGAGGTGACATAATATTATGCATATACGCGCGTAATCGTGTTTGAAACGCGTACAATACCGTCTGCAGAATTATAATAACACGCGAATTTCAATTGTGATAGTTTTTTAGATTGTAATTGATGTTTTTGCGAATTATTTTTACGCATTATTAATATTATTCATTTGAACCGTCGCGATACGCGTTATTGGCGAAATCGTTTCGACAAAAGCCGCCGACTGTCGTCGATTTCTTATTTATATGTTTATTGCAGTGGCGGTTATAAGGGGGGCGTATATAGGCGGATCACCCCCTTCCCCCATGGGATTTGATACTTTTTAATTTAGTATAGCACCGACTTGTGTCATGTAAGTTGGTCCAATTATGTTATGGTTATGCTCCATTTTCGCCTTCCCCCTTTGAACATTATGTATAAGGCTGGAATTAGTGCTCAACCAACGATCAGTACGGTACACGCTGACAGTTTTCGATAATAATAAAAAAATTAATAAAGATTGCATACGCGCGCACGATCGGTCAATCGCGGTCAGCGTCGAACTAAGCACTCGCGTGTACAGACATAGCGCGTCAGCCTACCGTAATAAAACGAGAAAAGAAAGTAGTCACCAGATAGCGCCACGACACAACATAGAGGGCGTGGCAGAAAGGCGCTTATAAATAGCGGTCCGAAACCATCGGACCGCTCAGTGTAGTCACGGCGGTCAGACGTGAACGACGTAGTTCGCGTCTGACTGCGGTGTGTTTTTGTGTGTGTTCGAGACTGGCCGCTATTTATATGCGCCTTTCTGCCACGCCCTTTATGTTGTGTCGTAGCGCTATCTGGTGACTACTTTCTTTTCCCGTTTTATTAGAGTAAGTAATAGTCCTGCGAGTAGATGCCTTTCAAAATACAATCCAAACTCGTGTCAGTATAGGAAGGAACCAGTTGACATTATACATATATATATATATAAGGTTACGATATATGCATGCGAATGTTAGGCGACGATAAAAATGAATGAAAAAATTTTGACAGTATTTGAAAGAAAAATCCTACGCCCCAGATAAGGTGGCCCTAAGAGACTCTAAAACACGAGATAATATGAACGGAAGACTAACCAAGAAATAAAATATAAGCTAGAAGATGCTGATATAATACTGGAAAGTAAGAGTTTGGGCTGGACAATGGCGGTAGGTCGTGCGTGGCGAGTGCCGGAACGACTAATAATCGAGAAAAATCACAAAAGGGACACCGGCGAACAAAAGGCCACTTGGCTATCCGAAGCAAAGACGGGTGGATAGAATTAAGTAAGATTTGGGATGTGCTAGGAACGAGAAGAGGTGCAGGTTATACTAACGGCGATAGATGGAGAGAAGTGGTCGTTGCGGCGAGTGCCTAAATTTTAAGCCGAGAAAAAAAAAATGGAGAGTTATACTTTTCTAACGCGTTACAGCTGCGGATAATGTATACCGTCCGACTTGTACTCTTAAAATATGCGTATGACACGATTATTTATCGTTATTTCCGATCGGTTTTTAAATGGATTTCGTGTAACAAAGTTTATAACGTTTCTACTTCCCGAAATTAAAACGTTTTTTTTTTTCTACCGTCGAAGTTATTCAATAATAATTCAACAACAACAACGCAACTACTAACGTATTTTTAATTTTCGTTACGAAGTACGGCCGGAACGAGATTGGCAAACGTTTTTGGCCATTTATCAAAACGATTACTCCGCCGCAGATATTGTAAACGCGCGGCGATTAACAATCGTTTGACTGTTTGGCGCCCGCGCGTAGGTCGTATCGATTTAAGAGGATTCACTGATTGCGGAGTTTTGACGAATAAAACATTTTTTGTTTTGTTTTCTGATACGTCCAGAGTTTGTTATTAATTTATCGTTCTTATATTTATTTTATTTTATTTTATTTTATTTTGTTCACATATACCGCCGTATGACGAATCGATTCGACAACGCGATCGCGCGCCCGCGGTCGAAGAAATAATAATATAATAAAATAGTTGTCGTCCGGCGATCTCGTTCCGTCGAATGCGCGTATGAAAAAAAAAAATTAATAAAAATTCTACACTTCCCCCGCGTATCCGTAAGAGATAAAAACCAGATATAAAAACCACTTTCACCTTCTTTTTTTTTTAATCTTTCCTTTTATATATATATATATATATATACGCACCGTGCACGTGTCCCCGAGACGGTCGTGTTATAATAATGTGTAATGTTTTATAACAATGTCCGATTGGACACGTAGTGTACCGGTCGAAACGATTTACCCGTCTAGACTAATTCGGTGGTGGTGTTGCTGTTGCTGCTGCAGCAATACACCGCCGAGACACGCTGCAGTATACACAATTTGCCGTGCACGATATTATAATATGTTTTACCGCGGAAACCGTACTAGAAAAACGTAATCGACAGGTTGGGTTATGATGAAATTTCCAGCTATGAAAACCTGTGCTTTGGCCGCCAAAAAAAAAATATATAATAAATAGATAGCGGTAACAATAATACTGTGTATTTAGTCGGCGAAGGCCGTATCGGTCTGTTCGACAATACGTATAGTGGTGTTACGTACTTTGCTTTTTATTTAAATTTTCTATGTATTTAATAATTGAGCGTTATGCTTTAAAATATCGTACCAGAAATTAAATTAAATTACACGTGCACACCACGGCTGAGCGTAAATAATATCGTCATTGGCTTAATTTTTTTTTTTTTGTCCACTTAATTTTATCCCTTATACATGTGTACAGTTTCTCTGTGTTTTATATTATAATCAATTATTTCCACTTTACCCTCAATTTTTCGGAAACGTTTTTAAAAAAGTTCGTATATATATATATACTTTTGGCGAAATTCGACGATTTTTCCACTGCACTGGCGGGTAGTATAGTCGTCTGCTGCAGTAATGAAACACTTTGTCCAGAAGCAATAAACTTTATCCAATAACATCGTACATATAGGTACTCGTCGGACAAAAAAAAAAAATATTATGTAAATCGTCTTCCTACGTCAATCAATCCCGCTTCGATTCGTTTAAATATCGTTTAATTTCATATCATTTCAATATAGAATTATATATTTCCCGCCGATATATAGGAAGTTGTCTCCTACGGCTGTTTTAATAATTTTAACACAATGAATAATTAGCGATTTCGAAACGTTAACAATTATTCGGAGTAAATTATAATATTTTTAAAAAAAAATCCAATTATTGCTACAATATAGCGATACATTAATTTCAAAATAGAAACCTTTACGTTAGAAATTTTTCATTCGATTTCCTCTGGTTTTTGATTTGAAACGAATTTATTATTATTTTTTTTTTTACAACCTTGTGACACACATAAGACGAAAATTTTGTATTCTTTTTTTTTATTTTTACGTTAAGAAATACACTGAACCCCCCATCGCGTAGTAAACCATAAATAATTTTGGCAAATTATTGAAAGCATTCAAATCAGTGTGTTAATGTGTTTATTATACGGTCTTTTCACAGACGATGACGCACCCGCCGCAGTAAAATGATTTTCTAGCGCGCCTAATGTCTAAGACGTTACGCAGTATTGTGTAGAGCACTTTTACAATCTTACAGTTCAGTCATTGGGCGACACTCTGAACACCAATTATCGCGGGTTTTCCATTGATCATTATAAGTACTCCATTACAGCTGCAGCGATTTAAACCGTGTCTCATCACATTGTGATATAATTTTGACCTCATTTCGTTCGCGGTTATGAATATTCAATTTTTATTTTGATAAATAATTCGCGTCGAACAGATTTTGCGGAATTAAATTCTAATATGAACGAAAATCATGAATACGAAAAAAACATTTCAATTTTAATGTATTCACAAAATAAACCGCATCGTAACGCGGTCTGTGTTATTATTAAATAATTTTTAAACATTGATTGTAAACGTTGACAGTCGATAAAGTGAAGATATAGGAAAGGAATCCCAAACGTGTTTAATCGCGGCTATCATTGATAAATGAAAACTAGTTTTTTGTCCATTTATGAATCGTCGTATGAAAAACACGTCCGCTCGTGCGACGATCAACAGTCAAAAACGTCTGTTGTTTTCATGTATTATCGAAATGCAGTCGGAGACAACTTTCTATACAGGTTCGACCGTTTTATGGCTTATCTGAAAAAACAAAACTCTTAATGTTTATTTATATTAAATAGAAACTAGATTAGTTTTCTGTTAGTGTCTCCTAGAATAATCGAATTCTTCGACCTCGGTTTCTATATACGCGTATAATATACGGTTTTCCGTACAAAATCAAGATTCCTGGATATTACAATTTTATATTATTATAATATATTGACAGAATCGGCGAAATAATATAAAAAGTATAAAAAAAACCGATTGTTGTGAAAAATGTCAACGCGTCAATGTTAAAATCCACAAATCTATATAAGTTCTGCCTACACGGTAAATAAACACAAAACATAAACGTCAAAACCTAGTTAGTGTTGAATCGTTATTAAAACGTATAAAATATAAGTATTTGCTTAACAAGGACATTTTTTTTATCCATTATATAGGTACATACATAGTGTCATTATTACTAACTAGATTATTACAGATCATTTACCTTGTAATCAATAGTTTATTGTCATTCGTTTTCAATACGTCGTCGTATATTATTATGAAAATGTCCTGTATTTTAATAATAATTCTTGTAACGTATGTAATATATATATATAGTATCGATGTATACGCAAAGTTAAAAAAAAAAACAGGTATAGTTAAAAACTTCTATAAAAGCGTATTTTAGACGTTTTGTGAGAGTCGAGTATCTATGTATATGTACGGGTATCTTTTTAAAGAAACCATAACCAAAGGCGAAATTCGTTACATCCTATTATTATTATTATTATTTTTTTTTTTATGTACGTTACAGGTTTTCTATATTTCCTTTCCAATTTAGAGCCGCGTGTACCTGCCGACGTTACTGCAGTTACAGATATCGACCGCCTTTCACTATTATTTCCGCGACGTTCGTACGCACGTTTATTAAATTGAATAAGTATATATCACAAAAAAAAAGGGAAAAAATCTAATATAAAATTTGCATTCGAAAATTACGTTTCGCCCGGGAAAACGAAATATTATTACGACTCCGAATATTATACCGCGACCATCCCGAATTATGTTCCCTTTAGATTCTTAATACCGCTGCAAGTACATTGAACCGTCCTGTTATTTCCTGGCGATTTAATTATTATACGATTTCGGCGTCAAACGACCTTTTTGGATGAAACCGTTTATACTGATTCGACAACCGTATCGTTGTCCGTATTGTATATTCGAGAAGAATCCGATTTTATTAAAAAAAAATTTTTTTTTTATTTCCATCGTAGGCGTGACATGGTAATTGTGGTGTCTGTGGAAATCTGAGTGGTTACGAGGACCGCGTGGACATGTCGACGACCAGTGGCGGCGACACTACAGCACACATGCAACAAGACAACTCGGTGACTACCGTGTACAACGGCGACAGGACAGCGGTGACCGGCCAGAGAGTGTCGCCACTGCAGATCTCCTCGTCCAACGGCGACAGCGGTTTGGACAATTCCAATACCGAATCTTCCGCTGGCGACGCGAAACTCATTATAGACGTGCCTGACTTTTCCAGAGGTAAGCGAATTGAATATCGTGACCACCCGTCCAAAACGTATTTCACGAATTTCCCACGACTTTTGTGTAGTAAACCCGTCGAACAGCCGTCATTCGGCCCTGTGGCATCATTTCAGTTTTCGAAAGGGGGAGGCAAAATGTTTAACCGGCCCATTTAACTATATTTTCCACTTACGTTTAGCTCAATACGATTTCTGTTTTACATCATTTTGATACTTTTCGTTATCATGGGCACGCGCGAATCGCCCGATATTTTTATTTTTTTTTTTTGGGGGAGGGAGAAAATTCATTAATTTGTCAACTATAATAAATGTATTATAAATGACTATATAGTACTTATGAGATTCAAATTTTGAAGTTTCCCTTGTCGTGACATTAAACGTGTTAGAAATTCACGTTTTGTGACATGTTCTGAGCATCTTGTTCAGTTATTTTCCTCTCTTTCTCGCCGTCTTGGTCACACGACCTTTAGCTTTTTTCATTTTTATTTTTTTACGCTTGCCACTCACAAATTATGTATAGGTACATAAACGTTCGAAACGTTAAAGAACGGTTAAACAAATTCGTTTGTGCCGTACGCGATACAGTCATACAGATTTACAGGTACGTCGTCAAACGTACATCGTATATTCTTTATAATTTACGCACTGCCTTTAGGTAACGATAACCGTGTTTATCGAAAAAAATCCAGAACCAAAGCTGTAACCACGAATTAATCGCCTTTAATCGTGGTTATATGACCTGCATACTTTTAAATTTTATTGGTAATTTAATTTTAATCCACTGTTTGCCACGCGATTTGTTATTATTACTCATAACTCGATAGTCATTACTACAGATTCGGTTAGAATAACTATTGTTCAACATCATCTCGGCACAAATCATGACGGCCCAGAATTAACAAGGGGGGGACAAATGCTCACCCTGCCCCCCTGACCAAATGACGCCACTGCATTCGGGTTGAATTGATCTTATTCGCGAATTTGTTAACGATCGAGACGGTTCGTTCGCGTAGCGGTAAAATAATTGCTGCACTGGTACTCGCGTGAGATTTCACTCGATAACGGGGCATTGACGAGTTATGAAAAATTTTAAAACCTAGTTAACCTCGACGCGTTAACGTCGAAATAATTTCACACGAGTAATTATTTATTATTATTATTATTATTATAACGTAACAATAGTATAGACGCTTCATTATCTCCTCGTTTTTCCACGCTATTTTAAAATTTTAACTTTTCAAGTCGACATAAAGATATATATATATATATATATTATACGTAAACGTGACTTTTTTTTACCGTAACGAGTTGAATCGCGTCCGTCTATTTCACAATACGTGCTACTGCTACTGTGCTAGTATAATGTAGAATAATGTTTTATAAATCACAAAACAACAATAACGTTGTATACATTATAATATAATCTTACGATGTACACAGAAATGGAAACGCCTCGCGCGGGCATTGACAATCCGAGCTTTGAGACTGATAAGACCGACGTACCGAGACCTCTGCAGGTCAACGGGCACAATGGCACCACCGTTACTCAGGAAAACGGTAGACACGAAAAGGATAAAATGGCTGAAGCTGTGAATTTAGAATTAATTAATATGAAACCGTTCGCGAAAAGCGTCAACGGCGGCGGCAAGGAAAACGGCGTTCCTGTGAAAAAGAAAGAGACCGCGGTCAACATGAACGATACGTACGACGACTATTTCATACCCGTGAACGAACACAAAAAATACATCAGGTAAGAAGAGTGACACTGCGGAAACGGAAAAGAAATTATCCCACTTTTTTTTCCAATCGATAACATTATTATTTTTATTTATTTATTAAATAATAATAACGATTGAAATGACGCGCAGGGGCGGAGAAAAACTCTACGTGACCAAAGACAAACGGGATATGAATCAGTCTAAAAAACCGTTCATGTGCTGGGTGTTCGGCTTGGTGTTATTAGCCGCTGCTGTTATCGTGGCGATTTTAGCGTCGAGTGAGTATGAGAAAGAAAAAAAAAGATTTTAAGTCACGAATCGAGCACGCTAATAATAATAATTATAATCGTTTATAGCCGGAGTTATATTCAATAACGAAACGGCAGTGGAGAGTCGCAACTTCGTGGAGAACGGAAAAGTGGCCGGGTTCGGCGGCAATCACCACGGTGTACCGCCACAGTCTGTGTCGTCGTCGGTCAGCCCGCCGCCCAGTGTAGAAAGCACGAGTCCTTTCGGTCTGCCGACCACGGACATGACGGGCGTGTACGTACCGAGGACCGTACAAGGAGAAATCGTTATAGACAATATGGAATTCACGCCCGGCTTGGCGAACAAATCGTCGGCGGAATTCGAAACATTAGCTCGTTCGGTCGAGAACGAGGTAACGTTCGATTAAGTTTAAATTCCATATATATATATTGTGTATACTTACCGTACGGTAAATTATCATAATTCAATTGGGACACTATTATACGTTTTCAGCTAAAAAACGCCCTGTTTAAAGAACAGACATTGAACGGCGCGTCGGATTCGATACACGTTAAAGTCACTGAATTCTCGTGAGTACTTCTCACACCCGGCCGCGTAGTGTGCGTCTAAACAAAACGTAAAACTATTTATTTGTTTCTTTTATATAGGTCCGGAAGTGTAGTGGCCGAGTATAGGATTGGTTGGGAATACAAAGACGACAATGAACCGCAGGACGTGATTGACGCGGAAACTCTTAAAACCCGATTGGACACGTATTTACGAGATCACGATGGATTTTTATACAACTATAGAGTTCCGATCCATAGATTACGTTCTGAACGTAAGTATAAAACTTATCGTTTTCCTTTTTTTTGTTTTTATGTGTGTAATACGAAACTCGTAAACGTATTTACCCCGTTTCGTGTTTTCAGCCGTTATGGATAAGTGCAAAACTGGAAACGGAAAATGTTCCCATTACTGCTCTTACGATTATGCACGTTTAGATTTCGTGTGTTCGTGTCCGTCTGATCTTATTTTAAGCGACAACATGAAAGACTGCAGGCGAATCGGTAATACAGCGTTTTTAAAATCGTTTTAAAATTTTATTACTGAAAATTATAACTTATTTTTATTTTTGTTATTTAGATGATGATAATAGCGAGGAGATGGACGAATTTATGTTTTCTCACAATGAAAACGATCACAAACCTAACGACGACGAGAGCTTCGACACAAAGTCTTTTTCGGAACCCGAACCCAATGTCCCAGAAACAGAACCAGAAGCGAAATCGGAATCGGAATTTGAAATAAATCTAGATTCGGAGTCCAATTCAGAACCTGCAGCAAAACCCGAACCAGAGCCCAGTTCAGAACCTGAAGTAAACCCTGGACCCGAGTCTAGTTCAGAATCTGAAATACTAGTCAAACCAGAGCCAAACTCAGAACCTACAGTGAACTCTGAACCGGAGCCTGCAGTGAAACCCGAACCTGTGCCCAGTTCTGAACCTGCAGTGAACGCCGAACCAGAACCCAGTTCAGAACCTGCAGTGAATGCCGAACCAGAGCCCAGTTCAGAACCTGCAGTGAAACCCGAACCAGAACCCAGTTCAGAACCTGCGGTGAAACCCGAACCAGAACCCGGTTCAGAACCTGCAGTGAAACCCGAACCAGAGCCCGGTTCAGAACCTGCAGTGAAACCCGAACCAGAACCCAGTTCAGAACCTGCAGTGAAACCCGAACCGGAACCCAGTTCAGAAGGTGAAACGAAGGCTGAACCAGAACCTAGTTCCAAAGGTGAAACAAAGGCTGAACCAGAGCCCACTTCGGAACCGGCAGCGAAACCTGAACCAGAGCCTAGTTCAGAAGGTGAAACAAAAGCTGAACCAGAGCCTACTTCGGAACCGGCAGCGAAACCTGAACCAGAGCCCAGTTCAGAACCTGCAGTGAAACCCGAACCTGAGCCCAGTTCAGAACCTTCAGCGAAACCCGAACCAGAACCTAATATAGGGCCGAGTTCTGTAGAAAATTATGATTCTTTGTCAGACGTAGACATTAGTTCTGAATTCGCCTCTGCTGAACAAAACGTTCAACCGCCTAAAAGTTCTTCGACTGAAAAATCAATTTCAAATATAGATCAATCCGATAGAGAAGCCAAATCACATTCTGACGAAGAGTTCAATCATGAAATAAAACCCGAAGTGACGTATTCGGTGTCAACAGAGCCTGAATTCGAATCCAAAACCGAATCGGTATCTAAAGAAAATTCGAAATCGAAAGAAAGTGGCCTTTCGTCGGGAGATATTAAAATAAATGATCCCGAGGAGTCCACTACATTACTAACAATAACTGAAGACTGGTTAACTACTACACTGTCCAGTGTTCACGGCATTCCTAAATTACCCGGTGATTTAGAAGTGTCGGAGAAAGAAAATGACTCCGCAGAAGACGAAACTAAAACGGAATCGAACACGCCTTTGAATATTGAACAAATAGAGTTAAAATCTGAAAACAAAACTACTTCTGATTTGGTATCAGAAACCTCTAGTCGAAAAACATCTGAAACAGTAACGGAATGGCCTGAGAAATCTATTTCGGATAGTGTAAAAGATGTATCAGATGTAACCGCTGTTTCGCCGACGATAGATACAAGTTCGACTAGCAGGGAAGATATGAGTTCGCCTTCTAATGAATTTGAAAATATTTCAAAAGAACAACGCGTAACGGAATTTATCGATATGACCACCACTATGCCTTCGACAGTGGAACATGAATCGATTAAGGTACAGCACAGTTCTGTAGATCCAAATTCATCTGAAATAAAACCGTCCGACGATTTGTCGTCTTTAGAAAAAACTAACATACCGGATCCTACAAAAAAGTTGCAATCTTTAACATCGCTGGAAGAACAAATGACCAATTCACCTCCCACTAGTACATCTACACAGAGTAATATCGATAATTTCAACGAAAACAGCTCGGCGAACGAACAAGAATCTTTAGATCAAATTATCACACCCGATAGTGAACAACAAAACGTTGCGGACACTGTTGTAGACGAAGATGAAAAGACGAGTGCTTTAGATTTATACCAGAAACCAGAGTTGAAGAAGAAAGAAAAGAAAACTTCCAAGAATCCTGAATTTTACTTGTCCGACACCGGATTCACGAAGAGAAATAAAACGAAATTGGAAAAAGAAAAGGAAAATAAAAAAAATAGTAAATCTGATGTCGTGGACATGATGCCAGAAATGTCGAGTACAAACAAATGCGAAGAAGGACAGTTTCAGTGCGTAAACGGCACAACCAAAGACGGTTCGTACTGTATAAACGTGTCGTTAAGATGTAACACAAATAAGGATTGTACTGATAACTCCGACGAACATGACTGTCTCGAAGAATCTTGTTACGGCAACTTCCAAGTAAAATATTATATTTTTATTACATTTATTGATTTACGTTGAATTAAAATTGAAATTATTTTTGAAATTAGTGTAAAAGCGGAGAATGTTTACAAAGAAATTTGGTGTGCAACAACATAATGGATTGCGAAGACGGCAGCGATGAACAAGCTTGTGGTCTGTAATAATAGTCATCCGATTCATAGGACAATGAATGTGTTTGATACAATGGCGTTTGTTTTAGATCTGTGGAAGTGTGCCGACGACGAAAAACAATGTACGACTGGCGGTCAATGTTTACCCGTGTCCAGTTTTTGTGATGGAAAATCCGACTGTAATGACTATTCAGATGAACTGCAATGCAACAGTAATATTTTATAATAACCAATTGATCGACTGTCTGACACTTACGTAATTAATTTTCTCGTTTTCAGATACGTGTAATGGCTATCAGTGTGCCAATGGCCTTTGCATATTAAACGCTTTACGATGTAACGGTGTAAATGATTGCAGTGGTGGAGAAGATGAACAAAACTGCGGTACGTAGATAAAATGATTTAATCGTAATTGTGTGGATAAAATTATAGGTATTAATAATCGTGCAAAAACGCGTTTACAATAATTATTTAATACCAGTTTCGAGGTGTAAAATTTATTTATTTATATTTTTCAATATGAACAGTAATAGTGCGTGGAGTTTTAGTTAATTATTAATCGACGGCGATTTCACATGGCGTTTAAAAATGATTTAAAATGAAATTATGATGGCTTGAACGATGGAACGATTATCTATTTCAGAATGCAACGTTGACGAGTTTAAATGTAACACCGGCTCAGAATGTATTTCAAAAACTCAAGTGTGCGACAATATAGCACAGTGCACGGACCGAAGTGACGAATGGCGATGCGTTCAGTTGGATGGTACACAACTTCTTGTAAAGTAAGTATGCGACTGTTTTTATTTTCTGTTCAATACTAATAAATTATTTATGTTTACAACAGAAAAGAAGGAGAAGTCGCCATGAAAGTATGTAACACCAACTGGTCGGATCAGTGGAGCAATTTTGTGTGTCAAAGTCTTGGATTTACTGAAACTAAGACAACTAATTTCCGAACTATTAATGATTCTGATAGTTCTGTCGGCTATCTCAAATTAAAAGACGATTTGACTATAAGCAGTTATAAGAACTTGACAGACAACCTAGAACTGTCGACAGCTTCCTGTGATACTGTAGAAATAAAATGTTCTTCTAAACACTGTAAGTCGTTGTTGCGTAAATATATCTATTTCTGTGTACTCGGTTATTTGAAGAAGATCGTTTTGTTTAGTGTGTGGAGATTTTGGAGGTAAAGATCCGTTGTCAATGGAAATGTGGCCGTCAGTCGTCTATCTTCAAAACACGAAAACCCACAAGTCATGCACATCTAGTCTTGTGAAACGTAATTGGCTACTATCATCATACAGTTGCGTAAAATCCATGTAAGTACTAAAAAATCACACATACACTTCAAAAGTATGAGATCCGAATAATAGATATCCATTTATTTAAAATACATTTTAGTGATGAATCTCTATCGCCTGATCAGTGGGAAGCAGTTTCAAGTAAAACTCGCGTGGCCAATGAATCCAGTTCAATAAAAAGATCAGTGTCCAGATTTATTAGTCACCCTGGAGTTAAATTTGAGAAATTACGTTATTTCAATGACACAGTGTTAATCGAACTAAACGTACCTTATGATTTATCGGATGAAGTCAATACCATTTGTCTGCCTGAAAAAGTCGTAGATGACAAACAACCATGTGTCACGGCTGGATGGTCTTACGAGTCTCCGGGAGGTATGTCAATAGCCTATCACATTACAATATTTCGGTCAAACTTCCTATCAAGATAATAATGTTTTATTTATTTATTTAATATACCTATGTTTTTATTGTAAGTAATATTTTTTTTTTTTTATTGCAGTTTTTAAACAATTTTCACGTTATTTGTCCGATCCTTTAATGCAGACAGATTTATGTAACTCAACAAAACATTTCAATGGTATTTTGACAGAAAGAGAAATATGCGTTGCTTCGAGAGAAATGGAAGCCAGTAATGTGAGTGTTATCGTATACTATAGATCAGTGGTTCTTAACGGGGGCGGTACCGCCCCCTTGGGGGCATTTCGGTCTCTTCGGGGGGCGATAGTTTTGAAGGGGGCATTGAGGGGGTGGTGAGCTTTTTCAAACTCGAAGATTAAAAATATTATTAATATTATTGATTTTCATGAAAATTTGATTTTTCATGAGGGAGGCGTTAGCAGTTAGTTATTACAATAAAGGGGCGCTGAACCAAAAAAGGATAAGAACCACTGCTATAGATAGTTTTCATAGTAAAAATTACTTTTCAGTCTTATTCAAAATTAGATTACCTATTGAACAATGTTTTAATTATTAGAATATTAAAAATATATTGATGAACGATGACATATATATTTTGTTTTTTGTAAGGCCATTAATCATAAAATTTGAAAAATATTTCTCAATATAAACTTTTAAAAACATTAATTTATATACAGTGTACATATATTTAAATGAATACATTATTTTACCGTTGAATGACTAAGGTCATAATTTTCACATAACCAAAATAATATGTATAAATACCAATTGTATTATATTTTTCTTTTATTATAAATAATATTTCACAAAAATATTCTAATTAAGAAATATAATACGTAAATAAAGTAAACTTTAATTCATCCTCATTCGTACTTTTAAACTTTTAATTATGTTAAGCAGACTACAAAAAAAAAAAAATTACAGTATATTCATTAAATTTATATTCTCATTCAGTCGTGTATTTTTAAATTAATTAAAATATTATAATACTCTGTCCTAGATACGCTAATTAATTTTCTCACTCACTATAAATACAATTGTGAATTTCGAAAATATATCTTAATTAAAGTTTTGAAAATCAAAAAAATGTATTAAAAATCTACAGTAGATAATACTTAGATAAATATTTATTGTATCCACAACAATGTATTTTCTTTTTTGAATACAGATGGAAATTGGATCGCCGTTAATGTGTCTGGCAGAGAATGGATTGTGGCAATTACAGGGTATGCTCAGTTACCGAGGTGGTTATGGCCGGTCGTCCAAACCATCGCTTTACAACGCTATCATAGATGCCGTGCCGTGGGCAGAGAATACCATAGCGTCTGGTGTCTAACTTCTTGGCGGGTTCCCCCTCGAAACCAGAATAATATTATAAACAAAATTTAGCAATAATAATAAATGAAACTCCATTGAACGAGGACGACGCCTACATTGTATCGTGTTGCGTTATCATTTATTCAAATCTAAGGGGGAATATTCATATTTTATATACATATATACATACTTTTTAATTATTTTTTATTTATGTTTTTAAGAGAAATCAATCGTGAAAACTGTATTTTATGGTATGTTGTTCATACAGTTAATTAATATTTAAATTCATAAGCTTTTATAACGGGGCATGTAATTGACACGAATATGTAGCAAGTTGCCATATTGATATATAGGAATATATTATTCATGTCTGTCAAATAGTATCCGTCCATTTTTATTATTATAATTATTATTATTTTTTATTGTATCATTTACCTATATAGGTACGTACATATATGTATTTACGAACATGTTCCTTCGGTCGACCGTTTACATTCATTTCCCACGTTTTCGGACATGTGGTGATCAAATTTAGCTTTTTATTAAATACGTTTATACGGCTGTAATACCATAACGGTATTATAGTCGTACCACGGTCTCGCCGCTGCAAACGCTCGTGAAGTCTAAAATTTTATCATTTATATACTCGTTTGTAATTATTATTTTATTAACATTTTTGTAGTCGTGCTCAAGAATATTACTTTTAATATTTCATTCAATATTATTATTATTATTATTATTTTATTATTATTGTATACGAATTATGTGATTTGTTTTAAAGTTTATTGTATCAAAATTTATATATACATATATATATATATATATATATATTATTATTATAATTTATATAGAACTACCTATTATCGGTTGGATTGTACTATAAAATTATATTTGATATTAATATTAAATTTATGTGTATTAATTATTATATATATATACATATATAAATATGATTTATAAGAAAATACAGTTTAATTACATACTATTTGGCTAAAATATTTGTTGTTTTATTTGAAATTATTTCCAAAAAAAAAAAAAAGTAATATGTTGTATTACAGTAATGTAAACACATTACTTTGACAGTACAAAAAATTATGATTATATAGTACTCAATAATCGTATTCGAATATTTAATAATATTTCGTACATCTATATTTTTTGTACCTATTCTAATTGCAATATCACTGAAACACGTACCAATACAATTAATTACGTACATATACTTATCTACAGCGGCAAAGTGTTATTACAGAGCGTCTATATTTCGATTCATTCGTTCGTTTTTAATCGGTACGTTTTAAAAAATAAAAATGTTTTTACAGCCGCATTTCAATATTAGACCAAAGTATAGATTTTAATAAAACGTACTTGTGTCTGGATACCGCGTAACAGTGAGTCAAAATTATTTCGCCTAAAACATAAACACTTCGCGTATTAATTAATATCTTCAACAGATAAACGAATTCGTAATATTTGATATATTGCTGATTTTCGATTGAGTACGTGTACACTAACGATGTGTTTATGATTTTCACAGTTTTCGGTGAAAACGTTCAATCGCGTAATACAACACCTGCAGTACACGAGCGAGTACGACAATTTTCGGATATACGGCCGAAAACAACGTATCTGTTTGGTAGGTACTTGTAACGAACGATCGGTTGTCTGGAAACACGATGAGTATAGGTAGACGCGAAATGAATGGTGCCAAAACACAGTATTGCACTCCGAAAACGTACCTACCTACTGTTTTTGTCGATCCATAATTATGTTCGTTAAAGAGTTCATCTACTCTCGGAAAAATCTCTAGGTTCTTATATTTATTGTTCGCCGACACAGTGTTATTCTTGCGTATTTCTCCGATAAACGACCGCGTCTTGCTTCACTTGAAATGGACTCGATCTCTCGGTTGATCGGTGTAATATATTGGTGTGACAAACGAGCCTTTCTGTACGTCACTCGATGAGTCAAAACGATAATTGCGTAATCGCGTAGTGTCCGCATTTGTACCGCATAAATAAATGACGTAAGTATCCATAGTCGGACGAAATTAACCGGTTCTACCGCAACGGCAGAAGGAGGATCGAGGATATTTTACCCCTAACGGTCATGGCCGTCCGACTTGAAATTAAATATTCAATCCTCTTCCCGTGGTAGAATAACCGGGTATTTCGTCCTACTCAACTCCGTGTCGTCGTCATCAATAAAACGATTTCGACAGGTTTTGTTCGCAAAATTAGAATTTCCGCAAACACGCTCGTGTAGTGCAGTGGTTCTCAACCGGGGTGACATGGATCCAGTGTAGGGGTGACAAGAAAACCTTGGGGAAAAGTTTAAAAATATAGAATTATTATTTTGTTAGGGAGACGTAGTGTTGGGTTATCGTGGATGAGGGTGACACGAATCCAAAACGGTTGAGAACCACTGGTGTAGTGTATCGTAGTACGTAAATCATTAAAAATAACGTTAGGCTTCATCGTAACGAAGGAATTAGGGATACGTTCGAAGATCTTTATTAACGCACTGGTGATCTAGAACAGAAGCAGGAGTCCTATATTTGCTGCATCGACCCACACCGGAACTCAGTCGAACGTGTCCGAGAACGCTTCCTAAAATGTAAATAATTCACAAACATTTTTATCTACGCCGAAAAACGATGAATAATTTATTTTCTGTTCGGAAATCACAGTGAATACCTATTATATTTTTATACAGTTCCATCTTATTTACTAGAATCGATTTTCGTTTAGAAAAACACTACAATCGACGTAATATAGTCGTGTATTTGCCCGTTTTTTAGTGACATTTTTAAAGGAGACGGGGGGTTTTTTTGCATATTTCCTTCGGCGTTTAGAAAGAACTTAGTCTGAAAAACTGCGGGAAACCCATTAAAATCGCGTCTTTCCAAAAATCGAATATGGTTTTTTTATTTTCTCGTAATTTAAAAAAAAAATATGTTATCTAAAATAAGATTACATTTCTCTTCGGTAACTGCACATCTTTCAGTCTATACTGATATAATGAAGCTGAAGAGTTTTTTTGTACGAACGCGCTAATCTCTGGTTTTCCCGTAAAGTATTATACCAGAGCTTCGGCTCACATTATCGAATTCGCTTTCAGATTTATAATATTTATAATAACAGATGACTCCAAGAACTCGGTCTAAGCAATTCACTATACTTAAATAGCTACGTCCACAACCAGAGACGTCTTCAGGTTACGTGAAAAATATACGTATTTTTTTTAACACAAAATATAATATATATTAGTTATTAAAAATTAAACTTTATTAATAAATCATTCGAGATTTGTTTACATTTTAAATATCTAAGAAAAAAAAAACGAGTCTGCTAGTACACGAGATATTGACGTGTAAACGTGGTCGCGTGAGCGGTAAAAACGGAACGGAATTGTGACTGGGATTTGTGAATATTGGTATGTTTATTCAAAGTAATTTCGATAATAAGTATTATCATTAGTTGTCATGACAACAGCTTACACGTTTCCGTCCCATTTCCCGAGATTTACTCTCATACCGCCGTAATAGATGTTTACACATCAAAAATGAATATATGGTATTTTGTAAATAAATTGGAGGGCCCGGGCCGTCTTGGCCCCAGGGCCGTTAAGCACGGAGCCTAGGCCCGGCTCCAGGCCTTATTATTTGTATTACGCGGTGTACTAGCATTCGCCACACAAATCATTCTGTTTATACATAATATACGTAATGATATATGAAATTGAAAATTGACTAATATTAAAGATTTTAAAGATATTTCGGCACTGTCTGTCCACAACACTCTGCGGCTCGCTATAATTTTTTTATTCCTTTTTCTCGCCAGCCGACTGGCTCACGCCGCGCGCAACACGCGTTTTTGTACACACAGCGGCGGACTCTGCAGCAGTGGCGTCAGTGGAATAACCATACATACATACACATATATAAACATATATATATATATATACATACATATATATATATATATATTTACAGTGGCGTATTTATGGGAGAGGGGGTTCAACCCGAACCCAAAGAAAAAAGGTTAAAAATTATATACAGTAGAACCTCGATAAGTCGAAAACCTTGATAAATCGAAATAAATGCCGTTCCCTTGCGAAAACCTCGATTACTCAAAAGGAAAACTATAGATAACTCGAACATTCCGTGTTCCGAATATAGACGATTTATTAATGGTTTTTACAATTATATTTTAATTTTATTAAAGAACCTAACTCAAAGTAATATCTTAAATTATTTTTTGTAAAATTGTAACACTATACTTACACATTTTATATCATATTTTTTAAATAATCATTTAAAAATAATACCCACTGTAATTTATATACTGTTTGTAATAAAATAAATTTAAAAAACCCTTAAGTCGAATTTTTTTTTCTTAAACCTCGATAACTCGAAAACCTTAGTAAGTCGAAAACTTAGATAAGTCGAAAAAAATATCACTTACCTAGAATTTCGACTTATCGAGGTTCCATTGTAGTTATAACAATGATGTTTTCTTGATGTGTAAACACCTATTACGGCGGTGTGAGGGTAAATCTCGGGAAATGGGACGGAAATGTGTAAGCTGTTGTCATGACAATACTAATAATAATAATACTTATTATCGAAATTACTTTGAATAGAGATACCGATATTCACAAATCCCAATCACAATTCCGTTCCATTTTTACCGCTCACGCGTCGTTTACACATCAATGTCTCGAGTACTAGCAGGCTCGTTTTTTTTTTTTATGTCTGTACCAAAAAATTCTACCAAAAGGAGTGCTCCGATCTTTGCGCGTAGCACTATTTTCCGGTAGTAAATTGCGTCTAGTTGGTACTTTAACACATTAACGGACACTACTGCAGCTATAGCAGTAAAACGATATTTTGATGTAAAGTGTCATTACTGCTATAACAGTAATACGGAAAAGTCATTATGGCATTACAGCTATAGCAATAATACGTATTCAGCAGTATCAAATGATAGGAGACATTCGACTGCCGCATTGCATTGCTTTAGATATTAGGGCACTGACATATTTCATGGTAAAATATACCAATTAATATTACATGTCCTATTTTAGGATAAATGCTATAGCAGTAAGAGAAAAGTGCGTTCTTATAGATGGTGTTGGAAATGGTGTTAAAGAGGTCATTTTTCGATATTCTCAATGCTTTTTATATAGCGTCAGAAAAAACTACCGAAAAATTACATAAAACCTTTAAAAAAGGCGATTTCGTCAAAATCGATAAATAATTTTTTTCTTCGTGATTTTAAAACCAATAGAAACCAGAAATTTTCACCAAGTATTGTCTGAACTGTATTAAAGAGACGAATTTTTCAAAAAAAATCTTGAAAATCGTTAAGTCACAATTTCTTTTCATAACCAATTCGAATTTTTCGACAAATATATATATATATATATATATTTTAATTTGATTTCTTTCAATAATACGGTTGAATTCGAAGTATTATGGGGACGAAATTTCAATGTTTTATATAAACCCCCTCCGGAAAGAAATTGAAAGTACGCCACTGTATACAGTGTCGTATTTACGGGGAGAGGGGGTCCAGGGGTACTGGACCCCCAGAACCAAAAAAAAAAAGATTATCCAAAGGTATTTTTTATTAAATACCTTATATCCTGTTGGAATTTTCAAAAAAAAAAAAATTTGGACCCCCCCCCGCCCCCAGAAAAAAGTTGAAAATACGCCACTGACTGTATATATGTATAAGGGACGTATAAGGGGCGTGTCCGGTAAATGTTTTAAGTGGCGGTATATGGGACGAACGAGAACGGTAGTCTGATCGGAGTCGCGCGCCGCCGAGTCGATATAATATGCACACACACACACACACACACGCCAGAAATCTCGCGGTGGCGGTGAGGGAGGGGGGAGGTCAAAAGCCAATGACGTCACGCGATCAGACAATGACGTCACGCAGGCACTGAAAATGTGTAACAGATTAAAACGCCGAGTCTCCCCTCGCGCCGTGTCGACGAACCCGACGACGACGACGCGGCGGCGGCGGCGGCGGCGGCGGTTTTCACTACGAGTTGTCATTTTTACTATACGCCAATGTGTGTGTGTGTGTGTGTGTACAGTGTACACGCGGCGGAAGCGTTTTCTGCAGCATCCGCCAAACCGTCTGTATGTATATCGTATCTCCGAGTGTATTATATAGTGTTCGCCGCTCGATATTATAATATTATATATACTGTACAGAGTTATAAGAGGGTGGGCGTGAATTTCGGTAAAAAACCCTGCTGAAACCATTGGCGTAGCCCAGGATTTTTATTTGGGGAGGGGGAGGGCTGAGGCTGATAATTAATTAATTTATACGTTAATTATTAATAGACCGGTGCCTACTAAAAAACCGATTGTTTATTCATTTCAGGGGGAGCTGCAGCCCCCCACCACTCCTGGCTACGCCACTGGCTGAAACCGTTATTCGTAGGCGTATCGCATACCCTGAACGCCTGTGCGAATTTGTATTCTACTTTTTTTTTGAGACACTTGTTTTTCATTATATGTATATAATAAATTAAAATATTCCCCCTGGGAGTAGAATAGGTCCACATAGTAACTCCTGCTTATCGCGGTAAGAGGCGATTAAAGGAGGTAGCGGGGAGGACCGCTACTACCGACCATCTCTGCGTCGGACCTAACGACGCAACGGAAGGCATTGATGACGGCGGCTTAAAGGTATTTCAATTACTGCGGCTCGTCGTCTGCGATGTGGAAGGAGAAGGAACACTGAAATTCCTAGTAAATCACTATGGATCTAGTATATGTATATATATATATATATATATATAGAGAGAGAGAGAGAGACTTAAAACTGTTAAAGCAAGACGATGGAACATGGTTGGACACGTATTGAAGCACGAAAATGAACTGCTTCATAGAATAATAGGAGGGAAAATTGAAGGAAAGAGGGACCGAAGACGACGAAGAACATAATTTGTCAGACAAATGATATTCGACGCTGGACTATCAAGCTACATTGAACTAAAGAGGGCTAGCTGGCAACAGGGAAGAGTGGAGAGCGTATCACGCATACTGCAAAACCAATCGCGAGATTGACTACAAAAAAAAATATATATATATATAATAGTTTTATATATATTTGTCTTAAAATAATGTAAACCGTCATCCGTTATCACTGATAAAAAAAATTGATGATCCGTCATCGATTATCACTGATAAGCAGCTACCAAGGCGAATGATATTGCGTAACCACATACTGCAGTTATTATAAACTCTATTATTATTATTATTATTTTTTTTTTAATTGTCTTTTTGTATGAGTATAGAGAAGTGTTGCCTTATGAACGTGTTACGTTATGGTAAAATTCTGTCTTGACGTAAAACTATACTAATATTAACTTCGTAACCGCCATACTGACTTTCATGTTTGCGGGGTCTAAAAAATAAATGTTATACCAATATTTCGTGCTGTTAGAACTTATGTATCTAATATTTTTTGACTAAGTCGGGCTAGCGAGTTAAAGCAAAGTAAACGACTTAAATTATATTTTGTTAGCAATAAATTTTGATCGATTAATTAATGGTTTCCTTCGTCAATGAATACGCAAGTAAATTCATTTTGGGTTTGTGTAACGTAACTTATTGCGTTAGTCCTAATCAATGCGAAGCCCCCACGGTTCGCTTTAGTACATATAGCTTCCTAGCATACCCTGAACAAGTATAGTCTGGCTACGTCTGTTATTTGTCAACCGACTGTAAACGTATTCAGAGCCGTCGGCCGTCGCTATTTAGCATTGATTTTATCAAATCAATGCTATACAGTCATTTTGCCGCCCCGGGCTAAAATTATAAATGCGTCTGCCCTATCAAAACGGTGCGTTGTAAATTTACTTTTTCTCCATTTTTTAGTCATAAAAAAAATTTTATAATAATATAATTTAATTATTCTATATAAATTTCTCTCTCCGAAACTCAACCGTCTTCTCGACCCATATGATTTAAATCTTCTTTTTTTCCCGAAATTAATGATATGAAATAAAATTATACCTAAACAAAAACGTATGAGTGGCCTAATGTCAATCATTGTAATATATAAGAAAGGAGGAGTAATAAGTAAGGAGAAAAAGTACATAAAAAAACGACAATGACATTTTAAACATAAAATCAATCCGCACAATGGTTGAAAAAAATTACTGTAGAATAACAAACACTTAAAAAAAACTTTTCTATCCGTTTAAACGATTTTTAACGCGTTTATAATTATACATTTTTCTAAACGATTCTACACTATTATATATATATAATGTAGGGCGTAGGCTTTTTTTTTCCTTGTAATCCCGCGAAAGCTTGTTGAAACCGCGGACAACGAATTACAAATTTAAACGTCATAATAAATTTGTATATATATATATAATATAAATAAATTGTAATAATTATTATTCAAATATCACCGACGGTATAATATAATAATATAATCAAAACAAACGTATTATGTCAATGGCTATTAGTGGAATACGCGTAATCAGTCGTCCCCCGGCCCGATATTATACGATTTAATTTTGTCGCCGTCGAAAATGAATTCTAACACGTCTCGCTGAAAATTTCGGGAAAAAAAAATAATCGAAAGGCTTTGGATTTAAACGGCAAAAAAAAAATTGTTTTTTCACTTAAATATCGTGATATTAACATTATTGTCTACCGCTTCGTTTTCAGTCGCTACCACTAAAATCGTAAAAATATTGTTTTCACTATAATATTCGAGATATGAATCTACAATCGTACAAATATCTACAATACAATGTTAAGATATATATACGAGTATATTAAATAAAACACCGCGAGTTAGAATCGATAATTTAATTATACCTACTCAAACAATAAATTGTAACCGACTAGTCTTGTCTGTGTACACACGTGTGTACACAACAATGTACAAAACGAGAAACAGAATTCCTCAACTACAATATATATATTATTTATTATATATATATATATATAGCAACGCGCGTTTCATAAAACGTGCGTACTCTTGTGCGTATCATATAAATATTTAGTAAACACGTCTCGAAACATTAATATTATAGTAATCCTTTTAGAACACATTGTATAATTACGAAGTCTAATCAATCTCCGGAACAACAGTATCTTGATTAAATTATCCAATTTATAGCTAACTCGGTTTATATATATATATATATATATATATACACTCGCGCACCACGTGCGTATAAGAAATCCGTCAGGACGGCGTGTGTTCGTCGTTTCATATTATACGAGAAATATAACACCGCTACCTGCTATCACTCAAACAAATCATACGTAACAATTATAATTGCCGTGGAAATAGAATTCACCTCGGTTTTTAAAACGCACGCGTGCCACACGAGTGTATTATTACACGGCTGTGTGAATTAAATACGAGAGTACAACGAATGATTATTGTGAAGAGGCTTTATATAAAACATATACATATATATACACTGCAGGTCATTGCTGTAACTTTGAAACTATACCGCACTACGCTATACCTAGTATACGATGAAATTAATTTACGCGTAGCAATTCCTTTTGTACAGTGCGAAACCCAAGTCTAAAACCACTATATGTATATATATATATATATATATATACGAGTATATACACACTTGCGGAGAATTCAAGTATTTAAACACTGTAGGGGATCTTTTGTGGTATTTTAACGCATTAATTCGTTTATGGAATGCAGTTACAAAATTATAATAATAATAATAATAATAATTTTTCTCTCCTCGACTCTTTTTAACTCGTCGTTCGTAAATTTTTAATTTAATTTACGTTCCCCTCCCCCCTCCCGTCGATTTCCTACAATGTCTTACAGGCATTGTTCTTATTATATTATATAGTTTTTACGTTTTGTATATATATATTAACCGAAGTAAATACGATTGTATTATTTGCGAGGTTTCGGTAAATTAATTTTATTCGTTTAGAAATATTCGCAATATTGTGTAGTGTTTCGTTGGAAAATTGAATGCGTTCACACCGATGCACTTAATTTGCCTAACCCGCACGCCGCGTTAAACGCCGCCGGTATTTTTACTGTTTTATTTTGTTAATGAACATTTTTGAGAATTCGGAGAACGAGCCGCGGTCGGGCCGACAACACTCGTTCGAATGTTTTCAATTATTCCAGTCGATGTAGGCGAAAAGTGAAATTCGCCCGTTTTCACGCGGAGCTGCAGTATTGTGGTTTTTATTATTAATTTGAACTCGATATGGCAACACGTGAGAATTATAAAAAACAAATTAATACAAATGTATCCATGAAAATAAACATAAATATACAATTAATAGAATAAAGTAAAAGTTCACGCCGGTGACTATCCCAGCCTAAATACAAAACAAATATATATTTTAATTAACGCGCGAGTACTAAGAACCGTAAAATTGTGTTGCCGATCCGGTGTTTCAATTCGTCACGCTTTCATACATAGTTCGTCTATCCCTTCGTTACGTCATTGTTCGGAGACATTCTAATGTTGTCTAATTGTTTGACCGCAGTTCCAGAGTGGTGTACCGTTTTCCATTTATGTGGAAGATAGTTACAACGTATGACGTTAAAGACGGCTTGTAACACTTGTAACATCATAAGTTGTAACTGACTCGAAAATTATTGTCTTTAAAAAAAAAAAAACTAAAAATATGCGTAATGTATGCAAATATATGCGCATGAAATATTCTCTTTACTGTATACTTCAAAAAATCGTTATATATAATATAATATATAATAGTAACTTGCTATTGTTTCTCGTAATTTATGCAAACTAAACGAACATAACATCTGTTTATTTTGTAGAATAAATAATGTTTAGCTATTACACTAATTGAAACGTATAATGTTAATGATTTCACAAAAACAATTGTGAACTAAAAAAAAAATTCTTTTATTTTAAACAGAAATATTACATAATATCAAAAGAGTCGAATTAAAAGTTACGGTGTTCTTTTTTTAATTTAACGTCATTTAATAAGTGTATAGAATATTATCCTCTCGTAAAAAAAAAATATATATATCGATATCAATGGATGATAACACTATGGAAATATCGGCAGACCGCAGGTCATTTCGGACAAACGGAATCCGTTCAGAATACGTTTTTAATACGACCACTAAAAATAATCGAAATATAAAAATAAATTATATCTGTGTATAAAACAGTGTCGTAGCCAGAAATTTATTTTGGGGAGGGGGGGCACTAGATTTTTTTACCACTATTATAGTCATTCTAAAATACATCAACTTATTAGTGGCTTAAATTTATATATATATATATATATAATTTCGGTGGGGGGCACGTGCCCCTAGTGCCCTCCCCCTGGCTACGGCACTGGTATAAAACAATATTGTTGTTAAGTCAATACTTCACTTGGAACGGCGGAGTGTTACCACGGGCAATTTATCTACGTCTCTCGATTGGGGTGGTACGACGTAAAAATCAACGAACACACAGTAATAAAACTACAACGATTTTGTAAGTAAAAATGAACGTCGAAAAACAGCTAATACTAATCAAAACGTTAAAGTTTTCTTTTTTTAAAAATGTATATATTAAATAGCGATAACTGTTGAATTATAATACTGTTTAAAATACATAATATAAATCCGTGTTTTACATAAATAAAATACGAATGTTACCGACGATATATATATATTTTTTTTTCTTTGAATTGAATAAATTTTCAATTATATTATACGTGAAATAATAAAACGAATTAACGAGTTTATATTTTAAAAAAACTGTCACGTTTTTTTTTTTTGCGTCTGTGAAAATGTCCTCGACTAAATATTTTAAATCGTATACACATTACGTTACACCTGCAGTTACACACACACACAAATGTATAAATACGCCCATTGCTGGGAAAAATAAATAAATTCGAGTAAAAATTTAATTTAATAAATACAACAATAACGTCAAATGTGTTGACCCACATCAACTTTGAAATGACCAAAATCCAGCCACTCCGTTATACCACCTATACACAAGTTTAATTGAAAATTATTACGTGGCTCCTAATATATTATTGTTGAATTACATCCGTTTATACAGTAATATATATGTATATATATAGACTACTGCAGAATATAATATAGTGTGAAACTTTGAATACATGGTCGGTGCGGTTACGTGTACAATGTACATATACCTATAGTAAATAATATCGTATTTGTTCATATTTTATTATTTTGTATAATATATATATATAAGTACACCACGTCCTGCAGGATAGTATTAAAAGACATTCGTGGGCTCTAACTACAGATTTTTAAAAAAAATGTTGTTTTTTTTTGTGTTTAACATTTTTTTTATCGATTTTAATTTTAACGACGAATTTCGTATGAATAATTCTAGCCCGCTCCTTCAACCCAACATTCCGGATTAAAATTCATTTATAATTCCTTAACACAATTAATAGCCAAACATTATTTAAATAGTAACGTTGTAATTTGAATTATATATTGCGTTAAAAATTCGTCAATTTTTTTTTTGTCTTATAGTTAATCAAATGTCAAAAATTCCACAGTTACAATTCAAAGATCAAACATTTAATTTTATACATACTCGTAATATTAGTGAATGAATGAAATTTTCTTTTCTTTTTTTTTCGTCGGCGAATTTATCGAATTCATATCATTTATTTTTTTCTCGTTTCTCTTGACAGTTCCGATTCTATGCATGATAGTGCAACAGACGATTGTTTCCCTAACCTAATCTGTTGAGTAGACTTTTGTCAATTTTTAATTAACGCCGAAAACGGCCGTTCGTTTTCGCGAAAGCATCCAAATTAAATAAATTCTAAACGCGCTTTAACGAACGTCGACCGAACTCGGTCAGTCGAGTATGCACGCACGGAAAAAAACGATTATTGTTTCATACAAACGGATTTGGTTTTTTTTTTTGTTGCTCGAACCCACTTTTCGTAGGCTCTAGTACCTCTATTGCTTAATGGTTAAAATAACGCCGTGACCTATCGCAATATTTATTGTTCATTGTGCGTACATTAATAATATTGATAGAAGCTGCTTTCTTTCGGGGAAAAAAAAAACGCGGGATAATATGTCGAAACGTGGGTGATATATTCATGAACGTGGAAAAAAAAAGATATAAATTAATATATACGTATATACACGTCGTATACGAACGAAATCTTCGACAATATTCGAGCGATAAAATATATATTTTATATTATTTCCCGGTTTATTTCTAATAATCCTTCTCTCTCTCTCTCTCTCTGGAATCGAAACGGCGCGCGCATGAAATCGTCCTTCCGAGACGCGCGCGACGTCTTCTCTCTTCGAAATCGTTCCAATTGTCCCGACAAATCCCTTAAGAGTATACAGAGACCGAACCTGCAGTGGCGTATTTAGCAGGGGGCGGGGAATTGCCCTCGGGGCGCCAAATGATGAGTCCCATTAAGGAGCGCCGATGTGAGATGTAAACTTTCGAAATATAGCGGTGTTATTTATTATAATATTTAATAGAAAATTCTAAAAAAATTCATTACGTAAATATTTTACACTCGTGTGTTTAAATTAATGTTACTAATATAACAAAAATCGAAATTATAGGACTAAATTTTGTAATACGTCATTTATTTATTTTTTATTTTTTTGTTTATCTATAAAATATAACTTTTTACATTATTTTTCGTAAGGCCATCGATTACATTTACAACAATACGTGTTAGAGTTGATTTTTTTTTTTTGTGTGTGTGTATAAATAATCAACGCTAATACGTATGTGTGATGAGTTTTACTAACCGCATATGTCAATCATTATTTCGCTTTGTTTTAAATTCTAGTCGGTAGGTAATCTTAAAGACTACATCCCCCCCCAGGATTTTTTTTTTTTTAAGATCGTCCCTGTAGTTAGGTAGTACATAATGTGTATACGTTGTTGAAAATATTTATACTTATATTGTAGATTGTACGTATATGATATAGTAAACTCTACAAAAGAGAGAAGTGTAAAAATTGGACCGTGCGATAGTGAAAATAAGTTTTACGAAAACTAAAATTGCTTTTCGACGAGCCGTGAACGTTTAACGCGGTATTATTGAATTGGCTTCCAAACTTGGGTAGTCCATATTTTTACCTATTGAATTGGCTCCCGAAATTTGGGTTAGGTTGAGTAGAATTGGTTCCCTCAACATTTATACATTGCTCATCAAAGTAGTCATCTAATCATTCGTCAAATAATATACGCAGTCGAATTTAAAAAAAAAAAAAAAATCGTAATATAATTATTCCGAAGAGGTTTATGATAGCTAAATTTACACTTATTTACTATTAAAATTAATTCTCCTTTTCACTTTGCATTTTTTCGACCGAATTCGTCTCAAGCGCTCAATATAATAAAAACGATACGCGTACGAATACAAACGCAACGAACTGCGATTACTGCGTGTTGTACGATATCAGAGAAATACCTAAAATCAAGCTGTATAATTGTTACCGTCTAGTGCGTTATCAGCTTAACGACTGGATAATATTTCAGGCAGTGATCCGGCAGTGATGTGTCGCTAAAAATATTATAGCTTAGGTACATACCGTAAACATATTTTGTCAACTTTCACATTTTGAGAACCACACGTTGAAAATGTTATTCAATAGTACTTTTCTTGGGAGACGATTCAACGGTCGATGAAGTCCTTTACCCGATATTGGGAGCCGATTCAATGGTCGCCCGTTTAACGAATTTTCGAGGAGTGATGGTATTGCGGGGAGGAGATGAGTTGCAGCCAAAGATGGTATCGAATAAAAAGAAGTGCCAGTCAATATTGCGTATCTACCTGTAGTCCGCCAAAGTCCTAAAAATACGTCGCCGGACCCCATAAAACGTCGTATTATACGATACGTAGAGGTTCTTTTATTCGGGTTTTCTCGTGTATTTAACGTGCACGCGTTAAAGTAAAAAAAAAAAAAAAGAGAGACCTATACCGACGACACTATTCCCTGTATCAGGCGTCGTTGCAGGAACGGTTGCGGGTGTAACGATACGCGTGCAGTGTGACACACACACGCAGGGCCGGCGAGAGGGTGGGGCAGGAGGGGCCAGAGCCCCGGGGCCCGGGTCTTTAGAGGGGGGCCCGTCGTTTCGAACTTAAGTATAAAATAAGTTATAAGCATATTTTAATAGATTAAATTAATTTTTTTCTTCTTCAAGTAATTGAAATAATAATTTTTAATTCAATTGACGAAATACGGTTATAGCTATATTAATTGTCGTCAGTAGTTTAATGTAATATGTATTCGTCCGAGTGCCCGATAAAGTCTATGTCTTTAAGAGTTTTCTAGAAAAATACCACTTGGACACAAACCACAGTACTGCGTTTTAATATTGGATTACAAGATTTATCAGTGTATAATAATTTTATTATTGATTGATGATTTTGAGTGTTATGGGTAATTACGTTTTTCTACAAAATTCGATAACGACTGATGAATGCTTGTCAAACGATAATATCACAATGTACTCTACAATATTATATTTTCGATTAAATTTGTACGTGTTAGTTATTGTTAAAACGTGCTCGTATAAAGACACTGTATCCCGCCCGAGACCATCGTATGTTACAAAAATTATTTTATATTTCTGATTTTACGTAGGTAGGTATCGTGTGAGTTTGTAAGTTTGTGTTTCGGCAAGTGCCGCAAGTGCATGTTTGTTTATATAGTTTTTAAAATTATAATGAGTTATAAACACAAATCCACATCATATTTATTCACAAATTATCAACTTAAATGTTAGTATTTTAATAAAAAAAAAAATGGTGTGTGTATTATTATATAGGTTAGGTTAATTACAATATATCTATATACATACAGATATGTATATTTTATTTAGCCAACAAGTATATTATGTAAGTAGGGCCCTAAATCAATCAACCCCGTGGCCCGAAAATGTTCTCGCCGGCCCTGCACACACACACACACACACACACACATCCTGCGGGATACCACGTCGCGGGAATATCGGGGCCAGTGGGTTGCGCTGTTCGGTGGGGGCGAGTGGGAGAAGGGACGACTACTACGCCCCGTGCCGTGCAGTACTGGCGATCGACGCCGTCGGCGGAAATCGTGCGCGCCACGGCGGCAGCGTGCGTAACGGTGATGAGGCACAACAGCCCAAGTGTGTAGTGGTCGTAGTAGTAAAAGTAGTAGTTTGCGGACCACGTTTCAAGTCGTTACCAGTCTGCGCGTATACCGCAGCGAACGGCGCGTATCCGGACACGAGCGCAACAATTTCGCCGCCGCCGCCGCCGCCGCCGGTAAGAGTAACACTTTTTTTTTTTTTTATATGTGTATGTATAAGACGAGAAATGATTGAAGATTCGCGGGATTTTCTTTTCTTCTATATATCTGTAGCCAATAAACGATTTGTTCTAATCGGCTCGTTTTATTATCTTGAAAATCGCGCGTTAACGGTGTTTTTTTTTTGCGCGCGCGCGTTTTAATTAGACTTGAAGTAAAAATTGTCAGGTATACTTGTAATAATTATAAAATAATGTATATTTTAAAAAATAACGATATATATATATATATAAAAAATTAGTATATATTATAAAAAAAATAATATATATATAAAAAAAAAACGCCTGGATTATTTGATGAATGTTTAAGAAAGTAAACTTGTTACTCGTTCTTAAACGTTTATCAAAATATACTCTAGGCATTTTTTTTTTATATATATACAGGGTGTGGACTGACGAATTTTGAACGGCTATAAATATGTATAACGAAGAGTAAAACGTAGAGAAGAAAAAGTTTGTTTTATTAAAACGATTAGAAAATACCATTTTTTTAAAATTATGTTTTGAAAATAATATCTTCAAGATTGCGGCCGTCAGCAACAATACACTGTTGTAGACGATTCTTGAAGTTTATTACGTATGATTTTCTGCACGTTTCGAATGGTATGGCTGCGATTTCTTCAGTGATTATATGGTGTATATATATATTATTTTTTTTATAATATATATATATTAATTTTATTATATTTATTGTTATTTTTTATAATGTATGTATATATATTATTTTATTTTTATTAGAGTATTACAATTTTTAATTTATTTATAATAAATTGTTTCGCGTGAATTGTATTAATTTTTAGTCAGTACACAATTAGTATTATATAAGAAATGCCGAAAACAACACTTTATACTATACCGTTTTTCGAACGTTTAATAAATTAAATTTAATATTTAGCAATGTATAATTCACCTATATAATTATTATGTAACCTTTACCTAAAGGCTAATATAATCGTAGTCATCGAAGCCTTAATAGAAAAAAAAAAAAGAAAGTATTTATCAATATAATAGACACCATCGGGAATCGGTTCTTATATTATATGATTGTCACCGTCGTAACGCCTAAATCGTCATAGATTATTAGATGTGAAAAATACTAAAAAAAAAATAATCCGCAAGCACCTATGTGGAAGAAAAAACACTATATTATTATTAAATGTATTACAATATTTGTAAAAATACATTTTTTATTTCGATTAAATATTACTTTATACTTGTTAAAATCATATTTATCGATGTCGTCGCATCGACGCAGTTTTAATTTTTATTTATTCGCGAAATGTAAATTTTTATTAAAATTATTATTTAAAAAAAAAAAAAATAATTCATTCAAAAATTATTATATTATTATTTGTATTTCAATAAAATTCGATAAACATTTAGCGCGTATTTTATATATTATTATTATCCTACATAACTTCTCGTCGTGCCTAATTAATAATTTTTTACGACTGAGTTACCAAACGGTTACGACTAAATATATAATATAGTTATGTACGTCTAGAGCGCGGATTTTCATGAATTTTACATTTATTTTTTTTCCATCGATTTTGTGGTAAACACGCGTATTTTTCATATATATTTATACGGAATAACGATTTCCTACCGAAACCGACCCCAGTTCAGAAAGTACAGGTACTATGTGGAATAGTACCTTCAAGCATAAGGCGAGAAGTGGCAGCAAGGATAGAAAAAACAAAGCAAGAATCTGATATTAGACGTCCTTTACACGGAGGTAACCTCACAGGGAGTCGAATTAAATCTAGGAAAAACTTCCTGAAAACAACGATCAGATTGACGCAAACACCTGAAACGACAACGCCAATTGATCTATATGGAAGGAGGAAATGAAAGGATATAATTCACATCTGCGGAAGTACCCCAAAGAAAGCTTACCACCTGGTAATAATGTACCATGGTCGACGTGAAAGACGCTGAATAGACTACGAACCAAAACCGCAAGGACAGCAAGTAACATGAAAAAATGGAGAATAAAAGAGGACGGAAAATGCGACTGCGGTCAAGAGCAAGACCATCTATTTACGTGTCCACAATTACCGACTAAACGCCGGAAGGAAGATTTTATGAAGACAACTAACGTCTCAGACGAAACAACACAAATATTGCTGTTTACTGACAGACGAAAGGAATATGAAAACAAAGCAACATAAATTGCTGCTTACTGGCAGATGGGAAAAAAAAATGAAGACCGACACGACAAGAAGAAGACGATTTCCTATTAACGCGTATTATTTGTGTACGTTTCGACGTTTTAAGAATTTATTTTACGATTCTAACTGCGTGCAGTTTAGGTGTTTTCTAGAAATTTTCAAAATATTTCGAATAATAATTATTTTCGATACGGCAAAAATAATTTTCGTAATAATAATAATTATTATTATTATTAATAATAAAAATAATTTTTGTAATTTTTCCATTAATAATCGAAATAAATATAATAAAAACTGAATTTATTTAACAGTATATACTTGACTATATCGGTACTGCAATACCGCGGGGTAATACTTACCTTAATTTTAGATTATCCATCAAAATAATACTAAAATAAAAAAATGTTGTCGATTCAGGTCTCGGGAACATTGATATTATTTCGGTTGCGTCAAAATTTTACCGCGTGTTTGTCGAGTTTTTTTTTCTGTAAAATACCGAAAAATAAATTGCCGATATCCATTCGTACCGCGGCGGTTATATGCGTGATGAAATTGAGGAAAATATTTTTTTTTCGACTGATGGTCAAATTAAATTATGTAAATTGAATTGGTACGAATTAAGTTGGCCACGATAAACGGTATTCAATTACACAACTCGTTATATGTACACGAATTATATGAAGAAAAAAATTTTTTTTTTAATTTTTTTTTTTTGTACGTATTTTAATGTTTTTCTTTTTCGCGTATTTAAATTTTTTTTTTTTTTAGTGCATATAAATACGCGTTACGATACGCGTCATTCGGAACTGTCGATTTTAATATTGTTTTTAATTTTTCAAAAAATAGATATCGCGCTATATTTTATGTTTATTGTTTATATAAAATATCGCGAAAGTAATGTCGTTATAATATTATAACGATTAGTTATAATACCTCTTTACCGATATTCGTTTTCAAATCATCATTTTTATTGTACTGCGCTTTATTTTTTCTTATCACTAATCTACTCAACGTTATATGCATTAATTTATCCTTAATAGGCATATCGACATAATGTAATTGTTGCTATTATTATTATATTAGAAAATCGAAAATATTTAATGTTTTCGGAAAATAATACTAATATACACGGGAATATTCGACGGGTAACAGACACCCAGTAGTCTTCAATAATCTGAACTAGAGTAAGCGTGTTATCGAAAATTATAGGTTTTTATAATATACAGGTTAAAATCATCATTTATTTAAGTTTAGAATAAAATCAAAAATAATAATTATAGGTAATGCACTATGTCTATTCGATATTGACTAATTTCTACGAATCGCCTAAAATTAAATTACTTCTCCCGGAAATATTTGAATACCTAATGAAGTATAACATAGCGTTGGTTAAATAATTCCTATGGTTTATATATATATATATATATATATATATTTTATTACAAGAAATATTTTAACACAAGCACCAACAAGATTAAATCGAACGTCTCATTTTATTAAATTTAAATATGACTTTTATAATAATATAAACTCACCTACGCACCTACCAATCCCATTAGTAATAATTTATTAAAAATTTCAAAGCGCAAAAAATATAATTCAAATGATTTCGGTTGGAACGTACGTAAATATATAATACACACGAATAAAGACAAAAAAAAATTACTCCAAATTGTTTAAACGTGAAACGTACATATATTATTTTTTAACGTAAAATGTAGGTACTTTTTTCAGATTGTATCAGATAAACTCTAACATTAATTCAGTAAAAACAAAAACTTAATTGAAAAATATTTTGAATAAAATGAATTTCTGCGTTATGGTATTGGTCTATAAAACATTTATATAAGACATTTTAATTTAAATATATAAAAAAAAAAAACACTTTAAACAATATTAATATTTAAAATAAACAAAAGTGATTCATTTTTATTATAGTGGAATTGTGTAACGAGACTAGTCTTTTAGTAGAAAGTTTTATTTTTATTTTATCAAAATCTATTCGTAAATAAAACCATTTAAGTAAAAAAAAAAAAATAAAGAAAACTGAGATTTGAGACCCTCGGCTATTTTCCGTGTGCGACCTTGCATTAAAATAAACTGAAATTATGTCTGAATCGTGTTATTAAAATGACTAAGGTACAATTTTATAAGTTAATAACTTCATTGAATATATCACACTAAGAGAAAACAAGAATATTAGATTTCATTTTATATCTCATTTGTGTATATTTTTATTTCATTAAGTTTATTTCAATGTAACCGGGAATCATTTACTTTAATGATATTTCAGTATTTTCCATTTCGGTTAGAAGAGATATAAATGTAATTCTCAGTAAAAATTTAAATTGTAAATTGCTGCCATTTCTTTTTCTATTTAAAAAGTAAAACATTTGTAGCAATTATTTAGTTAACGTTTAACCTTCGTGACATTTCATCAGTGAATATTTATCGTCCACAAAAATTAATACTTGCATTTCTTTTGAGCGAGAAATTTCTTAAGAAGAAACGGAATGCGAAATTAAAAACATTTTCTCTGCGAACATCTCATTAAAATGTATTATTTTATTTCACAAGCTATTATCCTTTACTAATTGAAAATAACGCGGAATCAATAATAATCATTTCTATACCGCGGATGCACTCGAATAAAAACGAACGAATATGTAGGTACCTATAAGTCAATAATAATATGCTGAGAAATTGGTTATATTAATAATTATTACAAAACCACTTTCTCAATAAAAAAAAAAATGTTTCCTTTACCTTAATTTTTAATTTTTATGGAAAATATTAAACAATAATTTTGTTCCTTGAAGTTAATATATATATTTCACAAATAAGTTTATTAAAACCGTATTTTTGTTAAAAATAATTGTATTTGTATTATTTTATCGACTAATATAGGTAACTAAAAATTTTATTTTGGTGTATAACCAATAAAATTTTCATATATGTGTATATAATAGTACGTATAATCAGATATACTCAGTAGTGAGTGAGTACTGTAAAATATTCATCGCCCGCTTTCGAGATTTGTTACGAAATATTGAAATTTGACAGATATACTATATAGTCTACTCGTATAAGATATCCATAATATGTATTAAACATAATCTCTTTGACAGATGGTGTCGTTTCTATTTTTATTTGATAGACAACAATTATCGATATATCCCTAATTTCCTTACTAATATGTACCTTCCCACTTATATTGTACGTAAATTTAAGAAAATAGTCACCGTTTATAGATTATAGATATTATCTCAATAGTATTTCAAAGTGTTTATTTTATATCCTCTTTGCTAGCTGTTTATTTAATAATCGACTTCGTATTCAATTCTAAGTTGCTATATTTCCAAGTTAGTAACCATAAAGTATGAATACGAGTATATTTTAATAATATAATTAATAAATTATTAAACTGTACTCGAATCGAATATAGTTACTATTGGTAGATGTTACTTTAGAAGATTTTTTTATCGTTTAACAAATAATTAAGTACTGTTTTATATTAGTTTAGACACTATATATGTTTTAAACAATAAAACATAATTCTTTGACGAATTCTGATTATACGCTTAAAAAATTGTAATTGTTTTATACTATATACTAACAGCGTGATCACACAAGAATAGGCCACTAACAGAACAAGTCACAAGACATTAAGACAAGCGTATAAGTAACAGTCATAACTACTGAGCAGTATATCTTTAACTCTAAAATTAGAATGAAAAGCTAGGTAGTAAAAGTATAAAGTAATAACACCAATTTGAATTTAAAAATTGATAATATTCGATTTTAGTTTCTGAATGAGTACACGAGGTTAAATCCTATACGAGTACTGTTACGTTTGCTTTCTAATAGGTTATATAAATATTATATTATCATTAACACTGGATATTTTCTACGAAATATGTTTTATAAATTATTATTGGACAAACGGTTGAAAACACAAGAAGGAAACAGTCAACCGACAATGCCTATTACTCAATCATTGTCAGTATATGTTGGTAAAGATTATTTATAGGCCAACATACGTATATATATATATATATTTAATAACTAATCAACTTTGTAGTTTTTCTGCTCGAATCGTTTTCTCTCTCTCTAACCGTTTCACTCCTACCATCCACACCCACGAAAATGCGTAGGTATCGACGTTCGCTCTCCTCCCGAGTACAAATCCTAATTTAGACGTAGAAATTACAAAACTGTTGGAGGAAAATGTTACCTTATTATTTTTGACGTTAATTTCTTTGCGCCCAGACTTTGACTCGACATGTTCGAAAAACATGTATTTCTATACACACGCGACACGATAAATTCGGATCGTCACAAAAATAAAACTTTCACAGCGTTTTCGGATCGCACAAAAATCGGCAATTTTTTTTAGAAAACCCGTTTGAATGTTCTGAATTAATATTACAACACTCCGAGATGCGAAAAGATACATACAAAATGCGTTTTAACGCTTAAAACGTTAACTCGTGTCGTCAGTTTATCGGTAAATTAAAGTTCAAAAAATTCTCCAAACAACTCGAAAATCACGAATTTCCAATCACGACGTTATTGCGGCAAACAAGCGAATTATTTAGTGAAATTAGCTAGGACTTCTCCATGACGTCCGTTCATCGGCGAATTTTTCTGATTCGTTTTACCCACAAGCCCGTTGGATAGAAAATAATATACGCATTTATATGTATATCTGTTTATTTTATGTATTACGGCGGCATACGTACATCTGCACACACCCGGTGATTGTTTTATTAATTTATGTTGATTTTTTTTTTTGCAAATAAAATCCTATACGTATAGGAGGTACGTGGGCGTACTTACAGGGGGGGAGGTTCATGAGGCCTAAACCCCCCCTCCATTATTGGCCGTATTTTTTCTTTATTTTTGCAACCAATTCGTATTATGTTTGTAAGGGTTACGAACATTCATTATCCTATCGTATGATTTGTATTTACAATATTACAGTCTTATTGTAATATAATAGAATATTATTGGTGTTCTAAGTCCAAAACAGAATTATTTTTTGAGACGAAAAAATAACGCGTATTATTTCATCCAAGGCGTTTCTCCGAATCCGTTTTACCATCTAAATACCCGGTATGAATGATGCTTAAAAATGCGTTTCCGTTACGGTTAGGTGTTGGTGTATTACTTGTTACTGAACGTAATTAAAAGTAGACCATGCTCAATGGACTTTACAATGTTAGCGACTCGTGGACGAGTTCCATTAACAGTTGAGGAAGTGGTAGACCGCGATTTGGCAAAAAAGCCAAGAAAATTATATTTTGTATTATAAAAAATAACAAACTGTATTGAACATTGTATTTTTTTTATATATACTGAAATTATAAAAAATAATATTAAATGTCATAATCTGGACGTGTGAGTCCACAGCCGGGGGCCCACATATTTTTCTAGAAATTATTCAAAACCGCCCGTTTAAAACTTCCTGAGAAAGCCACTGAGGAGGTAGCTATATACATATTATGCGTTTTACCAATTATTTTTTGAACGGGGAAATTATTTCATACGTGTGTATCATAACAATACATATTATATTATTCAAGAGATCAGAAGTTCGGGGTTTAATGCAATAAATGTAAATATTCTAATGTTCTACAATAGACGATATCCATAAATACATGTGAAACCGTTTCGATTTAAAATATAATTTATATACGTATATATTTATAAGTATAATAAAAAAAAACACCAATTTAAATTTAAAACACCTGAGTAACAAAAAAAAAAAACTCGGAGATTATTCTAGACTAAAACGTCACATTTTCGCCATAAAGTGCACTATAGACATTTTAAGGTGCCTATCTTAAAATATTATTTATAACAAATTTCGATTTCTTTTCGTTCCGAACTAATGCGTTTAAACTCAAAAACTTCATCCGCAAACTTCATCCGTGTATTTCACAGGGAATATCTAATAAGATTAATAAGCATTTCGTTTAGACGCGCCCACATCGGCAAACTATTCCGAACGAATCCCGTTACCGGCTAAGAAGTGTGATATACTGTTATCGAGTTTCAACTAACAAAATTTTAAAAACAAAATTAAAAACTGTCCATTTACGTAGATGTCAAAAAGTAGTTCACAGCAGATTGTAACCCGATAGTCTATTAACGACAGATACGCGCCAGTAATTTCTAATAGGTACGTCTCGAGTATATTTAAATATTTTGTAGAAAACGCATTATGTAAATTTATATCGTTTTATCAATATTATTTTGTAAATGCGTAATTGACCTAATAATAATTAGTGAATGGGCAAAAAAATGAATAGGTATTGTGTGGTCTGTATAATACTAAAACAAAATACGTTTACACTGTTCTGAATTTACGTTATATCTACTGTTAAACAAAACAAGAATATAGCGATAAAAAATACTAATAAAAACATATAAATATCTTACCATCTGGCCAGACACCTCGGTTTACAATTTTTTTTTTTTGATATAATATTCAACTCGCAATTAAAAACGTAAAAAACAGTTTTAACGGCGGTAGAGAAAACGGTTGGTTATTGTCGCGTACGAACGCCGGGCGGTGACTGACCGACGACATAATGTAATTATTATAATTATTATTCATGATTATCGGCTCATTAGTGGATGAGCCGACTATTATCGTATTGACGGTAAAGTTTCAAACAATTAGTAAACTAAAATGTGGTATCGTAATTACGTCTCAATAAAGTAAACATATGCGGTACAATACGTATTTGTCAGGCATCACGATTTGATTAAACTCGAACAACAATTATTATTATACTTTATGATTTAAATAAAATTTGCACAACTGACAACTGTATCCTGTCTACATAAATTAAACAGATCGTGTACCTGTTACGTATTAATATAATAAGTCTGGACGGATTGAATTTTCTAAGTTGACAAAATAATCGAATATCGCAGGTTAAGTTTAATATGATTTTCCCGATGTAATCATACGCATTAGCAATTGCAGTTGAAAAGAGCCGAATCCAGAACTGGTATTATTACCAGTAAAAATAAAAGAAGGTTAAATCAGATTAGGACGTTCGAGCATAATGTACATGGACATAAATTCTAAGAGTCTTATTTGATCTTGTGTGTGTGTGTGTGTGTGTGTGTGTGTGTGTGTGTGTGTGTGTGTAAATATATATAAAGACGAGAATCCTCCAAGCCATTAACTGATTTAAAAATAATTGAAATATAATTAGTATAGAACGCCAAAAATAGGGCATCAAGATATGTACCTACATCACTTTGATAATAATAGTAATAAATTGAAAACGGTATGTTTTATTCATTATTTTATGTCTTTGCGAGAAGAAACATGGATTTTAGAGAGAGAGAGAGAGAGAGAGAGAAAACAATCTTTGTATGTATATAAAAAAAAAAAAAACGTTAAGTTAACCTAATCCGCTTATTATTAGATTAGATACTTTCGAGTCCAAATCATTCGTTGGCGGATAGGCCCGTCGAAAAATCGGGATTTATTTTCCGTGGCGCGCCTTTGAATCGAAATTAAATAAATCATTATTGTAGAACGCAATCTCAATCGAAAAGCTAAAGATCGAGGATGTACAATTATATTCTGTTATTTCTATTTGTTTTAGTAAAATCTATTGGATTATAATTCATTTACGAGTGCTTGTACACGGGGAGTGGATCTAAGAGTTCGAATTGAAAATATTTGAAACGTCACATTAACGAATAAAATTTTCGACAATTTCATTAAATTTTACAAATTATTTATAGAAGAGTTGTATTAAAAGAGTAAATTGTGTTTTGCATGTAAAAATGTTTTAAATACGCGTACTACGCTCATTAGATTTGTTTGAATTAAATCACGTAGACGTATTGAATTTATATGCACCGCGTACACACGTAACTATATGTATCTCGTTATCATCTATAGACCTATTTATTATAGCTATTTGATAAAAAAAAACGTTCCATGTTTACATAAATTGAAAAAAAAAATGTTTGCAAAAAATTCACTATAAGACTGCACCGTTATGACAATGGTTAACGATGCAGGTTTGAGGTCGGAAAACAAAAATAATTTTAAAAGACAGAAAACGAATATATTTAAATAAAATTGATTTTTAAGAGAAATAATTTAAAACCGCGATTAAATTAATACGTTTTATTTCATATTTTAAAATAAATAAAATACAATTTTTTTCCGTCATGTGTGTGCACACATTGTGTACACACGAAATCCTAACGTGATATAAAATTCGGGCGTTTAATACTATTCCCAGACACACGTCATTCGAACACACATAATTTTCAAAATGTGTGTACGGTATACCCCGCCCATCATATTTATAAATTACAGTTGACGTTATAGCTGTGACTCGAGTAGGATGCGAACGCAATTTTTCAAAACTAAAACGAAAAATTACTTACGTATGTCGCACAGGATCGTTTAGAAAGTTTAATAATATTACGAGTGTTGAAAACATTTTTTACCAACATCAATTTCAGCGATGTCATTTAAAAACTAGCGATATCGCACAGTGATGTTTAAAAAAAAAATGTTTTAATGAGAAATATATATACGAGTATATATATTTTATGTAATTTATTCTAATTTCTTTTATGTTATTTATTATTTGAATTTACGTTTTATGAAACGCATTAAAGTGACGATATGGGTATAAAAAAATTTTCGTACCGCTTTTTTCGGTGGCGCCTTTGATTTTGGGACCCCTAAAAATATTTCCCGACGAAAAATTATATACCTATCCGCTACTTTTATTCACCCATATAACTACTAGTAATTCGAGTCGAATAGATACGTTATTTTTTATACGTTTCTTAATCAAATACTTTTATCGAATTCAAACGCACCAGTACAAATATGAACTCCATTAGAAATCGTTTCCGAACCTCGATAATTCATCGCTTCCTACTGCAGATTGAAAATGACAGCACATACTATACTATACGCATTACATGTATTTACTTCAGTAATCTGATATGTCTGTCTAAGTGGTCTGCACGAGGCATGAAATATAGTCGGTTATTTCGTTTATTAATCTATTCCACACACTCATAATATACACAGCTAGAAACAATGTTATTATCATGCCGAATTTCGCGAAGTAATCGAATCTCATAAATCTGCACGACTCACACGTCTGAGCAATAAAATAATATATAAAACCGTTTTATAGTATAGATCGAATAAATATTGTTGATGATCCTTAAAACACTTTAGTTCCCGTTGGCAAAATTATATGTTTTGAAGTTCGTAAAATACGCGTATATACGTATGTAAGCGAATACACGATTTATTTAAATTCAAATAATCTTGCGTTGTCGTGTATGTGTAGTGGCGCACTCGACTTTTTTTCCAACGGGGCGATACTTATGCATATCAATGACATTTAATCGTATTTCACGTTTAGCTTTAATTTCCGAGGGTACGAATATACTAAACCGTTAGCGTTAACGACCCTTTAAAAAGTCACTCGACACTTATAACCGTGGTCATCACTAATGAGTAATTATAATGACACACTAAATTATTTACAAAAGGCAATATTTGCCAAAAATTTCATTTTTATTGGAGGGGGGACGTTTTTACTGAACTTCAGCGGGAAAATTGTTTAATTTATATCTGATAAATATGACTCATACCAGCGGCGGTTATAAGGGAGGCGATAAATGGATCGTCCCACTCCCATGAGATTTGATATATTTAAATTTAGAGTATCTCTGTCCTAACAGCACCGACTTGTGTCGCGTAAGTTAGTCACTGCATACACTGCAACAGTTAACAGTTAATAGATTTTCGTTAGAAACATTTGTGAATAGTATTTGTTATCAATGGCGATTATAAGAGGTAATACAGTGCATCATGTATAAGGTTGGAATTAGTGCTCGACCGACGATTAGCGCGTACGGTACGCGCTGACAGTGCTGACAGTGATCGGTCGTGATCGAGCGTTTAGTGCTTAGCCGACGACAAACTCGGTCAGTCGTGTACAGTGTAAACGAGTGTACAACGAGGAAAGATGAATCCTTACGTTAATTTCATTGAAATACGCGAATTTAATATTATTATTAATATGTAATAATAAAAAGTAATAATAATGAAGATTGCATACGCGCGTACGGTCGGTCGTTCGGTCAGCATCAAACTAAACAGTAAACACGCGCATATACCGACATAACGCGTCAGCCGACCGTAATAAAACGGAAAAAGAAAGTAGTCACCAGATAGCGCTACGACACAACATAGAGGGCGTGGCAGAAAAGCGCTTATAAATAGCGGTCTGAAACCATCGGACCGCTCAGTGTAGTCGCGGCGGTCAGGCGTGAACGATGTAGTTCGCGTCTGACTGCGGTGTGTGTGTGTGTGCGCGCCCTTTCTGCCACGCCCTCTATGTTGTGTCGTAGCGCTATCTGGTGAGTACTTTCTTTTCCCGTTCTATTGTTATTTCGTTAACGTTCCATGCACGTTGTTCTTCCTTTTTTTTGACATCTGCATTTCGTTTCAGTACATTAATATATCTTTTTTCTTCGTTATTACTCGTCGATGTGGGTATTTTATTGGCAGAGAGGGTTGGCTCCATTTTCGCCCCCTCCCCTTGAACATAATGTATAACCGCCACTGACTCATACTGAATATCAGCTATATTATGTATATAAAAGAAAAACAGTTCAACGTTAGTAATAATTTCATCCACAACTCTGGCAAACTTTCAACACATATTTTCGGAAAACTTTGCAAAATCTCAATTCCAACCGTACCATTTCGGTGTTTTAAATTACAATTTTTTTATTTCTGGAGAAATTTGAATTTATAATTGACAATTATTTTTCAACTCAATCAAATACTCGGCAATTAACTGCAACTGTTAACTATAAATACATAGCGTAACCGTTAAATGGCAAAATAAAAATAAAATATTATACGTAAATCCGGCGTTTGCCTACATCGTCTTCTGGCATATTCACTGCTTCAAACAGCTGTATTGTTTCCCGAAGAAATATAACAAAACAAAAAGCACAGCTCATGCAATATAAAGCATTGAAATATTTGAAGTCATATACAAATATATGCGCGTATGGCGTACATATTTGTAAGTTTCATACCCACAGGCGTACGCAAACTCCGGTTTCAGGTGTGGGTTTTATTTATTTTTTTAACACCCATCCCCTCACACAACCCAACCTCAAAAAATATATTTATTTATTTAGCGTATGGTTAAGAAACATATATAAAATAGACGTACAAAACATAGGTACGTAGAAATAAAATGTATTATTAAAACTGATACACAGTACAAACGTTATGTGAAATATTATAATTATTTAAAGTATTAATCTTCGTTCTCCTGCTATTAAAATCTCGAACTCTTCAATTAATTCATCAATAACTATATAAAGCAGATACCTAATAGAATAAACACCACAGAACCGTCCGGAGTGTGATAAGCACGCCTGTCACGACAATTTTTATGATAAAACTGATCAAAAAATTTTTGATTTTCCAAAAAAAAAAAAAATGAATTATTGGCTCTTTTTATCTAAGTAGGTACCTATCTAAATGTCTCAGGTGTGGTGTGGCTATATAGCCTTATAAGCCACCAGTGCGCACGACTATGATTATAATTTACATTTGTGCCGTATATATATATATATAGAAGATTATGTGATTGACACACGGCAATGGGAAATCTGTAAGTGCTTAAGGGTTGAAATAAGTATTAATTTATCAAAAGGATATGGCTATAGACGCGGAGGTGGTCGAAATAGAAGTGATCGAGATTTCTATAAAAGCTTTATATATATATATATATATATATATATACAGTATACACACACACAGCGTGTGCAATTTATTTGGCACCGAATTCACAAAGTACCTACCTGATTGGCGCGCGCATTGCCCTCGTTTTTAAAAGCCATTAATCCTCAGCTAGACCTCCAATATCGTATACTATACGCGTGTAATATGTTATATGCGGTGTACGGCCGTGTACAGTGCACGACCACCAACGGGGATATAATAATATTCCTCTCTGGATTTCTCTCGCATCCAAAATCTTTTCTCCGACGTTATTTTCTTCCGGTCCCGAGGCCGAAATCGTGCGCACGCACAAAAAGTTGTATAGATTTTAGTACTTTACATATATATATTATTATTACTATTACTATCTCAATGTAGGCACTATATACAAATAGTATATACATGTAAGGTAGGGTCTGTACCATCTACCCGAGTACATATATACGAAAAGTCCATCTATCATTCGGGCCGTCGTCGGACGTTTTGACAATTCAAAAAATTGTTTTAACCGCGCATAGTATAATAATATGTATACGAATGTACTCGTATATATATATATATATATAGAACCACGGCGTTGTTTGGGAATAAATAATTCGTGGATTTCTCGGAACATTATATACGTTTATACACTAAAAAAAAAAAAAAAAAACAAACTGCTGCCTGCTGCTATAACTTTTCACGGTGAAACGATATTTCATCGAAAACCCCTGGTTGTCGCTATCCTGCAAGCGAAGGTTTTTTTTTTTTTTTAATTTTCTAAAATAGACTCGAAAATTTTCGAAATTACTTTCGTTAAGTAATCGTCCGCGTCCCGTGTGTTTTTTTTAATCTTTGCACAACGTACAGACGATTAAGTATATATATATATAGTGTTTTACGTCATAAAACCTAATGGGAGGACTTCCTCCGAAAACGGATCACGCGTGTACAAAGTAAATTTCAAAAAAAAAAACACATACTTCCACTCAGAATATGCGATTAAAACACGAACGATCCAACGAATTCTTTATTATTCTATCGTATATAACAATTTTAATTTGAAAAAAAAGGCAATAAAAAATGTGAAATGCGTATAACTTCGCGTATAACCGATTCGGATAAAATTACAAAAAAGCAAATCGAATACACAATATAATTGATTTTACAACGCACGTGCAATAGCGTTTTATTATTATAAAATGCACTATATACTATTAGCTTTAGGTATACGCGTACATACCACAAAATATAATATGCGATGGACGTTGGTTATGCACATATATTATGTAAGATTATAAAAACATTTTTGAAATGTCAAAATAAAACTGCTCGGGGCACCAAAAAAAAAAAAAAAAATGCTACTAAATACGTCACAGATAATACGATGAATAATTTCCTTTGACATTAAAATAATACTATTGTCTACTATTATCATTTATATACGCGCATTATATTATTAATCAAAATGTCGCACAAAAGAATTACGAACAAAAAAAAAAAAAAAAGGTAGAACAATATCATAATAAATCGGAAAACATTTTGAATAAACTAACCTGCAATTTCCCCTGTACAGCTCATAATAATTATTGTTCAAAGTGAATTTACACAACGCGTTATACAAATTGATTATACTGACAACAGCGGCGACTTCGCTTTACACAATAATAATAATAATAATAATAATATGAAAGTATATGATTCTCGTCGATAATATTAATTATAATTAAATTGACAATTTTAAGCACAAAAAAAAAAAAATCAAAGCGCTTGTTTAAACTTACAGTTATACGTATTCGAAGTATTATCCGCTGTGTTCTCTAAAACAACCTTTTGTTGTACACATAATAAATATACTCTGTACGCTAAACTAGAGGGTAGACTACGTTACGTATTTTATGTACACTAATCAAGAATTCTAAGCATACCATAATTATCTGGCGTTTCAACAAAATTAATATTAAGATTATTTTTGCAAATCAAAATCTCGCTAACAAATATAATATAGTAATTATGATAAGACTGTTCGTGCGATTTTTAATTTGTACATATTATTATAATAATAACATATGCTCGTTTTATATTTTTAAAAAATACACTATATTGACGCTGAATAGAAATTAAAAAATATTTTTAAACTTTTTTTTTTTATAAATTGATTTATAACGATAATTGCTTGCCATTTAATTCAAGTCAATACGATTTACAGCGGAAACATAGTTTAATACTCGTTGAATTATGAAAATAATTTCCGTTTAGATTTCGTGTTTTATGTGGCGGCCACTCGTCGCCAGAATATAGAGCAGAATAAAAATGTAACTTAATTATTTATAAAACACGTTTATAGAATATTATGTGTGCGTTAGTTTTCAAAACAACGTAAATAATTCATTTTTCCGACGAAAAACATTTCTATTATTTATTCTCAATGCGATATCAATAACATATTTTATAATAATTATTATAACTAACATATACAGCTCATACACGTACAGTCGATAGTCATTTATGTATATAATCCCTATTGCCTATTAGTACAATAAATGGATAACGTTATTCTAAGTATATGGTTCTGAATATAGTAATACGTGTGTTTTGATATCCATACACATATAATAATGCGTATATAATGACTGTGAAATATAAAATCCCACGATTTTAAAACAACCGTCGTGAAAACATCAAAGTATATAAAACCGAAATATTGTTAGTAAATTAATTACTGGAAAAAAAAATAATAATTTCAATTGTCTAATCTTATTAATAGACGTTATGAAAACGATTAATTATTATCGTTTTTCGTGATTGTATACAGTTGCTAAATAATGACCATCATAGACGAGGAAAATGAAAAACCGCAATTTTATAGAAATAATTATTACTTGTTTTGATCATATTTATGGTTAATATTTTTATTATTGGTTCTTATGTAAATTGTATTTCTAAATTTATTTTATGCCCTTACAAATTTTCCACGTACAGACCGAAAAATACATCATATCAAATCATTAATAACAATTAAATATCAGAAAAATGTCTGAAAAAAAAAATGAACTTCAAGTGAGTTAATAATCGGCAGATACTCAAAGTTACTTTTTTTTAAGTTGACTATTAATACAACATTTAATTTCACCCATACAACGCGTAAATTCGTAAAACTAATTACATACCTAACAATATATAAATACAAAGTTATTATTTGACTTTGATGGTAAAAATACATTACCAATTACCGTGTCTGATAGTATACAAAGGGTATATAATATATCCGCAGGATTATTTTCGAAAATTTGCATTTTAAACGAGGTGCGTAATACATGCATATTTATATTTTTAATATTCTTAATATTATTTCGTGTGTTGTAAAATTAAAATATCCAAAATGAAAACTCAACGCTACATTATAATTTACTTCGTGGGTAGGTAATATATTCTCATCTTCGAATCCGACAATAGGTTAATTAACTATATTATAATAATATATTAAACTAGAGCCTGCGTACAAGCACAACTTAGGTGGGCATGGAAAGTAAATTTCTCCACACATATGTGTACGATTATAAAGACGGAGTTATATTAAAACCTTAACGAACAGTATTTCGGAAACATTTTCAAGGTTTTTTTTTCACCGTATGATTCATTGTATTTTTTATTATTTTTATTATCGTACACGCTCATTTCTCGCATATAATGTATAGCAAACGCTGAAATTCCAATAATAATGGCTAACATTATTATTATTAATAATAATAATATCTCATCATATAGGTTATATATATTTTTTATATAGCCCCGCCAAGTACTCACATAAATAGTTTACAATATAATATAATAATAGTATATAGTCACAATAGGCGCAGGTTTTTAAAAAAAAAAAGAAAAAAATCATCGGATAGGTACCCAAGAAAATATTACCGGCAGACCATAGTTTTCCTGAATTTACTCGAACAGTGTTTTTTATGAGCTTGCAAAACGTATATTTTTTTTTATTCAAAATTGTTTTATCCGAAATTGAGAAATCGTTGTCTATATAGTGCAGAACTCGACCGTTTTCATTAAAATCCTCAGAACTGCGATATTTAATTAAGTGTCGCAGAAAAATTATATCGCGTGGAATTATTCGTAATCAATAAAATAAATAAGCGTTTTCAGTACGTTTCTAAAATATAACATACTTTAAACCTTCCCACCCGGCCGTTTTTGCTCTAATATTCATCCCTTCAATGATTTTTCCCGGATTCGAGACCTGCAGGCTACATAGATCGTTTTTTTTTTCTTCACTCGAAACGTTATATATTATATATTCTGATGTTCACCACCGCATTTCATATGGAAATCCTTGGAGCCATTTCGGAAACGAATTCGATATATATATAATATTTTATACAATTGTTGTTCGCTTCAACAAGTATAGATGGTATTATATTTGATATATATTTGTATGATGCGTATAGTATAATATATACGTGTACAGTGTACACGCACCAAGGTAGCGAGTTAGTAGAAAAGTTGTTCCATCGCGCATATATTATACGATCATATACATAATGTACAACAGTACAGCACAACGTCATGATATATATATATATATATATCATAGAATATTCTCCAGAAAATATGAATAATAAAATGGTCTAAATTATTGCGTTTTTAGGCATTAGCTCCATTTCTCATTCCACACCCGCCACCTATACATATACGCGGCCAATTGTTGTACGACACGCGATTTACCATAATGAATAATGTGGTATAGGTACATAAAATTAAATTTTAATATCTATGTAATAATAGATGATGTAGGTAAACGCATATAATAATTATGTTGTATATATAGGTAAGTTTCTTTAAAAAAAAAAAAAAAAAAACGCTATAGTTTAAGAATCGAAATAACAAAAAAAAAATATATGTATATGTATATTATATAAAAACAAATTTAGTTTACGAATATAATATACGAGTACTAATATATAGTTACAGATAACTATATCGGCTCTCTACGACTCTGCTTATAATCAGGGTTACAATAACTCTTCAGAATCAAATCATGACACTTCTCGCTCTTTGGAAAGTAAAAGAAATATTATTTATGAATTTATGATTACAACACCGTTGTTTCAAGTTAGTCGTTATGGTGATCGATTATTTTTTTTATTACGATATCTTCTCATTACAAAAAGGTATATGTGCAACATAAAATGGCCACAAAACCCATCGCTGGAAATTATAAATTTCCGAAAGTCAGAACATTTTCTTAACTCGGACGACTTTTATGATACGATATAAAAATTAGTATTGTCCAATACTAAAAACAGGACGTCTGATTAACCCTACATGTACAGTAAATCATAGATCAGAGATCTATGATAAATTCTATAGAACAGTAAGTAGTACGCATACCTATTACCTAATGCGTGATAGGTACCGATACGGATACCACGGTAACAGGTTCGAGATCTATAGACAATAAAATAATAATTAATAGCTATAAATTGTAATAAAAATTCTTTATAAAACTTGGGTCTATGTATATAATAAGCTAACCGACTAAATTTCATTGACCGCCATAAATATTATATAATATTCATATGCATAGGCGTGTCCAGGCCTCCATGGCTGGGGAGGCCAGTTATAAAATTTAAATTTTTTACTTACTACAGCGATCTATATTCTATATCTATATTTGTGACTTTTTTTTGTTGTATGGCAATTATATAGCACCTGGAATTTTTTCACCCCACAAAATTAAAGATTATCTTGATCTAAAAATTGGTTTCCTATGCTATTACAACTAATAAATAAGGCCAATCAACTGATGTGCTACTTAGTTATTTTTTATAAATATTTTATATTTATAGTTCTAACCACAGTATAGATTATAAGCCAAGATGCCAAGAATTAAGTCACAGGGGAGGCCGGTGCCCACCCTGCCTCCCCCGTAGACACGCCTATGTTCATATGAGAATACACCGTGGATACTGTGATTCAGCGATTGAATTACAGATCCAGTCTTTATTCTTTAGTCGTTCATCGGCCTTCGTGCAGGACACTTATACACCTAGTTTATTTTTTATGTAGAATATAGTATTTCCGCTTCTATTTAGATACATATAAAAATTCGTGGAACCTACACATTTTAAAAAAAAAAAAAAAATCGGCATCGTTTCTATTAGGAAACAGTGGCGCCTAGTATATATCATTTTGACGGAACGCAGAATTTTTTATTTTGTAGATGGGTGTGTGCAGGTCGAGTCTGGAGGTTACCTACTTAAAAAATATAAATATATTATTATTATTATTGGTATATTTTAAATTGCGTATACGAAGTTATATTTTGTCATTGGACAAGAGGGATTTCGTTGTAGCCTCACGGATCAGATATTTTCGAAAAATTTTCTTTGTATTTAAATATTCTACAATTCAAAATTGTTAATTTATTGCATGATTATAACAACGAATAATTATCTATCTTAGCTGGTCTTCATCTAATAATAAGCATAGAACTCATACTAGATGATAGTAAGTACTCGAGTACTATGTACTATTATTTTTTTATGCTATGAAACATTTGAAAAAAAAAAACGTTATCAAACTATAACATTTACTGATAAAGATAACATTCGGTGATAACTGATAACGCGAGCAACGTCTTCTAAATTAATTATTTAGTTTTAACTTATTTTTATTAGTTTTAATGGATGTTTTATTGTGTGTATTATGAGTCGTAATGTTGTGTTCACGATTCCAGTCGAACAGACTTATGAGCATCCGTCGCTGGGATGTTCAGTATTTCGGTTTGTTGAATATATACATATATATGTGTGTGTGTGTGTGTGTGTTCGACCGAATAGACAGACCTAATCTGGCTGGCAAAATAATTGAAATTATTAGCTAATTATTTTCACTTTTCTAGATGACCAAACTGGATGCACGGTGATTTCGAGTAGCGGCCGGTGTACGTCATGGAAGACTGGATGGCAGCGTTAAAGGTTACAGCCAGCAGAGATCTTTTCAATCAGGTAAGTCGTTAATCTCGATTTTTATTGGTTTAAAAATTTTATATTGGAATCCTGTACTTATTAGTGACGAAATTAACTCCGCTAATTTAACAAATGAATACACTTTTTGTTGTGAATTGGCTGTATTCTTGCCTAGTTATTTGTTTGGTACCTACTTGTAATGCCTGTTTGACATGGACGTGTAAGGTTCGCAAACGGTTTTTGATTGTATTGTTAAAATACGTACATGTCAGTGGCATGGACGAAATGCGTCCTTATCGCCGTTGTGTGTATGCATGTGAAAACAATATAATCAGAAACGTATATGGTAAACAAATTTCATCTTCCAAGACACTTATTACCCAAATACAAATGAAATATTTAAAACAAATTTAATTTGTCATTAAACTGAATACAGGGGAAAAAATCATCTTTGGTGTAACAACATTAATAAATAATCGTGATTTTTTTTTTCTTATATATTTAATATTTATACATAAACATTAAACATGTTATAATTTTTGAAAAAGTTTTATAAAATATTTAGATCTTCAAATGCGTATAATAAATATGAATTAAACTTATATAACAAAATGGTAAATGACAGTCATTTACAAAATTATAATATTTTAATTAATGAAATATACATTTTAATAAATATATTTTACTAATACGAGACAAAATATTTTTCTATAATTCAACTAAAAATAATAAATATTAAATTGTGTGTGTGTGCGTGTATTTATTTTTATTTTTTTTTCTGTTATATGCTACATCATTTATTTTTATATTTAGCCAATTGGTGTAGATTTGAATGATGTTCTGTTTGGAAATCACTCGTGGCACGCTACTTCACATGCACGTCCAACGTATTGCAATATCTGCCGGGAACAGCTGTCAGGTGATTTCAATAAAATTTTATTAAATGCTCACTATGCAACGTAATTTACTTTAAATACTTAATAAAAAAAAACCTTTAGGCGTTACATCTCATGGATACAGTTGTGAGGTGTGCAAGTGCAAAGTACATAAAAGATGTGTGGACAAGGCGATCAGCAACTGCAAGTGGACTACATTAGCTAGCGTTGGAAAAGACATAATTGAGGATAAACAAGGGGTAATATTGATATAAGAAATATATATATATATATTTTAATATATAAATGTTCATAAAAAAAAAAGAGATTGATTAAGAATTGAATGTTACACAATTGTATACCTTATACGTTCTGTATTATGTGTATACTTTAGAATATTTTAATGATACACCAATGGATGGAAGGAAATTTACCTGTGTCTTCCAAATGTGCAGTCTGTGATAAAACTTGTGGATCCGTTTTAAGGTTAGTATTATTGTCTTATCAGAATATAGTCAAAGATGTAAAAATCATCGGGTTTTAATTTAAATTAGGCTCCAAGATTGGAGGTGTTTATGGTGCAGAGCTACAGTACACACTGCATGCCGCCCTAAGCATACCATTAAGTGTCCATTGGGATCCAATAGACTTAGTGTTGTACCACCAACAGCTATACATTCTGTTGGTAAGATTAAGGCTGTAATTAATTCATTATTTATCAATACTTAAACACTAAATTATTTCGTGATTTAGGCAATGATGATTCTTTAGAAGCAATCCAACCCCATGGATGTTCGCCGTTATTAGTATTCGTCAATTCTAAATCGGGTGACAATCAAGGTGTGAAATTTCTCAGACGTTTTAAACAAATATTGAATCCAGCACAAGTATTTGATCTCATTGGTAATGGTCCTGGACCCGGGTAATAAAATCTTTAAATTCTTATTCTATATGAAAAATAAAACAATTTTTTTTTTTTTTTATTGTTTAGGTTAAGATTATTTAGACATTTTAATCCATTCAGAGTGTTGGTATGCAGTGGTGACGGTTCTGTTGGTTGGGTACTTTCTGAAATTGATCGGCTAAACATGCAGGTAAAATATATCTGTTTGAGTATTTAACAAAAATGTATCAGTACATATCATTGTTAATGTGTCTATAAATCAGTTACAGTGTCACATTGGTGTATTACCTTTGGGCACTGGAAATGACTTGGCCAGAGTACTAGGGTGGGGTGCATCTTGTGATGATGATGCCCATTTGCCGCAGATACTGGACAAGTATGAACGAGCTAGTACAAAAATCCTGGACAGGTAATTTAATTTTTTTAAAGTTATGTAAATTGTACTTTTCAACACATGGTATGCACATATTAGATGGAGTATAATGGTATATGAACGTAGCATTGACATTGGTAGTGGCACAAAACTTACAATGAATTCTGGGGTGCAAGAGAATATTAGTTTAGAATCGGCCATATCCACGTACTATGATTATATCACGTCAAACTTGAATATTATTTTACAATCCAATGAACACGGAACAATTGTTAATACGGCCAAGTTAGTATATATTTTTTTGATATATTATTTTATTTCATATTTGTTTTTTTTTTTTTTTTCAGAATTCTGTGTGGTGTTGTTAAAGATTTCATTGTGTGCATATCAGAAATTAGCGATGGTATTGGAGATACTGAATTTAATTGTATGCGACAAAATTTAAAATATAAATTAGACACACTTTTACAACTTCTTCAGAAAGAAGAGTTCAAAATTACATATCAACCCAAAAATGTAACGTATATTTTTTTTCTATTACATAATTCATTGGTATTTAATGTGATTTTTCATTATTGTTTAGGAAACTGATAGTAATAATTCAACAAATTATAGTGAAAATAACTTACGTGTCAACATTAATGAAATAAGAAATAATAATGTGAACGATACTGAAAGTACTACCTCCATTAAAAAAGTAAAAAATGTTATTTATTTTTTATTTCTTTTTATAATTTGGTAATTATTTCATAGGTATATAAAAGACAATTACTTGAAAGAGCCAATAGTCTTAAAAAATCGGTTACTAAATTAATTGAACACTCTGGCAAAAAAAAACTTTTTCCAACTACTATATCAACTCCGCTTCCCGTTTCACAACTGGTATGTTATACAATTTTTAATGTATTCCTGTTACAATTGATTTTTAAATCCGGTATATTATATAATTTGTATTAAATTGTTTTAGCCATCACCTAGCATTGACAATAATCTTTACCTTCAACATCTTACTCCTACATCTATTGCCAACCCTGTGTCTATTTCTCCTGTACCAATGTTAAGAAGAGACTCATCATGTTCAACAGAATTAAACATTGAATCATTACCTGCACCTGTGGAATTTGCTGATTGCCACCAAGAGATAGTTTTAGATGATCACAATGCCGTGTATGTTAATTTTTTTAAATTTTTATTTATATGTAAATTAAAATTTTTATTAACAAATAAACTCATAATATAAATAGGCTCTCTGAAGAAGATACAAGTACATATCAAATTTCACAGTATGATGATTTAAATAGTTACTGTCAAGTATATGAAACTGATAAATTGAAAACCGAATGCAAAGATCAAATTAATGAACCACTAAAAGCATATGCTGCATTTAAAATAAGTGAAGAAGAAACATTAGGAAATATTTGTCACATTGATTCTTCTGAAGCATCTGATGAAATACCAGATAGTTATAAAATATATGACAATAAGTGTCAAGCTTCCTCATCTCGTTATAGTTTTCGTCAAGCGTGTCGAGGTACATTTTCACGCCATCAACCTAAATTTAATTTTGGTGTAAACGAGTGTATGGAATCTGACATAGATGCATCCAATTTAATATCCACATCACCAGAAGACGAGGAAAGCGAAGACTTGAATAAAGAACTAGGAACTGTAGACAATAATAGTTCCATGAAATGTAGTATAGCTCATTTTATTGAAGGCAATGATATTGCTAGAAGGTCGATTAAATGTCGTCATTTAAATAGAACTTATAGTGACATGGAAGTTGAAATAGAATGTGGTTTTAAAAACATGAAAAATGAATCGGGAAAATTGAACGCTAACGTGGATTTAGAAGTGCCAAATGAATTAAATTGTGGTCTTCATGCAAATGAAATAAATGTCAGAATAAAAGGTTCTAATGGTAATCTAAGTACAAAAAGCGATCATTCATTTCAAATTCATGATCCTAAGCCTATGAGTGATGCTATTTTTGATACTGATGAAGATGAATTGCATAATTTCAAAGGATTAAAACGAAGTCAAACAATGACTGGCCCAGCTGTGGTCATAAATCCACCATCTCCCCAGAATTTTTCGCCCAATAAAACGTTTGATGTCGAAGAATCGCATTTAGACTGTAGGAGAAATAGTTTTGACAGTTGTCGCAGACGTAAGTATTAACATTTCACAAATTAAAATATTAAACTTTATTATTACTTTTATTATATTTTATAGTTTCTGCAGCATCACCTGTTATGTTAAATGCTTCACCTTTACGATCTTCACATAGAATCTCTAGTAACACAGCATTAAATACTCGAAATCCGTCGCCTACACCGTGCTCGATACAAAATGATACATCACTTAAATGCAATAAACGTCTACCAATTATTAATCCACTAGTTACTTTACCTACTTGGCCTAGTAAGTATATTTGTTTAAAAATAAAATAAAATGTTTGTTAATTTTACTCAACAATTTAATAGTATAATATTTTTAATAGATGTAACAGAATCAAGTTTGATAAGTCAAGTATTATTGGCAAATGCCGATGCTCTGTGTGCTCCAGCTGTACCTTTAATGGATCCCGATGAAACATTATTGTAAATATGAATAGAATTAATAATTTATAATTAAAATAATAATATTTTTATTTCTTAAATGTTTTTTTATTTTAGAGAAGGATTTTTTGAGAAATGTATTATGAATAATTATTTTGGTATTGGCATAGATGCTAAAATATCATTAGATTTTCACCATAAACGTGAAGAGCATCCAGAAAAATGTAGATCGCGAACACGAAACTACATGTGGTATGGGGTTTTAGGAAGCAAACAGTGGTTACAAGTAAGTCTATAAAAGAAATATTTAAGTTAAATTTATTACATATATTGTTATTTAGAAAACCTATAAAAATTTGGATCAAAGAGTACAACTGGAATGTGATGGGCAAAAAATTCCTCTTCCTTCATTACAAGGGATTGTAATACTGAATATTCCAAGGTAATAATATCAGATTTTTTTTACGTGGACGCAAATTATTAAATAATTAGGTCTTCTTAATATGTATTTAGCTTCATGGGCGGTACTAATTTCTGGGGCGGTACAAAGGAAGACAGGGTCTTCTTAGCCCCCAGTATTGATGATAGGATATTAGAAGTAGTCGCAGTGTTTGGAACCATCCAAATGGCTGCTTCACGTTTAATAAACTTGCAACATCATCGTATCGCCCAATGCACTACAGTACAAATAAATATTATGGGTACACAGTTTATATTGATAAAGTAAATACATATTATGTAATTTTATCTTTGAATTTAAGGAGATGAAGGAGTGCCGATACAAGTGGACGGTGAAGCGTGGGTTCAACCACCAGGAATGATACGTATAATTCACAAGAACAAAATGAAGATGTTGTGTAGAAATAAAAGTCTTGAACTTTCATTAAAATCGTGGGAAGAAAAACAGAAACAAATTAAACACCAGAGTAAACGTACTCATAGTCAATCATTATGTAGATTTACTCCTTTAAGTCAGGAAGAAAGGACAATTCTACAAGACTTTTTGGATGCCACCACAAATTTAATTGAGTAATGATTACATTTAATATTGATAAAGCGTATACTTTTAGTATCTAAAATTGTAATATTTTGTTGTTCAGAATTATCAGGGAAATATTACTAAAACAAAAATTATTTAAAGGAGATGACTTGAAAAAGTTAACTGATTCAACTAATGAAAATGTTAAAAAAATCAGTATTGTTGAACATGAACCTAAGGACGTAAGTGTTAATGAGTTTATTTAATCGTCCTATTTTAATAATTTGATTTTCTGTCTTGTAGAAAGAGTTACGTTCAGTAGCGACTGATGTTGTTTTGAGTGCAAGAAGTTTACATGGAGAAACACTAACTATGATCAGAAATGCCGGAAATGTAAGTATAGAAATTACCTACTCTTGCTGTGATCGATGACAGTTATGTTAATATTAATCAATATATTTTTGTCATAAGGTTTTTGATGGTGAATCTGTAGTTAAACTAACCTTGGCATTCAGTAAACTTGAAAATGAATTTAAAAAGTGTTTGATATCATCCAAAGATCCTGAGAAAGACAACGATTCTTCATTTTCTTATGTATATTTCCTGAGCAATCCTTATGAGTCGGTAAAGTATTAATTGTTGTAAAATCACATTTGCCAAAATTTGTTTCTTTGACACTTATCTTGTAGTCCATCATTTTGTTTTTTTTTTTTTTTGATAATTATTTTAAAATATCAATGATATATACAAACTTATTTCTAATTTATAACATAAATAAATATGTATATTAACTTCTAAAGATCTTTGTAAATGGAATGTGTATTTGAAGTTATCAGTCAAAAATAATTTTCAGCACACACAGTTCTCTACGAATCCATTTATTAAGTTGAATTATATCATTATGAAAATGTGTATATTTTGTGTAATAAATTAACTGTACTGTTAACACAGGACAAATTGTGCCGTAAAGGACAGTTCTGGCAAAAATTGTGGAAATCTAATATGACATCTTCAAAACGAGTCTGTCAAGATATAATCAGTTGGAGTACGGTGGAAGTGGGAATTTGGCTTGAATCAGTGCAGTTGGGAGAATATGTAGAAGTATTCGCCAATAATGATATTCGAGGCAAAGAACTGTTGAACTTAACGCGTCGTGATCTGAAAGAAATTGGTATGGCTAAAGTAGGACATATAAAACGTATACTTATGGCTGTTAAAGAATTACACACAGTCCATGAAGATCATTAGAACTTAAACAAAGTAAAATGTTTATTACTCAAGATATACAGGATAATTATTCTATATTGACCAAGCAATACTGTTGAATGTTTGAATAATTTTTGCACATTTTTTTTTTCTACCTAAAGTTATATAATTTATTATAATCAACATCTATTTAACTCCTACTTTTCTATATCAGAGAGAAAACCAACTTTTAGTTTTTAAATTTTAACTTTTCATATTCTAAAATTCTAAATTGGTTTGTTTTTCTGAAAAAAAATTTGTTTTTTTAACCGTTATTAGGTTGGTTTACGACATTTAACTTCGTTCTCCATTTTTCACTATCTTCGGCAAGCTTTTTTATTCTGGAGTAAATATCCCTGCATTTTCTTTCAGTTGAGATATGTTCGAATTTCTTGGTCTTCCTGGTGGTATTCACTGTTCAGTTGTACCTTCTATTACATTGTGGTGCAGTTCTTTATCAAAGGTGTTTTTAGATGTATCTGAAAACATATATCTATAAACATCAGCATTGAACCAAAAGCACAGATAAGATAAAATGTATCTTATCTGTACCAAAAGTATGTTTATATTTTATAAATAGGACTAAAAATATATGCATTTATAATGCTCGAATATGTTCTAGTAAAAACTTAATTATTATCATTTTATTTACATATTATTTATAATTAAACTAAATTTAAAAAAAAATTGAATTTTAAAATATTCAAAATATTGCTTGGTCAGTAATAAAATCAATAATCACTATGTATTGTGTTTAAAAATATTTTTTATTGTACATGTATGTAATATGAAAAGTACATTGCCAGTTTAAAGTGAGTGCTAATTTTCCATGTTATGAGGTTTATAAACTTACTAAAGTTAATATTTAAACTAAATTCAAAAATTTAGTAGAATAGATATTAAGAACAAAACAATTTATTTTTATGTTCCTAAACTTATTAAATGCATAACTACATATATTAATTTTAGTTTAATACAAAAAAAGATATTTAATGTCTTATTATATTGTCTAAAAAAATAAATATTTTAATGTTTTGATTAATTTACAATCTATGAATAATTTTTTTTTTTTTACAATTGGTTGTAGATTATTTAAATTAATTTATGTATCATACACGTAGATTAAAAAAATGCATATGCTGCATAAAGCTCCTAAATTCCATTAAAATCATATTATAATATTACTCTGTTTTACATATTGTCACACTATTTCTCTTTATATATGTTTATATATTTTTTTTTTTTTAGAAAACTGTAAATGTATTTGTTATACGCAATGCACATCCCAAATGCCCCAATCTGTAAATTAAAATTCCAGAATTGGGTCTGTGCCTGCTGTACGTATAATTAAAGTTTAACGCTGAACATTATTAGTTATTATGTTTACGGGTAAATGATCTTAAATTTGAAACAGGAATGTCAAAGACTTATTCTATTTGCTCTAATTAAATCGTCTATTATCCCTATCTTCCAGTAACTAAGTGCCAAATAATTATTTGTCAATGAATATTTTCATTATCTGTTATTTATAAATCTTTCCATTTTAATTATGTTACTTAAAACGTACATTTTTAATGTGGTATACGGTTTGTAATACTTACATACAATTATCATTTATAATGTAGATAACTCATTAATATATTTTTAAAAAAAATCACTCATTCAGTTAAATATATTTTTATTACTCGCGTGTTTTTCAAAATGTCAACAGTATACATAATATTAACGCATTTTATTATTGTTTAATTATGAAGTGATACGATCAAGTTAAGATATAAACTATTCACAATTCATAATAATATGTAACAATTGACGACCATTGTTTTTGGATAAATTATCCTTTTAAATTAGTTTTACATTGTAATCTGTATGTTTTCTCTGGGTATTTTGCATGGCACATTGATGTATTTAAAAATGATTCTGTTGGATTTATTGTTTGAAAATTGTTGATTAGTTTACGTATAGAAATAGTCATTGAACAACGGATTTTCACTAAATAATTTTATATGAATTTAATAATGTAGATAATATATATATATATATATATTAATAAAATATTTGTAGAAAACTGATGGTGGTCGGCCAAATTGTAAGACATTTAATTAAACATTGTGTACTGATTAGTGATATGATTAAGGCCATTTACGTGTTTCAATATAATTTTCAAATTTATTCATTTACCCATGGGGTACCTTTACCCTTGGTTTTGTTAACATTTATTGTGAAATCTGTTTACACTAAGTAATAATTAATTGCGGTGCTAATAGTGTTCTGTTACGGTGTTATTTCTAATATAAAAATTTCACGAGACTAAATGAAAAATGTCATAATAAATTGTTTAACAATATCCACTGTTGAACACGGGCTATGTCTCACAGGGAACAGGGTTTAAACAATCGACTATATATTATATACTTGTATTGATATTATATACCTACAGCAAATAATAATTGCACCATTAAAATCATGTATAATTGTTATTATTGTAGGATGTAATATGTTTTAGCAATAATTTATCAAGCAATAGTTTAGTAAGTTCCTACTATTTAATTTTAAAAACAAATATTTATTTACTTTTTATCTAAACAAATTATATTGTGTAGAATAGATGTACTTAATAAACATATTGTATTTGCTTTCTTCGGTATCCGAAGGAAAATAATTTATTGAATTCTATTTCATGGTATACTATTTTTATTTTTGTGTTTATAAACAATATTAATAATAATTATTATTGTCTTTATTATCAATTGTGTTATTGTCTACTAGAAAATGTACCCATTTTTGTTCTCCAAATGACAAATGTGTATAGTGACATACCAATCATATTATGTGCATTAAATATTGGTATTGGCCAATGTATGTAGTACTTAAAAAGCGAGAACTCAACCACATCCTAAATGCAGCAACGAAGCTAATAGTATGCCGGTGAAGATTTTTTTTTTTTTTTTTTGCAAAGTAGAAGCAACTAATACATTGATCCTTTGGGGGGAGGGGCGTGAACACATTGCTGGGGAGACGCAAGCAGTCATCACGAAATAAAATTTGTATTTATTAAATTATAGAATGTTTAACCATTTAACGGCTAAACACTCATAATCTATGAAGTATACAAAAAAAAGGGTGATCAATTTTTATTCAATTTATAGGAGGGGGGCTTGAGATTTTTGAAAATCTACAAATGGGGCGTAGAATAGAAGAGGTTGAGAACCACTGATCTACAGCAGGTCGCGTGTTAAAAAGAAAAATACAACAGAATAAAAAAAAATATTTTATTTTTTTAGATTCTAAGCAAAGCTATTGCAGGATTATATATCGTTCAAATTTAACTTTTTTCTGCGTTACAATTTTTCGACTAGGTACCTATATATGAAAAGAATGCCCTCGGGTGATCTCGTCATGCGTTATAAGTTCTGGTAACATAATATTATGGTACGGTATAATACATTACGGTGTAATACATAAACAATCCGAAAATTGGAAAAAAATAACTATTTTCTCAGTAGTTTTTAACTGCGGCACAAAAAAAAACCAACAAAATAATATGGTCCTATGGAGTCTTGAAATTGACATAAAACGCAATTTTCAAAAAAAAAAAATGTCTCTCGATTTTGGGCTATTTATAGCAATTATTAGACGTTGAGCTATTTGAGTCGTATAAAAGGAGTGTAGTTTTTTTGTTTTAAGAGCTGAAAATTTTATACAACATAGGTATCATATACGTATTACTTCAACGTTTCAACTACATTAAAAAAATATATATATCTCGACGATCCTATAAGTCGCAATTTTATTTTATTTTTTTGTAATTTTCCGACAGTATATTATTATTATAGAGATGTGGTTAGGTTATTATTTGAGTCTTGAGATGTGGTGCTGGAGGCGTATGGAAAGGATAAGTTGGATAGAGCGAAAGACAAACGTAGAAGTACTTAGAATTGTGGAAGAAAAACGTTCGCTCATAGATGCAATTAGAGCATGGCGTTAGAAAATCGTTGGGCATGTCTTAAGACACCCAGAAGAGCTGCGTAGTATAATATTAGAGGGTATAATTATGATAGAAGGAAAGAAAACTGCAGGTCGCCCTCGAAACTCTTATATAGGACAAATTAAACGTGATGCAAGAGTCAAAACCTTTAAGGATCTTAAAGAAAAGGCGAGCAATAGGTCAGAATGAAGAAATGAAGTTGTAAACCAACCTTAGGGTTGAAAAAATATATATATATTATTATACGCACCGAAGCTCCGCTCATATAATCGTTTTATATTGAATATACATTTATCGCATGGTTTTCAAATTAATTATACCATAATAACAAAATACTAAAATTCTATTTGAGTATAGTAATTGCCTACCTAACCTAACCTAACCTAATCCAAAAAACACCCTTTTTTTTTTATTTTGATGTTATTTCTTTTTCGCTTGGTGCCCCGCAGACGAAGACTTCTTTTTTTTATCGAAACCGATACCCGCTATAGCAGGGGCGTAGTAACGGGGGGGTTTTGGGGACAACCCCCCGAAATATTCAGTAAAAATATAATTAATATATTATAATTTCCCAATTTTATTCTTGTAAACTCGTATTTACTTTCACCTAATTAACGCTTCATTATGGTTATTAAAGATATGCAAGTAATTTTCTAACGATACTTTGACTTTCAGATTCAATTAATATGTATACAACCCCCCGAAAATTTTTCTTACTACGCCACTGCGCTGTAGTATAAAATTTATTAATACAACGACTCCCGTATTACATATTTATTTACTTTACGCTAAATACTCAGACCCGGACCAGGGGAGGGGCATACAATCATTTATATATTGTTATCTTCTGAGCATGATTTATTACCATTAATTGGCTATATATTTGTTTTTACCAGTAAAGATAAAGCGAGGAAAAAATGTTTTATATATGACTGTGTGTATACCTAAGCCCTAATAGCACAAGGAGTCCTAGGGAGATCCTACGGAGTGTTTTTTTCACTCCAGGGATGCTCCTCCAATGATCCGAATAGCCTATCCTATGGAGCTCCAAAGTGGGACTCTTCGGGAACATACAACTTGGACTCCAGGTTAGTTCCTAATAATATAAGTAAATATATGTAAGTATATTACTGAATATGTTACTAAATACCCAATCAAATTAACTAATATATTAATATATGATTTATAATCATATAATATTAATACGTAAATTAACATTGAATTATAATGAGCCAATTTAGTACTCCTTGGAGTTCCAGTAAACTCAATTCAGTATTCCTAATTGGGAATAATACCGGATAATTAAGAACACGTTTAGTACTCCCTTGGAAGTCCTGTGGAATCCCATACCGTACTCCATATTAGGAACAAAACTGGACTTTAATGAGCAATTTTAGTACTCCCTCGGATCTCCTTTGGACTCTAATATTCTACTCCTATTTGGGAAGGTACTGGGAGACTCCCGTATGCCTCCGGGACTCCCAGTGCTATTAGGGAGTATTATGTATAATTGAAATATGAGATTTATAACAATATTATTATAAACTATATACAATTATTTTGTAATATACTTAAAGTAAAATTACTCAATTATAGGTACCTATATATATAGTTTTAAAAGTTCAAAGAGTGCAATTTTAAATTTTTAAACAATTAAACGGTACCTGTAATATTATAATTTTTAATCTTGTTATTTCTATAAGAATTATAATAATTAAAGACATTATGAAAAGTTGATAAGTTCACTGCAGTATTTTGTATTTTAGAACTTTTCATACGGAAAGTTCTATATATATATATATAGGTAGACAGTGGCGTACTTTCAATTTCTTTCTGGGGGGTTTTGTACAAAACATTGAAATTCCGTCCCCATAATAATTCGAATTCAACTTTTTATATTATTAAAATATATCAAATATTTGTCGAAAAATTTGAATTGGTTATAAAAAGAAATTGTGGCTGAACGATTTTTAAAACTTCGTCTCGTTAATACGGTTCAGAGTTACATATTTGGTGAAAATTTCATGTTTCTACGACCATTATTAGTTTTAAAATTACGAAGAAAAAACGATAATCGATTTTGCGAAATCGCGTTTTTATCGTTTTTATGTAATTTTTCGGTAGTTTTTTTCTGACGCTATAAAAAAGTATTGAGAAAATCGAAAAATGACCTGTTTAAAGTACAAACTAAATGCAATTTACTACCGGAAAATAGTGCTACGCGTAAAGATAGGAGCACTCCTTTTGGTAGAATTTTTGGGTACTGACACCGACATCATTATTGTTACAACTGTCTAATGTTTAACGTTTTTTTTCTTTGATCCTGGGGAAAGGTTTTAACCCGGAACCCCCCCCCCCCGTAAACACACCACTCTAGGTAGGTATATGTTTTATACGTTTTCACTACATGCCCTCCTTGCAGGGCACAGTGTATATAATTCTTTAAATCCGGCCCTGCAGTAAATACCAACTCTTTGGCTTAATCGTGTCACACGACAATAATTTATTATTTCCGATAGGTAGGTACCTTTTTCTTCTTTCTCTTTACGGTTCTTCAAGAACCTTTGCGACTAATACAAAATCTCTCCGCGCTTCCCCGTCTTGAATGCATTCTTCCCAGTTTGTTACGCCTAGAATTGATCCACGTCTTCATTAATCTTGTCTTTCCAACGCTTTTTAGTTCTGCCTCTTGGCCTTTTTCCAATTGGATTCCAATATTGATTGTAACCTTTGTCCTTTCTGTGTTTTCCCTTCGCATTGCATGTCCACGCCATTTGATTTTTTGGCTCTTTATATAAAGTTCGTAATCCATAATGGCACTCCAGTTTCTTCTCTTAACTTTATTCTCCAATTGCCTCTTATTGTGTATCAAAAACAGGATTTTCCTCGAGATAATATTCACGAACGTTGTCAAGTTTAGTTCCATTTTCTTTGTGAGTGTCCATACTTCACAGCCGTATGGCGGTGTTGGTCTCACCAACACCGCACCTATATTATATACCCAGTATATGCGTGTTAATATACGTTTATAATTTTTATGCGTTGTTTCTGTTTCTCCTTTCGCGTATACCCCTATTAATCTTTTTATTATTTTTAATAATAATAATAATATGTATAATAATATGATATTGTGCAGTTATAGGTACCTATATATATATATATACAGACGGTATGTGTAAAACGGACCACGCCGCGGACAACGTGACTTGCCACTTCCACATGCAACGTGACTCGGAACGCGCGCACAAAACCGAATCCACTCCGGAAATCCGACATAATGAGACGACCGCCGCCGTCAGGCCCGGGCGCGAGTACGCGTGTGTCCTGTGTGTTCTTTCACCACCTCCTCATGATTATAATTTTTTTTTTTTTTTAACTGAACTTTCGTACGTTTTATACACACGCGCGCGCGTGCACGTACGCACGCTGCAGTGACTATCACAGATTATGTGAAATAATAATTCATATAATCTGTGATAGTGTATAAATATTAGGTATAACGACTCGGGAATTTTGTTCTTTTTTTTTTCCTCATAAAAAAAAAAAAAACACACGGTTTTATATCAAATTTTAACGTCGTAACCCCGTATATATACCAATGTGTCTATACGTTAATATATTCATATTCGTTTATTATTATTATTTATATAATTTCGTCGCATCGTCTCGGAACTCGGAAAATATACGCGAGAATACAGAACGCTTCTTATTCTTCCTCTTATAACTGCAGTGTAATTATAACATCATTGAGATGAGATGCTGCGCGTATATTAGCTGCAGGTGCCAACACGCGAGAACGCGTATACACTATAACGTATATCATCGTATGTTATAGAAATGAGTGGGTATGTACATATATATATATATATATAAACAGCATTTATATACACACATTTTTATTCTGTAAAGATTTTTAGTTTTTTTTCTTTTTTCCTCTCGTTTTGAGAACGTTTTGTTTTTTTTATATATATATATATAATATATACACGGACAATTACTGTATTACTACGATATCCGTCTCGTCGCCAGCCGCGCGCAGCAGCTGCAGGTGAAAAATATAAAATATGCAAAAGCGTTTTTTTTTTTTTTCTTTCTTCCCGCAATTTCTTATAATATATCGACTGAAAAATCGATCGCGGACGTTACCTATATATATATATTTTTTTTTATCCGTTATAACCGTACAGAGGCCGCGGATTTTTATATATGCTCGTTTAAAATCCTAAAAATACATTATGTTTTTGTGCTCCTTTAATTTTTATTAAAATATTCTTTTATATAATATATACAGCGCGTCATAAATATTCTTTTTTTTTTTTAAATATACGATGTTTCGTAAGAAAAAAAATGTATTGAATACTGAAAAAAAAAAAAAATATATTTATAAAAGTTTATATATAGTTGAATTAATCTCTAAAAAAAAAATTACTTAAACGACCATATAATACTGTGCAGGTGATGCGTATGTTGTTTAGGTATATTTCACTTATTATTGAGTGTACTGAAAAATAAATACCTATATATAATAAAATAAATTATATTAAGGAATAAAAATAATATTCATATGAGCTGAAAATAATAATATGTTCAAAAAAATTTATATATTCATTTAGGTACTAAATAAAATTTATATATCGCGTTTTCTCTCTCTCTCTCTCTATATATATAATATTATAACACTGAATTCGTCATTATACGAAAAAGAAAGAACACGTAATAATACACCGAGTGTTTCGTTACGAATTATTTTTGTTTTGATGTATTCCATAATAATAATAATAATAATAATTATTATTATTATTATTATTATCAATGTGTATAATTTGTCGAATTGGACTTTAGCGTAATGCGCGTAACGAAACTATACAAATGCCTATAAATATAATTACGACTATATAATGTATCTGTAAGCGTATTATAATAATAATAATATAATTGCGAGATTATATACGTTTTAAAAACCTTAAAAATATGAACTAGAAAAATATATGCGATAAAAAAAATATTCAATTTGTTTTATAAAAAATTATGTTTGCGATATTTTAATACAAAATAAATTTTACCTATATAGACAGTTATTTTATTAATGAAAAACAAAAAAATGACGATGTTCTGCGATATCAAAAATGTTTTTTTATAAAAAATAAAATGCGCGGTCAAACCGAAATAAAACTCAAAATTATACATTTACGTGCGATGATGATGATCAGCCGCGGCGTGTTCTTAACTATTATTATAAAATATACGCTATATAAAATACGTTCATTAAGAAAAGAAATAAATGACCGAAACATTCATAATTTCGCGTTTTAAAAACCGACTAAATGCGTTTTTAAAAATCATATATAAAATACAAAAATGTGCGCGTTTTTACGCGTGTAATAGCAAAAAAACAAAAAAATCATTATAATATTCAATAACGTACAGCTTCACTCCCCGAGTAAAACATATATTAAATGATTTTAAAATCTGACGTGATGCAAATATTGTGAATCTATTGATTCGGCTACGGATTACATATAAATATTTCGAAAGGTTGCGTAGTGTATAGAGTACCCCGTTCCATCATTTTGTGTTGACTTCGAATTAAATCCCAATTTATAAAAATAATTTGGAAAAACGAAATACACTGCAGCTGCGGGTGTCGAAATATTTTAGAGAAAATCTCGTTTGTAACCGCCCCTTCTTATAGCAATATAATAAAGATGTCTCAGTGTTTTTAAAAGCCATTTTATTAACCATATGATTTTGCAGCGGGACGTGTTAATTTTAAAATTAAACGCGGTCGCGATTACAAAATTATATTATTCAATTGTATATAGATATTACCGATTAAAATTATTTTGTTACCGATCAGAGGAGAGGGAATAATTAAATTGCACTAGTTATTTATTATAAAGTGTAGTTCGTGTTGAGGCGAGTAATACCAAAGTCAGTACGGTTTGATGATGGATACACACTAGCTCTTGTATTTGCCTGATTGTATAATTGTATTACACACACATGACCGACGACGGTTTTGTTTTATAAGCGAAAATATTTAGCTGCAACTATAATCGCGTGTATATAGATTTTAGAATGGAAAACTATATATAACTAAACCGTCGTTTTTCGAGAATTACAAATTTTTTTAAAAACGTTAAAATAATATGTTTTATTCTCGCCGTTGTATTATATATAAAAAGAGGGTTGGCTATATAGATTGTTTTTGCTGATTCATATGATATAAAAGTCTTGCTATAATAAAATACACGCATTTTTGTTTGCCATCATTATATAGTGCATCATGGATTATAATAAGGTAAAAAACAAACATACGGTTCACTGGTTTCGTAAAGGATTAAGACTGCACGACAACCCTAGTTTACGGGAAGGGTTGGTCGATGCTAAAACGTTCCGGTGCATTTTTATACTCGACCCGTGGTTTGCCGGCGCGTCGAATGGAAGCATCAATAAGTGGAGGTCAGTACAATAATATCATTGATTTTATATTATAAATTCAATAGTAATATACTAATATATATATATATATATATTCGCACGGTTTGTATTGTCAAACGCAGACATTATTGGTCTTTTTAACGTTACAGATTTCTCTTACAATGCCTGACAGACCTGGATACGAGTTTAAAAAAGTTGAATTCTAGACTGTTTGTAATCAAAGGACAGCCAGCCGAGGCGCTACCCAAACTGTTTAAAGTGAGCGTTCAGCAATAAATATATTTTTTTTTTCTCTATAATTATTTATGATTTAAAATTAGTTCAAGAACTAGAGTTTACACATTAAATATACACATTATATAACATCGTATTAATAATAATGAATATTGAGTGTTTATCTGAAGAATAATCAAATATACGTAATTTATATATTGTTTTGAGCGGCGCAATAGTGTTGCATATTAATTATGGTGTTTGAGATTTATTTCGTTACGGTTATAGCGCGTTATTATAATATCTATATATTATTATAATACTCGTACAATTATTATTTTTGAGTAAAATACCGTGTATGGTAATGTTTATAATATTATATTGCATATAGGTATATTTTTTATTAACGTTATTGTTTATAAAAATGTATTTCCTTAGATATGGGGCACGACAAACTTCACGTTCGAAGAAGATCCTGAACCATATGGTCGAGTGAGGGATCAAAATATAAAAGTCATGTGCCGCGAAATGGGAATTTCTGTGATTACACGTTGTTCACACACTCTGTACCAGTTAGACAAGTAAATATTGAACACTTTTATTAAATATAGACATGTACCTACTATAAAATATAACAATGATGAGAAAAACAAAATATATATATATTTTATTTTTATATACGCACAAATAAGTTCTATACGAATGATTATGAATATCGCATTACAAATGCTCTAAAATTCGATCTTTAGCACAATTTAATTTTTAAATTGTATTTTATAGTTCTAAAATATTTATAAATAATATTTTATAAAATCCTATTTAAATATATTTACTTTTATTGTTATTTTTGTTCCAGAATAATAAATATAAACGGCGGGAAAGCTCCACTTACTTACCACTTGTTTCAAAAATTATTAGAGTGTATTGAGCCACCAGAAAGTGCTATACCCAGTATAGACGAAGAATTTCTTGGAGATGCTATCACACCGATCAGATACGATCACGACGAAGTATTCGGTGTTCCTACACTTGAAGAACTTGGTAAATATATGCATTATAATGTGCTTATGACGTTATAAATTTATTAGATTACACGATACTCATATAAAATGTAAACACAAATGTTTTTTTTCATAAAACAAATACTGTATGTGGTATAGCTGTTTCCTCGCTTCGTGTTTTTTACAACAGTTTATAAATGGCCTAAGTTTTTGGCAAGTATTGTTAATATTGTTTTTTTCTTAGGATTTAAAAAAACAAACAACATAGCACAGCATATATGGAAAGGTGGTGAGACCGAAGCGTTGATAAGGTTACAGTGTCATTTAGAACGGAAAGCATTCATCGCATCTTACGGTAAACCAAAAATGACGCCACAATCCTTACTAGCCAGTCCCACTGGTCTTGCGCCCTATTTGAGATTCGGATGTTTATCCACTAGATTATTTTTTTCCGAGCTAAATGACCTTTACCAGAAGGTGTGTGTACTATACTTTTATTCCGTTTCACAACTGCGTATTATTTATTATCTATACAATATGTAATGTGTCATAAATGTAGATCCGTAAGGCTCGACCACCGCTTTCATTACACGGCCAACTGCTGTGGCGAGATTTTTTCTATTGTGCATCCACTAATAATCCAAACTTTGATCGAATGGTTGGAAATCCGATCTGTGTGCAAATACCTTGGGACAAAAATTCTCAAGCTTTGTCTAAGTGGGCAAACGTAAATATCGTTCTTATGTGCCCAGTATATTATTCTATACACATATTTATAATAGTAGTTTAACTGATTTTAGGGTCAAACCGGTTATCCGTGGATTGATGCAATTATGATACAGTTAAGAAACGAAGGTTGGATACATTGTATCGCAAGACACGCCGTCGCATGCTTCCTTACTCGAGGCGATTTGTGGTTGTCTTGGGAAGAAGGGATGAAGGTAATTATAAAAAAAATAATAATAATATAATTAACGTTATAATATATATAATATAATTAACGTTGATTTTACTGTTCTTGCGATTTTACTACTACTACTACGTTGAATAATACAAGCACAGTTTTTTAGGTATTCGAAGAACTATTGTTGGATGCTGATTGGTCGGTAAATGCGGGATCTTGGTTGTGGTATTCGTGTTCGTCGTTTTTCCAAGAGTTCATTCATTGCTATTGCCCTGTAAGATTTGGACGTAAAGCAGATCCAAATGGTGATTATATAAGGTACTTTTAGACTTTTACTTGACTTTCGTTAAATACAGGACGAAAGAAATCCCCAGACATCGCTAACATGTCGTCTAACGAGCGGACTGCGCTGTAGTACTTTTAACGCTTATGGGTCGTATACATTATATTAAATTTTATATATTGTTCATCGTTTTTTATTGTATTTGTGAGAGAAGGCACATATATCTTGACACCACAATCATTTTAGACGGTAGATTGATTTTTTAAATGGATTAAGTGAAGAAAATATGCGAACTCGAGGATCTGGATATGGTTGGAATTATCGATGGAAATTTGTTTATTGGCCTATTGATTTTCTTATTCTCAGTTAGTTACAAAAAGAAACAATTGATATATGGAGCAGAGGGAAGTGTAAAATCATCGATGAATATACAATATACATAGTACAAATTTGGCTTTATTTACGCGGAAATATTTTTTACTAATGATCTTTGTATTTCGGTTTTATTATGGATAAAAAGTTTTGATTTGAAAATGAAGCGGAGTAAAAGTAATTGATTATAAATATGATTTTTTTTTCATAGAAGATATATTCCGGTTTTACAAAATATGCCTACTAAGTATATTCACGAACCATGGTTGGCCCCCGAGTCTGTACAGCTGGCTGCCAATTGCATAATTGGCATTGATTATCCATTGCCGATTGTCAATCACGTTATAGCTTCGAAAATCAATCTGGAGCGAATGAAACTGGCATATCAACAACTATCTAATTGTCAGCCACGACTAGAAAATGGTAAATTAATCTTAATCTCTTCGATGAAAAGGTGAACTTACACATTGTGCCCAAAGAGTGAAGTCGATTGATTTATTTATAACATTCATTGAACAAGTGACGATGACCTAAAAATAAAAATGGGCTACCTATATGTATGCATGTACCTGACTCGTTAGTCATTATAATTTAAGGGAATTGTGTTTTATTTATATACGTTATATACAGAAATTTTACCAAAAAATAAACCTGGTTCAAATTCATTGTTGTACACTTGTACGTGAAAATAGTATTTTGTATTAGGTACCTCCTACCTAGCCGCTGAATGGAACACACGCGTATTGTAAATTATATTGCCGACAGTGCCCGATATATACGCTCTGCTGTTTTGTGAAGTTGACGATGTTCTAATAGGAAATACACTGACAATAATAATATTATTATGTACACACATAATGTATAGCTATATAAGTTGTTTGTATTATAAATTTTAAACCCAGTTTTCAGTATATTATGATCATTGTATTTGTACGTCAATCAGTATTCAGTTGCTACATAAATTATCTTTAAAGGTAAGCATCCATAGACCATAGGTCCACATGACCACATCGTACGCGTCGGACGGATCGTATCAAACGGATTGATTTGTGGTCCACTGTATCCGTAGCAATCGACGGTCATTTGCAATCGGATTTTTTACGATAGCATTCGCATTTTCGGAAACTGTGTGTGGAAAGTGATGAAGAAGAGCTGGTCATGATTGCTTGTTTGTTGGCAGAAGAAGAAGAAAGAAAAAGAAAAACATGACATGTGGATACATGACATTAATGACTAACTGAATATGATCATTGATCAATAATATTGTTTGTGATAATTGTATTCAACAGAATGTTTAGGAAATACGTAATTATTTACCTTGAATCTATAATAAAGTATTTAAGTGTGTGTGTGTGTATAATAATTATTAATTACTGCCTAATACCAAAGGAATGCTAAAACTCGTCAGCTGCAGTCTTTATACAATTACACTTTTATAAACATGTAATATATTATTGGTATGGTAAAGAAAAATGAGTTTTCACATTTTTATCAAACAAATCGACTGTGTTTTTAAATTATGAAGATTTCTTTTAATTGCATATGAAATTTATTAAAGATTTATTTTCGCTTTGTCTAATATTTTATGTACCTATAAACATATGTGTAAATGTAAGACCAGTATTGAATTAGGTAATGCAAATGAATTTTTATTTTTTAAAAACGCTTGAAATTTAATTGTACAGGCGTTGAAAAAAAAACCTTTAAAAATTAACATTTAAAGTCTGAATAAAATTATTTTTCAAAAAGAAATGTTTCGTTGTTTTGTCGCTTAAAGAATTTTAACAATTGCGAGGGTTATAGTATTTATACGTATATTAGCACGTAGCGTACCTAGGATTTTTCCACGGGAGGGAATATACAAATTTTAACAGATATTTGTATTGTATTCATTATAATACACATATATTGATATTATTATATACATGTTGTATGTAAACAAACATTTGTCATTTGTATGCAAAATTTGATTTTTTTTTTCAAAATTAAAATTAGTTAAAATTAAGTTTAAATAACCTCCCGGGGGATATGATCCCCATATCCCCCGTAAATACGCCACAATTAGCATCATGTGAATTGTGATTTGATTTACGTATAGGCTTGTAATGGTTAGTTAGAAATAAAAATCGCAGTACAAAATGGTACTTAAAAAAATACGTATTAAATTTGTATTCATTTTTTTTTAACAATGTAAAGTTTTTACATTTTAAACTGAAAACGATTATAAAGACCTTTAGGGTTTTATTTCTTACAGTTCGTATATAAATATTATGTATTACCGCGCTAATATATCAATTTAATTTTATTAATAACATTAAAAAAAAAAATTCATCTAAAATACAACAGAAACGGTTTTGAAGTCATTAGAAAATTATTCACTCTCTGCTATGTGGAATATTCAAGAATACAGTGAACAATAAAAAAACGGAAAAAAAAAACGTATCATGATTATCGGGCAGATACCAAGAAGCAGACGTTAGGCTCGGGCCAGAGGCGAACGCTGGTAGGGCTTTTGGGAGTTCAAATCCCCTCCGAAATGTCTGAGAAAATTTGAAAGTTAAGCTGCGACCCATATGTGAGAGTATATATATAGTACCTAATACTTTTACATTTTTTCAAAAACCCACCCCGAAATTTTTTCCTGCGTTCGCCCCTGGCTCGGGCCACACGATGCGGTCGGTCATTAAAATTAATAATAACATTTTTTACGATTTTGAAAACTTTTCTAAAAAATTACTCGAAAACCATCTTATCGAATCCGGTTTCGTCGCACATCCATCCTGCGGTACCGCCGCATGAATTGAAAGAGCGATCTGAATCGATCCTTTTTACACAATAAATCGATCTCTATGATCCGATCTTTTTACGAATCGTGACAATTGTCGAAAAATCGAATCGAATGGGATCGGATTCTTTTTTTTCTTTAATTGTTGGTAAATTATAAGTGCTTCTTAAATTGAATAAAAAAAAAATTGAAATAAACTTCTAAACGAATAATTACATAATAACCCAAACCGATTCCAAAAAAATCGATCCACCATTACGAGAACGAGAATCGTCCGTCACAGGCTATTTCCACTATATTTCTACTTTTTCAACAAACATTTTCAGTGTACAACGAAAATCGATTCAGATCGGACTATAATAATATAATATAACGACGGTTTGTCTTTTTATATCGAACGGAAAATACCGATTTGTTTCACGGATCGACTCGTCGCTTTCCGTTTAAATCGATTCGACAGAATCGCCCGCCGCCACCGCCTAGGTGATACCACCAGTCACCAGAGAACTGTTCTGTGGGTGATACCACCGCGTCTCGTGTCACTGTGATAAGATCGTTCGGTTTTTATGGTAGTGGGGGTTTTGGTACGGACGCCATCATGACACGATCCGTGCGGAATAATTTTCCCGAAACAGCTGTGGAACGCGGTGGCGGTGGTATAACGGTTCGGTTATAGAACGCCGTGAACCGCTACTAATTTCGTGTTACCACGCGCGGTAACGTGCGGTAGATTACTCCGTAAAAACAGTCTGTCCCGCAATATCGCATGAGTTTACGGTACGCCGCGACCGCAATAACGCGTACTACACTCGCGAAGACGGTCCGCGGCGTCGACGCGCCGCCATTGACCCAGCCGTACGATCTATTGTGCGCACTGCACAGAAGAATTATCGTCGGGCGCGTTACATGGCGGTTGACGTTTGGCGCGCTCTGTACAGGTTAAACGGACGGTGCGCCGTTGTGACTCGCGTGACCCGTGTTTCGTTACTCGCTATTTGTTGGCTTGCTGTTGACGACGTCGTCGTTCGGTTACCGCGTTTGAACTCGATCCGAACGCCGCTGTTGTCCGTGCGATAAACGTTTCTCGCCGTATTCAATACGTTTATTTTCTTGCGTTTCCATCGCGGCCGCTGAACGCGCGCGACAAAAAGGTGAGTGTGGTGGGTGTTTGGGTCCGCCGCGCGGTCATTGTAGTAGCGGACTGCGGTCAGGCGTTCCTCTGGCGTTTGTCGCCCTTACTTGCCGCGGTGCTCCGTCGCGCCACCGCCCGACGGGGTCATTGCCGTCCGTTGGTTTACCTAATTTTAAAACAGACTGCGTTTTCAGAACGTTCCGCGCTCGACGACAACCGCCGCCGCCGCCGCCGCCGCCGCTGCCAGACGATTCGGCCCAGTTTCAGGTCTTCGCGCGTTTATTCGTCGTCGTCATGTCTTCTGTCCTGTGCTCGTATTTCGCTAGAGGATCGTGCCGATTCGGCAACCGGTGCTGGAACTCTCACGACCTGGGATCCGCACGCTCCTACAGCCCGTACCAGCAACGTAAGTGTCGTACTCTCATTAATGCGTTTGTGCAAACGTCGTCGTACGTGTCCCGTCGTTCGCGGCACAATATCCTGTGCGTGCCCGTCATCGATTTTATTGTTCGACAAATGTCGTTTTATCAGTAATTATTGTGCCGCGGCCCAAGTCAATAATTCTATCGTGTCGTTTTCATACTCGTTAACAAACGTTTCGAGTGTTCGTATTCCGTTATAGCTCGCACGTACGTAAGTGTACCGGGTGTGGATTCACAAAACGCCGTCGTCTCAGTAATGACCGACTCGTATTACCTATATCGCAGATTCAGTCGACAGACGTTGTGTCATATTTATCTGTAATTGTTGAGTTTTTAAATTCGTACGACTAATTGGCGATTGTTGCACGCTCTGTTGACCTATTGTGCGCATCGTGTATTATTTTACAATAATCGTACGTAGTGCCGTGTCGGATAAAAAAAAAAAAAATTACTAGTGAAAAATGCGATATGTGTGATGAAATTATTTAGTGTAGACGTTAAAATTTATTTTACTTTACCGTTTTACAATATCGATTCGATTAGATAAGCGTACGAGACGATTGAATTGCATTAATTTTTTTCAAATGTTTCAAACATACAGAACGTATTGACAAAAATCTACTATCCGTTATTTATAAATAGATATATTTTTCGGATGTGTCTGTTGTTAATTTTTTTTTTTTTTTTTTCGTTTCGGACTGCGACTACATGACAGTAAAACAAAAACATTGCGCACTACACGTTCTGAAGACGGATCCTGTAATTGATCCGAAACGTCAAGAACAAAAATAAATTAACGACTTTGATACGTCCGAAAAATATAATTAAATATATAACATTTTCAATAAATTCATAAACATATTTTAACACGAAGAATAGTATTAATCGTTTTATAATATGTTGTTTCTTATATATTATAGAAACCACAGATGATGATGAAGTCTATCCTAGATTAGTGTCAGTACCGGCTCAAACGGTTACACCTTCTACTAGCGCGTCTACAACAAAACATAATCCTCCAGCTGCTTCAGGGCAAAAGTACGTTCTTTTTTTTCTTTTTCTTTTTGTCGTTTTTAATTTGAATTTTTTTTTTTTTTGCTAATGAAATTTGTTTTAGATCACAACCTGAACCCATATGGAGCTTAACAAGTAAATACAATTATACACAAACAATCTTATATACGAACATTAAAGAAATAAATAAAAACTGTTTTTAAACGTTTATATAGATCGAGTTTCTGGAGTGGTAAGGGAAGGTTCGCCTGATAGTATGCTTGTTGAAGCTGTGAAAAAATTGAATGAAGCAGAAAATACTGTGAAAACGCTTCGTGAAACATTGTGTGCTAAAAGTGGAGCAGATAACTTCTCATGGATTGAACATCAGATGGAACAATTTGTTGAAAGTGACTTGCAATGCAATATATGTTATGAAATGTTTATTAAGGTAATGTTAATAATTGATATTATAAAACAACAATTTGATCAAGTTCTTACTACTTTTAATTTCGTATAAATAAAAAATATGATTTCATGTTAAAACTATAATGTTTAATATAAGTTAATATTGAAAGGGCATACAACTAATTGTATAATAATGAGGAACAAATTTTATTAACAGTTTAATTTTACTTTTTTTTATTTATACAGCCAACTGTGCTTAATTGCTCTCATACATTTTGTCATGAATGTATCGAGTCATGGACTAGGAGAGTCAACCATTGCCCTACGTGTCGTGTTTATGTAAAAAATAAGTCATATTGTCTGACTTTGGATACATTTTTAGATAAAATGTCGGAATGTTTGCCAGATGATATGAAATCAAGGAGAGAATCTCTTAAAGTAGAGCGTAACAATAACAGAGGTATATTTTTAAATATATAAACAAGTTAAACTCTTGATTCTTTTATTTATATATAAAAAAATATATATATATATAGCTGCAGAGACTACTTCTACTAATAGTAGAAGCCGAAGAAATAATTCCAGAAGACGTAGCAATAGAAATCAATCATTGCGCCGAACTTTGGGTGTGTTGTGGGGTGAACGAGATCGTGATGGCGCAGAATGGAATATTGCATTGGAAGAAGCTCTGTTCGATCCAATACGTTTAGGCGATGTACTTGGTAGAAACAGAAGTGATAGGGAAGATAATTGGGACGACAATTTTTCCGACACCAGCATGGAAAGGTACTACCATATTTTATAATAATTATTTAATTAATTAAGTCTTTGTTTTGCTCTATCTCTGTATCAGTAGTTTTTTTGTTTTTTCTGGTAAATCTCTGCCACAGTTCATTAATATTTTATCGAACGTCTTATACAATTTAATATTTAATAATTTTATACCTAACTAAGTTGTTAATTATTAGAACATATTTTAATATTGTGTTGGTATTATTATTGTCATATTATAGTTTTGATAGATAATCCCTTGTACTTTATGAATGGCTACTAATATTTTAAAGGTGACATATAACTTACATAATTCAGTAGGTTTTTGATATTTATCATATATTTTTTTTACACCAATGGTGTACCGTACTGTAGAAATGTTGTATTTTGTATTAATACTTGCAATTGTATTTTGCTTTGTTTGCTTACTACTCTGGTTTAATAGTCTCTTATTAACTTATTTCAATATTTTTACGTTTACATTTATACTTGTAATTTTTTATTGTTACTAATATATTATTTAGTTGCATATTATTATTAATCAATAGTCATCATTGAAAATTATTTCTTATATTATTTCAATTGAAACCAAAATATCCACTCCTTTTAAAAAAATAAGTCTTTTTTTTATATATAGTTATTATATTTATTGTTATCATTATTAAATGACAATAATATACATCATTTCACTTTAAAAAAAAATTATTATGATTAACAGAACAACTGAAATGTAATTCTGTATAATATAGATAGGTTGAACTCCAAGCACCTGTGTTTGCACCTAACATGGACTGTGTCTTACAAATTAATCTTAAAGAATATTACATCATTATAACTTAACCTAACCATTATATTTACTTCATTTTTTCAGCACAGCTTATTTTTTAAATAATAACAGATAAATGTTTACGGGCTCTTATTATTTTCATAAAACAATTGGTGTTTAGAATGTTCATTTGAGTTAAAACTCTCAAAGTTCAGTGTTCGATTTCTGAACTTTGAACATTTTCACCGTTTTTATTATTTATTTACAAACAAATGCTGAATAATTATAATTTAAATAAGCGGACCGTTTTAATAAATAATAATGAAAAGGATCTTATGTACATTATATTTTGCACTTACAATTTATTAAATACTTACTATTTTTATTATACTGTTTATTTTGTATTCTAAAATAATAGCACAAGAATATTTTGGATTTAAGCGTATGTTCATATATTATAAATAACGATTCTTGAGGCCATTTGTGTATGAAATAGATTTACTATATACTTGTACACGAATAGTTCTAATATCTTTTATTAATTTCGGAATAATTTTTTTCTTTTTTTTGTAAAACATTTGCCAGAGAATTAAAAATGTAATTAACGTTTTAAATAATTATATATGGTTATTGATTATTTACTTTATGTATTTAATGTTTAATTCAATGTTTTCATTCTTTATTAATTATTTCTATTTATACTACTACTACTACTTCCTTCTATTTCTATTTTACTTGCTAGCTGTAGAGAAAAAATGGATATTAGTTTTGTTTTATGAATATGAACTAGTATTTTATTATATTTCACTGTGCATGTTTTGGGTGAAAATAATAATAATAATTATGTTTTTTCTTGGAGTAAAAGGAGTAAACAGAATGTTTTGTATTAATGTTGTACAATGTTCGAGTGTATGTGCACGTACACAGTTTGCTCGAAAACAATGTATGTGTAAAATATCTATGTATATATCAAATATATCCTATTTGGTTTTGTTTGTATTTGGAGAAATTAAAGTATATTTGTTGATGAATGAGTTCGGGAAAGGTATAGGGAAGATTGAGAGAAGTACAAAGCCAAATTTAATTAAATTTAGAAGAAAAAAAATCTGTGTTAAGCCAATATCATTGCATTTACCAGAAAAAACAATTTTAACTGGTTACATGGATTTATGTAAACAGAACTAGTAACGTGCGGTATGTCGTATAGTCAAAATTTCAAAATATTGTACCATTATTAAGTCACTATAAAAGCTATACTAAAGTATTCAGTAATTTTTTTTTTAATGCATTAGGTATATTATATAGATATATATATAAATTCAATTTTAATAGATTTTATAAAAAATATTAAGAAAATAAAAAAATATGTGTGCTAAATATACATTAATTTTTTGTTATTTTTATCACTGTTCAATAATAAAAATGCATGTAATTATAATATTTTATAATTTACATAAATCATATTAAACTAAAAGACAAATGTATAACTTAAAATTATAAAATCGTTTAGACAGACCGACGCACGATCCATTATAAAATAAAGTTATTGGGGGGGAAAAAAAACATTACTAGTAACAGGTGGTATTGGATACCGTCATTCTGTACATCAATACTAACATGAAATAAACAACAATTACTCGGTTGACAGATAACTTATTGATGCGCATATCTATATTTTTGTCTAAATTAACTTTTCTTTTGTATTTTCAAATGAAAACTGAATTTTTTTATACATACGAAATTAAAAATGTATGAAAATAAAATACATTTTTGGCTAGCTGAGTTAAGAATTATAGATGAGTCGACTATATCATCTAGTTTGAACTTTTAACTTTAATTATTATTTGAGTCGAAAGAGTTAACTATTTAAAGAGCTGTTCTTATTAATATAATTTTATCTAGTTTATTCCATTGTTAACTTTGATCAGCCTTGGTATTTTTATAGTTACTTTTTTTAAACACTGAATGTACTCGTTTTAGAATTGTATTAAATTCGATAACGCTTAAAAAATTTAAAAGTTTAATATATCTACTTCGTTTCCATCATAATAATTCTATATTCTTGATCGAATAACACATTACATATAAAATGAATGAATGATTTTTTCCTATCTAGACCTTAGTGGATATCATTTTTGATTTTCCTTTATATGAAGTCCATAATCTAGAGTCATGAGAATCTATAGTCAGTAATCATCAAAGCAAATGATTGTCAATTTCAATATTCTGAAAATTTTTAGTGAATTATATATATATATATATATATATATCTTTGTATGTCTAGTATTTTAAATATATATTGTGCTTTGGAATCTACTCGATTAGCAACTATATAGTAAATCTGTTTATTTTATTTATTTAATAAAAGTGTGAATAATGTTTGTTATTTTGGTTCTTGTGTATTTATTTTATATTTAATACTTGTATTCTTTTTTTTCTCTCTTTTTTCCGGTCTTCAGTAATAACACGTACGTATACAGTTTTTTTTGCACTTATTGTGACAATATCGGACATACAGCTTCAAACTGCCCTATATCCATAATGGAAGAAGAGTCTGATGATCTGTGGTAAAACCTTTGTAACTGCTTTTTTTTATATTTACTATCTCATTGTATTTGGTTATTATTAATACACATTAATATTTATTTCTGATGTGCTTTTTGTTTTTGGGACTACTGATTTGAAATTGTATTTATTATTATAATATAATTTAATTGTAGTTTTTAGAACTATAGTACACACAGAATATACATGTCATAATTGAGGTTTTGTGCCTCAACTAATAATTATTAATTGTTAAATTAAGACTTGATGTATGAAATTATAAGATAAGATAATTAGAATTTTTCGTCAATCATTTTTAGTTTAGAAGTATTTAAAATAAATGTTTAATTATACAATAATAATAATAATAATAAATACAATAATTTATAATGCTGTACTTTTTATTCCTTAGTAGTCAGTTTATTTGATTATATTTTATACAGTCCACATGTAACACAATACTTCTCATTTTAATTTCCTAATAATTATTAAACGATGAGATAACTTATTATTATTTTTATAGAACGTATGTTGGATGTCTATAAAACTGAATAAAAGTACATTTTGAAAAATGCCATTAACATTTCAATATTTTTTAATTGTAATTTATTATTTTTTAAATAGTATAAAAGAAAAATAATATATATTATATTACATTGTTTTGTATTTAAAATGCATTCCTGTAAAAGTCAAATATGACAGTATTATACATTAAAAATTGATGAAATGCATTAAAAATTACATTTTACAAGATTGTATTTTACAAATTGTCTTCAACACCCGTTCTTTAATTATGATGTGCATATATATACAGTTATTGTTACATTAAAAATTATTAATTATTTATTCGCTACAGTGCTTCATAGATTTATATATTTAGGCATTATTAAGCAAATAACTCTACCTATGTTTTATTTAAACCATTAAATGTGCTGAAACATTTCGGTTTAATAACTTTTTTTTTTTACTAAACTATATATATTTAGACTGATGTGAAATCTTTGAATACATATGTAATATATATATATATGGAGAATGAAATTAAACATTTTTGGGAAATCTGTATTTTCTTGAAGAATCTGACTAAATTCTATTCATATTTGAACATCTATATGCATATATTATGTTATCAAAAATACTATTAAACTAACATATCGTCTTAAATCATTTTTAGACTGTATGACACTCGTTTGCGTTGTCGTGACGTCATTACACTTATATTTATTTAGGACGAAATTCAATGTTACGATTATTGTTTTGAGTATGATCGAAACATAAAATATTAGAAACTATTATAAATCTAAGTTACAAAAAAAAAAAAAAATACACTAATGGCGTGTGTGTGTATATATATATATATATATATATATAAACGCTTTACCATTTGTTCATATTATGTAAACTATTTTTGCTGAATTATATTTATCTGCTAAATAAAATTTATATATTTGTAATCATTAAATTGCTATTTTAATAAATATATGTTGTATAGTGTTTAATATTTATATTTCATATTGAAACCTTTGTATCTGTAACATTTTAAAATTAATGTTATGCCCGGTAAACATTAAATTGTTACGTTATAATATGTTACGATACTCAACAATATTGCTACACGCTCCTTGATTTATACACATAATATTTACAAATGTATTTACATAATGTAGAATTCGTCTGTGGAAGACTGAGAACACCATGTAGTTAATGCTGTGCCATTTATTTGTGTAATCGCATATAAAGTGATCAATTAAAATTTTTTATTAATTATGCTTTTTGCCCCGATTGGTCGATTTGATGTGTATACCCCATTTTTCAGTGTGTATTTTAAGAAATTTACCGATTTTATTATAATTTCCTGTCTATGTGACGTTTAATGTGATGCCTGTACCATAAATTACTATCTTTATAAATGTTTCAGATTTTATTTTCTTGGATAACAGACTCGGAAATCATTGATTTGATGCATATGGATGCGACACAAACTATTATATTATAATCAAACATTTACTGCAATAACAGATTCAATAACGTGCCTAGAACATTAGATTTAATTGATATTTTTTTTTTGTTCTATACTTATTTTTTTTTTTTTTGTGTAATTTTAACTTAAACGTAATTTTATTTTTTCATTACAAACCTATTGCAACCCTAGTAAAATTATTTTGTCCTTTTTTTGACATGATTTAATTCAAGATAAATTTTGTTAAAAATTTTAAAGGGAAATATTTTTGCTCTTTTTTTTTAATGAAAGCTTATTTATACATTATCTTATTGCTTCTGGTAAAAATATTATATTGGTAAATTGTAAATAATTGTTTATTTTTATTAACATAAATTTTTTCCCAGTTTTTTTCTATGATTTTATTCAATTTCTTCAATTACCAGAACATTGAATGAAAACCTATCAGAATTTCCTTTACAATAATAATGTTATTGTAAACAAAATCTTCATGTCAGGCATCAGCCCCCTAATGACCATGTTTATTACACCAGTACTTATATAATATAATGAGGTCTTTATATATGTTTGAAAAAAAAATTTAAGATAGGTTAGATTAATTAAGTGTTTGAATATATTAAAATTTTCAAAATTATATCATCAAATTGTCGCTAATTATTGTTGGTATGTTTTATAATACCTATAATATATATATATATATATATATATATGTTACTTAATAATATATTTGTAACGGAAATTTATAATATTTATGTGAATAAATAAATCGGTGTTTTGCAGTATTCTACAATTTGTCTACTAGTAAAATTAGTAGTATAGGAAAAAATATAATTTGGAAAATTAATTAATTTTAAATCTAATTTATCATAAATGGTTTGTATAGTAATAACGGAAGTTGTTGGAAGTTATTTGTGCTCTTGTTTTATAACAGACCAAGCTAGAAATCCGAGCTATACAATGGTGAGTTTAAAAATCGAAAATTTAAAATGTATATTTCGACAATTTTAAGGAAAAAGTGCATATTTCTTGATATTTTTCTTAGCACAGTCGTTGTCAACAAATATTCCGTCAAATAATCGTCGGTCATTTGAAATTGTAAATTTTAAGAAGACATTGGTGGTTCAATGCAACAACAACAGGTATATATATTATATGCTAATATGCTATAATATGCATATGTGAATATACAATTAAGCTAGGGTATTATGAAAAATAAAGAAATATATAAATGTTGTATTAAATTTGTTTGGTTTATGATTGGTTTCAACAAAAAGCAGTCCTCAGATATTAAGCGAAAAAGAAAAATACAAAAACTGAAAAAAAAATGAACAAATAGCACAGAGAAAATTATGAATGTTCCAATGAAAAGGCAGGCTGGGGTGCCTTACACTCTGAAAACGGAACATACCAATATTTCCGGAACGTCAGACCACAAACAGCGACATGCCGACATGGATATCTCCAAAAAACGCAATATAATAATAGTTTAATCCACGAAAGTTTTAATAAATTCAAAAAAGATAGAGTTAAAATAATTTTTTTTTTCAATGATAATAATTATGTTTTTTTATTCATATTATTATTATATTATTAATAAATTGTGTATGAAGTGAATTAATTTATTAAAAAGAAAAAAAACAACTATGTTGTGTATAAAATATTATTTTAAAACGTTTTTGTATATTTCAAATATTTGTAAATTTATAGTATGTCGCATATTTAATATTTCTAAGTCATCATTATCTATACATTAAAAGTATGGTAGTATAATTATTTTCTAAAACGTGTTTTATTTTAGATATTAAAACATTTACATTTATTTTATTAAATTTCAATAAATTATTACCTAAGAGTTAAGACTAATTGTAAGATCTAAGAAATTTATTCCATTATTTAATTAACATTAATCTAATATTTTATTATTATTTATATAATTGCGTTTCTATAGTAAATTGAATGTGTCGATAAATACTTTTAATTAACAATAATTTCTGCGTTTGTCTATTTCTTTCACGTGTATGTACAACGTACATGCGCTTATATATCTCAAATAAGATATAATAAATGGACTATACAATTTGTTGGAAAATATATTATTTCATATCCGTTCTGTAATTTCTACGTTCATTTTTTTTTTTTTTGTGTATATAATTTATTGGTTGTAGCCCGAATATTTCGCGGGTAAATAAAAGTGGACAGTGTAGCCAACACGCACGATTCACGTGCCGTCGCCATCTCAGGACGCACTGTCGCGGGATAACATAACCGCAAAATGTCCGTGGCGAGCACTTCTCGGTCTCTATCTTGAAATGGCATCCACACTTTCGGTTCGCGTTTAATCGAGCTGGTTTATACGTTTTGAATTTGTTTTCTTTTTCTGTTCATTTTACTGCAGGTAAGTTTTCCGAAGACACGTTTTCGACACGTCATGTCGTTCCGCGGGGCAACACTTTCCGGACCGTGTTGCCTCCGAGAGAGCGTATTGTGTTGTTGGAACGTCGCTTTCGTGACGGTGACGTGTGGTTTCTTTGCCCCGCATCGGGACGGTAAATACATATCACAATAAACGGTGTACTGTTGTCCGCAGTTCGATGGCTGAAAGTCGTGGAAATTTCCGTGGTGGATTCGGCAGGGGCGGTTCCCGTGGCAGAGGACGTGGACGCGGTCGCGGTCGTGGCAGAGGCAAGGAAACCGAGAAGGAATGGGTGCCTGTCACCAAACTCGGTCGCCTGGTCAAGGATGGCAAAATCTCCTCGTTGGAAGAGATTTACTTGTTCTCGTTACCTATTAAGGTGAGTGGTCGTGATTTCATTGTTCGCTAAACGTTATTACGGCACTCGTTTGTGGTGTGTACACGTACCGTGTGCAGGGTACTATTAATCGTGTTTGTCTGCTAGGAGTTTGAAATCATCGACTTCTTTATCGGTTCTTCGTTAAACGACGAAGTGTTGAAAATCATGCCTGTCCAAAAACAGACCCGTGCCGGTCAACGTACAAGATTTAAGGCTTTTGTTGGTACGTACGACATTAATGTTTTAAAATATTAATAATTGCCGATTTAAGACGTAAATTGTGTGTACTCTTCTCCACTTCTTTTTACTTCATTAATTATCAATTACAGCCGTTCATAATCGTAAGAAATGTCTAATTGTTTTGCGGATAATACAAACTAAAGTTTAATATAAATCAACAGGGGTAGTTAAACTATTTAACACAGTGCATTGTTACAGTAGGTTCTTATTCTCGTTTTAAATATCATTGTAATTTATAACATTCGCATTAAATACTTGTAGAACAGTATCTTAATCGAATAGATATCATATTAGTGTGTGATATAAATTGAAAATGATTTTTCATTTTAACTGCATAATGCGTATAAAAAAAAAAAAAGTTCATTATTCCTACATTTTATCATAAAATTATGAAAAAAGTAGAAATTCGTAAATAGTTACCTATTGTGTTTATATTGAGATATTTGAATTCGAATAAGATTTAATGAATATTAATTGTTTCTATATAAAATCTTTTTATGATGTATAAAAATATTGACTATGAATTTGTTCATTGATCTATAACGTTTTCTGTTAAAATACTTTTATTAATAAATTTAAAAAATATAGGGAATTATGATAGTTATTATGTTATAAAAGTAGTAAATTATGTATTGAAATTTGCAGCCATTGGTGATTCTAACGGACATATTGGATTGGGTGTTAAATGCTCGAAAGAAGTAGCTACAGCCATTCGTGGTGCTATCATTTTGGCTAAATTATCTGTTGTTCCAGTAAGACGAGGCTACTGGGGAAATAAAATTGGAAAGCCGCACACTGTACCATGCAAAGTATTGTCATTATTTAAATGTGTTTGATTTACTTGAAGAAATAATTGAACTTCTATTTACGTGTTTTTTTGTTGCGATTTTACTTAGGTTACAGGAAAGTGTGGATCAGTCGCTGTACGTTTGATCCCTGCTCCAAGAGGAACCGGAATTGTCAGTGCTCCGGTACCAAAAAAACTATTAACAATGGCTGGAATTGAAGATTGTTACACATCTGCACGTGGTTCTACTGGTACTCTTGGAAATTTCGGTGAGTTTTATTTGATAAATTTAGACTATTTTAATTAAATTAAATCATTTAATAACAAATTATTGTAATAATTTCAGCCAAGGCTACATATGCGGCTATTGCTAAGACATACGCTTATTTGACACCTGATTTGTGGAAGGACGTACCACTCAAGAAGACACCGTACTCCGAGTTTGCGGATCATCTTTCCAAAAGTCACAAAGTCGTCCAGAACGTCAGGGCTGATGTATAATTTTTTTGTACATTTTAATAATGTGATACAAGCAGTTTCCGTTGTTTTGTATCAAATAAAATGATGGAAAATTTATCTGTTGTAATTCATTTCTACTGTACTTTGATATTTTGGTGATCTAAACTTAGTTTTCATAATGTATTTGAATTTTGAAACAGAAAAAGGGTATGCGTCCTGGTGTCCAAGTGGATTATTATTGAACATACGTTTTTCGTAATGACTAGTTTCCTGAATGGCCCTTAACGCATACGTATACTTGAAGACACAGATTTTAAACGCATGTAAAGGTTGTTTAAAAAATCGTATAAAAGTCAATTTCAATGGATTTTGGAAAACGTGTATGAAATGTATTTACAGTTTGTAAATATCACAATTATTTTTGGTGTTTTTTTTTTCAATAGTTTTAAGATAATAAATATTAATTTCGTATTTCAATTCTTGGGTCCGAATTTATCTGTATTTGACACTTTTAGAAAACTGCAAAAATAGTATCGCGTAAAGTAAAGGTGTGTGATTCGAAAACAGAAAAATTTAAAAGAATTAGTTATAAATATGCGATATTGTTATCGAACGCGATCCTTGCTGTAGTATAAAAGTACAAATAACCAACAGTTGTTTCGTGACACCAAAACTGAACACGAGTTTTTCAATCGGCCCATTACCGAAGGCAACTGGTAGCTTTTATTGGGCTGAGGGCAGTTCTCTTCGTTTTTGATAAGAGGCAAAATGAATTTTTTATCAACGATAGAACCACAGTAACCTGTTACCGGCTACCGCTTGTATTGATATGGAAGCGTGCGTTTTTATAACGTATTTGCATTGTTAGCTTTGTTTTTTCTCATTTTTCATTTTACGAGCATTCAAATCTACTCTTTCGTATTTTGAAGTTTTCTGTTTCGTACGTTCGTTTCGATTTTCCTAGTTCCTTGCGATGGCGACGAATTCCGGAGCCGAGCCCAGTGACAGTTGTAGAAGTAAGTGAAGTATCGTTTTGAGTTTACCCGCGCACTTTATTAATTTTTCTATTTACATTAAATGTTTACCCACGTTCTTACTTGGTTCACACGTTTGACTGTTTTAATCACAAGTCAACCCTGACCTGACACACATTGAACCAAATTTTCTCATGACATTTTTTAAAATTGATAAACCAAAGTAACTTGTGTACAATCCGATTAAAACAACAGACACCCGTGTCTCGATTGCAATAAAAATTGGTTTTAAACAATCCGTAGTAGAAATTTGAAGAAACGATTTTTTAAAAAAAATTATGTTACCTCAGTCGTTATGAAATCTGTAGTTGGTTTTTGGTAATAATATTTTACAAACCGAGTTACCAGCAAAAAAAAATGTGTATTGGTAGATAGATGCTTTATACGCAGATTTTTTTTATTTTACAGGGTTTTTATTTTTACTTTTGTTCTTTTACAACATGTGAAAAAATTATTAATAGGCATAATATACGTAAGAACACTGCGATTAATTATAATAAACATATTGTTTACTAGGTGTCAATAAACATCCAAACGCCAGTAATCTGCAGAATGTAGACCAACCGAAGGTAAACGATGAACTGTGGCAAATGTCTGTAAAAGACATGGTTTCTTCGTGGGCTAAAGATAATATGAATATTAGCATGGCCTTTAAAGAGATGGTGGCCAATGATCCGAATAGACATAAAGAACTTCTTGATGCTGTTAATAAGACATTCGAAGAAACCAGCGAAAGTATTGGGTAAATAAAAATATTATGTATTTAATACTATCAGCCTTCTCCGAGAAATCTATGATGAATTTTTCAATTTTCTCGCTAAATTCAATATTGGTTTTCAGAAGTTTTTTCTAGTTATTTATTCACCTATATATTATATAGATATTCCCAAAATAAAGAAACCATCATCGTGACTTCTTTTTTCACACGCCCGAAACAATGAAATCCTGTCTCTTTATGGTACATTTCCGGAATGTACAATTTCTATTATATTTAGTTTCGATGCCACTCTCAGGACGATCTGTATCAACCAACATAATATTATTATGTAACCGTTAAAACAAGAATTTATAAAAATCAACATTACAAATTTCCAAGTTATTTGTGAGCTTCTCATTTACAAGGCTGCTTTCTCATGCAATATTTAGTGATTTTAAGTCTGTGCATACGAGATTAATTTTCCTATTAGTCCAGAAGAGTTTCAAAGTATGTTGGGAGATTTATCGTTTTTGAAGAACAAAAAAAATGTGGCAAATCTGTATGCTACATTACAATCACAATTCAATAATCGTATGGGATCAAGTTTTGAAAGAATTATAATAGATGAAAATTTATGTGAATTATTTACTGAAAAAAATGGACTAAACGAAGAAGAACAAAAGTAAGTTTTCAGTAATTATATTTTACGAATAATTTAATAAACTTTCTTTTTCTTTTAGAAAATATTCTGTCGACAATGAATCTGAGGAATTGGAAAGTACTTTACGCATGCTCTCTAGTAAAATTGATGCATTGGAAGAAACTAATGAAGTTTTTTTTAATCAAGCAAAATTCAACAAACAGCGCTATGAACATTTAAGCTCAAGAATAACAAAGTTAATGGAAGAATGTGAAGTTAGTTATGTTGGAAACGTGGAACAGTCTGAAGTTATAAGAAAAGAAATTGTTAGCATGTTAACAGACTGCTAATATTAAATTTTAATGCATGAGTTCAAAGTGTCAACTCTATCATTACAAATAACAAAAATTGTTACAAATTATAACGCTTTATTTTTTTATTGTTCACATTCTTACATGCTTGTAAATTTTAATAAGTAATTTTCCATTAAAATATTCTTTTGTGTATAAAAACTGTTGTGTTTGTATATCACTTACTATATATACAACATAAGATGAACCCAAAAGTAACCAAAATTTCCCATTAGACTACAGTCTAATCCCATCAAGTGAATGTTCTATGTAACCAATTTTAGACTGCTGATTTATGTAAACAGAGGGCACTAGCGAAATTTCGTTTCTTGTTTAGGCGAAAATGCTGTGGAAAGAGTTGTTTCTCGAAAGGTATATGCAATGAAATATACGTTTATGAATGATTTTCCCATTTTAAATGACATGAAATATCAAATGAGGATTAACATCCTACTGGATGTGTTTTGACTAACCGAACCAAAGAAAATTTAATAATATTCACTTCATATTTATCAGTTCTCGCTCCATGTATCCTTTTTTATTCCTGCCCAAATGAGTATCCTTGTAAGGAAATGTTTTGTTGATGCGGACAAGGTGAAATAAGAAAAATGAGAGCATTAATACACAGCAAAATTCCCACACTTAAAAAATATCTAGGTAAATGTATATTAGCCAAGTAATTTGAAAGCAATTAAGGTTTGGTTAAGTGAGAATTAAAAATTCCAAATAAATTTAAAAAACTATAATATATGTGTAGGAATGCAATGTCATTTCTTAATATATATTATATTGAAAGTAGAAACATGCCCTACCATCAAAGTACTGAAGAACTGTCAATATTTTTATATTGCAGTTGGTACAGATTAAGCGTTAAAACTTGAATGAGAACTGTCGTCATTACTATTTAATACCGTTATATTTTTCAAAATAAATTGCGAATCAAATATAATATGTCAACAAAGAGAAATCGTTAGAATCAACGATAATTGATTGTATCCAAGTATAGTAAATTAAACAACGAAAAATGGTTATTCAAATTTTATCACAATATAGATTTAAAAGAAAATAAAAACTAAATGTGTTACACAATATCCTGTACCAGTGACATAAGTTCGTCTTTCAAATAAGGATGTTCCTGGTCATTCTCAGGAGGATCGTTGGTGAATAATAAAATAGAAGTGGGAACTAAATTCAATTCATTTAAGGTCATATTCTCATCCTCGTGAGTAAACGTACATCCATTGGATAATCTCAAATTGAAAGGCCGTTCTTCATCAAACACGCTTTCTTTTACAAATTCCAACACATCAGACAGATGTTCATTGACGCCAAATGTTCCCTGTGATCAAAATTTAAATAATAATAATAATGAATTGTTTTTCGGCTGCTTCAAATTTACCTGTAAAATCAAACAGTCCGGAAACTTTATTCGAATCAAACAGTATTTATAGTTTGATTTGTATTTATTCTGTTCTTTCATGCGCATATTCTTAGTTTTCAGGACCATTTCATTTTCTAATTTCTCTGCCCTAAAAATTAAGTAGATATAAATATAAGTATTGACAGTTCAACGAAATCTACATTTTAGGTAAATGTCTGGATTAGAACTTTGTTGAAGCTTGTTTGCCCTAGCAAAATACCACTTCACTTAGTAGAAAATATGACACAAGTGAAATAAAAAAAAAAAAAAAAAATTAATACACTAGCCGCCAAAAGTTTTACAATTATTGTCAAAATCATCGCTGCCTAACAAGTTTAAGAGTTTACCTTTTTTGATGTTCCGTTTTTATTTCAGCAGTAGACATAACAAAAAATTCTGGAGGCAATGACACTTGTTTCGACGCTTGTGATGGTAGAAGAACTTGAACATTTCTGTCCAAGACCAACTGTATGCGTTCTGCTGATTGCAAATCATCTACAGTGCTCTGCACCAAGGCCAAATTGTCTAAACAATCTTCAGGAAAAACAAGAAAGTCTTCCTCTTGATTTTGGTGTATTAATTTTTTTTTTACAAAACCAATGGACTCTAAGAACTCTACAGCTCCCTTAATTGGCAACACTTTTTCCACAAACGTTTTATTTGTTAATCTGATTTTGCGATATTTTTCCTCGTCTTTGTTTCTAATGATATTTTCCGCATACGTCACCAACAGCTTAATACATTCTTCCACCTATTCAATAAGACGTTTAATATATATTTAATGTACAATAAGTAATATTCTCATTATATTGTTTACCTTGGACCTGTTATGATTGCAGTTTTGAATTAATAGAATTGACTGCAATATGGGATCGTCTTTCATTTGTTCTTTGATGAATTCTTCAATTTTCACGTGCCATTCTTCTTGTGATAAAACTTCCAAGCCTATTTTTATTGACACGACTATTTTTAATAACACTGTTTTTTTCAATAAAAGTATGTATACAAAAAAACACTTGCCTATCATCGGGCATTGGAAAAAAATTCCGCTAGTAGCTAACGGTCCGGGAACTCTGTTGCTGGCACTAGATTCTTCTTCTGAATATGTGAACGTATCTTCTATTTGTTCCGCTCGCTTCCTTTCTGCTTCCATTTCTTTTTTAGCTCTAGATTTAATTGCAGCCAACGAACTACATCAAAACACAATTACACAGATAATATTATAACAATAGTTTTCATGTTGTGCAAACATAAAGAAACAATTAACTCACATATTTATTGGACCGGTAGTAGTCTTTTTACTCTCAAACCTAGCCAAAGCAGCGGCGGCTGCTTGTTTGGCTTCATCGGTGGGTTCAACTCGGCAAGTCCGAGATGATTCACCCGCTTTGGCCACATTCTTTGCTGACGTATCTTCGTTGAGACGATGACCCGGACCGGCTCTTTTGAACTTGACGTCGACCTTTTTCTTTTGAAAAAATTTTTTCAATTTGTCGCTCATTATATTCGCGGGGTAAACGACTTTGGCAACTTCAACTGGGACACGTCCTCCTTCAGTTCATCGACTATTGTGTCTGAAACGGGAGAACGTACAAAATAAAAAAGTCATTTATTTTGCGGACAGTGGGATAGAGAAAAAGGCGTTTCACTAACCACTGGACAAGAAGCGTTCGTAGATGTCGGCGTTGTACTTGGCCCAGACGAATATCAACAGCACGAGCAGCAGACACTCGAATAGCACCAGGAAGTTGAAGATTTTTATCTGGAACTGATCGAAGCTGACGAAATGGACGATGGCGTGCACTACTTCGAGCAACACGATCCGGAGGTCGGTCAACGAGAAACAATCGTCCAGAATAGTCAGCGTATAGAGCTTGGTGAACGTGGACAGACCGTGCAGACAGCCGATCGTCGCGGTTGTGTCGTTCAGCTGGTGGTTGTTGGCGTGTTCTTGAAATTTCATCACAGCTCCGGAACCGCCGCAACAATTATTGTCATACGCGTAATCGACACCGGAGCGAACATTTGCGGCACTCTAGCAATAACGTCGTTTGTTATGATTTGGGTAGCAGGTATTACGGGTCAAACGCTCGCTCGCTGATAGAATGTGATAAGGAGCGACTGTATGATAACAGACACCACGACATGGATTGCGATAGTCCGGGTGCATGTAGGTAGACGGCCAAAACGCACTGGAGGAACAGTGGCGTAATTAGAAATTTGTTCTGGGGGGGGGATGACTTTTTCCCTCGTTTTTCATTACAGTGCAATGGAAAACTTCACACTCACCCTTCATACTATAAATTTTCTTGTTACGTACTGTACATACTATACTACAAATCAGTAAAAAAAAAAGAAAAAAAAATTTACTTGTAATCTAACTAAGTTAATATTATTCAAGTATTTAAATCAAAATACACAATAGAAATATTTGATTACTACTCGTATATTTACTATTATTTTTAACTGGTAAATTATAAAATTAAATTCAATTTCCGAGGCCTATAATTTAAACATTATAATAAAAAAGCGATTTTAAGTAAAGTATAAAAATAGGAAAAATTTTGACTCTACAATAGATGATGACAGTTTTCAGTTATTTTTTTTTATACATGATTAAAAAAAAGGCTCTGGGGGATCTATCCCCCTCATCCCCCCCTTAATTACGCCCCTGTGGAGGAATGTTGTTGTTACTTGTTACAATTGATTGCCTTCATAAGACGACGAAGGTTGCGATCACAGTTTACGCTCATCATGGTCGTGACATTGCAATAGGTATATAATAATATATGCGTATCAAGAGATATGATGTATCAGATACGGATGAAACATTTATTAGTGGCAAGTCTGCTACCCATGATTCCAGTGTTTTAAACGATTTTTGAAATTTTTCGATAATTTCCTACATTTTTCAAAAAGTTTTTTGTACCTTTTCCATTAACCTGTACTCGGTGCCACTTGTTCTGAGCAAAAGATTTTGCGAACTCATCAGCTTCATTTTACTAGGTTGTTGTATGAGGCAGTAGTAGAATTTTGATTAAATGTTTAATATAGCTAATGAAACACATGTAAATATTAACGTAGTTTTAATAAAAATATCAAAAATTGATTCTCACAGCAATACACATAATAAACGAGAGGTCGAACATTGGTAGCTTTAATGATTATATAAAAGTCAAAACATGTACTTTGTAGTGTACAGGTGTGCTAAGTCGATGGAAAATCATCAAAATTAATAAGCTTCTCTATATTAAAATTTTTTTTACGGGTTTCTCTAAAATATTCATTTTTTATTAACACCATATTAACCAATATTTTACACACACAGTTTTCTTAAATAATTATGGCATCTTAATAACGAGTCATAGTTTTTCAATGGTCAATAAAATATATACACAATATAGAATTCAGGTATTATATATTTATTATTAAAAAAAAAAAATAAAACAACAAATAATCAAATAAAGATTTTATCTCAATAGATAAACATTTGGATTAAAACTTTTAAATTAATTTGAGCATACAGTCATTGTCATTTACATAGTAAAAAAAAAATTGTTTTCAAAGATATTAAGAAATTGCAATTTAAGTAAGATATTAATTTTCAGACGTTTAAGTTGTAAAATAGTTTGTGAATAACAATGCATGCATCTAGTTGATCAAGAATTATAGAAGACCTGTTAGTCTGTAATTTAAAAACAAAATAAAAACAAATGCTATTATATTTTTGCTTATTGACTTATAATAGATAATTTATTTTTATTTTGTAATAAATGTATTACACGGTATATGACTTAAACTTATTCGCGCTCTTTTAAATTAAGATAGAAATAGAACACGAAGAAAAATAAATATTAAAATCAATTTGATTTTTTTTTAAATAAAATTTAAATATATTATTATCCATAGGAAAGAAGTTAATAGAACGCGAAAAGAGGTTTATTTTTTTATCTTTTAAAAGTTATTATTAATAATAACTTATTAATATAGAACTTATATAAGTAGTCTATGAAGAACAAAAAAAAAAAAAAACGGGTTTTATTATTATTTTTTTAGATTTTTGTTTTTAAATAATACTTAATACTTAAAATGGTAATCAAACTTTGGTTTTTATTTAATTGACACCATTTTCATGACTTTTGGTAATTTCACTTTGGGCATTTTCTTCTCCAGCTTTTTGACCACTGGCATGATCAACTGGAGTCGGTGACCGAGAGCGGTTGTCGTTTTCTTTATCCGAAGAACTCTTTCTGTTACCCTTGTTGCTACTACTACGTCTCTTATATTTGTTAACATACTTTCGACCACTCCTAGGCGGGGTGAAACTGGTTCGGGGTTTTCAAAATGCTTAATTATACTTATGACAATATCTTCTTTTTCTTCATCAGACAATTCTGGCAATTTTTCTTTAACGGCTTCCTTGAAACCCTCTTTATTTTCCTAGTGATTATTTCAAGTGTTAGTCATACAAATTAAAAACACACACAATTAACAATTGTACTCACTGTCCATAAGGTCTGGAGCGTGACATAATCAATATTAGCTTTAGCGATGGAATTACGATAACCAATAGCTTTCTTACGATCTACAATTGTAGACTGGTATGACAAAGATTTTTGATAAACAGTGTTAAGTGATTTCTGCCTAGCCAACAACTCTTGAGTGCTGTTCAAAGTTTTTTCTTCGTCATCGAGAGCTGTGAGGAATGTGGATAATGCCTTTGCTTTAGTTTCTTCGGAAACTTCACTTCCAGTTACTACTTCTTTCCCATCATCATTGGCACTTTCCAAAGTCACACATAAATGGTGAACAATCTAAAAATAAATAATTTTAAGCAATTAAAGTATGTTAAATGAATGAAGTAACAACAAAACAATCTTTTATTTTATTGAAAATTATTGCCACGATGTCAACACGAAATAATAACTGAAACCTACTTCATACGCCAATTTAGCACGTTCAGTCGCCTTCGATGTCTCAATATGATCTTTATCCAGAAGAACTTTAGAAAGAACTCTAAGCGAAAACACGACCATGGTATCTTGACAATGAGTTTGAGCAAAGGAGTGGCAATTGGCAAAACCTTTGACTAATCCAGAAAATTTGTCCATTAAATTATAGCTGCAATAAACAGAAGTAAATTATTAAAATATAAAATTCTTCAAAATGTTATTTCTATTAATCTTACGCAAGAAGAGACTTAATTAGAAGACTGGTATTGAATTTGTTAACTTCGTGACATACTAAAATGGCCATTTTTTTACCATTTTCTTTCAACATTTGTTCTAACCATTCTATAAAGTCGGCTAAAGCGGATATTTCACTTTTCGATTTTAATGTCTAAGTAAAAAGAAAAAAAAAATGTTTCTAAAAACAAAACAATTATATCTGAAAATATCAAATTAGAGGATGTATGAATTTACTCTTATATATTATTTGACGAAAATTAAAACTGTTTTAAGAAATAATTATATTTTGAACAACAAGAACAATATCATTTGTTTAGTACATTTTTTTTTTTTAAGTTTATACTCATTTATTAGGTAAATATATTCATTAAATTTATTAAACGTGCATAACCTCCATTAAGAAATTATATATATAATATAGTGTGTGTGTGTGTGTAGATACATCTTTAATGTCGTAAAATATATTACTTTGTTACTTTTGATATCTTTTAATGCACGAAAACGACCCATAGTTATAGTGCACAAAAGATGACGTCTCCTGGCTACTTGATCGATGTCGTTATGTGGCATTATGTACTGGCTGAACGTTGATTTTGGTGTATATCCAGCAATATGGCAGATTTCATCCAGCAAACGGCGTCCAGTCGTGTCGATGTCCCAGCCAATAACCATGTAGTCGGACAAGTTATCCAACTTCACAGCGTTATCACTGACATCAATCACTTCTGTATTGTGAACCATTTTGCTGCGAACTAAATGCAAACACGCATTGAAAATCAACGAACACGAAAAACTAAGTCGTCGAAATTTACGTTAAAAACTATTCGAAATTTAATACAACAATTTTTTTTAACGGCGCGAATACCTTTACCCGGTCGACGCTAATATTATAGTATTTTTTTTTCAATTTCAGTCCACAATAATTTCAAAAACGCGATACGTTACAGATTTTTACTCGTAACACTCGTCGTACACCGCAAACACAATTCGTTGGGCACAATACTGTCTCGAAATATCACAAGAAACCCCCGAACGATAAAAACGTCCGTAACCAGAATTGTCTAAAAATAAGTGGAAATACGTGTGAAAATGATTGGGAAACGCGCGCGCGTGGGATCATTAAAGAAAAAGCACTGTGGAATTTTACGAACGTTTATTTATAAAAATAATCACCGGGGGTTTTCGACGAGAACGTTATAGGTACGACACGGACGCGTTTCAATTGAATACCGCGATAGCGAAGAAGAACAGAAAGCACAACACGGTCTATAGTTACACGGGCGATATCGCAAGGATTTTTATCTTCACGTGTGCCGCCCAGTGTAGAAACAGGTTACGACTATAGTAGTTTCGAGGACGACGGGAAAACGCGACTGTCGTCCTAAAAGGACGCCCGTCCCGTCGTCCTGTGCGCACAAGGAAAACCCGTAAAAAAAAATCCTAGAAACGATCGGAGCGCGCGGCCGTCCCTTTCACCCTCCCACGGACACGTACAAACACGTGAAACGAGTACGCGCGACGACAAACCACAGATTAGATGAATATTATTATATATATGAATATTCATCTAATCTGTGGACAAACCGTGGAGAGAAATCGGAACATTTTTTTTCTCTCTCTTCCGTCGCGTTCGGAACGTTTTTCGCACACGCCCTCCGCGGGCCGGTCCCTTTACACGACCGTGCGTCGCACATGGCCCGATATTATATACCTAACCCTTTTCCCCCGAGGAAAATATGCGTACCCGAATGTCGATCGTCGGAGAACTAACCTGACGAGACGCGAGGTCGACGGATGCTTCTTGGCCGGAAACGGAAACGACGCGGTACTCCAATGTCGGGCCGGAACGTGTTGCGAGCGTCGACTATTCTCGGAGACGGAAACGTGCGTGTTGCGTGCGCTCACGGACGTACGGGTACAGTGGCGAACGACGTGTGGTGCAGTGCGGTGCGTACGGGAGCGCGCGCACGCACGTCGGCGGAGAGAAAAGAAAAAAAATTGTTATCTGAACAGTTATATAATACGGTGGTGGGGGTGTTGGTCGGGAAGACCGTGTGCGTTGAGAGGACGGCGATCGGATTTTACCTTTTCAAACGCGATAAATATTGCGGACGCGAATACACAAAATAACAATAATAAGCTCGTAATAAGGCGATTATTTTCGACGTATTATCGCGATATTCGCACGCGAACGAAAAACGTTTTGAAATCGGTGGGGAACCAATGGCAACGGCGCCGTCGACCGGCTACCGTTGCCAACGTTCCCGCGCGAAATACTCGTATATTCCATGGCCGGCCACGACGCGCGTTTTACAAGCACACGCACACACACACATACGCCCACGGAAATATAAATGTTATAAAAAATGTCTACCGTCGCCCGGTGTTGTACGGTTTTTTGGTTTTACGTTCTTTGCGGAGCGAGGAATCAGTGGCATAGCCAGGGGAGGGCTGATGGGGCTGCAGCCCCCTTCCCCTCTGAAATTAATAAATAATCAATTTTTAATAGGTGTCATCTATAAATATTAATTATTAACATATAAATTAATTATCAGCCTCAGCCACCCCCCCCCCCAAATAAAAATCCTGGCTACGCCACTGCGAGGAATGTATTGGTTTTTACATTGATGTGTTTTTTTTTATGTCTGTACCCAAAAATTCTACCAGAAGGAGTGCTCCGATCTTTTCGTGTAGCACCTTTTCTGATACTTTTTTCAAAAGTCAGGAAAAACTACCAAAAATTACATAAAAACGCTAAAAATGCAATTTCGTCTTAATCGATTGTCGTTTATTTATCACACCGAAGCTCTGCTCAGAATCGTTTTATCGAATGCAATGGTTCAATCATTGCTTTCAAATTTATATATAATATCCAAGTAATAATTCACTCAAGCGATATCCACAACACCTGGCGGCTCGGTATTTTTTTTTTCTTATGTCTGTACCCAAACACTCTACCAGAAGGAGTGTTCCGATCTTTATAAAGTCGCAATTTGTTTCCAGTAGCGAATTGCATCTATGTAGTTGGTACTTTTGAGAGGTCGTTTTTCGATTCAGGCTCAAAAGCACCTGAAAACATAAATCAGAAACTAACGAAAAATTAAGTAGAAACACGATTTCGTCGACTGTCGTTATTTCTTTGTAATTTTGAAACTAGTGGTTACAGAAACTTGAAGTGTTCTTCAAATATGTAACTTCATATTACATCAAGGAAAAAAAATTTTCAATAACTTTTAATTTCGGACTATTTATAGCAATTGTAGGTTTTGAGGTATATAATTCATAAAAAGGATTAGTTTTTGTTATATACTCAAAACATTACAAAAAGCTCCAATCAGAATCGTTATATGAATGCAATTCAATGCTTTAAAATGTATAGTGGATAACAATACACTCTGATGCAATCGATTTTTGCATAAAATTGGTAAAGAAAAGCAAGCCTGGGGGATTTCACAGCACAAGATCATATTTTGTCAAACACATGACGTGCATCTTGTCATCATATGTTCGCCATTAAAATGTTCAAATAATTTTGAATTACAAATGAGAAATGTACAATAATTACAGTTTGTCCACACCATATGAGACGACATCATTCTCCATCTTCACACAAAATAATAATCCACTTGACAAAGCAAACATATTTTTTTTTATACATGTACGTCATACGAGGTAAAACTTTTCGATAATTTTGGATATTGAAATTTTTACAAACATCGTATTCTTACTGAAATCCCATCACCTCGAATTATTTTTATTACACTTACTTAAACATTTTTTTTTTTGTAAGTATTACAGAAAAAAAGAGGAAATAAAGGTATTTAAATAGATAAAACTTAAAAATTCCAAAAGAAGTTTTTATTCCTTGAGAAAAAAAAAATAGATTACATATTCGACCAGTTAGGCGCGGAACCACCTCCCCAGTTGGTATTGGCTGCACCAGTAGCTGGCGCAGCATTCCATTCTTCGGCCTAAAATTTAAACAAACAAATTATTATAAAATATATTAGAAGTATTATTATTAAATAATACAGTATTAAATGTGTACACAAAAAATGGCATATGTAACTTCAGATAGTCGCCAACAACAATTAATATTACAGTAGATACAATTTGACCAAACCGAAAATCTATTGTCACCTAACATTACTTTTAACTGGGTCAGTCTATACGATGAATAATACATTTTATGTGCTACACAATTTTCGGAATTCGTTTTTATTTTTGCAGAATAACAAACTATGAATTAAGTTAAACATACATACACATTTATATTTAACAATCTTGAGAAATATTTTGTTAATTTTATTAGCTAAATGGGCATTAATATTCTATTGAATTATTATTTGCAAGGTGCAATTTTAGGATGGCATGATTTTTCTTCAAGTATTGCTTCACATAGATTGTGACAGTTAATCCAGATAGTAATAGATATTTATTGAACATTTTGAAATTGAAATATATATAAAAAAAGTACAAACCGTCCAATCAAGCGCAGCAGGAGGAGCAGCAGCTGGAGCTGCAGCAACTGGTGCAACAGTTCCATCTTCAGCCCAATTTTGTGGAGCAGCGGCAGTGACAGTACCCTCATTCCAGTCAGCAGCTGTATTAGCCAACGTATAATCTTCTACGCCAATAACTGGCTTAACAGTTGAAGCTGCAGGCAATGCTTCTTTGGCAGCAGCTTCTTCTTTCTCAACCTTAAACATTTATTAATTTCTATTTATTAACAACCAGGATAACTAACTCAAAAATACATACATCTTCAGGATCTCTGTAGAAGTACAAGTCGACAACAACATCCCATTTTCCATCGCGTGGAATGGTTCCCCTAAGACGAAGAACTTCACGAGCCAAAAACCACCACATAAGTCCAATAGAATGAGGAGACTGTGAACGAGTAATAATAATGGAATAAACATAAAAGTTGTAGGCATTTAAAATTAAAATTAAATTACCTTGTTGTTACACGGAATTGCAATGTCTACATATCTTAATGGCGTATCAGCATTACATAAAGCAATGACAGGTATGTTAACATAAGAAGCTTCAGTAATTGGCTGATGATCAGTGGCTGGATCGGTTACAACAAGAAGCCTAGGTTCACGGAAAGCAGCCTGGAAAAATTAAAAAAATATTTAACTGACATATGAATAAAACTGTATATTAAAATTTTAATTCTTTATTTTATCAGTATACATAAATTAGATTGATTTTCAGATTTTCACAATAATAAAATTTTTTTTATACCTGTAATAAAGTTCTATCAGTACACAAAAAGATATCAATCATTAGGTTTCAGATTGACTGGGGTGTATAGTCATCATTCAAATTCCAAATATATAATTATAAACCTATGACAAAGTTTTATCAGTACACAAATGGATATCAATCATTTGTTTTCAGATTGACTGGGGTGTATATGGTCATCATTCAAATTCCAAAAATATAAACATAAACCTATGGCAATGTTTTATCAGTACACAAACAGATATCAATCATTTGTTTTCAGATTGACTGGGGTGTATATGGTCATCATAAAAATTTTCACCGAGAATGAGTATTATTAAAAAGTAATCACAGAAATGATACCATACTGGATGAGAAACATTGTAAACATGTTATTTTGTAATAGTTATTAAATAACTATAGTAATAACATTCAGATACATTTTATTAGATCCTACCACAAAACATTGATTGTATTAGTACCTATAACAAATTTATTTGGGAACACATGCATAAACATATATATATATATATATATACAAATACAATGGTTGAAAAAAATTTGATCTTTATTAATATTGAAAACAAAAGTTCACCAGTTTCCAAAGTAGTATAAACAAATTATCTGTTATACATTCAAACTAATATTAATATTATTCATAATAATACAATAAAAATAACACTGCAATTAAAAATCAATTTTTTTCATTTATAAGATACGAGATTAAACGTATTTATGAAAACCGATAGCAATAATTTATCAAATATTAAGTTTGATCATATGTACAAATGTATTCAATCACAGAAAATTCAGATTGACTGGAGCGTACAAAACTAAATCATATCAAACAATTGAAATTTAAAACAAATATTATCTCTATATATTCAAAAATAAAATTACTCACTTGAATTTGATTGGTGAAAGCACCTGGAGTAAAACGACCAGCAATTGGTGTGGCTCCAGTGTAGGCTGCAAACTTTAAAACAGCACGTTGTCCGTAAGGTCTAGAAGAGATAACGAAAATTTCTGACGGATGTTCAACAGCAACAATAGCTCTGGCCGCTAACAGCAGTTTCTCCCATGTTTTGTTCAAGTTAAAAATATTCAATCCTAAAACACAGTTTTAATATAGCAAATGTAAAATAATTATTAGCAACAACAAAACTGTAAGTAGTTTACCGCGACTGTTTCTTTTATAAACGTATTGTTCCATTTGGAAGTTGACATTCTCTGCACCCAAATGGGTGGTGGCAGCCAACATCTTAGTGACATCGTCTTCTTTCAAACCCAATACGTCTAGTCCTCCCGACATGTTGCTATCTAAAAAAAAAAAAAAAAATATTATTGTCAATTGTAACGAGTACAATTATTCGACTTTTTTTATTCCAAACAGCAAATCAATTACCACGCTGTAAAATTTAGAAAATATAATTTAGAATAATTTGGACTTCACGAACACAAGAGAGTACACATTATCTAAACATAACCTAAAATATGTTCCGAAATTTGTACGAAGCGATCATTAAACGTGCGAAAGGTAAAAAAAATTTTTTCAAATCGAGCGAACCACGCAAAAATACGTATCGATTAAACGAGTTAAATTATCGGAAAGTCGAAAACGTTTTTTCAACGAATTTACTGAAAACGCCGCATTACATGTGACCGAAAAACTGGCACGTCGTGAAGCCAAATAGACGATTCACTACAATGATTCTAGGCAATTCAAAACTCGAACACAACGTTCAAAACAAGTAACAGACTATTGATATTTCAGTAATACTCACGGTTGATTTGTCGTCTAATTCAATGAATTTTCAGAAAAACTCCACGAAAATCATTCGACTTGAGAAAGTAATCAACGAAAAAGAAACATTTTGTAGAACGAGAGCGCCGCGTGAATAGGCGGGGCGTCGTATACGTCGAACTCGACAGTGCGGGGAACGCAAGCGAACGAAAATCGATCAGATCATTATTGGGATTTTAAAAAATTCAGTCAAAAATTGTAATTTATATTTTCGTGGCCATTGAACCGAATTTCGATATTTTAAGGGACCGTCAAACGATTGTCATATTTTATTCCGTTAGGAATTGACGACATAATCGTTTCTTCATTTCAGTTGGTATCACTTCAATAATCTTCGCAGAACTTTGCGGTCTACGGCGGGACCACATGTATCGTGGTATTGTGCGCGGGATATATAAACAGTGCGCGGAATCGTGTAAAATATTTTCGATGTTTTTACTGCGATAATCCGTGTTCTGTGATTCAATGGAAGAGGAGATGTAAGCAATATTTCGCATTTCAGACAATTCACGACCAATCGTATCTGTAGTACACATTATAGGTGAGTAATGACAGAATATTTTCATTTCAAAATTAATAGTAAAATCAAAATAATTTTACGTTTAATTCGGTCCGACGATAAATTTGAATTTAATATTTACAAGAAATCCACGCGTAAACTGACTGTTATTGCATAAGATTCTAATCACGCTTTCACAAAAAAACAGAAATATATATCCTATAATTTGAACACGATGGAATAGTGAAATATGTAGGAAAATTAATGTAAATATTTAAAAACGTAAACGATGTGAGTAGTTATCGTAGTATGAAATATCAAAAATGTATTAAGAAAAATTTGTTAAAATAATATTAAAATCGTATATTCAATACTAATAATTTAATTAAACAAATATAAAATAATATCCGAAGAATAATATTAACGAGTTTAATTATACTGGAATTCACAAATTTAAATGTAGTTGTAATAAATTTTATATTGGTAAAACGAATAGGAATTTTAAAACAAGAAGACATCTCTGAAATAAAATTAAGAAAAAAAGAATCCGAATTAAAATATTGTTAAACACGTTTTAGTAAATAATTATTACTTTTAATGTAGATAATGGCTTTGAAATTTTAAGTATACAACATAATATTTACAGAAATTCAGTTTTGGAATTATTACATATATGATTATACATATAAAGAAATCAAGCATAATAAATTTAAAAGTATTTTGAATGTTAATAACACTCTAGTTGTTTTTTTTTACATTCAATTCATTATTTATATAATTTCTTTGCAATTTTTTTTTTTATTTTGTAAACCATGTCTTTTTATTGCAATATTTATAATTGTCTCCGTGTAGTCTTGTTCATTTTTTTTATTTTGTTGTTGTATTTTTATTTTTCGTCTAATACCAGCATGATGATGATTTATTAGTCCAAACCGGTAATAAATAAACAACAATTCATATATATACATTTTTTTAATAATATTTTGGCTTGATTGTATATATATATTATAAAATAATTTAAAACATTTATGTAATTTTTCACCATACACTTAACGATATATAGCGATTGTAATAGTTTTCTGCAGTAGATATTGTTGCTGTTTCACTGTAAACGAAAAGTGTTCGAGACGATTTTTTCCTATTTATTTCAACATTTCGGGCATATAGTTTTGATAATTTCAGACTTGCGGTTTGTTCTGTTTCGTTTCAAAATTTCGAACAAATCGTACGGTATCTGAATTCTGGTCACATGAAACACTGAGCAGAGACGCGAGAAAACACAGGTTCTCTGCAATTATAAAACGCTGTAGTTAATATTACAAGAACACACATAAGTGTGTGTACAAAATTACAGACCTATCGTCCGTGATACTGAAATAAGTCTCGTCCACTCGAGGTTTGGACATTTAAATCGCCAATGTAATTTTTACAAATGATTAAAATTCGTAATGTTCTCTTGTTTTGATTCATTCCGAATATAATGGTGTATAAAAAATATTGAATATTGATAAGTTAATATTCGGCTGCATATGACCTTTGTAATAATAATCAATATAACACAGATATTATGTAAATTTATCTGACACAAAAAATTCGCGGTGCGCGTTTCCTACCACAATGATTGCGTTCGTAGTGTTTTGTTATATTATTAATTATTGTCAAATACAAAGCACTTAATGGGCCTGCGCGACCATTAAATTCGTTGTTTATTTATTTCGTAATATTAATTTATCATTTATTTATTATTATAATAATAGGGAACGCGTATAAGGATTTTATTTTTTTTTTTAACGTTATACGAAAATGGCTAAATATGTAATAAACACACACTGTCGATCGATACCGAGCAGTGTGAATCGTTCTATTTTTGTATAAATATTATAGTCTGTACATTACATTCGGGTTTATCGCCGAATTAATTTCACACAAATTCGCGCAAATTTCACGTATCTAATAATAACTCGTTTTCGTTAAAACCCCCTCTCCCCTCCCCCAAGTGAGAAACGTTTTAGAAGAAGTGTACGTTGTGCGTAGTAAACCTAGCGCGCTGAACGTACCGTGACCGTTCCGTGGTTCCGTTGCGTGACCCAATAAATAATAACAAACATTAAAATTGTTTTCTTATCTAACCGAAATTTTCGTAATCACAAATGACAAAGTTCTCGGCGAACAATTTTGAATTTAAAATATTTTGTTCGATGTAATTGCCATTATAATACGACGTACGAACGTTAATAAACGTAAACGACGTATTATTATTAATTAAAAAAAAAAAAAAAAGTCCAGCGGCGTTTTATGTTCGATTTATTTTGCTGGTACGTAATAATAAACTTTCATACAAAACTATCCCCTGCAGGGATAAATGTAATATCAATTGTTTGTGTTGAAAAAAAAAATGGTGGAATTGAGTACTCGTGTAATACCGTACGGAATAGCTAAAAATCGTGATTCCGAATTGTTAATATTGTTGTGTGTCTTTAGAAATCGCGGAGTTTTATTATTTTAAATTTGTATTATGTCGAGTTATCACAGTGGACGAGTTGTGTGATTATCACCTTGCTGTACGGCTTCAATGTACGAGGAATTCGGTCGTTCAGTTGGATTACAGTTTACCGCGATACGATGTTACGCCGCCGCAATACCGGCGTTAATTTAATTACTATTGGTGTTCAATGTTTTTAGGTGTCGTGATTCATTGTATTTCCTGTAATCGCTTTGTACTACATGACTAAAGATTTAGATATAAATTTAAGGCCTTCGTCCGGCCCGTTCAAGAGCCCCAAAGAAATCGTACAGTTCTACAATAACATTGACGGATGGCAAGAGTAAAAATACGCTTGTTAATTTATTAATTAATTTTTTTTTTTTGACAAATTTTCAACATTTATGTGTGTCAATAGAGTCCTGCCAAAAACCGATAATACTTATTCACCGGCATCCAAATACTATAAATATGAAGTGTCTCCCGGCATACCTTTCATACCGAACATGTCAAGAATACCCCTCAAATCGTACGAAAAAACTCCTATGAAATCTTCTGAAAGTCATTCAGATGATATCTTCACCTCTAGTCATATTATTAGTACGTATAAACTGTAAACTGCTTTAATTTAATGCGTTTTATTTTGTGATTTATATTTTACAGAAAAAAAATTATTTACATCTACAACGTATAAACATTATAAAGGAATGGATCGCAACAATATTTATTCAGGAATTCAAGAAACATTAAGTAGTAATAGAAATATTAATATTCAAAGCAAAATATCAAAAGTTGTAAAATATGTATATCATTTAGTTAAAATATTTATTACATTCATATTTTCATATTGCATCTCTATTTCTCTGTTGTCTGAAACGCACAAGTTTATAATGGGTAAGATATAAAAATCAATTAATATTTTAGTAGTTTTTCAAAATAAATTTATGATTTATAAATTATTTCTACTCACGAAATTATTTCTGTTAATTTCTATTTTATGAATTAGAAAAGTAATTATTAAACTTTTAACAATATACTATTAGGTTACTTCACTTATTATTTATAAATATGTAATAAGAATACATTTATATTTAATGACACTTAATAATTTTGCACAAAACATTATTTCTAATTATTAACTTAAATCTTGCCATAAATAACTATTTAAAATTATATAATAAATATTTTATCTTTTAAAATACTATAAATGACTCCGTTCGTAACTAAGTCATACAATGTTAATCAGATTTATTTAAGAATAGGTATTCTGACTACAGAAAATCATAATATATGAATATTAAAAATTAAATTATACATATCTACTATTAATTTTGCTTTCTTATATTATTGATGACTTCAATTGTAGAGTTCGGATCAAATGTAATTAGTACTACTGTTCGAAAAATAACTAACTTTGTGCATTTGACCACTATAACTATGGTCCATTATGATTTGATTGTCATCACAACTATTCGAAAAATAATTGATCGTTACTTTGGAAATACAAGAATGAAGAAACTAGTAACATCTATCTTATTTTCAACACTTATATTATTTTTAACTGGTACAGTTACATTTAACTATTCAAATAATTTACGATTTATCACTTTATAATATTTTTTAAACGTTTGTATTTTGTAGTGGGAATTCTAAATTGGATAACATCTTTAGATATTCCGATATGGCAAGATTCTTGGACAAAGTTCCTCATATCACCATTCATTAATATACTCAATTTGATCACATCAATTTCTCAAATATTTTTCTCCACAATGTATTTTGTATTAGATTTAATATTTTTAACATTTTCATCATCATTAGTTGCTGTAAAACTATTTGGGCAAATATTTTTAAACGTAAGTAATAGGATATAAATTATATATTGTATAATATATATAATATATTAGTTTATTAAATATATATTTTTGATGGTAACTGAAACGTTTGAACATTTTTTTTTTTTTTTTCATTTTTCAGGTGTTTCGTAATATTAATACTGTTGTAGACTCTGCAACACAAGTAAATACTATTCCTGTTAATGAAAACCCAAGTTTCTTCCCTTTTGACTATAATATGTTGGCAAAAAAAGTTGTAGCTTCAGAAGAATTTCAACGTATTCTTATAAATCAGTTAAATGTTTCACAATCGGATATAGTAAAATTGAACAGTGAAGATTTCCATCAATTGTTTAAAAACGAATTAAAAGAAATGAATTCTGAGAATTTAAATTGGATTAATGTAAGTATATATTATATTATGTATACTCGCTCCTTAGTCAGTATTATTGTAGTATTCCAGCCTTTAATTATTTTGAAAATTTAGTTATGCATCATTTTTGTGGTATATAATATTTTAAGGTGGCCACACACGTTTCAGTCGGCTAGTGCGTTTGTGAATTCCGGCCAGCTGTACAGTTACAACTGAATGGGCGGCCGGAATAAATGTGAAGTAAAGGCATGTCCAGAAAACTGCACATGCATATTGGAACGTGTGTTGATGGCAGCCGATCACTGATCAGCCAGTTCACATCACGTGGTTAGAGAATTTATAAATATAGTCCTATATATGATTTTTTTTGTAAAACATGCCTTGTGAGAAGCTCGGTGCCTTGAGTACTTTATCAACGTTTACTAAAGTTGTTTGTGAAAAATAAAATCAAAAGAATATCACGATAAATAGAAGGGACGATGCATACATACTATGTAGAAAAGTTAAAAGAAATTGATTCTTCTGCTATACTATCAACCTTAGTAAAAAGAAATAGTTCTTTAAGAAGCGGCTATTTTAAGGAATTAAAAAAATAAAAAAATGGTGAGGACAGGATCAGGATCGAATGAAAATATACTAATTAAACTTGTGGTACTATCATTATTTTACACCTTCCATAACAATAGTGAGCGCATCATTGATGGTTATCATTTCTACAACTACTAAAGTACCAGACAATTTTATCAACAATTTTGGGGAGACTATACTGTACCAGCTAACTGGTTTGCTCAAGCTTAACTAACAGGCTGACCAGAACGTGTATAGCCACTTTTATTGTCATGAATATATTGTTGTCAACTAGTTTTTAATTATCATCCAATACAATAATAATTTTTTTTTTATAATTTATAGTTTTTATACATTTGTAATTAAAAAATTAAAAATACAATTTTTGTATATTTCCAATATTAGAATCCAACAGTACCCTTTTATTCTGGATCATAATTAGTTTAATTATTGAGATAGTACTGTATTTATAAATATGTAATTTTATTATTATTATTATTATTATTATTATTATTATTATTGTTATTGTTATACCTATTCACACTAAGTTATGAGTTTCTGTCAAGATGGTTATCGTGTATATTAAGTGTTTGTGACATAACATAGTATGTATTACGATACTGTGTAAACCATAATATTAATCTACAAATAATTAAGTGATGGGTTTTGAAGGAAAGAATTAAAGTAATATGTATGCCTGTTATTTGATTTCCATAGAATCAATTAAAAAACCAGCAGATTACATTGAAAAATATTAATAATGAAATATCTGGTAAAGAAAAAGAAGCAATTCAATTAATAGAAAAGAAAATTTCAGAACTGCAAAATATTGTTTCAAATCTAATCAACAATTTTGAAACCTATAAGTCTAAATCAGGTAAGTTACATGATGTGATGAGCATTCCAAATCAAATTTGCTTCTTAGTTTGTTATTATAAATATATTACTTATCTGCTTCTTGGATATATACATGTATTTAATATTTAAATAAATAAATATATTTTTTAATTAGAAATCCTAAAAACAAATACTGAATCTACCTCAAAAGAAGCATGTTTCAAAGATGATTGGCATTCAATTATCAATTATATTGAAGAGTATGTGAACATGACAATGAAAACTACTTTAAGTGTTTATGATGCTGACAAAACGGGAATGGTCGATTACGCTTTAGAATCTGCTGGTAGGATATTATTATTTTATCATTTTTTAAAAGGTAAACCATTGATGTTTTACAATTATGGAAATTATTATGAATCTTAGGTGCCACAGTTCTCGGAACTCGTTGTACTCAAACTAAGTCTTCAACAGCAGCATTAACTATGTTAGGGATACCTTTGTGGTTTATATCGAATGGACCCAGATTGGCTATTCAGGTATTCAAATTTAAATTTAAATGTTTAAATATTTTGTTATTTAAAAAAATATATATATATAAATACCAGCAATACTCATGTTTTCAACATTATATTAATAATTAATAATTATTATGTTAATTTTAACATTTATTTTTTGAAATACTATTTTTAATATTGCATTACATTTTGAATGCATTTTTAGTATCCATTTCAATAGTTTGATGCTTGGTCGTCACTTTACTGTCAAGAAGACTTTCTTAGTAGAATACAGTAGTGTGATATTGAACGTGTAGATATTTCTATTTTTGAAATAATTTTTACTTGCAACTTTTACTTTACAACATATATTTTATTTAACAACATGTATTTGACTGAATTTCATATATTTTTGAAGTTGCAAAATTAAATTTGTATTTAAAATCACTGGATGTTATAATAATTTTTTTAATTTTAGCCAGGTGTTTATCCCGGACAGTGTTGGGCATTTATTGGAGCTAAAGGATTTCTGGTGTTAAAGCTATCAAAAACTATAAACGTCACTGGTTTCACCATAGAACATTTACCAAAGTCACTCTCAGAAGATGGTCATATTAGATCTGCCCCAAAAGATTTCAGCGTTTGGGTTAGTAATATTTCCAGTTTAACAAGACTTTATTAAGTTCATGTTATTTTTTTGATTAGGGACTAAAACACGAAACGGATACGGATGGCAAATTATTTGGTAATTACCAGTTTAAATTGGATGGTCCCAGTTTACAGTATTTTCCTGCTGTGGTAAGCAATCATTTATCCAGTTTTAACTCCATAAATAACACAAATGGTATTATTTTAAAGGGTACGGATAATATTTTCTCTATCGTAGAGCTAAGAATTGAATCAAATCATGGACACGAAGAATACACATGTCTGTATCGTATCCGAGTTCATGGTGAACTGGCTTGATTGATACTTAATAACTTTAAGTGTTTATTTTTAAGTATTGAATTAATAAAATGGTAAATTGTAAAGTACTTTGCATAATTGGTTACCATTAGCATTTTCTTAAAAAAAAAATTTTTTTATTTTTTTTCATCGCCAAAGATTGAAACTTTATTTTTAATTAATTTTCATATTACAACAACTTTTTATTTAATATAGTTTGAAAGTTTGATTTCTGTACAGAATATTAATTTCATGATTTTTTTTAAAGTTTTTTTTTTTTTATAGTTATTTTGATTTTATATGCACAAATATATTGAATATGTTTTTTTTTTTCATTAAGTTGGAATATAGATTTTTCAACTGTTATATTTATCGTATGTTTATATTTATATATCTTAAACTACTGTTTTGTATTGTAATCATTTTTAATTCTAATTCTATTGTTTGAATGTAAAAGAAAGAAAAATTTTAATAAACATTTATTTTAATTTTGAAAATTATATAATTGATTTACAAAATCTTGTTTTAGTTAACATTAATTATATGAATCCAAGGTATTTCAATACACATGAAATATTGCTTAAATATTATTTTACGAAACAAAACAATAATAGACTATAATGTGCAATAATTTATTAGTATTTAATAAAAACTAAAACGAATTTATTCGAGAATAATAACATTGAATTTATAAATTTGCAAATGCTTGGTATAATTCTAAAAATGTAGTTCCTACGCATATCTCAAGTGTAATGTTAGCTGGTACAATGAAAACTTTTCCTGTTGATAGCGACAACTTTGTCGGTTTATTTAGTTCACCTTGACCATGAATAATTAAGATTATAGAAGCGATCTCTCTTCTTACCAATTCATAAGTGGTGTTTGCAGGAATCTTAATGAAACAAGAAAAATTCAAATAAATCAATATAATTATTGGAGGATTTTATTTAATTTAAAAATACCTTAATATGAGCAACTGCAAAATCGGGTGTCGGTGGTCTGAAAAGTTTTGTATAAGAGTTTTCTTGCACTCCGTAAAACAACTTGGATTCAGAAGTAGCACCATTAAAATTTAGCATGCTGCATAACGTCTGTACATCAATATATTTCGGAGTTAATCCAGCTCTTACCACGTTATCGGAACAAGCCATACATTCAATACAATCTAAATTAACATATAATTTACAATATTAATGCCTTAGACATATTCTATGGTAAACATCAAAGTTATATGATGGGCAAATTGTTTTTGAGTGAAAATTTAGTTACGATTTAAAAATCATAACGAAAATGAATAAATAATATAAAATTATAGAAATATTACACCTCCATGGATGTAAGCGTGAGGTTCATTAGCTCCCAAATAAATAGCTTCGCCTGGTGAGAGTCGAATATAGTTCAGAAAATATATGCAAAAGCAACCGACGTCATTTGGAAACCAACAATCGAGTTGATTAAATAGTTTTGCTAAATACTTCTCTTTTTCATCCGCGCCTAAAAAAAATTTTTTTACAATAATATGTGACTCAAATAGTATAAATTTTATGTCCTTCCTATTTGGATAAAATTTTATTATTTTTTGTCCACACTGATTTATTTCATGTATTTATTTTAAACCGCTTACATAACAACTGTAGATTTTTTTTATGGCTAATTATAGTTTGAACGATGATTTCTTTTGTGGATGTCATCAGCTTATAAAATATATCTTTAAGAACATTTTGTGAATTGGCAATGTCATTTTTAAACTGAACGATAAGTTCGTGTCCAATTATCGTTTGAAATTCCGGTATTCCTAAAGGGAGGAATTATTACAGTATTTTATTTATATAGACTATATATAAATTAGATGATAGTACCTTGCAAAAAAAAAATTATTTCATTATATGGACGGAAACCAACAAGTGCTTCGAATTCGCTTAAAGCAATAGCCATTTCTGGTTTATGATTAGGATCTGGGTATAATTCAGGGAATTGTTTATGCAATTCTTCAGCGCGATCCTGAATTAATGAAATATAATAATAATAATAATAATGTCCGACATAACTGAACAATACTTATTTACCTTGGAAGGGTGCACTTGAATAGACAGGGCAGAGTTAATGGATAAAACTTTCAATAAGAACGGCAGTTTGTTGCCAAATTTCAATCTAGACGCTTCACCTAATGCTTCTCCGTTACAATTAATCCAATCGCTCAGTTTTTGCCCCGAGCATTTAATCAGTGAAGGACTTTTACTGTGAGCGCCCATCCATAATTCGGCGTAGTGTTGTTTCTCATCAACACTGTCTACATGGTTACCGGCCAAACCCAGACGACTGACTTCACTACAAACTCCTTTTTTTCCCCATAAATAATTTTGAATAGAACATTTTAATTCAAAGACTTTGAGCATGACTGTACGATTTTCTAATACTATAAAATAAAAACAACAATCAATTACTAAGTGTGTAAAATAATAATAATAATAATAACGGAAAATCTACCTCGACTTGAAAAAAAATTGAAAATACTACCGAAGAAGAGTTTTAAAGTTCAAATTAAAAGTGTGTAAAATTAAATTAAGCCACAGCCAAGTTGAGAACAAAAATCATTTTAAACATTAAATTGTTGAGCCAACGTAATACATCATTAAACGTTGTTATTTTGACTTTATCTTATTTGTACATCTCATCTGACCTCTCGTGTCTTGTATTTCTATTGTATAATAATACTGTTATATAACAATTAAATTTATAATATAACATACTACAATATACCGTTTTTTTTATTATTGTTTTAATATTGTCAAAAGTTTACCTATTTACCAAATACTAATTTTTTTTTTGATAATAAAAACGGATAATTCTTATCAACGAACAGACCGAAATCCAAATAAACGATAAGGAATAGAACAAAATATATAATTGATGAATAATATTTCACAGAAATTTGTGTACGTTATACTGTTACGTTTAAAATATTTGTGTCGTAATGAAATTGTCGAAGCGTTAAACTTTTGATTTTATTTGAAGTTCTTGTGTTTGGTTTGATTACAGCAAATATGTCACTGCTTACGTCTGAATGGGTACCGTACAAAACTGAAAATTACTTCAGGTATAAATACAAAATGCTGTACTGCAGTGAATGTATTAGGACTACAAATCTCTAACCGTATAATTAGGATATATCAGAAAAATGACCGAATTCTATTATTTAGAAATTAATTACGTATTTTAATATGAAAATATAGTGGATCACTTGAATAACATATATTATAAAAAATATGAATAAAATTACATATCCGAATGTGCTAGACGACTGATATGGGTGGTGTTGTGTAATAAAAGTTTTTCTGTACCTAGCAATATTACAGTATAAATTATAATCACATTGAATTGTTTAGTCTCGGCTCTGACATGAGAAATTATTGAAATAATATTTATTAAGAATCTACCACCTACTTATTATTAATATGTTTTCGAATGTTTTTCTATTTTTGCTGCGGACTTGTAAAAAATATGCCAAAAATGTCTTTGAAATGAAAAATGCGACAAAACGTTTCGTTTCGAAAGTTTTATATTGCGTAACGTTTTGTAATTGAAAACATAAAGCACCTCCAAAAGAATGTATTTAAATCCAGACTTTACATATTTTTAATTATTATAATATATATATCACGTTAGAGAACTTTAATATTATGTGTTTTATGTTTTAAATAAGGTATCTGAATTTGCATCGATCTCAAATGTATAGTCATTATATTATTAGTTTTTAAATATTACTTACGCGGCACTGTAAATTATTTAATTATTTTTGTCATTGTGTACAGGAAACTCGAAATATATTCCGATATGTATTGGTGCAATGAAATAGATATTAGTACGTCTGTTGTAGTAGCAGCACCCTGTGGTGGTCCGATAATCATAATACGAGATCGAACAAAATTGGTATCTGTAAAAACGGTCGGAAAACCAATAATATCTGTATACACGTCTTCCGGAAAAATTATTTCGTCTTTTGTGGTATGTAAAATATCCACTGTGCGTCTAACAGCAAATTCCGATGTAATATAAATTTTTTTAAATGTTGTTACGTTAATTGAGTGTCAAAGTTTAGTAAAATATTATGGTTCAAACTTACTAAAAAACACGTTTGTTATTAATAAATATTCAAACAGAAATCTGTTACGTATTTTACATTTATTTTTGTTTTTATAGTGGAATTCAGGCTATTTAATAAATGTTGGGTGGTCGAATAATGAAGAAATATTATGCTGTCAAGATAATGGATTGGTTTTAATTTACGATTTATTTGGAAATTATCAGCATACGTTTAGTATGGTCAAGGTAGGTGAATGTCTACAATATTCAAATTATTTTTAATTTTCAATATTTATTTTACTCGCTGTGCTTATTTAATCATTTCAGGACCAACAGGATGTAAAATTATTAGATGCAAGAATTACAAGTAATTTCAAAAGAACTATAGTAGCAGTGTTAACTGAATTTTACAATATTTATGTGATGAACGATATTACAAAAATAAAAGTTCATATTTTACCTGATATTCCAGGTACCTATTTATATAATAGAAAAATAAATGAGAGTTGATTTTGGTATAATATTTGGTCTGACAAAACTGTAATTTAAAATTACCACATCAGTTAATAATTAAAATTGTTTTCAACAGATTTTAATAGTTTGCCAAATTTGTGGGAAATAATATTGTTCGAAAGGCAAACAAATGTGTTAATTTCTACACAGCACTCGCTGTATTCTGTTTCACACGCCGAGTGCAAACAACAGGTGCGTAATTATAAAAAAGTCAATAAATTAATTCATTTTTACATTTAAATTTAATTTTTTTTTAGTTTATTGGATTTAGTGACAAAGATTCTAATAATGATATAAATCTTACAAATTCAATTAAGAAATTGTGTATCTCGTTTGATCACAAACACATCGCTCTGTTAAACAATGATGATAAAATTTGGATCGGATCATCAGATTTACGAAAAGTTTACAGAATTTATAAGAATCCTTTTACGAGTTCAATCGATCAGATGGCTTGGTAATTATTATTACAATTGTCATTTGTTTTTGTAATTATAAACATTCATTGACGTAACTAGTAGTTTTATAATTTAATCTTAAACAGGTGCGGTACGGAAGGTGTAGCATTATATTTTAAAACGGAAGAGACAGTAATAATTGTTGGTAGAATTGACGATCAAGTGTCTTTTATCTACACCGATCCAGTTTGTCTGGTACCCGAAATTGATTGTGTTAGAGTTATAGGAGCATTTTCAAATGATATGTTACAATTGGTGCCTCATTACGTACAAGAAATTTTTCGTATTAATAGTACTAGTCCTAGTTCTTATTTAGTCGAGGCTTCGAAACAATTTGAAGTAACTGATAAAATTAAATGTTTAGTACATTTATTTTAATAATACGTATTATCGTTTTAGAAACGAAATCATCGAGCTAATGAGTACATACATTTAGTAAATAAAATGTTAGAAACTGCAGTAGATCATTGTATAAAAGCAGCAGGACATGAAATTGATTCCTCAACACAGAAATTGTTGATGAAAGTACGTTTCAATATTGTTCATTAACAATTATAACAAATTGTGTGATTTGTAATTTTAAAAAAAAATTGTTTAATAGGCCGCCCAATTTGGTAAAACGTTTCTGCAAAATTGGAATCCAGAACAGTATATATATATGTGCAGATTACTTAGAGTTCTAAATGCTGTACGGGATCCAAAAATTGGTATTTCTATTACATATCCTCAGTAAGCATTTTTATTTAAACATTTTTTTGTATTTTGATGAACTATACATAAATATATCAATTAAGATATCAACGTTTTATGATTTTTTTCCCCTGTTCCTCTTCCCTCAAATTGTAATTAATTATTTTTATAATTTCTATAGGTTGCAACAAATATCAGTACAGACATTATTGGACAAACTTGTTGGACAGCGGCATTACTATTTAGCGTTACAAGCGTCCTCTTTTATTCGTGTATCTAGTAATTTAGAATCCAGCCGTATATTAACTCATTGGGCCAAATTTAAGGTACTTATTACTATTAAATATTATTAAATTATTTTTTAAATAGTGTGGTTTTAGGTTAAACAAACACAAGTGGACAAAGAACAATTGGCAATTACTATTGCTGATAAACTTGGGAAATACTCCGGAGTTTCATATCATAATATTGCAGAAATGGCAGCAAATAGTGGCCGAATACAACTCGCTATAAAGGTAAATATTGTATAATAGATTAACACGTACTCCATAAAAAGATTTGTTAATGAATCGATTTGATAATTGTATTTAGACAAACAAAATCTGTTTACTATTTGAGTAATATGTAAATATGAAAATTAATTTATCTTTCTATTAAAAATATAATAAAAAGACAAAAGAGTCCATACTTACAGGAAGGGTTTTAAAGTTGATTTCCTCCTAAAGCAAACACTGTATTAGAGTGTAACCTATTTTTATGATCTCTCGTTGTTTATTTAATGTAATTTAACAAATTTTTTTATTATTATTCATTTATATATAATATTGTAAAATTTCAAAATTTTTGTATAGCTTTTAGATTATGAAACGCAAGTAAATTTACAAATACCATTATTGTTAAAATACCAACAAGACAGTATCGCTTTACAAAAAGCTGTTGAAAGTGGAAATACTGATCTTATTTATACGGTTTTACTTCACATGCAAACGTCCATGCCTCTTGGAAAGTTTCAAGTAAGATTTTAATTAAAATAGAAGTTAACTATTTTATTATTGTTTTCAATCCATAATTGTTTGTACAAAAACCAAAAATTTGTTGCAATAATTATATTTTGATCAAGATACATTTTTTTTTTTTTTTTTTTAGATGGAGATAAAAAAAAGTTCTGTAGCTCAAGCACTATATATAAAATACTGTCATCAACAATCAGGATATTCTCTTTTAGATATGTACATTCAAGAAGATAATCACGAACAATTAGCATTATATCATATTACTGAATCAATCAAATCAAATGTATCTAAATTAATATAAATATAAATTTGTTTTTCCTAAATTAATACTTAATGCCAATTTATTAAGATGAGTTTATTTCCATTTAAAAACTGTTTAATTACAATTGTAGAGGCCAAAGGAAGTGACTACATCAATAAATGAAGCTATCAATTGTTATAAACGAATACGCGATGAATTTGCATTAACCACTTGCGAAAGTCAATTGAAGTTAATAAGGTATCAAAGCAGTTTAGAGGAGAAATTGAAACATAATTTTTGTAATTTGACATTGCATGATACTCTTGTAAAGTTATTAGAAAATTACGAATTGAAACTTGCTGATAAATTACGTTCAGAATTCAGAGTTCCTGAAAGAAGGTAGTAAATTTTAAAAATATTTTATCTTTAATTGGTTTGTAGTTACCGATATGTATAAATCAATCGATATTTTTAACATTTTCCTTGGAATTAATTATTTTATTTATCAAGCATAAAATATCAATTTTAACAGTTCATAAAGAATTGTTATTGAATTTTGTGTTTTTAATATTATATTTAATTAAATACGTATTTAAAAAAAAAAAATTAATTAATAGCTTATATTATGTATGAATAAATCTTTTAAAATCTTATTTTCAGATATTGGTGGGCAAGATTAACTGTACTAGCTAAACAAGAAGATTGGAATGAACTCGATAAATTATCTAAAGTGAAAAAGTCCCCAATCGGATATGAGGTAAGTGAATTAAATCTTATTTAGTACTAATTTTTAAACAGTGTTATATATTATTTTCATTGCTTGTTTTAGCCATTTATTGATGTGTGTATTGAACACGGAAACAAATTTGAAGCATTAAAATACTTGCCAAAAGTAAGAGACGATGTCAGACAAAATTACAGTGCTAAAATAACATCAATGCCTTGAACTAGTTCCTAATCAAACTACTATATGGATAAATATTATGCATGAGATTATGTATTCCTAATGTACATACAGCTTATGTTGCAATCCATAATACTATTATTGTATCATTAACTTTAAGTCTTATTTTAATCGTTTTATTTTGGATACGTTTATATTATTATTCATTTTTTATAGTGATTATTATTGAAAAAGAAAAAAAATGAATTTTTATTGTGTATTGTTATCGACATGAATTAAATATTATAATCAAACGAAGCGAGAGAACTTTTTTTCCATACATATTTGGTGACCGTCGCCGGCTGGTCTCTTCATTCAAGAGACAATATATAGTGCTAGTAGATATTGTCTTTATTCCGATTGTATCGAAATAAAGTCTACATATTGTGTAATAGATCTAATTCTGTTGCAATCCATACATTTCATTTAATGTAACAATACGAAAGTCAACAAAAACATGCCCTAAAATTAGAATAACTCGGAATTTGCCGATTTATTATCAATACATAACGTTAAAAGTCAGACTGGAAATCGGTTCCAGTCCGAAATTTTATTATAAGCCATTAAATTAGGTCTATTTCTCAATGTTAATTTAGGTATATTTAAAGGTAAATACAAATATTTATGATACTATTTACTCGGTAACTCACCGATACTGTATACATACACAATTGTCGATCACTGTTATGTGTGAGTCGCTATAACATCAAGATATATTTCGAATGCTTGTTACTGAACTGAAATTAAGGAACCACTTGCAAACTATATTGTACGTTAGTTGTGGCGAGATTTTTAAAACATGAAATTTTGTTCATTGTCAAACCGACTTCATCAAACAACTTTTATAAAAAAAATTTAATAGAAATTCAATTATTATAGATATGGCGCCTTTGACTGGGTTGAAATCGTATTGTACCTATTACCATTGATTATAGATTATTCTATAATCAATGCTATTACTGTACAAATGCTTTAAATACTACATATATATATATATATATACGAATCTTTTAAGTATTAAAGCCGGTTTTATAAACAGAATTTTTTATTTTGGAGAATATAATAATCGTTTCTACTTTACAATAAATTCGTACCTAATAATTAGGTTAACAGAAGAAGAAAAAATTGATTTTAATTTGATCATAATATTTTCAATTCAACTTGCGTTTTTACAAAACAATTATATAAAATATTTGTCACTCGATTTTGTAAGAATTAATTTGTTATATATACTTATACGATTTGTATTAAATTTCCAAATAACACAAAACAAAATAGAATTTTGAGAGTATCTATATCACGTAAGTATTTTTTCTTTTATAATTCCAACGAATTAGGTATCTAAGTACTTATTGTACGTATCGGTTTTAATTTTTTCATTTATACATTTTGTGTGTTATATGAAATAATTTTAATATAAAAATTCTAAAATTAAATATAATCTTATTATAGTATACATACACTTTTACCATCAGTTTTACGTAAAAACATAATGTTGGTAACGCAATAAACGAATACTTAAATATATATATATATATATATATATATTACATATATGTATTATAAAATAATAACTGTCAGTTTTTTTTTTCATTACTTCTTGTCTTTTTATAGTACATGTGACAGATAATTACACGTTGTCAATTTGATGTGCATTTATTATGTAGGTACCTAGGTACTTAATAAGTAAACTTAAAAATCATACTGTACCGGTCTCTCCATACGTTTTATCGTACGGTTATTATATTATTATAATTTACACGACGTGTAATAACAGGTGAATCCTCGTCATAATAGTAAAAGTACTTATTTATACGTACTTGACCCAGGGTCAATGAAAAGTATACATGTACATATAACGCGTTTACAATTTATATTGGAAATTATAAAAATATATTATACTTACGTGTGTAGGCGGTATCTATAATAATTTAAGAATATAATCTCATGATAAATAACCGGCTATATTTATTTAAAAAAAAAAAATTCCCTACCTATCCATTTTATCGGGCACTCGAGTGTTTTATGTAGGTGCAGGGTATTCTTTCTAATTGACGTTATTGACCAACCAAAAAAAAAAAAAGTCATAACTCATAAAAAAAAGACAATAATAAGTCGTCATAAGTGTTAGTACAAAAGTGTTAAGTACCTATAATAAAATAATAAAAATGTGCTTTGTATGTTTAATTGTACACTTCATTATAGCGCAAGCCCATTTATTATTATACATTTAAATATTCAACACGAAAACGCAATTCGGCCACTATACCTATTATATATATAATAATACATTTTTAAATATTTGAATTAAGTATCAGTTATGTTCAAATATTAAAAGTGCAAAATTTGATTACAAAAACAATTTATTTATCGTCGCAATACACTATCCAGACCCTAAAATTCTTGTGTTTTGCTACTGCACATATAGGTAGGTACCTACATATTTTCTTTATTATACCCCCTCAAAAAACTACTATAAATATTAATTGAATTAAATACCTACCTACCTACCTACATATAATATATACGTCTGATACTCTGATGTCATACGCATAGTGTATGCAATCAATTTTTACTAAATTGTTTCAAATTATTTTAAAGTGTATAAAAATTAAAAATAATAAATGCTCAGTAGGAACATTATGACATAGTTTACATAGATTTGTAGATATAATAAAAATAAATTTAAATTTCTTTTATTTTTAACAATATAATAATTAAAATAATTGGCTAAAAATGTACTGCACACTTGTCCATTTGCTACTGCACATTCGGTATTTGCTACTGCACACAATTTTAGGCCCTGATACACTCAATCGTCATCGCAATTAAATTATCATTTAGGTACAATAATACATTAGGTATGTTCTCAGTTCTCATATATTTTACATTTTAAATTCGATACGTTTATTCATAAATACGTATATATATATATATAAAATACCTATACATTATATATATTCACAAAAGATTTAAGTGAATTTTTTCAGGATAAAATATTAAAAAATTGTATACATCATATTATACGAGTATATAATAATACGCCTATTTTTTATAATGGAAAATATAATAGAAATATTTGGAATTATGGGACATTCCTTGTGAATATGTAGTGTAATTTAAAAAAAAAAATATTTTGGAAAATATTCAGAATATATACGTGCGTATTAGATACCTAGTGAAGAAAAACGTATCTATTCAAATGCCTTTCCAAGAATATTTTAACTGAATAACGTAAAAAGCATTCTAGTGTACTTCACGCATTGTTTTGATGTGTAAAAAGATTTGATTTTCACACTGACGCTAGTATATTGGCTTTTGATTTCCGAATAAAGCAGTGGTAACTACTAACTGGTAAAGGTTTAACTTAAAAAATGAAAAAAAAATTATCAGACCGAAACCTTCTCTTGTAATATATTATACTTTTAGCTACAATGCCATTATTTATATATATTAATATATAACGATACTATGCGAGAAAGACTATTATGGAGATCGGATTGTCGTTTATAATTTGTTATTATAACAACTGTTATTCTTATAGTTTTTAACCAGTTACTTATTCACGTAAATTATAATGAGACGCTATTTTTTTTTCTTTCCAAAAAGTATGAGTGTACCTATATACCTATAAAAATTAAAGTATATTTTGATTATAATATTCGGATATAGAAAAAAAAAATCTGTTTATAGTACCTATATATACTTTTTACTGGAATACTTGTCAGACTTATGGGTAAGTGTATAATACGTATGTTGCCTCGAGTCCTTTTGCAGGCCTCGCGCAGATACTGAATATAATTTTCAAGATGGTTATTTCTAAACGCGTATTATTCGTTTATAATTTTGATTCGACCAAAAAATCGTGACACAATCACGCGCATTGCAATGCGAAACATCTATTTTTGTGAGTAATATTAATTTTATATAGTTTAACAATAATACGCGTACCTAAACGGCTATACCTGCGTGGTTCCCTGCAAATGCAGATGGTCCACATGCTGGACTTATTTCAGCTAGCGGTGATCCGCAAGGTGTGAACGGTTTTTTTTTTTTTTAAATTTACATCGAACGTTTTAATTTAAAAAAATACTTTAAATTAAAAATTGAATAATAAACAACATCGCGTTTCACCTATAACAAATGTCAAATGTATATAATGAGTGAAATTTCATTCCATACTTTACACGCGGTTATTATTGCTTTATAATAATAACAGCATCATTCCGAGGATGCCACGCAATATTGGTCAAAGAATAAGTATAACAAATAACAGCCACGTTGATTATACGTACCTACTTGTCGATTTATTAAATTTTTTTTTTTTTGCTAAATTAGACTGGCGTTTTAAATTATATATTTCCTATATAGTTATTAAACAATATATATTATACATATATGTAGGTGATAATATGTATATTTAAGTATAGAGATGGTTGAAAATTTGCAAAAATGATCCGCGGCTCGAGTCGAGTTGATAACCACTGCGGGTCTACGAGTATATATATATGTATAATAGGTATATACCCATTAGGTATACCGCAATTGTAGTATACCTACATAATTACTAATTAGCAATTATATATAGTTAGGTATACACACTACCTACACACTGAATGATATAATAATAAATCACAGGACGTGTCCCATAATGCTCAATTCTCTTGTTCTGATGTTGTTTTCATCATAAGTAGTAGGTACTCTGTAACTTGTATAAGTACCAGCTGTAGGTATACTTCATAACTCTTTAACTACCAACCTGTACCTAGTTCAAAGTAATTTAATAAATGTATTATTTCGTCATTTTAATGGTGTTCGCGTGGAAACAAAATACAATAACAACAACGCAAAATATAGGTATATATATATAATAGATATTTCGTGACGTCTATATAAACTGTAGGTATAGCTGCAGACTTCCTTCTGAAATTCAAAAATGAATAATAATTATCGAGCACAAATGGTTTTTTTGATATATTTTATCGATGGAGCAGATATTGTTTGATTTTAAACAATATAATGACCATCAGCTAGGTATTATAATATTACTTATATAAATCCAAAACTCCTTCGTGATTTGTAAAACGATAAATATTTATTTGAAAATAAAAAAAAAAAAATCACCGTGAACATTTTTAGGCAATTGCTGAAATATAATTGTGTAACCCAAGTTTCGTAATACGTGTAAGTTCCCTCCTCTTGGCTAAATTTATATAGGACGTGGGTAGGCATAATATAGATTTATTATTATTTATATATATATATAAAAACCACGAACCAAAATATTATAATAGACTTAGTTCGTGATAAAATCAAAACTCGAAATCCTCGATGTTGAGTATAATCATCATAATACTTGAACAAAACGATTTTCGATTTTTTCTTTTTTTTTTTTTTATATACAAACGGTCGAAGGACACGTATATATTTGGTACATAAATCTAATTAAGGAAATAAAATAAAATACTCGGTTTTTTGCGCATCGATGATATTATTTTGTTGAAAATAATATAAGATTATTGTGTGTTTAATAGACGTTTTTAAAACTAGGAAATTAACCGATGATTTGCTCGAATCTTCTTTTATATTATATATGTATACTTATTTGATCTCTCGCGATTCGTATATTTTTGCAAAACTATCATTAGTTTATTTTTTTAACGTACGCATCTTATACAATTTGTATATATATATTATAACATATTTTATTTTATACGAAGACTTAAGCTGAGAGGCCGTCCTCCACTAACTATTATATATATATATATATTAAACCGATCAGTTTCGTACAATTTCCATACATCATATTGCATATATATATATATTTTTTTTTTTTTAAAACTCGTTATATTGATTTTGAAATGTTGTGCGTATGACTTTGCGAATAATAATTGTAGTTGATATGTGTATTCGAGTACGTGTATCAGTGTTGTTTTCAGTTTACTTGTATATATTAATGTTTTTCTATGTAAATTAAGTACCTATATATACTTGTATATAGGTATTCATTATAATAATTAATTGGATACAAATCTGATGAGTTTTTCAATTACAGCTGTAATATACTAGGTACCTATATAATCGGCGTCTGTATGTAATATAAAAAAAAGAAACTAAATCCAAAGTTGATATTACGACTATGTGACGTAGTATTTTTTTTTACATTAATACTTACAGAACTTTATATAGGTACCTATTATATACTATAATCATATTACATATATACATATATACAGTATAGTGTTAAAATCGTGATGAAATAAAATTATTGTATTATACACGCACATATAACTGATTGATGTTATATATATTTATAAATTATAATTTATGCATTACTTACATATAATATACCAAGGGTCGGTTAATTTTACGTAAAACACGAATCATTGATTTTAATTATATATTTTAAGTGAGTATAAACGTATGTGTTTGTATAGATTGGTAAATTGTTTATATTATGCAAGTACTATATTAGATATAGGTATTCCAAACAACTATAACGATAGTATTTATCCACAAATAATAATAATAATAATAATAAGACATTTTTTTTTTTTTTACTAAAAATTAAGTATGTGCACGATACGTAGCTGTATGTGGAAAAAATCTGAAAAGCAGCAATAATACCGTTACACACATATTGTTTTTGAAACGTTTAAAAATCTAAAAAACGAATTTTATTTTCCAATGTACAATATATTCTATACCGCGGTTATAATATTATACGGTCTTGTAGTAATCACTATAATATATAATATATATATATATATATGTATATAATATGCGTAGTATAAATTATATCTATACTGATATAATAAAGCCGAAGAGTGCATTTGGTTTTTTTTTTGTTTGAACGCGCTAATCTCTGGAACTATCAGTCGGATTCGAAAAATTCTTTTTGCATTTGATGACCCAATTCTCGAGGAAGGATATAGGCAATTTGAACACCACGCTATGACTCTCAGGAGCCGAGCAAAAAGAAAAAAATAGTCAGAAAGAACGCTAAGCGAAAACGAAGTAATATCGCCGGCGGACAGTGTCTCGTACAACGTCACAGTTATAATGACGAAATAAGTTTTTAAAAAATCGGTGACGTCATAGATCGACGTTATGTTACCTTAGCTGAGCTAAAAAGTTATTGTATTTTTTCATACGCATTTTATAAAATAAACGAATAAAAACTTTAATGCGAGTTAAACGCGATACGCGTGCAAAATATAATAATTATTGTGTAGAGAATAAAATAAAAATCAAAGTGAAACTTTTAAATCTTTCATGGATTGTTGATTTATTCTTTAAGAAATTTTCGAACTTATCCATGTCATCGGTTTGTGGCTGACGTTTCGAACTTGTTTCAAAGTTAGCAGTATAGTTATATACGACCACGGAGCAGTAACAGTGTCTCTGAAGATGAACTTTGAAACAAGTTCGAAACGTCAGCCACAAACCGATGACATGGATAAGTCCGAAAACTTCTTAATGAATGAAACTTAAATCTTTTTTTTTCAAGTTTTTGAACGTCCTTACACCGAGTATTGAATAACGAACAAAATTTGAATCACATATAAGAGATGGCATTTTTTCACGGGCAACGAAATGCACGGGGGACAGCTAGTTTTATATATTCTTCGTCATAATAACAGACGTGTAATAAATACTCGAAATCTATCGCAGGACCACTGTATATATCTATACATATATATTATACAGTAACGAATTTGTACGCCTACCGGCTATATTATATACCTTCCTACACGTGTATGTTTATTATAATACATCATAATACTGCGGTTGCAACTCGTCGTATAGTTTATGTACAATAAGTATAGTTAGCTGGTTACTATATAATTTGTTTTGTCGACATCATATTATAGCGATTAGCGATGATGTTCGCACGAAAATATATACATCGCGTGATGGAAACGATTGGATGATGTCTCGGATTTCGACAGAATTATTCGTTTTCCGTTATTATTCATATATAGGTAGGTATACCTCTGCGAGCCTTATAATATAATAATATTGTTAAAAAATATAATATGTTTATATGTGGTATATATATTTCGTTTCGAATCGAATATTTTATTATTATACGTATAATTTTAGATGTTTTGTATTGCCCGCGATCATGATTCATGGGCGTAACTAAATAGGATTAAATAGTTAGTTGTATAGCCCCGACTCCAGATTATTTAAAGACACAATAGTAATATAGAATGGGTCTAGCCGAACAGCCAATTTTCCATATAATAAATTGAAAAAAACAAATTATTTTATAGGTAATATTGCGAATGCAAATTCTGTAACTGAGAATATTATGTGATTTTATACGAAATTGAAAGCACATATAATTTATGATATATTTATGTTTTATAGTGCAATGAAATTCATAGTTTAATTTCAAACGCAAATATATTACATTGTAATGGTTTTACGGATAACCCAGAAAATTATATAATATAATAATTGTAATATTCTTTATATAGAAATTTTTTTTTTTTTATAATTGTCTTGATTTTTGAAAGGATTTAGTATGAATTTATACGGGGTTTAGAGACGTTTTAAGGGGGGCTAAGCCCCCCTAGTTACGCCAGTGCCAGCGACAGTATTCGAAAAAGTATATATATATATAGGTAGGTACACCAGTTTATTTATTTGACAACTATTTCTGCATTAAAAATGACGGATGATGGGGATGACGGCCGGCGTTCCATCGATTCGTTCAAATTATATGTATAAATACGGAAACAGTAATGTTTTACAACAATATAAACTCAAATTTAGTTTTATTATGCATTTCTCGTTTCGATGGATCGCTATTAAATTATCGCAGCATTTATAGAAAAAATTAATTTATAAAACACCTATAATTGTACGACAGATTTACCTATTTTACATAATATTATAATATCTGTGTGTGAGTGTGCGTGCTCGTATATAATACGCGTTAGCGGACTCGATAACTTCTATTATAATAATAATGTCAGTCGACAAACTTATGTGAATAGAGCTTCTGGATTATTATTTTTTCAGCAATATTACGCGACGCATACCTATATTATATAATGTGTAAGCACGACGAGCTGCACGTGGTAAAGCTAAAATTTAAGGAGAAACGCATTAGGTGTTAAAAAATGAATAATGTAATAGGTAATTTTAAAAACGATTATAATTTCGTTCGTCGTAAAATTTAATTCCTTAATAATAATAATAATAATAAAATGTAGGTACCTATTAGAATAACGCTTTCAAAATCCCAAAGTCACGCGTGTAATATCATTTTTATTTAAAAAAAAAAAATAATAATAATAATAATAATACATTTTTGATTTGACTTTATAATAATATATAGTGAACGTCACGATTTTCGAATACTGCAAACACGTTTTTCTTTTTAGTTTTTACTTTTTAACATTTTATCATATTGGACACGATTTAGATCTAAATGCATTATTTTTATTGATTTGTGTTTTTGGATAAAAATAAACGTAAGTACTCGTAATAGGTATTAGCATTGATTAAATATACATATATTTAATCAATGGTATTAGGTATTAATTACTTTATTTTATGTTTATTATTATTTTCTTTTATGCGTATTATACATAATATTCTGGAAAACGTGGAAATCAAGAATTATATCTAAATTAGAAAAAAATCGTACACATTTTTATATGTTATATAATATACACTTTATTCAACGTTTTAAATTTTTTTTACACATTTCAAACTTGGTATCTTTTCATTAGATGTTATTTTTTGATGTGTTGCGTTTGTTCTTGTTTGGCTTGTGCTACTTGTTGGGCTACTGCTCGTTGTATGGCTGGATGGATTCCCGGTCCAGTAGGCTGATATCCGTTTTCATCAGCCACATAAGTAACTTCTATCGGAACTCCTAAAATGGTTTAAATGTCGTGAATAGGCGTTCATTATAGCGTAGAAATAGGTACATATAGCGTTAGTACTCATTCGATTTATATATACGTATATATAATATTAACAAAAAGATAAATATTATAGAAGATATATATGGTTAAAAAATAGAAAGCTTAAATAATGTGCACACGCTGGAATAATTATTATTTGATGAGGTAGCAAAAGAAATCGAACGCGATTTAATATTATTTCGTATATACACATAATATATAATATATTATATTGTTATAAAATAAAATTGGGATCGAAATTGTCATATCAGGTGTATATTATATACTGATGATACGTGTATTTACACCTGTGTAGACATATGTATGTTATTATATTCACTATTGTTGATACGCGTATTTCGTATACAATAATATATATAGTTCAGTTTTTATACAATGAGAATAGTCGGGAAGTAAAAGTCATCAGAATTCGAATTGTGTGTATTTCTATGTGTATTGTGCACTTACAGTTATTTCTTTCGTCGGATTACCTGCAGTTATGTAGTTACAATATTATCTAACACTTATAAAGTTATGATTTTAAGTTGTAATAATAATAACGAGTATTTTTTACAAATATTTCCCCCGTATAATTTAAATGTAAAATAATTTTAATAAAAGTAAAAGAAAATAACAGTCAACCACGCGTTTCTATATATATATATATATCGTAATGGAAAACTACATTTTCAATTACATAATATACAGGCAACTGTTAAAAACACAAGGTTATTAATATAATATTACCTTCAGGAGTTATGGCAGAATAGGATCCTTGAACAGACATCACTGGCGGGAATCCTGGTGCAGATGGATATTTCAAACCTCCCGATTCTTGTCTCTGTGTTCCGTCTGCAGACTGGTAACTATAATAATATATATTTGCGCTTGGATTATTATTATTATTATTATTATCATTATACATCATTTATACGTGAGTTGTATGTTTCATAAAGCAGACAATTAAACAAATTTCGATAAAATATCGCCGTGCAACTTGCCTAAAAGTATAACTTCCTTCCGGAGTGATGTCAAAACTCTGTTGTAAAATCGGAACGAACTGGCCGGAGTACGGGTTTGGCCCATTGATGTACCGTTGCTGCAGAAGAACGTTGGGGTTGGGCCCGCCTATATATTGCGGAGGAATGTTCGATCCACCGATATATTGTTGAGGAGCAATCGGTCCACCGATGTACTGTTGAGGGAAGATCGATCTAAATCCATTGAAATAAGCAGATGTCGATGGCAATGACGGCGGTAAGGGTGTCGAGGAAGTTGCGGGCGAAGATGAAACCTGCACCGTAGGTAGAGGTGTTTGAGAAAAACATCCCGCAACGAACAAAAGTACCAGAAATCCAGAATTCATTACCTAAAACACACACACACACACACACACACACATAATACGATAATATATATTTTAAATAAAACAAAGAATACAAAAATATATTTGAAGTTATACTCACTATTTCGTTGGTAGACGCGATGCGTTGACTTAGAAATATAATATTCTCGTTGGAACAACTCACAAAAATATAATATATATATATATATATGTGTCGGACGAAAAAGCAGGATCAATACTGATTTTTTGATGGCCGAAACGGTTGTTTATAAATATTTTGCTCTCATAACAATCTCCCATTTTGCCTACTCTCTAGATTTCCCATAAAATACGTGGCCCACACTGCAGTATACATATACGCGGTTCTTGTTGGGTAAGAACCACGCGCCGAGCAACTTTAAACGTATTAACTCTATTAATTGCCGCAAACTCCTCCACAAGTATTGAACTGTGGGAATATGATGTGAAAGGGGTAATATTTACAAAAGCAAATTACAGTCAAATCGATAAAACACGAACATTATTATAATGTCATACTATTATGAGTACATATATAATACATATATAGGTATAGGTACTTATTATACTTACTAAATATGCATTTCTCAATTATTTTAACTCACGGGCATAGCATAATAAAGGTCGCATAACGCTATATATAATAGCTACATTTCAAATCGTAAATTACGTTCACGAGTTATTTAATAAAAATGAAACTGATGTATTATGTGTTATGCGTATGTAACATACTATAACATAATTTTCGATTTTTAAAAATATTTCTAAAATGTTGTGAAATTCTGAAATTGATATATAAATGTGTACATATATATAGTCAGACGAAATATCAAACACAGAGCGTCTGTTTACGTAAATATATAATTGATTTAATATTATTATATCTAATCTATATGGTATTTCTTTAAAATATAAGTAACCATTTCAATTTTTAAAAATATGATATTGTTGCTAACAGTAATTACTATATTAAATTCAATTTCTATAAAACATTCAAACACAATATTATTCAAATTTGTTGAAAAATTCCTTTATCTCTCTTTTTTTTTTTTTGTTACTCTGACTACTGCAGTGGCGTAGCCAGGGGGGCTGGCTGATGGGGCTGTAACCTCCTCCCCCGAAATGAATAAATAATTCGTTTTTTAATAGGTACCGTTTATAAATATTAATCATTAACATATAAATCAATTAATTATCAGCCTCAGCCCTACCCACCCACATAAAAATCCTGGCCAAATTTGCACTGTCTGACTATATTATTTTTTCCCGCCTGCTTGATTTTCTCGTCTCTGTAATATCGTTAAATAAAAGCACAATGAAACAAAATACTGATTTTCAAAAAATAATATACCACGCATATGATACATTAATAATATAATTACGTATTTAATATTATTATACAGATATACTCGTATATATATATATATATTTCAAATTAAATAAAAAAATATTGTTTGGTGCGCCTGTAACCGGTATGATATCAATTACGAATATTAACAAGATATTATATAATATTATGTATAGGTATAAACACAACAGTGGATGTTAATAATATTTTTCCAGCTTCACATATCTCGATACGAGGCACCTATATAAATATTAATTTTAGTACAATATTGTAGTATATTATTATTGTAATTGTAATAATGTTTGCGTTAACGCCTGGCGGGCGATGCCATTTAAAATATGTACCAACGTAGGTAATTTAGAGGAAAAATAAATAGACTCGTGCTTGTAAGTAAAATTTATTACACCTCGCCGTCTGGTAAATTACCCGTACCCACACGCCGGGTACACATACACTGTTCATCCAGCATCTTTTAAAACGTTCGAGTTAAAATGTAACATTATATAACCCCGCATTAAGATGACACAGTGTTTTTTTTTTTGCTTACTTGAAACGCATTAAGGTTAACTGCCGTACATTTAGCAAGTGCCTAATAAAAAAATTATACGTTACACTGGTATGAAAATGGACGAGCTATATTATTTACAATATATTTTTTTGGCAGTGGAACGTACCGCATTTATATTTAACTTTAAAACCCATTATGTCGTTATTGCGTACCTATTATAATAGGTAACATCATATGTACAAACCTATATATAACTATCAACGGATAATTCGGTTAACCCATTATGAAAACGCGTTTTACTCAATTCAGATAAATCGCGGTTCACACATAATTCGCGTTTTACATAGATTATCTGCGTACTGCAGGCCCATATTTATGGGGGGGGTTTGGAGGAGCAATTGTCCCTAGCGGCATTATTAGGAAGAGATTTAGGGGCGGCAACATTTTGTGTTTTTTTTTTTAATAAATTATAATAAATAATGGTTATGTCTGAGTTACGGTCTCTATTCGTGTAACTATGTACCATAAACACTACAAATTCAATTTATAAGGTACCTACGGCATTTATTTACAATGTACATATTCAGAGTGATTTTAATGGTTTCAATTGACTTCTATGGAAATCTTCTGTAAGCCGCGCTAGTTTCTAAACTATAAATACTAGCTATACGGCTATTATGAAATGTTTTATATAAGTAAATACTGTATAAAGTGTGATTTGAATTTCATCAAGCCATATAGGCCTACCATTTATCAGTTACTTACTATTTAAGAGTATTAAAATAATACTACTTCTATAGGTAATAATCAACCATAGTAATGTACTGGTTTCTAAAATAACGAAGACGTATTATTTTTACCACACGAAATTTAAAATTAAATTTTTAATGCAAGCAGGGTAGACAGAAAGAAAGAAATTTCAGTGTTCTTCTAATCCGAACAACTTATAACTTTTTCCTTTGGGTGCAGTCAAAACGTTAGAAAGAATAAAATGTCGCCAAAACTATATATAGCGCGTTTTTTATGCGCCGTGTGGTTTGAGCACACGACCAATTTCAGCCTTGTACGGAGTACAAAAAATAAAGAAACAATTGTGCACCATTAAAACACAACGCGTAGGACTGACATCTAGAACATATGAAAATATAATGCATATTGTAAAATATATAATTACCGAGTATTTATTATTTAGTATTTTCGGTATTCGTATAAATATTTTTTGTTTTGGAGGGAAGGGAGGGGAGATGAAAACCCAAAAGATTTCTCATAAATATCACGTTCGTGAAATATACGTATGAGTAATATACATTATTAGTTTATCTACGAATTGTAATCTGTATAAATACGTCTATAAAATATTATGTCTACTATATATTGTACAATATATAGGTACGTTTTAAAATATACGGGAATGAGATTAATTCCAATAAAACAAAATATAAAAAAATATAAGATAATAAAAAATTATATAGAATTTAAAATAATTGTATATACAGTAAACGTGTCGAAAATACTTTTTTGCCAATATTTTCACTACAACTGAATGCCATAATATATATATATAACTATTACACGTTAAATATAGGTATCGATTACCGCCGCGGTAGATATATTATTAACTGATATTTTATTCAGTGTAGCTACGTACATAGCTGCTGTAGGTGAACATTTTCCTCGAGTTCTCAACAGTAAAAAAAATATTCGTTAACAAACAGAAAAATAGGTTACAGCCCTAAGGTATACTATATATAATATGTTGTTAGATGTTCATAAATTATGACTATTATGAGTGTATAAAGTATATATATATAAAATACAATCTTATTATAGTCCTATATATGTCGAGTCCTTTATTATACAATAGGTACCATTATTACATCTTTACAGTTTTTAACCGATGATCCCGGGAGAACTAATTTTTTTTTTCTTCATAAGACATTCTCGTAATATTGTGTACCTACTTATATATACCTATACTGCTGCAACATATAGAATTCAGATGTTGTAAGCATCAGATTCATTATTGAGGTTGACAAAAATCACGAAAAATTATAACAACTATAAATACAAAATTATCTACATAAAATAAAGTATAAATTACTTACATTTTTTTTTATACTATTTTTTCATAAAAAATAAAAATATTATTTAAAATTCTTTTTTTGCCATTTCATATATATTTATATACAACATGTAGATTGTAGGTACATACGTGATACGTTTATACTATTATAGCTTTTCGTCGGATTCAAAGACATTTCTATATGTTAAATTACCCAGTTGAAACTAAATTTTAATGTTTGAAAAAAAAACCTTTCGTAACATTAAAAAAATCTTGAAAATCTTTAGTCACAATTTTATTTTTTCATTATAATTTAAAATTTTTCGACAAAGTGTATTATTTTGATGGAAAATGACGGATCAAGTTGACGCACTCAGTCGATATAGATGTAGGTTATTTTTTCTGTGTACAACTTTTTTACTTGAATTTAACGCGAACGTACAACAACTAACAAGGGTCTAGTAATCAATTTTTTTTTTTTGTTTAATTCGCTTTTATATATTATATAGGTAAGACCCGCCAATACCGTTGACACGAATTCACGATCATAATAAGGATATTTATTATAACAGTTTACAAAAAAAGAAAAAAAAAAGTTAAAATGTAGGCAAATAATTTTTTGAACTACACGAATTATATTAGATGTTCTATTACTCTTCAAAACGCAATCATTCTACGCGTGAACGTTTTATACAGAGAGAGAGAGAGAGAGAGAGAGAGAGTTGGGAATGTGTAATTTATAAAATATTATTACAAGTAGGTAACAAAACTTAATTTTGAATATTTAATCGTATTTCAGCATACATAAATACAATTATTAAAAGGGAAATTGTTGGCTCTAGTTTCATCCCGTTTGATGATGCGTACCTTTATATAGGTAGGTAGGTACCAATAATAAGGCAATATAACTTGCGTTGAAGTCACCTACGAGCTTATATATTATACAGCCTTTTATTATATATTTCGACAGCCGTCACTCGTAAAATATTATACAATTTACTCGAGTATTAATTGTATTAATAATAATAATAATAATATTGTTGTCTCGGTTTTGTTCTTTATATAATATATTAACTAGCTGTACTCTTCGTCGCCCGTAAAAAATGCCCACCTCTTATATAATTCAAATTTCGTTCAATTCGTTATTCAATACTCGGTGTAATAAGGATGTTCAAAAACTTAAAATAAAAAAAAAACAAGAAAAGATTTAAGTTTGATTTTTATTTTATTTTCAACACAATAATTATATTTTGCACGCATATCGCGTTTAACTTAAAGTTTTTATTCACTTCCAGACGTGAAGCGGCGGACGTTTCATTTATTCACAATACCTTATCAATGGTCTCGTAAAATCCCCATATTTATTAAATCTCATACAATTTAAAGTTCCTTCCTCTTCATCACCACAGATCTCAAACACTTTTTTACATCTCGTCTCAAAACATCAATTTCTCAAAGAACTCGCCCTTGCCTAGTATAGAGCTATGTCTTCTTGCAACCATCATCCTCATTTATAGATTTCTTCAAGGACTCCTTATATGCTATCATTTAAATTCTTACTTTAAATACTAATATGTTTCACACTATAATATATTTCTAATATTTTCCTTCGCGTTTACTATTAATAATTTACCTCTATTAGAATTAATAAATACATATTATTATTATTATTTTTTCTTCTTTCTCTTGTTAACTTTATTATAATGTACACGTTTGTTTATTTTGCCCACATTACTGTACTATTATATATATATATATATATTTACTTGTCAATTGGGTTACCTACCGCCCGTTTTATTTTCAAAATAAATAAATATTATTATTAATTCAATAAAATATCGAGCCGCCTGACCGTTCCGTTCCGTTCTCGCAGCGTCCCATTATGAAAAATTAGAAGGGGTGCGCTAAAATATTTTTTAAAAAGAAAACTCCCTCCCAATTAACATGCACTGGATACATATAAATAAATCTGCACATACTTTCCAGCTACAATAATGTTATTATCATAGCAAAATATTTGGAATTGGTGGTTTATTTTTTACATTTTAAGGCTATGTTCGTAGCAGTTATCTTACACAATCAAATGGCGCGTAAACGTTCGTACTGAGAACTGAAATTGAACGCTGAATACTGATTATAAGTGACACACATAATAATGTATAGGTAGTGTATGGGTAGTCATAATGCAAAAATGTGAAATCGCCATGCATTGATAATATTTTGTATATTGTTATTATTTTGTATATTATAAATTTTTTTTCTCCTTCTTCAATGATACTGGTTACTCACGTTAATAAGTAGGCAGAGTTATTATTTTTTTTAAAATTATTATGGTGCTTTAAGTGATTCATCGTATACGTGCAGTATTCATTACATACGAATATCTGCAGTATAGATGTACGAATATATATATAGTGTATGTATAAAATAATATATGTGTACCTATTGAATTTATTACGACAAATGTAATTGTTTAAAATTGTTCAAAACATTTGAAATTCTGTTGGAATCACTATCGAAAGTAATATATATATATATACGGATTTCAATATTAAGGTAATTTTTGTAATTCTCTACGTAGTGTATTGATCGGTTTCTAATATATTGTGTTAAATATTTTTTTACAGACAAAAGAAAAGAAAATGAACAATAAGAATTATAATATGAAGAAGAAAGATGTATTTGTGATATTTATTAATTTATTGGTGCTATCCTTAGTCGTATATACGTACTATATCGTTAACAATTTAAACACTGTACTTTCAAAGACGAACGAGTTGTGTGTACTGAAAACATCGTCAAACGTCGTACTTAAAGATAATATTGATGATTTCGACGATTCCAAGATGACAAATGAAAATGTACGTATCAGACGTACCAGATCGACAAATTTCGTAAAATGTAATTTTTTTATATTTTAAAATTTTGTTTCTAGATAGGTAGGTACGTGTTTAACGTAATAGTATTTTTTTTTTTTTATTGTTTCTAGTTCAAAAACTATCCTTGTTCTCTTTGGCCCAACCAAACATAGATTTTGAACAAAACGGTAGTTTTTACATATTATAATATGCCAGTTTACTATGTTTACACCAAAAATGTATTACAATTTTAACAAACGCTTTGTTTACGCTGTTAATACGTATCTCTACGTTGGGTGACCAAAAAAAAAGGAAAGTCGATTCAATAATCGTTAAAATTTGGAGTGACACTCGCAATATTCATTAATTATCTCACGGTGTAAATGTAGTAATTGGAAAATATTGTATTATGACTGTACTCATCGATTTATAAACAGGTATTTTGGGACCGTGGATCTTGTCCAATAAAAGTTTATCGGTCGACACTCGGGCTCCCATTAAATTAACGTCGAGAAGGACATTGCTCGAATTTATAGATGGCGGACATTATTTAGTTCAGATACAGGTAATAACAATAATATATTCGAGTTTCTGGTATCGATAGAACATTTGCCATCGTCTCTCATCCAAACGATATTTGTTTTATGTTTTCGTACGGCTAATGTTGTACCATTTTATGTAATCTAATCCAAAACTTAAATCTATAAATTAAACATTTTTAACTAACGGAATAATTTATAAGACACACAATTGTTTAATGCCGACTATGCATTCAGTATAGATGTAGTGTTCTCTTTTTAAGATCTTTGTAGGAATTTTCCGAACCGAGTTAATTTTTAATTTTATAAGTAAAAAAATTTAAATCCTATACTTTAAGAAATGGTAAGATAAACACTCTACATATTGTGTAATAAATAAATCTCTATTTGTCAGGTGTATTATTTGTCATCTTCTAAGAGGAATAGTTTTGCAATGACAAAAGTAACGGGTAATGTGAATGAAACGCTATCTGTGTGTAGTGCCGCAGGTGTTTACGGAACAGAAATCTCTTGTTTCACTTCCGCTGTAGAATATTTCAAGACTGGAGAATCAATATTAATTAGACTCAGGGAAATGACTTCTAACATAAGCCTCAACCGTAAAGTTTCTCACACTTATCTTAGCTTTACTAAGCTACACGAATAATCTCTCTGTGTAATCCTGTGATCAAAATTGAATTATTATTATTTTTTTATTTTTAATGTGTATTGTTATTTTTATTTTTATGACTAAAGGTAAATAAAACGTGCAGTATTTCAACGTTATTGCAATATTCTAATAACATTTTGTTATATTTTAAGAACGCTTTTTTAAAAATAATTATGTACTATTATAGCCAGGAAGAGATATGTTTTTTAAACGTTTTTGTATAAATTTTATTATATATAAATATTGTTGAGAAGCCACTCGAATGAAATAAAGCCATCTTGTGTTTATATTAGAATTATAATATTATACTGATGACAGTCGTCAAATTACTAGTTTTTATTTTAACATACCATATACGGATATTTGATTAATACGCTAGAAGTGTATTTAAGACAGGTGTTTTGAACTACTTCTTTATTATTTTAACTTACATAATATATAGCAAGAAAAAAAAAATTTTTGTTTTGTTTTTGGTAACTCCGAGACAGATTAGCACCGTCTAAGTTACTGTAATCGTAAGCTTAGGTATATCGTATATAGTATACATAATATATATAGGTATATATATATTGTATTATTGGTAAAGTCCACCATATTAGTTAATTTCAGTTAATGTAATAGTCGTATTATATTATATTGTGATAGATTCATCTATTAATCTTCGTTCTGTAAAAAGTTAATCATGCACTTGTGGCATTCCATTTGTAATGGATGATCTTGCATGAGTTGTAACATGCGCCGCGAAAAATATCTACACAACGGAGCTTTACTGCACAGTTCGTGGGAACTTTGGACAAACTTCTCTTCGCATTCCGAGTGTTCAGATTCCTAGCATAATTATTAAAAACGAAAAAAAAATGTCAATGGGTAGTTAGTTCAAAATTGAATTTCACGAGCTTCGTGTTTCACTTACACAAGTACGGCAAACGCGGTAAAGCGTGCACACGGGCAACATCAAATCTCCGGCAGATCCACCCAATTCCAGACAGTCTTGAGTTATTTGCAGAAGTTGAGTACACTCCTTATGATCAGCTATAAAACAAAAATTAACGTATTTAAATGCGGATTTTGTTTTTTTTTTCACGTTTAACTTCTTATATATGTATATATATAAGTATATTACATTCTTTATGTGGCCTTTCTTCCGACGTCTCCAAAAAATTCACGGGTTGACTGTTATTTTCTGCGGGCAAAACAAGATCTGACTTTTCATATTGTTTTTCTGAAAAAGGAAAAAAAGCGTTATATATATATATATATATAACGTTGAAAAAATTACTAATATATAATAATATATTGTTACCTCGCATTTCTTTATTCTCTTGTCTGAGCTTTTCGATGTTGTACGCTTGATTCAAATTCGTGAGTACCTGATTTTTCACACTGTTTATTTCATCCGGGTCGTTAGTTCCTCGATTAGCTCCCGTATACTTTAACGCGTCGTCAATTAGCGCGTCTTCCAACCACATTAATTTATCATCCTTCAGACTGTTGGTGGCGTCCACTTCGTTCTCTTTACCGTAAGTGCGCATGTACTGATTTAAAATGGTATCGTCGTCGGACGGTATGTTGTCGATGGATTTTTTCCTGAAAACGAAATACAATATAAGCGTTTATTAGGTATGTATATACGGTTTTGTATTAGGTGACCTACTTCCGATCGTATCCAAAATAATTGCTCCAGTCGATGGATTTCTTTTTCAATTCTATTTTGGTGTTGTTACCGCCTTCCGCAGGTTTCATTGTTTTATCGACACTGTTGGTATTCGTCATGTCTGCAGCAGCAGCAGCAGCAGCAGCAGTAGTCGTGCTGGTGTTGACATCGGAATCGTTCGGTCCTGAACCGAGAAAAATGTTGTTGAGTTCCGCGGCTACTTTTGGGTCCGTGCGCGATTCTTTGTTCGAAGAGATATTTTTCTTCGACCTCTTCATTAACCTCGGTTTCATCCATCTGTTGTTCTGACCATACTTGTTGTTTCTTCTCGCCTGGAATCTCGGGATGAACAGAAATTGCCTTTCCGCCGGTAGTTTTCGTCCTCTCTTATAATAGTTATATGGTTCGGCGTATAAACTCTGATAATCGTCCGGTGACGCGGCGTTACGTTTTTCATCTTGCGATCTCAGAAAACTCTCCAGCTCTTCGTCAGACATGCCTTCGACGTTGTCTTCTATATATTTGTCGACAAGCGCGTTTATCGCGTACAAATATTCGTCCTGGTCTTCCTCCGCGTTGTCGCTGTAATCCTGCGCAATGCCCGGATTAGCAGTCTTGTACCGTTCGCGGAACGCGGAAGGCATTGCGGCGTATCGATCGTACTTCAACTGTTGTAAATTGTCCGGCACGTCCGCGGAGTCTTCTCTCTCGCGGAATATTGACTTTTTACTCCACGGTTTTTTCTTATACGGCGGCTGCTGACCCGGGCTTTCCTTGGCCAAATAGTCGAGAAATTGTTCAACTATTTCGTCTTTGGTAGCTATCTTATTGCTGGGCACCGCTTGTTCGAAAATGTTTTCTAAATTCCTCAAATTCTTCTGATATCCGTAGCCAATATCTTCCGGTTGACCATCGTCTAAAAATCAGAGAAAAAAAAAATACACACGTATATGATCGGAAAATCGCAAAACTATCAATATTTTTTTATACGTTTCCGATTCACTCGTCTTTTTTCAAAGTTAAAGAGGACAGTCTATGTCTAACGGAAGCAATACAGCAATCATTCTTTTTTTTCAATACTTTAAGGTATTTCATAATATAATAATGGTTTCGTATTTAAAATTGGTTACATAGGTACACACTACACATTGGAACTCTAAATTCGACACAAACCGTCGCAGCACTTACCTATATCTATAAAGTACCGCACGAAATGTGATTTTACTATATTTCCCGTTACTGATAGACGGAGTCAACAACAAAAAAAGTCCTCTTTATGTGATTTAGATACTACCTTTTTAATGCGTATTTGTATGATATTGTATTTCGAATGATTATTACAATATCCAATCATTGCAACGACGGTAGGTCGACTGCGAAACGATGTCTGTAGGGTACGAAATCGTTTTGGGATGGACCTAACCGCGGCCGCAGTTTTCAAAGAAATAGTAACACTCCGACTCAATCCACTGTACAACGCTTGTTAGGTTGCAATATAGGTAGGTATACTTTAAAAAATTATTTAAAATATTAAACTCTACGTTTTAACATTTTACATGCGTACAATATTAATATATTCTGAACTAGAAAAATGAGGGTAAAATGTTTTTTTTTATTTAGACCATTCTTTTCTTTTAATTTTCCATACCTATATAGTTTTTGCTTTTAACGTTTTTTCGGCTTTCACGAAAAACGGGATGGGTACGAAACAAATTTCAACAGCTCGAAAAATCTGATTGTCGAGTATATGTTTATAGCTTTTCCAATTATACGCGCAATCATTCAGTCGCACTTCAGGACAAGAGCTGCGCCCCAAATACGCGTAGGCGTGATTTGTTTTGAATTTAATCGGAACTCGTATATACAAGCAGCTGGGCCACAGTGTTCATTCGTATCGTACAGCTATATTATTATAATCGCGAATATAAATTTTTATTAACGAGAAATTTGCTAAATTTCATTTTATTGTCAATACGCGTAAAACACATTTTGAAGTATATCATAAAGATCGCCTTTCTGTAGCGGTTCAATAAGGGATGCAAAATTATATAATAAGGTACTCCCTCCTCTCTCTCCTCACAGCTGAAAAAATTGAATAAAATTTTTAAAACAACAGAGCTCGCAAAACGGTGGCTGGATGCTGTGCCATTTCGGTTTTTCATAATGGACGTGTGCAATCATTGCCAAAGAATGGCGATTGAAAAAAATAACCTACAATTGTATGTATAAATGATAAAACGCAAGGGCGCCACCCTGTCCACCCTCCACAAATGGCGCCCTCTACAAAATAACAAACTTTAATATGTAAAAACAAACGTAATTTTTTTTAATTTCAATATATTTTTCGTACTTATACAATGTTCCTAACACACGCGCGTATATAACTTGAAGAACATTTAACAGGCAACTATATACTACCGCGACGGGGCCTTATAATATTATCATTGCACGTCGCACTGTAATTTACACTATACCAGCTATATACACGTACAATATCTTCTCGGCAAGGGACACAATGAACACCCAAAATTACGCACTACACGCTCCAAATTTTATTTCTTACATTTTTTTTAAGAAAATCATTCGCCATTTGATCATAAGAAACATAAAAACACCCGCGACAATTACCAAAAACGACCTTTTCATTTAAAAAACACGCAAGTCCGTAGGTTTGAGAATGTATCTGTATCGCACAATATTCTTTTCAACTACATATACCATCTATACACAATTTGAGTTCTACTCAACGGCATCTATATATTATTTAGAAAAAAAAATTGCCGTCAATGATTACAATTTTTTGTTGGCTCAGACTTTTGCACGATACATATATTCTATACTTGATAATATTACATCCTCCCGCCACCGCCCTCGGAACTAATCGCATTTAATAATAACCGTTAACTTTATTGATATAAAACATTTAAATTAAAACAACAGCAAAATATACGTCATATCAATACACTCAAGTTGCACTTTTTTACAGTTCCATCGCACGGGTTTTTCGACATTATAAGGTTTTTTTTTTAAACGTACTTTATAAAAAAAAAACTCATATATTTTACTACTCGTCGTTGTAAGGCCGCCCGCAGGGGCCACGGCCCCCCACTATTTTATTTGATATTTGTTTAAATTTGTGATATAATTCTTTTTAAATGTCAGATAACTATAATTTTCAGTGTTTTTGTTTCTTGTATACGTGTGATAAAATAATCGGTTATTATTTCTACTAATCCCGCCGGAAATAATTAAAAAAATACACCGTATATTAAAAAAAAATTAGGGTGTACGTTTTTTGTTGGCCCCCCGAAATTTTTTCCTGTGGGCGGCCTTGCGTCGTTGTATCTGAATAATATCGCGTGTAGAGAAAATCAGTCGGTTCGTCGTTCAACTGCTGCGGATCGACGGCAAGTCACGGACGCTGTAAATAATCGCCCAATTCGCCGTCGCACCCCCTCCCCCCCCTGCGCCCGAGCGAATAATTATGGTATAGTTTGTGATGAAACGGACGATTTACAACAGTGTTTCCCAACCTGGGGGGGGTGAACATTGCTGGGAAGGCGCTCAAGCAGTCACTACGAAGTAAAATTTTATTTATTAAATTATTTTAATTTTACAATGTAGGAAAAAAATGAAAAATTAGGTGATCATATTTTTCAATTTATATGGGGGAGGGGTACGAGATTTTTGAAAATCTATAAAGGGGGCGTAGCGTAGGATAGAAGAAGTTGGGAACCGATGATTTACAACAACGGCAGTTGTTGACACGTTACCTGCGGGGGGGCCGCCCAAGTAGACCATTCTGGGAGGCGTCTCGCCAATTTTGTCCGAGATGGCATCCAGCGCGGACCGTAGACTGTCGTCCGCGCAGCGAACGCCCGGCAGCGGTACCGCCGCCGTGACGACGCACACCGCAACGAACACGCAACGGGGGAACAGTGACCGCGGCCGACCGGGCCGATTCATGTTGGCTTCCGTCGACGACTGCGGGGCGTGCGGTTTACTTTCGGGGGACGAAAACGACGCGCGCCCAGACGATTTCCCCGTGGACGGAAAGGAAAAACGAAAACCGAATAAGCACAGTGACGCGGCGTTACAGGTGGCGGTTGGCCAGGCAATGACGGGCCGCGCGCGCCGCGAAACGGAGCGCGGCCGAATCAATAAAGTGTTCTCCCCGCGGGCGCGCGCGCGCGCCCCACAACAAAAATTCCGGGTGGGGGCAAGGGGTGTTCACAATATGTATATACACCACATACGTAGTGTATGAAGGGGGAGACACCACTGCGTACCGGAGGGGGGGGGGGGGCGTATCGACGACGCCGCGCCGCTCACGACATGCGTCTGCAGCAGTACAATATTTGTATAACAATAATACGAGAACGTACCACCACTCTCCTCCCCCACCCATCCATTCGTCGCACCTCCTTAGTATATTGTCCGCAGAGGCTCCCTCGTCCTGTATACAGATACAATTCGTTTTCAATCAATTTTACCCGATTTTTTTTTTTTTATTTATTTATTTTATACATGAAAAAACAGTTTCGGTCGAATGGGGTTTCTCGTCGAAGAATAATTTTTGCGACAAAAAAAAAAAAAAATCTACATAAATTAGAAACCGGTCGAACAATAACGGAATAAGTATATATTGACGACGTTATACGTCAGTCCTAGTCGTACAATTAATGGCTATACAAGGACCATTTCAACGTATTCATTTCTTTACTATATACATATATATATTTTTAAAAAAGTCAAATTACGACAATAAAAAAAAAAAAAACCGGATTTTTTTTTTTCGACATTTCTCGAAAAAAGTGTGAAACACTCGAGTACTTTTTAGTTTTTATACATTATTCTAATAAAAAAATTTTTTTATTTTTCCTATTTATTTGAAAAGCGTTCGAAAATGTACTCTATTAAATACTCTCCCCCCTGTCTATTTATTCAAATTCATGTTCTAATTTTTCAATAGTATTTTTTTTTTTTTTATAAGACATTATTACGTTTACCCGTTATTACGAGCAATAACTTACATGTGGGACGTACTAAATTTTCATAATTGGTTGGGGTCATAATACGCATACTTAATAATAAAAAAAAGATTTAAAATTTTTTTAATTTACTGATCCAATGAAAAAAATGGGAATAAACGATAATTACGCTTTATTTGGAAAATTGTTATTTTTCCAATTCAATTTTATCGTTTCGAAACAATTCAAAACCGGAAATTCAAATACGATTACTAGCTCAAAACTAAATTAATAAAATTAAAAACAATATGTAATTAAATTTTTTTTTTTTTTATAATCATATTATTACGACATTCAATTTTAGTTAAATGTCTTCCTTATATTTTACGCACAACTGACTACGGAAAAAAACAATATGTTTTAGGTGAAATCTTATTATAAAAATTTTTACGTACTACAAAAAATAAAATTATGTAAAAACAAAAAAGTACGAGTATAAATTTTTTAAGATTAAAAATCTGAAGTCAGTCACATATTTTCAAACGCATTTTTTTTTGTTTTGTATGCAATCAATCAAAAATACAATTTTCAAATTTTTATTATTTGATAGTTTTAAAACTTAAATGTGTACATTTATTTGATTTGCAAATAGAAACGCGTTTATTTTATTTGTTTAAACTTACTAATTTTATAGTATCAATACATATAATCACGATTGAGAGGTTTCTCTGTATTGTTTGTACACTTACTTTATTAATTTTGGTCAAATATACAACTGTATATCAAATATCTGTACTCTGTTCAGAATAAGAGCGGCAGTCGGCGGCCGACTTCTGTGCATGGGCGTGGCGTCGATCTACTTTCGGTACCGAGCGCCACAACTTTTACGGGAGCCGTCGTTTAAGAAGGGGAAACGCCTGACCGAAACGGATGAAAACTCGTTGCCGCCGCCGACTACCGCTCTTATTCTGAACAGAGTATATAGGGTCATTCATTTTATTATAAAATAATAGTAATACACGTAGTAGTTTATTATGTTAGGTATAAGTCCACATACTGTATTGTAGTTCAAAAAATATTTATTGTAAAAATATATACATATTATGTTTTAAATTCTTTGAAATAAAGCAAAATATATGCCTTAGAAAAAAAAAGTATACCAATAAATAGTCACTAATCACTATTAATACTTTTATTATTCTAAAATATTTATAAATACAATATTAGTTACCTCCTGTTGAGTGTTACAATTTTTTTTTAATTTTTTTTTATTACACTCGGATATTATATGAAATCAAAAATTAAATCTTCCAATTTGTAGTAATAGGCAGACAGTTGTGTTTTATTTTAGTGGCAATATTTTATTTGCATCATAACAGTCCCAAATCCATTGAGGAGTAACAACGTTCTTATTCTGTAAATATAAATTATTAAAATTAATTATAAAATAAAATAAATAAAAACAAAGTGCTTAATGTCTAACCTTTGAATTGTTGGCATCAGTTGAAACAATGTAATCACATTTATCTTTTGTGCTCAATTTTCTACGCAAATAAAAACATATATGTGAAAATATGTATTCGTACAATGAGTAGAATTTAAAAAATAATAATTACCCCTCGAGTGCTATTATGTAGCGATAACATTCTTTTTTTATTAACGGTTTTAACTTGGTTGATAAATAAAATGAACAATTACGAAATACATTTTCTATGACAGGTAGTGGTACATCTTTTTCGTCAGCTAATATATCAATATCACTAGGAACCTCAGCATCAGAATCAATATCAGTGTCCGCGTCATAAATATTATTTTGCTGATTTTCTGAAATATTTGTTAGCGATGTTGAGGTCGAAGGTACTGGTGACCTAAAAGTCAAGTAGTTGAATTTTTAAGTTAATACTTGGACATTAAGAATAAATGACAATTTAAAAAAAAAAAACATACATCACAGGATTGTCATTCCATTCATCGTCAGAATCGTTAGTTTGAACAGATTCAATGAGTTCATGTATTTCATCTTCGCTCTCAGGTTTGTTTTGTTCCGATTTATCCAGAGCAAACCTAAATAGAATTAAACCTTATATTTAATAATAATTTAGTAGATAACGCATGTATTTCTGTATGCAGACCTTCTCCATGGAAATCGGCATTTATTTGAATGACATTTATCAATCCAATCACTTTTAACTACACGATAGGCTCCTTGTCTTTTGGCTTCATTATATTTTGGTGTATTAATAAAAGCGCATCTGTAATACACAAATGAACATTTGTTAAGTCAAATTATGAAATATGGAATATGAGGTTTAATTATACTCATAAATTTAAGACTAAAATCAAATAAAAATTAATTTGTCATTATTAGTCTTAAAATTAAACGTTATTTATGTCCACATAAAAAAGGAAACATGTAGTAAATAGAACTTTTTTTTTTAAACAGGTTTGTTTGTAAATATTTTTAATGAATTATGAATAAATATACCAGACCACTAGATAATTTACACTGTTAATAATTTGTTAAAAGAAAAATGAAACGTACTCAGATAGATACATACACTATTAAATTAGCATTACTTACATTAAATGAGTGCAAGATTGATCCCAATTATTTTTATAAATGGCACCCATTTCTAAAGCTTTTGAACGTAAATTACTTCTATATGGATTTTCATAGCCACTCATCGTAAATATAACACCATCCAATAAATGGCCAAACGGTTTAGTCACCGGTAATGGGTTTTTAATTAATTTTATTTTCTTTTTTGAAGGTTTTGAGTCGACTGACGGCGAGATATTTTTTTTAATAACTGAAAAAGAAAAGACTTCTATAAAATTCTCTTGTTTGGTACTATTTTGTTATTTGCCACCTAATCATAAAAAACTCTAATTTCCGTGTTATTTTTTAATTTGAATTTGACATCGAATTTTACCTACACAGTGTGTATACATTACATAGTAATAAATTTATAATTTTTTGATTTATGTCAAGACAACATTAAGTAGGTTATTAAAAAAAAAACATAATTAGTTAAGCAGAAACTGTTTACTGTTACATTGGCATATCTACCTTTATTTTGAACAACTGGTGAATCATTTTGTTTAACACCCACGTCAATTTTATTATTTGGTTTCACAGAATCCAGTGGAGATTTTGAAGCCTTTTGGTTTGTTATAGGTGAATGGTTATTATTTTTTTTAGTATCTGTGACTTTATGTTTTCCAGTTTCTAAATTTTTTTTATGCAGTGCCAGTAGACGATTTATCGGCGATTCCGGCATTCTCACAACATCTTTATTCTCGTGTCTTTTGGCAAATAATCGACCAGCAGATGAGTAATCATCAGGACCATCATCATTTCTCAGGGTAAATGATCCCAACTGAATAGACGGCGACGATTCAATACGGTCTTTTGGTGATATAATTTCTTCGTTTTTGGAGTGGAACGTTATAAACGACAAACCAAATTTGGCCTGCTTAATATACGGTTGTGTACATACAATTTTCACTCTATCCCACAATTCTTTGCGGGCCGACGACAGTTGACTAGTGTCAAAGAACCGGACTTTGTTTACATTTAACCCATTTTTGCACTCCTGTAACGTCATTAAAGAAGAAGTCACCAACAGTACCTGTAAAACGAAATCGACAAAACATAATAAACGTAAAATCGTGTTTGTGTAAAAGTAAATGATTTGTTTTTACATGAAATTCGTCCGAAGTAGATTTTCCTGCAAATATTTCAACGAAAGCAGAATTATCATTTCCCACATCGATGGAGGTAATGACGGACGGCTTTAGAAATTGGATAATGACAGTAGCTTGTTTTTCTCCGGCTTTACAACGCCACGTCTGATGTGAATCCGAAACGTTTAGAATGTTTTCCGCCTTGTTGGTCTGTCATTATAATATTCATGAAAATAAATCGCGTGAAAATTAAAAATTTTAGAGGGAAAAACATGTTTACTTGTTCTTCACTGCTTATGCTTATAATACGATCCACGGGAATCGGAGCCATTGTCTTTTGTCGTTCCGCATACGAAATAATAATCAAACACTTTGACAACGAAATGGCAAAACAGTCAAAACGAAACGCGCATTTTCTAAACCAATAAAATCGACTGACGAAACAATTTCAAAATTCAAAATTATTCCACACACGCGATAATGGACGTTGGTTATACTGTTATCATAATAACATTACCGCAATTACCGCTCGTGACCAAGATTTGCTGAAAATATAAACATTTTTTTTATATATATATTCCGCTATCTATTGATTAAAATGACAATAATATCGCTATTCTGTGACAGCACGCATTTATTTAAATTTATAATAAGATTGTTTTATATTATTTTAACATATTTTACGTACTTTCATTATGAAAATAATTATACCGCGCGTTTATCTTAATTTTTTCAAAGCTGTAGTTCGATGATACTCAGTCCGTGGTTATGACTTTTTTATTTCAAATTTGTAAATTAAAATAATATGTCGATGCATTATCACAGAATAAGATTATATTATTATACGAAAAAAGTGGTGTAACGAACAACGCAATTCGCGTCTGACCGCCGTGACTACACTGAGCGGTCCGCTGGTTTCGGACCGCTATTTATATGCACTCTTCTGCCACGCCCTCTATGTTGTGACGTAGCGCTATCTGGTGACTACTTTTCCCGTTTTATTGTTATTTCGTTTACGTTCCATGCACGTTGTTTTTCCTTTTTCTACATCTGCATTTCGTCTCGGTACATTAATAGAGCTTTCTTCTTGGTTATTACACGTCTATGTGGATATTTCATTGGCAGAAGGGGTTGGCTCCATTTTCGCCCCCCTCCCCCCCTTGAACGTCATGTATAATCGCCACTGTTTAAAGGGATTTCTTTTATTGCAGACCTTTAGGGTATACATAATATTTTTCGTTTGTCCCGCGTTTAGGTTGGTTTGTTTTGTTGTTTCCAATGCCCCCGTACAGCTTTTTGTCTTTTAGCTGCAAGGTTTTTTTTGCCCAATATTCGTTTGGTATTTTTCGTTGGCGTTTCGATGAAACGATGAATTGAGAAGTTTACGTGGCATGCAGGTTTGAATGATCACGACAAACTCATGCCGATCGGTTGAAATTATTACGGATAGATTATTAGGTATTTTATATTCTACACAATAATTTAAATGGTTGCCGCATATAATATGATAACCTGCAGTTTTACGCACATGGGAATCATAAAAATTTCCGTATTAGTCGTGATTGCCTTTTGGTCGTATAAAGCGATCGGAATGCGATTACCTATGTGAAATTTCTCCGACCACGTCATGAACCCGTGCAAAACAATTTGGTGTTTATATAATATATAGATCGAGGCGCGTGGATTTGTATAAAAATTACATATACATATGTACGTGTAGAGAATTTCTTCTTTATATAGGTAATATATTATCGTAACTGATCGTCGAAATCAATTCACTAACTGTCAAAATTCATGTCTGTCAACAAAGTTCCGTATAAATACACGCGTGAAAGAAAACGATCACATCTAGGTGGTCAGGGGTTTAAGCGTCGCTCGACTGCAGTAGCAGTACGCTGGCGATTGCATTTCTAATGAATTAAAGTGTGCTAAATCAAATCTCTCGTGTAACTCAAAACGTCTCGACCTACTGTAGTGCTCTACACGGTCCGTGATTTCACAGACCGGACCGAACCAGTAAGCCATGGCCTAAACCGGAACCAGACCTAGTTGCGTTGCAGTCATTTAATTATGTTAAACTGAACCAGACCAACTGCAGTTTTAAAAAAATGTTGAGCAAACTGGACAGGATCAAATTTTCTACCAAACCGGACCGATATATTAAATAATTATTATTTTTATAGAAAATTACACTTCCCCGTATTTTACTCCCGCACTCGACGCGCCTACAGATTACAACCATAAAATATTCGGTCATCCGGGCACGACAGATAATTAAACTTTTCTTGGAATCTACAGATTACATACACTGATGTTCAAATACACACTCGTCACTCGCACATTTTGACAAGACCAACATGTGATTGCCACATATAAATCATTCCAATCGCTGGACTCGAGACGGCCGCAGATTATCGCGAAAACGCGTAATCGTTATTTTCGTATAGAACCCGATTCTGAGAACTCTATCGACCGACCATCGTCTATCTGTAACTGTACCCATATATCATGCCCACGGACTAATATTAGTCCGTGATCTTACTTGTATACATCGTATATAAATTATGTTGACATCGTCCCGGTAGTCCTACATAATAATCTTACAAAATTCCCATTTCTAATAGCATATGCTTTTTCAAACGATTATTGAAAAAAAAGGACCGACTGGAATAATAATATGGGCGAAACCGGACAGAACTGAAATAATTTTTTTGTGAAAATAACCGGACCGATGCGAATTAGTATATGAAACTGGACTGGGATAGGACCGAATTTTTTTCGGAATCTATCAGTTGGGCTACACCAAGCATTCGATTCATTTTCATTACTTCGGTTCGGACCGATTCAGACCGGATCGCGTAGAGCACTGCGACCTACTCAGACGCAAAAAAAAGTTTTCAAATATATAAATATATACCCACGTTTGTTTTCAACAACGAATGTTTTATTACATTTTTCAATACCAACAGATATTATAAATACATACGAATAACTAGACAAAGTGATTGATACTGTCCTCTGATCGAAATCGGTAGGGGTTTTTTTTTTTTTTGTTAGTAAACATTAGAGTAAAGCAATGTTACAAAAAAGTGGACAATTCGTATGTACTAAAATATTGGGAAGCCAGCGTTATTATAAATAAAATATTAATAATTCATGTGGATAAGGAGATTTGGATTTGGATGCGATAAAAGTGAAAAAAGAATAAGGACACCAGAGACGGCGTGATAAAAATCACAGGGATTACCTGCTCTCGGCGCGTAGGAAACGAGTTTAAATAGAAAGACACGGAAGGAGTGCGATGTAGTAACAAGGCTGTGATCCGAAGACCACGGGGAGAAGGTCCGTTTAGGAATACCGCGACCTTTCTGACGGACAGAGGGACGGTGGACGGCTTTGCAGTGTTTAGGAGTTATTGCGACGGGAAGGTCGTCGCGGTACGGGTTAATGGTTGAGTAATTTTTGTCTGCGCTTGTGGTCTGTGATTGTGGCGCAGCGGAATCCGCGGAAAGTTGGTACGATGAGCGCGCGACCCTTTCGCGGACGCCGCCCTCCTGCGCAATCGTTATACGCGCGCGGGAGGTTATACCCTTTGAACGCGGCAGGGGCGGGTTCGGCGCGTTAGCGACCCTGTCGGGTGTCGGCCGCAGTCGTCGCGCCGCAGGGACGGGGTGAAATCCGCGGAGGGCCGAGTGGACGAGTGGTGCGCAGTACAGGGAGACAGAGAGTGGGGTGGTTGATGAAAAATCAATGTGCGCCGTTATCTCGGCAAATAACCTCCCCAGCGCGCGCGCGCCTTTCGTGATAATAACGAGACGTTCGCGAGTTTTTTTTTTTTTTACAGTAAACAGTAAACAATTATTCGCGCGAATAACGCGTATATTATTATTAACTGCGCAGGTAACTGTTATAATAACGTCACGGCTGTATTGTGTATAGTGTAACTACGTATTATTATTTTATATACGTTATACGCGCATATTATAATAATATATTCGCCAAGCGCCGAGTACACCGCGTCCAGTGATAAATAATAATAATAATAATAATAGTAATTGTCGCGTTCGCGTTTGTCCGCTTGGATCGAAATGGATTCGGGTCCGCAAGCTTACGGGGCCGGTAAAGTGGGCGGCGAATTTAACGTACAAAATTTCGTCCGCAAACCGCACGTGTTCGTCAGATTGTTGTCTTTGGTGAGTCTACCTATACCTTCGGTATATACAGGCGCGGATCCAGAAATCACAGAAGGGGGGGCTATACGATGATCAGCTACCTAAAATTATACTTATTTAGGTAGTTATATGTATAATTTTTAAGCAATGACTACAGCCCAAGGGGGGCTAAAGCCCCTTAGCCCCCCTTGGATCCGCGCTTGGGTATATACATATATATTATTATAGGCGCGACCGTGCGGGATGAGCACTGACATTTTTGGCGATTAAATTTTGATCAAAGCTCGCGACGGTTTTGGCTCTCCGCTCGCGAACAACGAATTTTTTTTTTTTTTTTATTGATACTCATAAGCAGTTGTCGAAGTGGGGGTGGGGAGGATCCCATATAGATGATATGGGGAGGATCCCCATACCTCCGCTTTTTTTTTGGTTATCATCGTATTCCATCCTCCCACTTGTTTCGTTTAAAATTATTCATCCTTCTTGGATTTTAAAAGATTTATTATTTTTTTTTTTTATAATTTGTTACGTCGTGTAATTTTTTTTATTTAGAAAAATATGTTTAATTCATTTTTTTTTTTTTTTTTTGCTTCATAAGAACTATTTCGTTTTCTAAAACGTCAACATTGTTCAGTAGACCACTAAAGGTCACTTAATCACAATCATAAAAAACATAGTTCACCGTCGAGTTTAATAAGGCCGGTGTTTTGTCGAAAAAAGACTTTTTTGCTTATTTTTCTATTTTTCAACAATATGGACCGTTCGCAATACTTACTTTGCATATTTTTGGGCGTTTTAGCAATAAACGCGTATATTTTGCGATTTTATTTTTTTCCATATTATATGAACGGTTATAGGTGTTAACGATAAATTGTAAATTTATTATTACATCGTTTTTGTACCGCGTTTATCCGAATACAATGATTGTTTTATTATTATTTTTTGATCGCAGAGATAAACGTCAAAACGACTTTTTAAATGCCACTATAATAATTACAGTTCGAACTACGTCAAAAGTGATCAATACAGTTAATATATTCCAGGCTTATAAAGCACACTTTGAGTACCTATATAATATATAGTTGGAAAATCTGCAGTGTATAGTATAGTAGTACTTGAAAATATATCCTCATCGTTTTAAGTCTCGCGCTAGCGCTTCGGGTGAATTACGAAAAATGCGCCTTTTTTTTATATACTCGTATATATATAATACAATTTATTTAACCTTTATGTACTTATTAGTTATAAAATATTATGTAGACTGAAAATTTCAAAAAAAAAAAAAATTTTTTTCTTACTTTGGGGCTGGCGAATCGATCAATAATTTCTTCGTAGGAGATTTTTCTCGCAAATTTATGTTCTGTGCTTATCTTTCTTGGCCAATCGTTGATCTCGAGTATAATTTTTAAAATAGTTTTATCGAGTTTAAGCGTTTTAAGTTTACTGAAAATTCTTTCACGATTATTTTTGACGTACAATACTTAGCGCCTCTTCATATAGTGAAATTAAAATTCAATATGATATTCGAAAAAATAATCAATTGACTGCGAGAATTATAATCGCAATTAATTGATTACTTTTTTTATACGCGGAACACCCGGCGATCCATACATTTTTTATCGATGACCATCGCGAGTTTCGTGCTTTTGTCGCAATAATATATTGGGAACATTTTTTCATAGTGGCTTAATCGCCACTAAATTAATGGCTAAAAAAAAAAACAAAAGTGATTTTAATAATAATAATAATGAAAAAAAATATTCGGACGAGAAATATTTTTAGAACGAGCGTTACGACATAATATTATATTATGTTTTAATACAGGATTTCATTGCTCTTTTTTTATAGCTAATAAAATACAAAATTATCTAATTGAATTAAAAATAAGAACAATATCGTTTCCTATAGGTTTTATGTATGGTTTTTTTTTTTTTGTTTATTGTCTGTACCGTATACAGTATTATGTACAACAGGAAACGATATTTAATTTTTAATAAAATAATATTTGACACAAATGACGAGACGAGAGACAATATCGAATACGCAAGTCGTTGCAGGTTCATTATTTTACAATACTATACATAATAACAATACTTTTTTCTTGACACACATTTTCAAATCGAATAATTATTAATTCAAAATAAAATACAAACGCGGATAATGATGACTGTACGAGAAATTCTAATCGTATTCGATTGATTCATTAAATAAAACACGTTTTTGTTTTCCGACACGACACCATAATATACGACATTACGAGGTGTGTTAAAAAGAAACAAAATGTATATTTATATATATTATAAATAAATTATTATATGTATAGTAGGTATTTATAGTACTATATAATATACGAATTAAATCATTAATCAGTATTTTGTTGTCGTTCATATATAAGCACTTTTTCCCCACGTAAATATCCGAATAATTACCTATATAATGTATTATGGTCTGTTTTTTTTCTTCTATAATTTTTGGCATTTAAATTCGTAGTTTTTATTTCGAAAACAATTAGCGTACTATATATATATATATATATCAAGGACGATATATTTTTAATTTTTGGACTATTAATCGGATTAATGGTTTTGAAAAAATATTAATTGGCCTTTGCCCAATTATATAATAGACGTGTACTTTTTGTAATTATTATAAATATGCGTAGGTGCGTGTTCAACGAATTCGTTACTTTTTAGAGTTTATACGAAGGGAGAAATTGAAAAAGTTACTCATAATATGCAACGTAAATAAACGCCGTACACATATTAATTATTCGCGTATAAATGACTTGCGCGATAAAAATAAACATTTAATTTGACATTAATCCTCTTGTGTAGAAAACAGTGTCAATATAATACGCGATCGCACTCATTATAACTTGTTATTCTTTAAGCGGTACTAAAATCTGTCGAAGTCACGGAATTATGATCGAACTTGTATAACTAACGTCACCCCCATGGGATTTGGTATTTTTAAAATTAGTATATCTCTGACCTAACAGCAACAACTTGTGTCATGTAAGTTGGTCCAATTATGTTAAGGTTATGCTGCATTTTCGCCCTCCCCCCTTTGAACATCATGTATAAGGCTGGAATTAGTGCTCCACTGACGATCAGTGCGTACGGTACTGTTCGGTCGTGATCGAGCGTTTATAGTGGTCAGCTAACGACAAACTCGATCGGTCGTGTACAGTGTAAATGTGAGTAAACGAGTAGGTATACGTAAAATAAATAGTAAACGTGTAAACGAGTGTACAACGAAGAAAGTCGAATCCTTCCGTGCATTTCATTTCATTGAAATACGCGAAATAGTATTATTATTATTTATTAATAATAAAATAAATAAATAAATAATAAAGATTGCGTACGCGCGTACGGTCGCTCGGTCAGCGTCAAACTAAACACCCGCATATACCGACATGGTGCGTCAGCCGACCGTAATAAAACGAGAAGAGAAAGTAGTCACCAGATAGCGCTACGACACAACATAGAGGGCGTGGCAGAAAGGCGCTTATAAATAGCGATCCGAAACCATTGGACCGCTCAGTGTAGTCACGGCGGTCAGGTGTGAACAACGTAGTTCGTGTCTGACTGCGGTGTGTGTGTGTGTGTGTGTGTGTGTGTGTGTGTGTGTGTGTGTGTGTGTGTGTCGAGACTGACCGCTATTTATATGCGCCTTTCTGCCACGCCCACTATGTTGTGTGGGGTAGCGCTATCTGGTGACTACTTTCTTTTCCCGTTTTATTGTTATTTCGTTTACGTTCCATGCACGTTGTTCTTCTTTTTTCTACATTTGCATTTCGTCTCGGTACATTAATATAGATCTTTCTTCTTGGTTATTACTCGTCGATGTGGATATGTCATTGGCAGAGTGGGGTTGGTTCCTTCCCCTTCCCCCCTTAAACATTATGTATAACCTCCACTGATTCAACCACTTCTTCATCGGTCTTCCTCTTCCTCTTCTTCCTCCGACATTCATTTCCATAACCGTTCTTACCGCTTCCGAATAAATATAAGTATTTTATAATAAAACGTTGAATTTAGAATAAAATTCATAGCATTTGTCAGATCACCCTGTGTATATTATACAATAATAATATTATCGTTTTGTAATTTTTTTCCGTATATTATAGCTTTTCGGTCTGATCGTGTACTTTTGTGCTTCGTCCGGTTCCTGGACTACAGACACGAAAACCAACGAGGAAATATGCATGTTCAACCTTAAGAGTTTCGGATGTCACATTGGAGGCGTGGTTGGCTTTACGTCAGTAATCGGAGCGGCCGTGTTCGTCGGCGGCGAATATTATTTCGAAAACGTGCCGTCGGTAAAAAGCCGCAAGCATTACGTGCTGATCGATCTCGGATTTTCGGGTAAGAATTTTCGGAAAGAAGACGTTTTTTTTTTTTTTTTGGTTAAAACTCCCGACACACGTACTGTAACGGAAGTTTTTTATTCGATAAACGTATTATAATGTGTGTCTGTCTATGATATTGAATCGATTTTTATTAGAACAGTAGAACGAAGGAATCGTATTTATAAATTACCGTGGCCTCTCGGATTTACGTGCGTAGAAATGTCGTATATAGATTTGAGATTTTTATTATATATATATATATATATATTATTATTATTATTGTAACGTATAAAAATAATTGTTTGTGCGGCGGAACATATTTTTTTTTACATTAAAATGTTTAATTTTAACATCCGCCGTCAAACGATGAAACGGAACCCCATATATATATATATATATCCTTTTCCGCCAAATCCAACTGAAATAAAATAAATTTTCGTATATTACAGGTTTGGACCGCGACTAATATCACTGTCGGCAAAAACGAAAATTAACTCTCAGACTTGTCGTAACAAAAAAGTCACCTCGGGTAGGGCAACAGAGACTGTGGAAAATTTAATTATTATATAAATAACGTGGACGAGTGACTGCGGCATCGCGAAATTTACATTTTTTTTTTAAATGCGATAAATTTATTCATTTAACATTTATTACAGGCGTGGCCCAAGGTACAGATATAAAATTAAACAATATAACTAATACTAATGTACGACGAAGATGATGAGATAGATGTGACAGTATATTTAATAGTTAAATGGGATCACGTTTCCTATAAGTGCATCGTTCGATGAATAGGCCTCTACCGTAATTGGTGTGATGAAAGGAGCGGGAATGTTTACGGGGGGGGGGATCCTAAAATTAACTTCGGATAATAAATCAGGTGCATATGTACGTTTATAGAGAAAACTCAAGTTGGGTGAAACTCTTCAGTCAGCTAGACTATCGAATTGTAGATAATGCAACACAGGAAGCTAATCGTGAGGTCGATGATCGATTTTAAGGGAGTAGGAGTTATAGTTTAAGAACTTGCGCTGGACTCGTTCAAGTCGATCTGAGTCCGATATTGTGTATGGATCCCACAAGACTAATTCAACGATTGATCTAACGAGTGAAAAATAGAGAAAGTTTTTAATGAATACGAGAGTTTAAAATCGGAAGAGATTCGCGTTTGATGAAGCCAAGTGTTTCGAGGCTTTACAATATAAATGCCCAACATGTAGATGAAAATTTAAATGCGTAGTAAAGAGAATTCCTGGATCTTTTTTAAGTGATCTTTTCTTTTTGTTTTTTAAGTGATTCTCTCTAGTGAGGTACCACGTATATGGAATAAAAAAAGGAAATGGGAGTTAGACGTCTAGTGAAAGGCATAAATTGACATTTATTCACATATAAATGATAACCCGATGGTGTTTAACCAGTGAACTAGATTATGAAGTTCATTTTGTGGGCAGTGACAATCGACTTCAGAATCGATTTGGAGAAAGAATTTTATATCACCGGCAAAAACTAATTATTCATCGAACGATTCAATGATCCGAAAGCGCTTTTTCCATGACGATAAGCCGGCATAACGAGTATATAGTTTTGACGGAAAAAGATGATGGTGATAAACAAGTGTTCAAAATTTTTTACACTATATAAACAGTTGGGAGGTGATTTTTTTTTTATTTATATTCTGAATCGGTTTAATTTTACACGATCTAGATGTCCTTTTGGAAAGATGTTTTATACTATATAATAGAGGCGGACAATTCTCGAGTCCAGCCCCGATAAGTACTATGATATATCTTACCGATAAAAAAAATAAAATATACGTACGAATTTTAATTATTATGAACAGAAATTGATCGTTATTTTCTCGTTTCAGGTCTTTGGGCGTTTTGGAATTTTTTACTTTTCTGTTACCTATCGAACGCCTGGAGTAAAACACGAGACTTTCCCGACACTATTAGCACTGCCAATCCAATCACTGCCATATATTTTGCATTGTTCGCTATCTTCTCATGGGTATGGCGGAATCGTTTCATTTTCAATACACGCGCATTTATGTAAAACGGTTAAAAAATGTAATTTTTTTTTCTTTTTACGATACGTCGCAGGGCACTTCTGCATATTTCTCATACCAAAGATATCAAATGGGCGTGGACCCAGCGTTCGTATCATCTTTCGAAGCCGATCAATTTGGAACATACGACGAAACGCAAAATAACAGTAACAACGAATCTCCATTCAATAAACAGATGTCAGGTATGTACACGTTTGCTCGAAACGTCGATAATACTGATATGTATATATTTCGATATGACTATGTTGAATATTAAAAAAAAAAAAAAAAAACTATGCGTATAGTAATGGTGCAGTACGTTCGACGCAGAATCATTTTTGGACAATCAGTAACAGTTCTGGTTGTTTTTATTGGTCGATCAGAAAAATATATCGAAATGTGTTTCGCACGACGTAATTAGTCAGTACACATGCAATTTTATTTTGCATATTTTTGCAAATTTTTGGGGTTTTCGCATTTGTATCGGATATATTTTGGGATTTCGAACAATTTATAAAAGATTTTTTTGAACGAATGAAAAAACATTGAATAATTGAAAGAATCTCAATAATATTGTATTATAAAATAATCGTTCAAGATGTATAGATTATGAGTATTAGTAAGTAGTTTTAAGTTTATTACCCGAGTTTTAGATGTTGGTATAGTTTGACATCAGACGTTTCGAAATGAAATATATTATAATTTCGGAAATTTTATTTTTTTCTAAGAACATATTTTAAGGGCGCATTTTGCATATTTTCAACGAATTTTGCTTATTTTCAACTGCGTACGTATTTAATCGATTTTTAGTGCATTCTTTGCCTTATTAATAATTAACAATTAATGTGTAGGTGCCTAATCACAAAAATTGTTCTTTTAAATTTTACAAACACGAATATCCTTATTTAATATGTTTTAATTAAGAAAAAAATAAAATGTTTCGAACGTTTCTTATCTATGACGGGTCATCCGAATTTATACACACCAGGCAATAGTTATGCGCTTTGAAAATATAGATAAAACAGTGATAGTGAAATGAACTGATTAGTGAAAAAAAAAAAACGATTCTAGTGTCATAATATTAGCCGTACACGCGTATAATATTCATCATTATTTTTAAAACGTTTCAATACATTCGTATATGTGGTTTTTTTTTTTTATAAAAATTAGACTTATTTCAAATGATGATTTTATATTTGTTTTAGGAGAATATCAAACTCAAGCTTACTAATAAATATATTATATACACGATAATATCCTGACGGAAAAATTTTGAACGTCGTGTGTGGAAAACGTCTCTTCACCACCACCAACACCACCACACACCAATTATTATCATTATTACTTATCGCCGCCGATATTATTGGTTTCAATAAACTTCACAATATAACTAAACAACACATTTTATTGAATATTAAAATAATATATATATATATAGTTAGTATTGCGAGTAGTGTACAATTTTTCAAAAGTCTGTAAACGAAATTTCAACGATTTATTAACGTAATTCGTATTTATTTTTCGAACGTACTAATTATTATTATTATTATTATATAAGTAATATTTCAACACACTTTTCAACTAATATTAATTCTATACATTATATATATATATATATATATATATATATATATATATATATATATATATATATATTGTTGTTGTCCGTTTACGTAGATATAAGTAATTTTTTTTTTTAGTAAGAAATTGTGAAGTACTTATACTATACCTATTACCTATATATATATATATATATATATACCAATATATAATATTGTTAATATATTATAATATAAATAGATGTTCTTTGAATAATTATGATGTAATAACGATATCACGTGAAAATTGACTTTTTGTGCCGCTGAAGTTAATATTATATACCGACAGAATGCTTAGGGTATATACCTACCAATACACATAGAAGTGTTCATGTATATTAATTTATAAGTTATACGTACAAAAAAAAGGAAAAAAAACGTTATAAATTCTTCTTCTAAAAAAAAAAAAAAATGTTTTCTTTTTAGATATATGTTAAAAAAAAAAATAAGAAAAATTCGGAAATAATTATATTGTTACGTACGACGGGCCTTTTATTATATAAATTAAAAATACAATTTAAACGACGCGTTCGTAATTATACGAACGCAAACGCTGTTTTGCCGTACCAGTATTTCGTTTGTAGAAATCTTATAATATATTATATAATTATTATTATGAAAAAAAAAAAAATTAATCAACTATTATTATAAAATAATATAAAATTATTATATATATATATATTTATTATATAAACAAGTGTTACACGTATATATATATATATATATATATATTTTTTTTTTCTTTAAAATATATTTGAAGTGATAAGAAATAAACGTAATATATATATACATATATTATGTATTATTCACGTGGTCTTTGATTACAATATTATGTACACTTACATTTTCTTATTATTATTATAGTTAATAAAATAACGCGTGTTGTATAATTATTATTGTCGTCTGTGTATCGGAAATAAAAATTAAACGTGTTAAAAATAGGACCTATCTCTGCGGAGTACTGCAAACCACTAATATTGTATTATATACAAAAAAAGCAATGCCGTAAATACATTTATGTAGATGAACACCAATACGTGTACACGAGTAAATAGAGAAAAAAAATCTAATGGAAACAGACGAAAACGACTGAAAAATTGCAATTTTGAAAAAAAAAAAATGTCGAAAATTTTTTTGAAAAAGGTGTAGTAAAACGAGAAGGCACATTTTAGAGTTTATTTAGAAATTAATATCATGAACCTCTTGAATATCATATAAAAATTACTCAAAAACGGCCGTAAAATCATAATATTTTCGCGGGGGTTTTTTTATCTGACGTCAACGGTGAAAAGCGCGAAATCGTTTTGCTGCTTATGTGTTTATGAAAACGACAGATGGCGCCTTTTGTTTCGCCTATACAACGCAAATGATAAAATCGGTTTCGACAATAACAACGTGGTGAGTAATACATTAAATAATTTTGTTTCCTACCGTTTGGCCACCGTTTATAATCAGTGGTCGAAGTGAGGGGGGACATGGGGGGATGCCATCCCTCCACTTTTTTTAGTTAGCATATTCCATCCCCCTACTTATTTTGTTTAAAATTATTCGTCCTTCTTGGATTTTTAAAAATTAATTTTTTTCTAATTTGTAGTTGTATGTTGCCTAATTTTTTTTTTTAAGAAAAATAACTTTGTGCCATTTTTTTTCTTTGTAAGAACTAAAATGTTAACATTCAGTACATCTAAACGTCACTTAATCACAATAAAAAAAAAATAGTTCCCTATCAAGTTTAATAGGGCCTGTGTCAGAGCATTTTGTTAAAAAAAATACTTTTTTTTTTTGCATATTTTTCAACAATATGGATCGTTCACAGTTTTACCCTACTTTCAAAACTTTAAATGACGACACTGCTTCCATCCCTCCACTTATTTTGATCCACTTCGACCACTGTTTAATATTACGTACGGAAGAAAGAATTTTTTTTTGTTTCATTTATAGTATTATAAAATGAATAAAAATAATTTTAAAAAAAACTCCGCGAATAAAAATCGTAATTTATCAGTAGCTGTGTGTACATTAACTCTGTAATTTGGTCACCGCGATAGTGCAGAAGGCATTTAATACAAATGATAATCGAGTCGATTCAAAATCGTTTACCGAGAATAGTTTCCTTTAGACGTGGTATTGTACGTCACTTACCAGCAACCATTATTAGTTTTTCTAAACCTCGAGTCATTGGAAACAAGGATAGACCTTTGTTTTTAAAACTACTTGACACACACACACACACACACACACACACACACACACACACACACACACACTGTAGTCAGACGCGAACTACGTTGTTCACGGCTGACCGCCGTGACTACACTGAGCGGTCCGATGATTTCGGACCGCTATTTATAATCGCCTTTCTGCCACGCCCTCTATGTCGTGTCGTAGCGCTATCTGGTGACTGCTTTCTTTTTCCGTTTTATTACGGTCGGCTGACGCGCTATGTCGGTATGTGCGGGTGTTTTGTTTGTCGTTGACCGAGCGACCGTTCGTACCTGCGTACGCTATCTTTATTATTTATTTATTTTTATTATCATTAATAATAATATTGTAATTTCATTCTGAAATGAAATGAACGCGAGGATTCATAATATGTTCTCGTTGTACACGCGTTTACACGATATAATATTGATAAAAATATCAAATCCCATGGTGGAGGGCGATCCACCTATTGCCCGCCTCCTTATAACCGCCACTGCCTTCTTTAAGGTTTTATTCGTTTATGACACTTCTGGAGATATTACTAGGTATTTAATGTTGTCTTCATTCATACTAAGGCCCATCCTTTTATTATAGAATCGATTAGACTTCCTGTATTACTATTTCGTTTTTGGTGTCTCTCTGCAGTATTATAATGTCATCTGCATAGGCCAGCACGACATTTTTTCCATTCACTTTCATTTCATGATTTGTTTATCTGTGTCTCGATTATTTTTTCTAGTGCGCGGTTAAAAAGTATGGGAGATAGTGCATGTATGTTCATAAAAAAAAATGTTTTAACTCAAAACTCCCGGAATCGAATCCAAAATAACGTTTTTAGTTTTCAAGATCGTTTTACGTGTATATAATCGTAGTGAAATATTCGAATTTCAATCGAAGTACGCTCTCGGTTTTGGGCGAACAACGAGAAAGCTTTTCGTTCTATAATAACACACGTTATTTTTCAGTATATAAACACATTTTATGCGTATATATGCGCTTCAAAGCGTGCAGATGCGTGTACAGCAATATGCAATCGAATGGAAACCGGGATAATATGGATTGTATTGGAAATACGTCAAAATTACGAAATTCCCATTAATTTTCGAGAAATTCTTAAAAGAACGGTCGTTGTTTTATTATTATATTTACGGTCAAAATCCGTATAACCGTACAGAGCTCATATGTAGACAGTTTTTGAGTGTGTGTATATAATGATTAATCGGTTTTAGATTTAAAATGACAGCGCAAGCTTTTCGCGCCACGCACTCGTTACAAATCCACCAGCAAGTTAAACTTGCTCGAAACACAATTACCACGAAGCCGAAATTCCAGATGATTAAGTCGAACGGAACGAACGGCGAGTACCGCGTGCAACACCACGCTGAGACGTATTTTATATTATGTTTTTGTAAAATATATAAATGTTCAGAATTACACTGACTGTATACATTTAATACAGATATCGCGTTTTTTTGTATAACCGTATAACCGTAGCATTTTAGTGATATGACAAGTATAAAATGTATTAAAATTACTGAACATTTACAGTCGGCTAGAACGAGGGCTAAATCTATAGGTAGATTTGTAGGTCTTCGATTGTTTTTCTGGCCTTAAAATTTCTTTGTCCATGTATCGTCGTATATATATATATATTGTTATAATAGACTTTTACGTTCCTAACATCGAAATGATTTAAAAACACAATTCGACTAAAATGATTACACACTGTAGAGTGGACAACATAGGCGTGCGCACGGGTAGGGCTGATTGGGCTTTAGCCCCACCTGAGCCTTTACCCGAGAGACTATATAGAAATTAGAAAGTAATAAAGCGTTATAGCCGTAGAAAATTGATAACAAAATAAATCAAAATCATAGATGATATTTACACGATTAAAGATATACTGGTTGCCCATCGAGAATGATGAATTGTATGTGTGAAATAATGAAAAATGATTGTTTACATTTTCCAGTCACCAACAAAATGGTTACTTCGAAGTTTGTAGTGAAAATTTCTATAATTTTTTTCTTATTTTACCGTGACAGGGGAGGGTGGGTGGTCAGATTGAATTTAGCCGTACCTGACTCAGAAGTCTGCGCACGCCTGTGGTGGACAACGATAATTTATTTGCTTCTTCAAAGATTCAAAGAACGTTTACCGTTCTATAATATATATATATATATCACGAGAACATCTTACTTTACTAATCATACCGAGTACATTGGATGACGGGAAGTAGTGAAAACATTCGATTTTGTGTCAAAATCAAGGAAAAAAATGATTTTAAACGTTTAGTACGGATGTTTTTTTTTTTTTTTATAAAACATCGAAAAAAAACTTGGACGTTTGTATTTATTTTGAAAATTCAAAATAGGCGTTTTATATTTAAAAGTCGTCGGCCCGTTTCGCTGTAAATCCGGACCTGGCTAGAACGGAATATAATGTATTTTCACTGCAAATGTTACACATACCTACGTATATCGTGGTTCCACTCCAGTAAGTTTAAATACCGTCTACACTCTACAACATTTCATATATTATTATTATACATATATTGATCCGACACTCGGAATAATGTATAATGCATTATATACGCGTTCTATCTATAGAAAGCAGCTTTGGGCGCGGTGAACGAAAAACAGCAAAAATATCAGTAGATAAAAAAAAAAAATGAAAAAAAATATGTGCGAATACTGGGATACGCTAAACTGTTTATACGATCTAATACAGAGATATCTGTTACGTTAGATTAACTATTTTGGATTGGACGATTGAAACCGCGCGCGTGTGTATAAATAACACAACAATATTCAATTCTTATTTATGGTCACTTTATTGATCGTTTTATTATCAACGAACCAAAATTAGTAACAAACACGAATGGTATATTATTTAAACATAATAATAAATTATATATTTGTATACTAAGTATATGAAAAAGATTTATTTTGACCAGTTTATATTATTATATATTTATTTATTCGTACATGTACATATTAAGTTATTAATTACATTATTAATTATTATTAATGTATTATTAATTAGTTATTAGTTACATTATAGTTATTAATTTGAACACAAATATTATACAGCGTATTACGCGAAATACGATTTAACGAATTCAATTAAAAACGTTCTCGTATACTATAAATGTTTAACAAAAACCATCCAAGGTGCTATTCTCTACCCCATATTATTTATTTTCTTTACTATAGTATAGTAAACGAAGCGACCACTGTACAACGTCGCGCTAATAAGCTTATCATATTTGCTGATAATATGAATAGAATCTAAAGGAAGTAAAACAATTTCAGCTGCAAATGCATATAAATATAGAACTGAAAAAAAATTGGAATAATTTACGAATACGAATATAACAGCAATTTATTAAAAAAAAGAAAGTGAACCGCGAGGTTTGATTCAATTGTTTTCCTATATACATATTATAATAACAAGTAATAGAATAAATGAGCATCGAATATAATAAACTTATAATATAACGTCGAAGCATTAATTACCGCATAATATCGGTATTACACACACAACAGTTGACATTAACGTGAAATTGTTTTCTATTCAAAATATTATTTTTTACTAAACATAATGTCCATTGAATTAATCGATTCACTGACGTCTGACATTCATAACAGTCGCCTCATAAGCCGTGACATTAAACTGCGATTTTTTTTTCGCATAAAGGTTATTCATGAAATACAATATATAAGCGGCGGTTCTGCTGCACAGCTCAGACCTTAAGGTAATAATAATAATAATAATAATAATGTTATTATCGCGTATAATGTAACAGAAAACATTATTTTGATATTCCGTCAACTTTTGAAAGTTCACCGCAGTACTTTATTTCGTGTACTTTCTTTAGCATAATATATATAATATAAGTATATTAAGTTAAATTCTTGTTTTTAACACTGCATTACCTTATTGAATAATGTTATATTTTTCACACAAAACTCGATATTTTATACGAATGTTCAAATAAAATGAGTTGCCACAATTTCAAATACGTTTAAACGTTTTAAAATATTAAATATACAGATTAAAAAAAATATATATATATATATATACTAAAGCATTAATACGTTAGTTAAACTAACATTTAGACAAGGCAAATTGTTATGATAAGCGACACATTTTTCCATTAATGTATTGTAAGTGGCAAGATTCACGGCTTTATCGATTTAGTACTCGTATATATTATATATATATCGTAGAAAATTATTTTTTAAAATTTATTATAGATTTTTAAAATTTAAGTTGTCATTACCGTTTTATAATAATTAATTAACAAGTATAATATTATATTTTGTCATATACGAAATTAAATCTATTATTTTTTACCATTAATGGATAACTTTTATTTTTATTTTTTTACGAAAATACTCGGAAATGAACTGTTATTTATTACAATTTTTCGTTGTAATAGTGCCACTTTTTGAAAATTGTTTTTATATAATGTACAAATTATGTATATTGCAAGAAGCTTTCTCTGTACAATATAGTGATATACTGATATTGCTCAAAAAGATTGGATCGTAAAATTAATTGTGAAAAACATAATGAAAAATTAATAGTTTTTTTTTTTTTAATTTCCCGAACAATTATTTGTAAGTCGACACAAGAATTTTTCTCGTAACAATTTATGCATTATATTAGACACGTATAATTCATCAATCATATATATATATATATATATATACACATAGGTAATAAGACACACTGAATTAATTATCGATTATTAACGATAAACATATATATATATATATATATTTACAAGTACTTTTAGATCATCAGCTGCAGGACAATATACAATAATGTTACGTATATTTTATTGTACATAAATTTGAAGATACGGATAATATTATACTCGTAAAATCGTGTTATAATAAATATTTAAATATATATACATATAATATAATTATAATTGTTTATAATTTTCTCTTAGCTCTTTAGTGTAATATAATATAACGTTAAAATACGGGATATATCGTCGTGTTATTCTATCTACATGAATTTTGAATTAAACTCGTCTGTAATTTCGACTAAACCTTATCATAATGTATATTCTATTATATATCGGTTTTCGATTATAACGCCTACATATTTTAATATACAAAGTACACAAGAGTTGATATCGGATCGCGCGTTGTAATATTTACAATTTACGGGGAACCTTGCAAGTGTCTGCTTCGTGCCACGGCACAAATTCCCCTAGGTATAATAATATATAAATTCGATTAGATTCCGGTGCATTATACAGGCATATACGCATTTACTTATTTATTTAGGCCATGTACCCGGATGTGTATTATTTAAAAGAATTTTTTCTAAAATTCCTATAAGAATGAGTGTCGTGTTTTTTCATTGTACGCGTCGAGACGTGAGAGACATTTTTGACATAGCGAATAACGCTATACAGACCATAAAGAAAAATCAGTGAATTTCAATTCGTTATGAAATTCATTTATCCTATGAACAAAAAAAAAAAAAAAAATGAAGACAGCAAAGTCGCGGATATTGTGGATACCGATTCGAGTGAACTACTTACTTAGACAGAGATTTTAGAATATTATTATTTTGAATTTGAAAGCAATCGGTAAATCATCGTATTCGAAAAACGATTAAGAGCAGCACGCTAGTAGATTTTTACAAATTTATGATAAATATTGTTCAAATGTTTTCTAAACTTGTATTACATTTCGAGCTGTTAAAGAATTCAAAAAATGTATATTCACGTCCAAAACGAATAAGTCGAACATTTTACCGGATTGCGTTTCATTACGTTTGAAGAAATTTGCGGAAAAATTGAAAAAAAAAATTGTCAAATATATACCAGAACAACCAGATAAAATTTGCTGTCAGAACATAAATGCATGTCGAAATCATCCGAACACACTTTCTACATGAAAAAGCTTTTACAAAAAAAAAACACATCATTGTAAAACCAATATATTATTGTTATTATAATATTTGTTTCAATCAGAATGTAAAATATTAATAAATTAAATTACAAAAAAAAAAACACTTTTATATATTACGGAATTTTTATTATAACTTTCTGTTTTCTGAATTTCAATAAATATATCGAAATAAACGAGTTCTATTACTTAATATATTACTATTTTATATATATATATATATATATATATATATATATATTATAGGTATCTGTTTTATTAAATTTATTATTAGAAAAAAAACAATTTTAATTCGAAATATCATGTATAAAATCGTTTAATATATTGCAGGGGACGCGAAGTTTCTGTGTGTTTTATTTTTAACCCTCCCCCCAGAGAGAAATTAAAAGTACGCCATTGCACACAACTCGTACAGTATATGTTAATACATTATAAACGGTATATTATATTACATATTCGAGGATTGACGAGGTGTGATAAAAGTTTTCGGTAATTATTGTTCAAATCCGGAATTGTATATATACGCTAAACCGAAAACTACTCGCCTTTATATATATATATGATATTTTATCTGTACGGAATAACTGACTATATTGTTATGTGTGTAGAAGCCGGTACTTTATATATTGTATTGTAGTAATTCGATAATCAAAAGTGTATAATATTATAATACGGGAATTGTATGGTTATAGTCGGCGGATAATCGGATTGATGCAATATATGGTACAGTTGTGATAACACGTGAGTATTATAGGTACACGTTGTATTCGTTTTGACAATAATATTATACGAATGAAAGTAATATAAAAACGAATCAAATATAATACACATATACATATAATGAAATCACAATGGACTTAAAAAAAAAAAAAAAAATTTTACAATTGATATATATATAATAAGTGAAAATAATAGCGTGAAAACGGGAAGGGAAATGATAAAAAAAGATTAGTTCGCAATTTTTCTTTTTTTTTTTGTACGAATTTTTATCATAATAAAAAAAAAAATCATACGTATCCGAAGAGAATAAAAATATTGTTTTTTTTTCTACTCAGAACATCGACATTATAATACGCAGCGTTTTATACAAAAAAAAAATTGAACTCATATTATATTATATGCGGATACGTCCGAGGGATTATATATAATTGCCCTCCCCGCCAGGTTATAAAAAAAAAAAATGTAAATCAAGTAGTAAAACGAATGATTTATTTCCTAAAGTATACGGAATTCTGCGAGGCTGAATTATTATTAACGATTCCCGGTTTCACATTTTTTTTTTTTTTGTACTATTATTTTACTATATGCTATATATAAAATATTTTCTAACGAATAACGCGTATTTATTAAGGCAATTATTTGATTTAAGAAAAAAAAAATTTTTTATTAGTTTTCCACAAGTGTATTTGATAAAATCAAGAAAATGTAATATTTTATTATATTATATAAAAAAAAAAATCAAATTTTTCGACGAATTAAAAAATATATATATATCAAGACAAAATTATTTCTTTTAAAGAGAAAAAAGTGTTTGTTTAACGCGTACACGCTGCAGAACAAGGTATATAGGTACACTGCAGAGTATTTATCGAAAAATATTTACGATGAATCGATACAAAACGTAGTTAATTTCAAATTTTTCTAAAATAGCTACGCCGCGTAATATTCAAATTGACCGTAAAACGTTTGGGTACGTAACAAAATTTTTACCTGAAAATTTAGAGAACATTTGGGTACACATATACGTTTGGATTAAACATTTTTTTTTCCGCTACACGTTTGGGCAAAAATTAATACAACGTTTGGGCGCATCATGTCCCTAAGAAAATAATACGTTTAGGAACGTCACGTTTTCTAACACAGTTTTCCAATTTTAATTTTTACAGCAAAACAATCGAACCGAATTGAACAGTTAAATGATAATATCTCTTTAATATGTCAACTATCTATAGATTACGATTAACATTTTGACGAATTTATGATCAGATAAAGATGATATTAGCCGATGATGCATTTTATCCGTATTTAATTAAAAAACATATGTACCTAAACGTGTCACGTACCCAAATCGTTTTATAAATTCTCAGGCACACATTTTGAACGTACCCAAACGTGTCCGTTACTCGATGCAATCAAACGTTGTGTATATTTGAAGCCGAACGTGTTGCGTTTGGCTGCATCCGAGTTGGGTCCGAAAAGAGTAACGTTTCTGAATTTTGTACGAATTGGGTCCGGTCGTATAAAACTATGTGTCCGAATTGCGTCCAGGTTTGTAGACGTGTTACGGCCTTGGACTCGTAGGTCCCGTAGTTATCTGAACTATTAATATATATGAAGATACGACATTACCTGGGCATTTTAGCTCACAATTCACGCTGAAGACGAAGAAGAAGGAACTGTATAATATATATAAGGAAGATTTCGTAAAGGAAAAAAATGACAGACAAAAATATTGGGAAAAATTAATTGCTACGAATTTGTTAAATCTGTGTCTTATAAATTTCAACCCAATTATTAATCAAAACCCCTGTTAACTAGATGACGAACGATTGTAAATCACGAAAATAAAACAGTAAACATTCGAAAAAAAAAAGGTAACGAGCCGCGGGGTGTTGTGGATATCGCTTAAGTGAATTACTTGGATAAAGATTTTAGAGTTTTGTTTTTATTTTAAATTTGAAAGCAATGAAGTCATTGCATTCGATAAAACGATTCTGAGCGGAGCTTATACCTTTCTCGTAAATATAGTCTAAAGTTACATATTTGGTGAAAATTTCCGGTTCCTACGAATATTAGTTTCAAAATTACGAAGAAATATATAACAATCGATTAAGACGAAATTGCATTTTTAGCGTTTTTTAGTTATATGTTTAGGCGTGCTTTTGAGAAAATCGAAAAATGACCTCTCTAAAGTACCAACTAGATGCGAATTGCTGCCGGAAACAAATCGTGACCGAAGAGATCGGAGCACTCCTTCTGGTCGAAAATCTGTACACAGGATAGAAAAAAAACACCATTGTAAAAACAATAGATCCATCGCTTCGCTCAGAATCTAAAACATATTTAACCATACCTGTAATAACTAGATGTTATTAGACAGTCCTGAGTCTGTAAAAATGGGAAGGAAAATGTTTTTTTTTTCTGGGATCCAACTACTATAGCAGGCTTTTTTGCACGGGACCCAATTGGTAAACAGTTGGAACCTGGGACCCAACTAGTATGCACCGTTGCATTTGGGGTAAATTTATTCAAAAGTGATTCACCCATTCAAACTTTATAATTGCCTCTACCCGTTAAGAGCCTATATGATACGAGCAGTTCAGTTCCACGTACTATCGTATTTCACGGTTTTTTTTCTCATTTATTATATTATTATATCTCCGTGCTCTTATATTGTACGCATACCGTTAACGTAATTTCGCCACCGTAAAATGTAAATAATTAAATGCGCCCAGCTTTATCCTGCAGGAGTTTTTATAACGATTTCGAAGTAACGAATATATTTTTTAATTAAAACAATAATTATTTTAATACGGCCCTATCGTTTTCCACCTTATTAATTTCATACGTTATTCGCAGTGTTCAAAAATAATAACATAAAATACGATACATATAATATATAATATATAATACGATATATTATATCGTGTTGTATATATTATATACTTTACGTACATAACGTACGGAAGAGTTTATTATTCCTTAATTAATTAAAAACTATTAATTATCAACATATTTTCGTATATAATTATTAATTGTATTACTATATAGGCGTACAGTAATCCGGATAATTAATTTTAAATCAGTTCCTATACGTAAATGGCGCAGAATTACAGGAATATGAAATGAATCGGCTAAAAACGTATATACTATTTAATCGCATAGCGCTTATTTTGGTTGGATTTGTTAACTGCGATGCGTTTAAAAACCATATTATAATGATTTCGTATGGACCATTTAGAATATCAATTATATTAATTGTCGACTATTTTTTTTATCGAGTAAAAGAAAAATGTGTTTAATCCAAAAAAAAAAATTTATAAAGGCGTAAAAGTAAAATAAGTTAATCTACAGGTGTTTTTTTTTTTTTATATACATTATTAATACTGTTAATAAACGTATAAAAACGTCGAGTAGAGAAAACTTTATCGGTCCGTATAAAGTATTTTTATAGTTGAAATATATTCGACGTGTGCACGGCTGAAGGGAATAAAACGAATAAGAAAGAAAATATCGCAGATTTTATTTTTTATTATTATTATTTATTTATTATTTTCGTAGTTTTCGAGCCGGCGCGGGCACGGAGACGACCGCCGTCGTTATTGCAGCAGCCGTAATAAAGCACGATCAGACTTCAAACGCTTTATATATATATATACACAGTGGTGCAGCACAATTTACATTTGAAAAGTGTCGTTGACAAAGGAAAATGTAAACCGTAAATTTACGATGGAAAATCGGCAGACACAGTGTTTGAATAAAAATTATTTTTCTCTTGTATACTATATATATAGGTATAAGTTTTAGATTCTGAACGGAGCGAGGTATATCTATAGTGGTTTTACAATGATGTTTACTTTTTTTTTTTTCTTCTATCCTGTGTACAGATTTTCGACGCAGAAGGAGTGCTCCGATCTTTTCGCGTAGCACCTTTTCTGAAAGCAAAACACATCAAAATGGTACTTTAGAGCGGTCATTTTTCGATTTTCTCAATAGTTTATTAACGCGACGCGATAAACTATAGAAAAATTACGAAATTCCGCTAAAAATGGGAATATCACGTCAATATCACTCGTATATATAGTTTTTTCGCTATAATTTCGAAAATAATCATTCTATTGTCTTGAAATTTTCAAAAAATTGTATCTTTGTACTATACAACTCCAGAAAAATTTTCAAAAATTTTCATTCAATTTTAGGCTAGTTATTTTTAGATATTGAGGTTTTTCATTCATAATAAACACTTAATTTTGAGTTTTTTTACTTGAAATTCGGACACAACGTCAGACACGTATTGCTTTAATTTTGTACAAAAAATTTTGAAAATCTGACGTTTTTTTTTTTGGTTAACCGATAGTCATTATAAGATTTTTGACGGCGTGTTGTATTTCGTCGACATCGAAAACAGTTATTCCTCTGTATTTATGTCTGTACCCAAAAATTCTACCGGAAGCAGTGCTCCGATCTTTTCGTGTAGCACCTTTTCCGATTGCGAATTGCATCTGGTTTGTACTTTAAACAGGTCATTTTTCGATTATCTCAATACTTTTTTTTCAAAAGTCAGGAAAAAACCACCGAAAATTACTTATAAAAACGCTAAAAATGCAAAATTTCGTCTTAATCGATTGTCGTTTGTTGATCACACCCGAAGCTCCGCTCAGAATCGTTTTATCAATGTTGCTTTCAAATTTGTAACAAAACTCTAAAATCTTTATCCAAATAATTCACTTAAGCGATATGCACAACACCCGGCGGCTCGCTACCTTTTTTTTTTTACTGTATTTATAAAATACGTTGAAATAAATTTCGTTAAAAGTCATTTTTGTTCTTCTAAAAAATCATTCTCCTGCAGGCTCCCGAAGTAATTAAATACGACCAACAGACCAGAAACATCGTAGTCGCGTAATGGTTCGGATTATACTTTATCGTACAGCGGAGAAACCGCGTGTGAATACTAATAGGAAACGAGAAAAAGTTTCGGAACAAAAACGTTTTTATATTCTAGTCAACATCGCTGCAATGTACTCTGGTTGTATTTTTTTTTATTAAAATCAAAAATTGTTATTCGACGTTATTTTAACGCTAATCGGGTGTTACCAGTGGCGTATTTACGGGGTTATAACCCTCCCAGAACCGAAGAAAAAAAATTTGTCAAAAATTATATAGTTGTAACAATGATGTGTGTGTGTTTTTTTTTGTCTGTACCCAAACAATTCTACCAGGAGTGATCTTTACGTGTAGCACTATTGTCCGATATAGCGAATTGCATTTAGCTGGTACTTTTAGAGAGGTAATTTTTCGATTTTCTCAATACTTTTTCCAAGCGGCGCAGGAAAAAACTATCGAAAAATTACATAAAAACGGTAAAAACGCAATTTCGTCGAAATCGATTATCGTTTATTTTTCTTCGTAATTTTCATAGAAATCTGAAATTTTCACCGAATATGTAACTATGTGGACTGTGTATTAACGAGAGACATTTTTAAAAAAAAACCTTGAAAATCGTTAAGTCGCAATTTCTTTTTCATAACCATATTAAACTTTTCGACAAATGTATATTTGACTTGATTTATTTTAATGATATGGTTGAATTCGAAATATTACGGGGACGAAGGTTCAACGTTTTATATAACCCCCCCCCCAGAGAGAAATTGAAAGTACACCACTGGGTGTTACGCAAAAAAAAAAAAAAGATTTATATATAAAATACAATAATTTAGGAAATAACGACGGTTTTTCCTTTTTCTAGCCGTTGTCGATAATTATTATCAGGTAATATCGAGTGTATTACATACAATTAATTGCTATCAAAGTATATTATAACAATTTAGGCAATGTTTTAAATTCACAAATTTTAACAATAAATACTATATTGTAATAGTTATATTATTATAAAAACTATACACGTGTAATAATCGATAAGTCAAAACCAATAGTCCGTATATATTATAATATTAGTCATTAATGGAAATCTGTACATTTTAAAAGCGGCCACTTCTCGGAGAATTTTTCGAATGTTCTACAATCGTAAAACCTTTTATGAAATATTATTTTAACGAAATTTGATCGGTATCAAAGTACGGTAATCGGTACGGTCCACAAACGAACACTATAATATTATATAGTCCATGTTCAACTGTTTCAAAAGTGATGAAAAATAAAACTCGAGTGTTTGTCTGTTAGCTAATAATTAATTCTGTAGCATAAATTATTACGTAGTAACGTAATTAATAAACTGTTCGTGTGTGTACAAAAAAACAAAACTGCGAATTAAAAAAATGCGTGTATAAAAATCATACGTTCAATTAATGTCGATCAAATTATTTCCCAACACGTTTCTATAATGATTATCGAATATCCCATGATGCTGCACAAAAAGGCGTGTATGTGAATTCTCGCGTTTATTTGGTAAATTGAATGATTCAAAACACGTATATATTTCATTGCAATTTTGACAGAAGAACAAATCAGTGGGGAAAAAAAAAACATTAGCCGTATACAAAATCGACCACAAAGAGTTCATGTTAGACGAATGCTTTCCTGCAAGACGTTGATTGTATAATGATAGCGGTTGATTGTAATCACGTATTATTCAAGTATAACGTAGATTTGAATAACTCAATTTTTTATGTTTTCGCCAACGGCGTATAATTGTATTTCGTAGTATAATATATTTATTTACACGATGATGTCCTAATAGATTACAAACGAATTGTAGAGTTAATAGTATATACCGATATAACGAAGCGAATAGAAAAAAATATATATTAACGTTAATTACATTTTGTTGGTACATCAACACGAAATTCTTGAATACTCGTATACCAAATATCACGGCAAAATAATAATATTATATATATATAAAAAAAAAAAATTTCCATAAAAAAATGTATGTGTTTTATTTCTTTGTACGACATGCGAACGTTTCAAATACATCTTATTTCGTTTAAGACTATATATAGGAACGCGTACAAATCGCTACTGAATATATTTTATTCTCCGACATTACGCGGTTTTGTCCGGCATTAAATTTTCATCGAATAACAGCGCTTTCGCAGATGTTCTTCTCCCTCTTTAAAATCTACATTTCGGTAAAATGCAACGGTCCTTCGCAAAAGTCCGACAGTTGACAACTTGACGAATTATAATGGAATTAGTCAAACGTCGAGACTCGAAACCTATATACGCGCATAAAACAAGGCGTGGGCGCGTAATTTCTTCACGGACCAGACGAACAGACGATATTGGACAGTTCTTAAATTCCAGTTTAATGTAATATACGGGAAAACAATTTATTTAAGTAAAAAAGTCGATATGTATAGGCGGTACGCGAGAAAACGAAAATAAGTGACAATTAAAATATATATATACTCGTATACTGATGGCGTTGAACGCAACGTAACGTACCTATATAGTCTCTTTAACGATGTGTTTAAAAAGTATAACGTCCTAAATGTAATATCGTTATTTTTAAAGCTCCCGAATCGGTTTCAAATAATACCAGCTATTATTAGAGTTACGATTCTATATAACGACTTAATGTTATAGTGCGTTTTTTCCCTCTTATTCTACCAATAAAAGTTTTAAATACTTTCCGACTGGGAAAACTGCTTCGTAAACTATTCTCTGAGGATTTTCTCGTGCGTGTATATCTCGATGATATTCTTTGTAATGTCAAATTAATTATTACCAAAATAAAAAAATGTTCAAAAACGCCGAAGGAAATCTTTTTGTACTATTTATTTTTCAACGAATACGTCGACCAATATATTATAGACGTGCCATTATTTTGTGTTCGATTTTTCAAGGAAAAATTTATAAACTGCAGATAAGTAATTATTTATTACATTTTTCATATTGTTAACAAAAAAAAACGAATAAACACGTTGTAAACAGCAAAAAAAACAGATTAAAAAAAACTCGTAAAAATCGTTAAATTTAAAGAGATTTAATGTTCGTCTACTTTTTTTTATTTAAAACACATATACTCGATTTCGACTTTCAATGTCTAAAAATGTGATAAAACTGAAACCGTTTTCAAATCCAGCGTATATTAAACGTATATATACGTTTAAAATCCTAAATAGTTTAATATTGTTTTTAAAAATCTCGGGTCTTGTAACACTGAAAAATCTGTACGTGTTTTTGAATTCGAAACTTAAATAAATACGGAACTCTCAACGGGCACGCACAAGGTTCAAATTACATTTCCACTTCAGTTTAGTATTTTCAATCTGAACACTCTGCAGTATATACACGTATGAGTACATTAAATACCATTACACCGTTGTGTAATCAAATAATAAAATTCGCAATATGAATAGCTGTAACTTATCGGTCAATGGCAGTTGTCCGAAAATGATAACAGATTTGAGATTGATAAAGGTTTGAACTCGATAAAATACTGCCAACCATTGCTAACAAAATTATATTTACGTTTCACAACACACTACAAAATTCCAAATACTCTATAAACTATAACATAAACAAATATAATTATTATCCTCTGTTAATATCATAATATAACTTTTATCATATAGCAAAACAGTACACATAAAAAAGGAAAAAAAACATTGGTCTTTAAATTTTTGAAAATGTTATGTTGGTACAATTTCGACGCCGCCATTTTCGATTTCATATCTGTTATCATTTTCGGACAACTGCCCCCCGACCCGTAACTTATATTGTGTAATTAATCTCTGTGTATACGCGGATGGTAAATATATATTTTTCACTATAATTAAAATAACTGTGTTCGTTTATCCATATTTTGTGTACGCACAATATTTCCATTTAACCATAAAATACATTCATAACGTAGTAAGATATGTTTGTAAATTACAAATGTATAAATAACAATATTGCCCATCCATCATTTCACGTTATGCACTGTACCTATTGAGTTTTTTTTTTTGGTCCTTTCGTTATTTGAATAAACGCAGATAACATATAATATATTATGTGGTAACGAAATCGTGTATAATATATTTTAATTCTTCTTCTATTGGAATGAGAGTTTTAAACTAATTCAGAACTATATATTCACACCTTAATATAATATTTTTCACGGATTTCTATAGTTTTGTAATTCGTTGTTTTATGATTACTCTAGTGTACGCACTTTTTGTTATTTATATAACTATGAATAGTTCATTTATGTGACGTATAATTGTATTTGTCTATAGATAAAAAAAAAAATTTTTTAAAAATTAATTCGAATATTGAAGAACAATGGACAAAACTTCGGTATAACTTAACCCGATTATTTCTTTTCGAAAGCGAAAAAAGAAATTATTTTATACTCCTATAACTTTATAAGTTGAATCAACTTTTATGTGACCTATATCAACGATATTGTACGTACTACGCACTTTTAAAAATATCAAGTTAATAAAAAGAAAACTTAAAAACAAAAGATATAAGTTATAAACCCCTCGAAAACGTAATGTTATAACAATGTAATAAAAATATAAAATTCAATAGAAAGCTATGTTAGGTTTTTGTCTTAACGATATAACACAATAAACAATAATTGTTTATTTTTACAAATATTTTTAAACGAGCGAAATTTCACTTATTGCATTCGTCAGATCCTCGTCTAACTTCAATGAGAGATCATCCGGTATAATCTTTATTAAAAATATTTTCTATTAATAATGTTAATTTAAATGTTTGATAAAAATAAAATTATAATCTTTGTCTATATAGTATTTCAATATATATATATATATATATATAAACACGAATGGAAGTACCGAAATTTTATCAGCTCGCGTTATACTTTTATGACGTTTTGCGTCGCTTTTTTTTATAAACGTTATAACAGTAACTATATAATTTATTTGTATATTGCCACCGATTAAAAACAAGAAAATCAGACCGACCGGTGACCAGAATTTTACGAAATTTAAGATTATTTAATACGTTTTCATTTACGAAAATAATTTTCAAAAAAAAATTTCACGAAGTGCATCCCGTTAATGACACGGAACCGTGGATAGGCAAATCAATATCACGGATGTATTGGGATAATTATTATAATCGAGCTCTGTATGTTTTACTTTATTATAATATATAGTAATAGTATTGTACTCAATGGTGGCGCCAGGGGTGGGCCAGGTGGGCCTGGGCCCACCCCAAAATTCTTGCCCCCCTATGGCTCACCATAAAATTTATGTAAATTATGTAAAGACTCATAATTATACGTAATTTGTATGGGATTCAAATTAATCCTAATTGGTCATTAAAAATTATCTTAGAAATATTAAAAAGTTGTAACATAGTGCGTGTATGTATTTCAATTGTAATATATGTTAACAGAAGTTTAAACGTATCGAAAAGTATTCAAGCATCACAAATAGAAGAGTAAAAATATTGGCCCCCCTTAAAAAATTGGTTGGCCTCAGCCTGGCCCACCTTCTGCAAAAGTTCTGGCGCCGACACTGATTGTTGTACTGAACTTTGTTGGCGATTTTCAAATCTAATTTTTATGAGCACGCAAAATCCTACTTAAAACATTGTTTAATCGTCAGTTTCTATGGTTGCCGTTGACCGTATAATCCAGTACAACGTGTAACAATTAATAATAATCGTTGAATTTTCTTTAACGTTTTACATATCTGACGATGTCTATTTTAGTCGGAACCGGCAGTTAACAAACAAATGTAAAGCAACTCAATTGTTTTTATTTTTTATTTTTGATTTTGTAACATTCATTGGCTTTATTTAATAAAATGTATTTATTTATATTCAAAACATTTTTTATATATATATAAATTACGAGTATTAATTTATAGTAATTTTCTTATAATTTAAAAATCGTCATTTGAATTGTTCCGTTTAAGAACATATTATGAAATTATTTTTTACAATTTCGAAACTTATAGGCGAACTCGTTTGTTTGCCCTCAATAGCGTTATTGGTTTAACGTTTTTCATTAAAATCACTTCAAGTCGTTTTCAATGAGAAAAAAAAACAATTATTGCGCAATTATTATTTTCAGAAATATGTTATAGAATTATTATTTTTAACTATTTAACGTATATATCCGTTTGTTACTACAGATAATTCTATGATTTTAAATATATACATCGGTTTCAATTACAAAGGAGTGATTAAAAAAAATTAATAATTCACTTCGTATAGAATATAACAAACCTATTTTTGTCTTCAATAAAAATATATTACTCCGCGGAAATAGCTGTTATTAGACCTTATTATAAAAATAATTTAATTAATTTTAATTAAATTTTATAACTCTAAAAATATATACACGCGGTTTTATGAGATACTTTATAAGGACCTTGTTTATGCGTTTTTTTATTTATTCAAATTTATTACTTTTTCGTCCCATGTTCATAGACGACGACAGTTAATAATAAGCTCTGCATACGGTCAAAACTGATCACAATCTCGTTTGTTTTCATTAAAATTAAGTAAATAAGTGATAAAACGAAGCACCGAAAGAGTAAACACTTATATAGTACCTAAACACATTATAGTAAACTATCAGTTTTTTCCCTCCCAAAAACCGTTATTAATTTGAAACCGTTTAGTTTATAATAATATATTTTTTAAAGTTTTTAAACGTTTACGAACGGGCTTCAGGCTTTTATAAATAAACGTATGAAATATTAAATAGTACATATTTATATACTCGTGTCGCTTTTGCACGTTTATTTGCAGTCCTCAACGTTTTTTCATTCGTTGTTGACGCACATTGTTAATTAAACTGTACAAGTAAGAAAATATGTTATTGTTCCAATGATAATAATATACGTTAGAAATTAAACAGGATGTTTTGAATGAAAAGTAGAAAAAAACTTTTTTTATTCTCTTTTTTTTTATGAAATGTAGAGCAACGCAGAAATTATTACGATAACTATAACAAAATTAAATTTTAAACATTTAAACGTTCGCCGAACGTTTACATAGTATTATTACTATAGTTGAATTCATAAAATAGATTTAATATTTTTAAAAAATGCTTTTATTTTCTTATTTCGGTTGGATTTTAATCGAATAGAAAATTGCGGGGATTTGTTATTTTGGTTTAGCCATAATACTATAGTATTTTCTTATAACGTTATGATGAATAATTTCTATAAATATCACATATTTTTCAATTTATATTGTTTAAAACTATAGACCGTAGAGAATTTGATAGAAACATTATTTTTTTTTTTTACGAAGAATTACAATTCCGTATAAAATGTCAAAAAATCAGAACGCACTCCATTTACTCATTTTATCTTATAACTCAAAATTTTAGCATTAAATAAATAAATTATTAGGTTATTGAATTATTATTTAATTTTTCAACAAACTGTTGTCCCGTTGTGATTTCGGCGTTGTTGGGTCAACCGCGATACGCATTCCTCGTGTTGTTTATTTTATTAAAACACTTTGGTTAATAGGGCTTATCATTTTTAACCAATTACGGTCATCGTACGTGACAGTCGGCGACGCTATAAAACATTAATCATTTTTCGCCATTAAATAATAAGACGTTATTGGACAGACGGTATAAGTTTTCTGCGTAATGCTCACGGACCGCGGTTGATCAATTTCGTTATAATCAAAAACAATGCGACAGACGAAGATTTTGTTTTGAAATATAATTATTTCACTTGTCAATAACGTCGAGCTGGATTTTATAGACAAAAATTTTTACCAGAAATATCTAATAACTAACAACATTTCGATTTTCACGCGATTAAAATGCATTATGAACTCATTTATATGTGTTTAAATGTTTTTAATTAAAAATAAATGTAACGGTTTAATTTGGAGAGTCTTTGAAATTATAGTTTTCGGGTGAAAATACGCGATGCGCAAATTTAAAAATCGGACATAACGCGCGTAGAAATGACGTTCAAAAAAGAAAATTAAATTAAAATTCATCCAGAATATTAATTTCAGTTATATCCATGTCTTCAGTTTTTGGCTGACGTTTCGGACTTATTGCAGAGTCCATCTTCAGAGCGCTGGTTACTGGTCCGAGGTTGTAACTATACTGCCGGCCTGGCTCGTGTCTTACTTCCTTTTTGTACCGATAACGTGGGGTCGCTTATCGGCGACGTCATCGTTGATTGGCTATTGGTGTTGTTTGTTGTTTTCGATAACAGCTGGTTTTTCCCATTTGTGTTATTTTTGGCATTCTTTGCATTCTGCTCTTTATTTTCTACAACGGCAATTTTCATTTATGGCGATGATGGCTGCCTCGGCCCTCGGTTGTTATTACGCTTTCTCTGGTCACTTGTCTTCTTTTTTCTTGATGTATAATTATTGGCAACCGTGTTTTGCTAATTTTCCATCCGTCTTCTCCGCTGTAGTTTTCAGGACATTTTTCGATTTCTATTGCTTCTTTATACATTCGTTTCCCAAAAGTCAGCTTCCTCGTTTAATATTTTAACCGCGATTAATCCGCGATCTCGGATTCTTTTTCGTTTCCTCTCTTGATCCCAAATTCCACATTGACGTTAACGTTACACACGTAAAGCATTCAAAATACTAGGCTTAACATTAAACGGATATCTGACGAGTGTGAGCTTGCCACCACGTTAAAATCGCTCTATTCTGCGATGGTCAGGCCGATCACGTTCTCCTTAACGATCTATCCTTCCTCCGTTCGGCGATGAAATCAATTCCACTTCTCTTCTGCAGCATATGAATTTCCGAGTTCTCGCAAGTGAAATAGCTCCTTTTTTTTTATTTACCCCGCTAACTACCTCGCTAATGAGTCGTTAGCCAGGTGTAACAACAAGTTTCTTCTCACACTGTCAATCGTTTTGTTTAATTGTAATTCTTATCACCGTAACTACTACGATTGTCGAAGCCGATTAATTTATAACCTTTGTAATTTGAAGTCTCAAGCCTGTTTATCATAAATAAATAAATAAAAAAACGGGCCTCACGCAACAGCCGATACAAAGTGCGGGCAATGCATATATAGGTGCTGCAGTCAGTATAATACGCTTTTTGCCAACTATTAACTATGGCTAATATACGGGAGATTCGGTATTCGATATTTGATTTATATTTAAACCGTATTACCATCTCCACGGTAATGCTGTCTGAAATGTTTATATATATATATATATATATATACGTATTACCGTAAGCCAACTCTTGAAAGCCTTTCACGGACAACCGCGATAACGGTTGTCAGTTGGCAACTGCAGATTATAGCCGTCGGATTACACCTATACACACATACTGCACGTATACATTATTATTTATTACGTAATTAACATACTCCGGAGCCTGAGTAGTCGGTAATAATACTCTATCTGTATTGAAACGAGTCCAAAACAGGCAGCTATATACGATCCGGTGGTGCACAGCGAATATTATATGGTCTGGTTAGAAAGACAGTCTAGCACAAAACGACATACTTGTCGGCGAAAACAACCGCGACGATGACGTTTTCATTGAAAATGTTCGCTGGAAACACAATGACGTGTTTTGAAACTATACGGAATTACGAAGACGCGGTTTCGCAACAGTTTCGAACAACTCAAAACGCGCTGTCCCAAACGACGTTTGAATAATACCTATTTAAAATTAATTTCGAATACAACGTACATTAGAATAGGGGAGATAGCAGAGCTGCTTTCTAACGCGCCACCCAAAGCAAGAAGAATTTTCGTATCAGATCTTTAAATATACGTATCGGTACGTATACGGAATTTCCTATAATAGTTTATTCGTTTCTCTTAGACAGATGATAGTTCAAGCCATTCAACTACGCCTAGGATTGAAAAAGTAATAAAACAGCACTCGTCGATAGATAAATTTTTTACACATTATCTGTCTGCGGACGGTCGTTATATTGTAATGATAATAATAATTGATAAAAAGAAAAAAAAATTAATCACCGTCGTAGAAATCTTTGAATGCGTTCTCGAAAATCGTATTTTACTCTCAGACAACGAGTTCGTATTTATATTGCGCATTCAAAACAAAAAAAAAAATAAAATAAAATAAAAATTGTTCAACGTGACGAATGATTGGATATTAGAATAAACTACGTTTTTGATCGTCATAAACACGTTTTTAATGGAGTTTTGAAAAATGTGAAAAAAACGAAGACGAGCGTTTATTAATTATACCGTTGTACCGTTGTATATAATATATATATATTATAATAACGTATTTTCGTATTTAAAAAAAAAAAATAAAATTAAGGCAGCTAGCCGCGCGGTGGGTAATGGCAGTGCAGGCGATTTCGTGGGATACTTGTATATATGTAGTCATATAGACAGAGATTTTATGGTTTTATTATTATTTTGAATATTTTAAAGTGTCTGTATATAAATCGTTTGCAAAAACGATTCCGAGCGACGTTAGTAATTGTTTACAATAAACGAATTTGGATAAATGCTATTAGAATATCATATATACGCGCGTCTATAAGCTTGTATTACATGTTGAACTGTTAATAAGCGCGAAAATCGACAATTTTACCGGGTTCCGTTGCAATTTTTGGTGCGTTTTTTAACTACGTATATAATACACTGGGAAAAGAATCCTTAAAACGTGTCAAATTATTTATACCTGTAACTAGAATTGCCGGGATGTAACGCGTATCAAGAACAACCTAGCACACTTTTTACACGAAAAAGTGTAGAAATAAAAAGAACAAACGCATCGTTGTGGAATAAATTCAACGCGTAAATTTTTAGCGCTGCAGGTGTGTAGAGATTATCACGGAAAAAAAAATATATAAAATATTACACACCTAAAACCAAACTGTCATATAGAGAATTTGCGTCAGTTACTAATGTCACAATCTGTTTTAATCCAAATACATTATACGACCAAAAACCGGAAAGAAAAAAAGAAATCACACGTCCATTTCCGTTTATCGTAAAAAAAATATAGTTTTTTTTTATTATAGAAAAAAAAACAAAAAGTAATACGTTTCTCGAGTTCGTCTCGAGGTCTGCGCGATCATTGCAAAACCTATACGTTATTTTTCGTTTCATTTAAAATTCAAAAAAATACTCTAAACGGTCCCTTCGCCATCCTCAAGTACGCCCTAAAAAACACGCGATAATTTACAATTATTGTTTAGGTACAAAAATATACTATACACTTATTTATATGAATTATGACGCCATTCGCGCGTATCTAAATAATATAATCCGTACGATTTATTGTCAATTTTATTATTATTATTTTTTTTAACGTGAAATATTGTTTTTATATACCGTTAAAATACGCTCTTACAGTTTATCTCAATATAAACTCGACGACGTCGCATTATTATTATTATTTTTATTTATTATTATTATTATTAATGTCAATTAAATATAAAAATAACAAACTATAGTTCCATAGTCGTACAGTAAGAATACTAATATTTATGCGCGGTAGGTGTATTAAAAATAAGGCTTCTTTCTCGCACGGTACATAGTAATCTCTAAGGCGTCCGTGTTTGCCGTTGGTGTGCCCCTTAAATCACGCGAATGAATTATAATAGGTTATAAATCAACAACTAAATATATTTTAATTTATATAGGAATTCTCGTATATATTACACGAATATTAGTCGTAAATTACGATTATATAGATACCGTATAAAATAATATTATGTTCGGCGAGGAATTATTCGACAACAGTAGTGCACCGCGTGTTTTGTATACGAGAGTTTCAACTTACGCAGGTAACACAACAGTACGACTCGGTACATTACACTGTCGTATTTGTGTAGACTGCGGTTTATAGAAAAAAAAAAAACGTTCTCTTAGAATTTCGTTCAGTCGCGCGTGCTGGTTTGTTGCAATAATTAATATTGAGAAATTTATAAAAAAAAATATTAACAGCCACTTTGTATTACTCGACCGTATAGCCAGAGAATGTATAATGAATTAATACATTTTGATTTGTTTAATATAAGGAATTTATATCCATTTAACCCTTGTTTTTCAGCCGTTTAATGTACTCATAAATTGTCATATTATTGTTTTTAATTACCTAAGTCCTTTTTATATATCTATATTTCGTTTATTTTACTTAACATAACTTCTGTTATTGTATAAATGTGAATTGCATTATGTATTAAGTATTTTATATTGTGTAATGTTATGTTAGAGTTATTACTTATTGTACTCGAGCCCACATGGGCGTTTATGCAAAAATAAAATAAAATAAATAAAATTACTTCAAATTTATCGTCATCCAGTCATTCAGTCGTGCGCTCGGGACGGACAAAAGAAATTTAAAACCCAAACGAAAAAAATTCAATGTATTTCGCGGTCGTTTTCGATTCGAAACAACGATTATTGCGTTGCGCGAATCTCGATGATGTTCACCGAAACGGGGTTTAATCAAATCTTATGCGAATATAAAAAGAAAACGTTAAAAAATCCCCCCAAAAAAAAAAAACGTTTAAACGCTTGTGAAAAAAAATATAAAACGATATATTATTACATCGTCGTCGACGAGGGAGGGCCGAAGTCGATTAATTTCGTATTTCTCGTAAGTACAATATTTCATTTATACGTCGAACGATCGTACGTATACAAACCGTGTGGCATACGCGTCGTGTATTATATAAATTAAAAATTAAATTGCTCAAAATATAATTTACCGTTTTCGAAACTAAAACGAGTTTTTACGCACTAATTCGATAACAATTAAAATAATTATGCCTGCACAGTTTTGTAACTCAAACAAAATATAGCGTCTAAAACTTTTGGATTGTTCTCAATAGATGTTTCGAAAGTTTTCTCTTCATTACTTTAACTAAATTATGTTAAAACGCGCCGAAACAATATATTACGCATTGCGCACAATATAATTTAATGATTTCGCCGTGCGCATTTCTAATAATTAATAATTTTGTATACGAATCGTGTAATATATAGAAATTGCAACGTAACGATTTGTCGCGATGCAATATCATACGAAAATATAGAAATATTTTTTTTCCAAAATTTTTTTTTTTTGTCGATTTTAAATAAAAATAATATTATAATCGAAATTCGAAACGTATACAAAAGAATTAGAAACAAATCATTAGCTCTCTAATTAATATAGATCACGTAAATTTTTTGATCCGTTTAGAGGACGTTATAGGTCAGTTATTTTTTTTTCTTTCACTACAACGGACGGTAAGTCTCGAAACAAAGTATTCAAAGCCTTTATACACTGCAGGGGGCGTACAACGTATTGATCTATACAAATCGTCGTGTACACTTCAGAGAAACAAATATTTGTACACGGTTTTCTTTATTTTCATACGAATTTATGATTCCAATTGATTTTCACTTATTTTATATAGAGTTTCAACGATTTCAATATATATATATATACATTTTTTTATACGAACAAACACAATCGTTTTTTACTTTTGCGTTATTCCGCGTCTAAAACAACTCACTATTTCGACAAAACGCGTAATATTTCGCGAGAAACCGTAACGTATTAAAAGTTTAATACTCCCCTTCGTAATATATTTTAATAAAGCAGCTGTTAAAACAATATTCCGATCATACCAAATGATTTCGTATTACGAACGATTCAAAACGGGTTTTCATAAAAACCGTTATTGATATTACAATACGTGTATACATGGTATTAGAATCGCGTATATACGTTATAAATAATATGATACGACGTCAAATTATTTGAAAAAAAAATATTCAATTTGAAGAAAAAGATTTAAACGGCGCTATTTAAATGGTCTGTATATTATGCAGACAAATGCAAAACCATTTTGTTTGACCGCGAAAATTTTACTATTGGTTTCACGACTATATAAGATTAATTAATATTTCTGTCGAGCCGGCTAACTGTTCAATTCTCCAGTTAATTGATTCGGGAATTATTTTCGATTCTAAATTATATAATGTACCAAATAATCGTATTGAAAAGATCTCGAACAAGGCTCTGTGAAATCTGGGATTATCGTTGCCCGCAAGTGTTCTAATTTTCATGATCATAGTGTTTTTAAAACTACGCGCATTCTGCACCGTCTTTTAGGTCCTTTTGTTTAATGACTCCTGTACAATTCAAAAGCTATTCAAAACGAGTTTTGTACGTTTTCTGTCTTTTAAATTTAAAATCGAACGCGTTTATACCATAGACATATAATATATAGACCGCGAACGACCAGTGTATCACATGTCGTAATGCATTAGAGCCAATAAGACATGTGCGAGAGAAACCATAGACCTGTTAACTATAGTTAATAGGTCTATGAGACAGACTTAGACGAGGCTTTTTCACGGATGATAAAACAAAATTGTGGCTGCAAGATATCCGGATCCCATAGACATATAAATATATGGACTGCGCTTAGAGAGAGAAATCGAAAGTAGTTGTTGAGTAAGAGAGACAAATATATACTAAGGGATATCGTGGGAGAAAATAACATAATAATAATAACATTTTATGTCTATGATAGTCATTGATAGTATGTTTTAAAAAATAAATATTGTTATTTTGTATAATCAGTCTTTTAAAAAATACTGTACTTAAATACTTTTTAAAAAAGTATTCGGATAAAGTCCTTGGATAAATAAATTCATGTAGTGTTTATTCCATGATATCCCCTAGTCCACAATCTTTTGTCGATTGATGGACTGGGGGTGAGGAAAGCGCAGTCCATGTATTTATATGTCTATGCCGGATCCGCAGTGAATAGCGATACATGATTATTTATTCATCCGTGAAAAAACCTCAAATGGTTCTTTCTCTCTCGCACGTAATATCTTTGCTCCGTACTTTTTACTCTAATCGCGTTCTATATATTATATGTGTATGGTCTATACGCCGTCCGTCATCCCGGCTATAACGCGGTGTCTTATCGTATTTCAATTTAAAATCGTTAAACGGACAGAGTAGAATTTACTTAAATTACATGTAATTTTGTTAAAATAACCCGATCGACTCGTTTTCGTCGCAGTAACGTTAAAAATGTTCGAATATTAATATTCCGAATCCATTATATAATATATGTAGGTAGGACTCGAGACATTTCTCTAACGATAGTCTCTAAAACATTACTTAATATTCATTCGCTACCTGCAATGACGGCCTTATAGCAGATACAGTAGAACCTCGATAAGTCGAAAACCTTGATAAGTCGAAATAAATGCGCCGTTCCCTTGCGAAAACCTCGATTACTCGAAAGGAGAACTATAGATAACTCGAACATTCCGTGTTCCGAATATAGACGATTTTTACTGGTTTTTACAATTATATTTTAATTTTATTAAAGAACCTAGCTCGAAGTAATGTCTTAAAATATTTTTTGTAAAATTGTAACACTATACCTACACATTCTATATCATATTTTTTTTAATGATCATTTAAAGATAATACCCACTGTAATTTATATAATGTTTGTAATAAAATAAATTAAAAAAACTCTTTAAATCGAATTTTTTTTTTCTTAAACCTCGATAACTCGAAAACCTTAGTAAGTCGAAAACCCAGATAAATCGAAAAAATATCGTTTCCCTAGAATTTCGACTTATCGAGGTTCCACTGTATTATATTCTAATTTTAATATCTTGAACTGTTTTTATTGTAACGGAGTATTCGATGTAATGTGTACGACGACGGAATAAATTCGACCGATTTGATATTAAAATTTACGTTTTATACTTTAATATACGCGGTTGACTGAATATTATCGATAAATGTCGGGCGTTTAAGAGAGAGAGAGAGAGAGAGAAGAGAAAAAAAAACCTCATTACTTTACACACTACAAACACATATAGGTTTTGAACTCGTTGCCGGGAGGAGTAGTTGCAAATACCACTCAAATAAGATTTTCGAAAACGCGTTGGCTGTGAAATTAGATGTCAACGCGTTTTTCGCTCGCACACCAGCGGCGGCGGCCGAATAACGTAAACGACCGTAAAAGTAAATTGCTTTCCGTTGCATTTAGTGAGTGTGTGTAAAGGTTTCCGCCGACGAAGCAGCAACGACACAACGAAACACAAAACTACTACTAATGCGCGCACACCTTCCCCCCCCCCACACCGTGTTGTTCCTCTTGCGCGTATGTATTCAATGAATCAGCAATCGATTTAATTGAGGGGCACAGTTAAAAGTAGCAACGAGTTAGCGCGTTTTTATGGTAAAAAACCGTTTTCGATTAGGTGCCGTAGTTTTTTAGTTTTATAAGACTCGTGTGTAAACAACAACAGACAAATTTCGGATACACGGGCAGCAGATTTTACAGTGGAGAATGCAGGGAATGCAGGTAGGTACGTGAAGTTGGCACTACAACGTTAGCACATCTTTCTAAAACCTTTCCAACAAATCGTACTCGGACTTGTTGGAAAATTGTTGAACCGTTGTCGGAAAGAAGTTTACGAGATATTCGACTTTAAAGTTTTTAGCGCCAAGTACATGCCCAGCACTGCATACCAAAGAAAAATTCACCCAACGATATTCATACGTCATTGTTGGACATTTGTTGGAAAGAAGTTTATGAGATATTTAACTTTAAAGTTTAAAACAATTGTCCGACAATGTCCGAGTATGATTTGTTTGGAAAGGTTTTAGAAAGATGTGCTCACGTTGTAGTGCCAACTTCACGCGTACCTAGGGAATGCGGGCCCTAAATCTAAGGGGGACTTTCTGACTTTTCAGAATACCTACTGTTTTTTTTTTTTTTGTCACGAGTAAAAATATTTATCAGTTGAAAATATAATTAAATAGGTCCTTAGGCCTAAAGAAAGTTTCAGATTTATTTTTAACACTTAAAATAATATTAACACATACAGAATACTTAGAGACAGAACAATATTATTATTACAGCGACAATATCCGAATGATTTCTCTGAATCATTATACTCGTATATATATGTATAATGATTCGGTTATTAAGCTTTGTGTAAAAAAAAATTAAGAAGCGAAATAGCAAAAAATTATATTAGACAATTCGCTGTATTATTATTAAATAAAATATTGCGATACGAGCAGCAGTAGCTCTCCGGAAGTATGTTCGTTGTTAATTTTTTTTTTTTTTTATCAATACCTGTGTAACTGTAGCTGTTTTCAAAATTAAAAATTTTTAAAAATTACTTAAGGAATACCATTGGGCGAGAACGATTATCGGACACCTATCCTGAATTCCTGAAACCGGATAAGCAGAACTCAAGAACGTCTCGCAACTCACTGTCAACTTTGTGAATTTAAAAGCGCGCAAAGTAAAACTTCAAATGTTATTTGTTGATAAATTATACATTTGTATGCATTTAATTATTTAATAGAATAAAAAAAAACCACTAATAAAATACCGTATTATCCACACACACACACGCGCGCGCCTGGTTTTTATTCTTTTAAAGTAGTTCAATCGAATAGGGAAGAGGCCATTTAAGTTTTTCGCATTGGGACCGAATTTTGTATACGTACTTACGCCTCTGGCATTATATTACATATTATATGTAATTTATCGTCTGCCAAATGATAAATCGTTTTTGTAAAAAAAAAAAAAAAATATCACAAATATTATTATATGTGTAAGTTTACAAAATCACATAATTCACGAACGTAACTCTATAATATATTATAATGTCGGCCTCTATTATAATATATACACACACAAAATACGTGATGTTTTGATTTCGTATACATTGACGTTCTGCTCGGACAATGAAACGTAATGATTTAAAATAGCGACAAAATTATATTGTATTTATGGTACCTAATAAACATTTTTCCTTTCGTTCGCATTATAACTACAAACAATACGATATAAACATTTAAATTATGTAAATATTTGTGTGCGATAATTTAATATTATTATATAATATAGTGTTTTCGACGATTTATCTTAAGAGGCGTTGGAATTAAAAAAAAAAAAAAAATGGAGCTCATTTATACGCTGTTATAAATACAATGATTATGTGCGCACACCCGGTGGTGGTAATCTTTGTACATGTACCAATTAGTAATAATACACTTACCTTACAGAACTCGTATAGTATAGTTAATATACATTTGTGTCCTTTAATCCCATTGCGCTATACTTACTGCAGCAGCACTATATATAGCATGTGTATATATAAAATATTATAATTTACCCGTCACAAATCCAATGTGTCGCATATACCGCGTGATTCATTGTACTCTACTGCAGTAGTACATTATTATATTATAATTCGAAATGTATATATTAATTGTATAAATAAATAAAATATATATATAAAATATACACGAATATAAAACTCTACGTCTTTTTTTGTCGAAATATTCGTAATTTTCTCGACGCGATTTTATTCGTTTTTATTTATTTTTTGTTCCGTTGTTGTATTTTTCTTTTTCGCTTGTAATATAGCCGATGATCAATTTTTCTCGCATATATAATAACCATAGACGTGTCTACGGGGGAGGCAGGGTGGGCACCGGCCTCCCCAGCGACTTAATTCTTGGCCTCTTTGCCTATAATTTACCGTGGTTGAAACTATAAATATAAAATATTTATAAAAAATAACTAAGCAGCACATTAGTTGATTGGCCTTATTTATTAGTTGTAATAGTATAGGAAACCAATTTTAAGATCAAGATAATCTTTAATTTTGCGGGGTGAACAAATTCCAGGTGCTATATAATTGCCATACAACAAAAAAAAAGTCACAAATATTGATATAGAATAGATCGCTGTAGTAAGTAAAAAATTTAAATTTTATAACTGGCCTCCCCAGCCATGGAGGTCTGGACACGCCTATGATAATAACATAATATTTCTTTATTTTTCATAAAACTCTGTGATCCGATTCGTGTGCATATTATGTACATTTTCTTCTATATACGTACAAATTTAATCAATATTTTGTCACGAGAACAAATATTTTTTATTTTTTTTTTTAAGTAAATTTATATTAATTGAAATAAAACAAATTAATAGATACAAAAAAAAAAATCATATTTCAAATCTATTATTCTTGGCTTCAGAACCGTTTCGTCGAGCACGTCCTCGAGATGTATCGGCGGCACATTTTTAAAAATTCCTTTCAAGACAATCCGTTTTCAATCGATTCTAACGAACAATTAGTTAATATTAAGGCTCGTCAGCGTCTCCGAAACCGTGTCTCGTTCACGCGTTCGCCGTCTGTTGACGGTACAAGGGCCCGTTTTTTCACCAGATTTTTAACAGCACTACAATACGATTTTGGTCGTCTGACAGTAAAAATTTGTTCGAAAAACATTTTTTTTTCTCTCCAAAATTCCATCCCATTAATAAAAAAAAAAAAAAGTATTCGACATCGACTATATATAATTAAGCCACTGCAGGTTTAAAGGCCTCGCGCGCGCTTATCCTGAAATCGGATTTTTACTTTTTTTTTTATGTAAAATAACGAAAAAATAATCCGCGAAATGACCTTTTATTAAAATTATACATTGAAAATCCAAATTAAACGTTTTGCCGGTGGATTCGTCTACTCGTTCGGGCGAGGGGGGAGAAAAATCTCCAAAAAATCTACAAAAACGAAAACGTTATCCGCGGGGAAAAAAAAATGCTTTTCACGCGTTTAAAAACGTCTCTCGTTCGTTTCATCGGTGGCCGTAGCAAAAAAGAACTGTGCCTAGGCCAGGGGCGCGAATTGCAAAACGGGCGCAAAATTAACGCGCTTGGCAATCTTATCCGTACGGAACGCGAATTCGCTAGAAAAATTTCATACGAAGAAGTCGTATATCGATGAATTCTTCCGCAGCTTTAAAGCAAGAAAATGCAAATTTTCAAAGTTTGAAATTTACACTGTAATATGTAAGATGGTCCTCCGTCCATCCTAATATTATGCCTCTTGGCACAGAACAATTTGTCCATCCATCCCGCTACACCCGTGGTCTCTAGGTCTTCACATTTCATTGTCAATTTTTTTTCACCCGTCTTCGTATCGGACACAGCCTGCTTTCATCTTTCTTTAAATTCCGCCTCCTCTGTGTCCCCTACACCCGCAGGAATCACATCCGATTCAACTGTCCTCCTCTCCTCTCCGACAGATTCCGTCCTTTTTCTCGTTTATCCTCTCTAGGTCATCCTGCTTCTCCAGATCCGTATCTCCTAATTTTTTTTTTTTTTAATTTTTACCAACCGCCTTGCTGTAATGTTTGTGTACAAAAGCAAATAAAAATACATCTAACATATGAACACAAATTGTATTCCTAAAAGGAAAAAGAAATGAGCAAAAATTAAAGGTAAAAAAAAAAAAAAAAAAAAAAAGGTCGTCACGTCAACATTATTTTTCGATCGGTAAAAAAAGGGCGCTTTTTCCTATAAATTTGCCAGGGGCGCGCTACCGAGTCTTGCTGCGCCACTGCGTCGTTCCGCGCACAACAACGTGTATCGCGCGCGTGTACTTATTTTGAAAAAGGTCGCGCCGAGTCAGACACCACCACCACCACCCAGTGGCGTCATTTCAGTTTTCGAAAGGGGGTGGCAAAAGATTTAATAGGCCCATTTAATTGTTTTCCATTTACGTTTGGCTCGATACGATTTCTGTTTTACATGATTTTTGATATTTTCTTTATCACGGGTACGAATTGCCCGATATATTTTTTTTTGGAGGGGGTGGGGAGGAAATTCATTACTTTGTCAAGTATAATAAATGACTATATAGTACACTGAAGTTGTAGTAGATTAAAATTTTGAATTTTACCTCGTCGCGACGTTAAATTTGTTTTAGAAATGAGGTGTTGTGACCAGTTCTGAGCATTTCGTTCGGGTTTTTCTCTCTTTCTCGCCGTCTTAATCTTTGGCTTTTTTCATTTTTAATATTTTACACTTGCCGCTCACAAATTATATACTATACACATAAAACATATGCGTTCGAAACGTTAAAGAACGGCTAAAAAAATTCGTTTACGCCGTACGCGATACAGGTACGTCAACCGTTGAACGCAGGTACATCGCGTATTATTCGAATTAACGTTAATAATTTGCGCACTGCCTTTAGGTAACTTATAACCAGTGCCGCCTAAAGGCATGGGCCTGGAGGGCCCGGGCCCGAGGCCCACAAAATCGAAGGGCCCCCCCCCGCCCAATTTATTTACAGAATACCGTGTATTAATTTTTTTTTTTACTTAGACATTTAAAAAAAAAGAAAATCCCGAACGATAAAAGAACATTTAAATTTTAAAAATGTTAACGTTTTGAAATTATCGCGATAAAGTAAGTAACAGAGGTTCTAATAAAAATTGGCATTTTAGTTTTTATTAATAAAGCGTTATTTTCAATATACATAGCTATAATATAATATAATATATATATATGTTATGCGCTAAACAAATACAATGTATACGAATAATTTAAATATTTAGAGGCCCCCCTCCCCGAATATTCTGGGCCCTCGGGCCTCACACAACCTTAAGACGGCTCTGCTTATAACCATAATATGTTTATCGAAAAAAATTCCAATACCGCGGTATAAGTTGTTAACTAAGAATTAATCGCCTTTAAATTGTGGTTATAACCTGCATGTTTTTTAAATTTTATTAAGTAGTACCTGATTTAATTTCAATCCACTGTTTACCACGCGATTTATTATATATTACTCGTAACTCGTCAGTCCATTATTATCACAGAATATGGTAAGAATAACCGTTAATATTTCCATCATATCGGCACAGGACCACGTCGGCCCACTGTCAACAAGACGGGGGGGGGCAAATGCCCACCCTGCCCCCCACCACCAAATGACGTCGCTGCCACCACCACCTACGACGCAAAAGGGGGGGAGGGAAACGTGTGGCGTTAAGCGACGGAGAACGACGCTCGGCACGCGCGACTATACGCAAATCCAAACGGAAACCGCGTACCGCGACGCGCCGGCCGAAATGTCAGACCGCGCGCGCCGGCGACGCGTCTCTGCCGCCGCGCTATAATGCGCACGATCCGCTCGGATTAGTCGACGGCGGCGGCGGCGGCGGCGGCGGCGGCGGCAAAAGAGAAGCGCGCGCGACTACTACCGGGGTGGTTGTTCGACGAGGCATTCGTACCGGTCGGTTAACGCGGATAATAAACGTACCGAACTCGGGGACACAATAATTATTGTTATTATCGTCGTACACACGTGATCAGGCGCGTTCGGTTTTTTTTCATTTTGAACAAAAAAAAATGTTTTGAACGTGTTCAACAGGCTGTACAATCTCGACGATTCCCATTTCCGTTTTATTTCGAACACGCCGCCCGCGTTAAAACGACAACAACAATATGATTGGAACCGTTCTGATCAATTTCTTTCTACTCGGATTGTCGTCCAGCTTCGCGTTGCCCCCCGGTAAGTGGAGTTTTTTTTAAAAAATATTTAATATGCCGACATTAAGTTTTCAACGCTCCCCACACGGACTTATTGCACCGCGAGTAGTGTGTACGCTAACAGTGGCGTAGCCGAGGATTTCGTATACAGAGTTCAATATCAGGGGCGTATTTGGTTTTTTTTTTTGGAGGGGTTGAGTAATTTCTGAAAATCCAATCCAAGAGTAAACCTTAAAATTAGAAAAACTAAAAACGACTATTAGGAATTTATAATATATGAATTTCGACGGTGACATTTTCTTTACGTCGTCATCGTGTAAACGATAAAAACTACGTCGTTGTAATAATATTTTTATAACGAAAATATAACATTCGATAGAGAAAACATTATATGTAAAAAAAAAAAACGTTACCTGAAATTTCGAGGAGATGGACTGTCAGCCCATCAGCTCCCCCAACCATAAATACGCCCTTGTCCTATATTACCCGTGTAATAATACAAACGACGCGTAGATACGGGGAGGGCGAGAGGTTGCAAGAGATATCCCTCTCCCCCAAAAAAAAACTCTGAAAAAAGCTATTGTTATCTTGTCATTTAAAATTTCGAAATTTCATTCCGTTCGATCGTGCAAATTAAATTTATTGTGTTCTATGACAACAACGAAATTTCGATAGAACAAAAATTTTAAAATTTTATTTCGACTTTCCCATCCCAGAAAAAAATCTGCGCCACTGAATAATACGTTATAATAATTGTACGATATCAATACGCGTCGTCGTATAGACATTTTACATACAATTCATATTTTACATTAATATTACAACCACAGAATAAATGAAAAGCTACAATATTATACATCACTGAATACAATCGATATAAAACGAATAGGTGAAAATAAAAAAAGAAACAACGGTCAATGAGAAAGGCTATAGACTCTTTAGCCTCCCCCCTGGCTACGCCCTTGCAGTATACTAATGTGGAAAAAACAGATTTATAAATGAAATAAAATACGCGATAAAATAATTATTTTTACATCGAAAGTCGAAACCTCAACGTATACCTTAAAATAATAAATATTATTTATTTATTTACGGTGAAAAAAAAAACAATTATTTATTTATAACACGTGTAGAATTCAACAATCACATTCGGCTTACAGTTAGTGTCCAGGAACAAATGACGTTTTATACAATTTTAACGTTTCATTTTTATATAATAACAACGATTCAAATGGAATTCGAATATACCGTACAATGCACATCCTACATACGGCAATCAATACGTTTGCGGGTGAAGATTTTGAAAATATGTTTTTGAGGTACGCGTTATTCGTATAAGAATAACGTGTAGTCGATTTTAAAGGTTCCAATAAATGTAAGCGCAACAAATTGAGTTTTTTAATAATTCCAATAAAAATACATAATCAATTTGTTCTCTCGTTTAATGTTTATATACGTATTCATTAAACGACATACACCCCCGACATAACGATTTGTTAATATTGTAGTAGTCAGTATAATAAAGGTTTTTGATTTGTGGCAAAAGTCGAGACATTTTATCTTATTATATAGGGCATTTTATACACGGTATATACGCTGTCGATTTTTGCGCACGACCTTTACAAATATCGTTAAAGGTCTTTGATCGGCATTAATAAAAAAAAAAACCCCCTCGAAGCACTGTAAGAAGAAGAAAAAAATTATACGACATAAATATCGAACGTGCCTACACTAAAAATTATAAAAATTATAGAGAGAACCGTATTGTAATCACGGCATATTTTTACTTTTGTGTCATAAATAAGTCGTTCGTAATATACTGAAATATAATCGAAAATAAAGATTAGGGGGTCCTCTTTAATTTTTCTTCGTTCTAAGCTCCGAAAAACTCTAGTTACAGCGTTATATACTGACGATATATAAAAAAAAAAATCGAATGAAAATGTGATGAAATAAAGCAAAACGTTTTTCGATAAACAGGAAAAAAAATAAATACTCGTTTTGATTGATATTGGATTCTGAACGAAACGACAGAAAGCTATTGGTTTTACAACGATGTTTGTTTTTTTTTCGACGATTTTCCATTCACCCGTTTTCCGGTGGCAAATTTTGCCGGGCCGATCGTTTTTCGATTTTCTCAATAGTTTTTAAACCCGCCCCGAGTATTTACCAAAAAAGAAAAAAAAATGTTTGCGAAAGACGGCAAAAACGCCACTTGTCGAAATTCATTATCGTATATTTATTTCTCCGACGTTTCAAAAACAAAAGTCCTGGAGTGTTGAAATTCACACCGAGCCTGTAAATAAAATTTCAAAAAAAACTTCCTTTTTCCGCCTATTTACAAAGATTATCGAGCTATTTAGGTGATAAAAGGGGTAATATTTGGTTTTTAAGGGCTGAAAATTGTACAAGACATTGCGGTCTTATACGCTGTTCAACTATATTTAAAAAAAAAAATCTTAAAAACCGGTTTCATTACTATTTTAAATTTTTCGAAAAAATTGTGAACAAATTTCGATAGAAAATTATAAATCGATGCGCAAGATCGGTATGTATAGGTTATTTTTCCGTGTACAACTTTTTATTTCTATTTGAATTTATCTAAGGTAATTTTTAAAGACTTGAATAATGTTCATCAAATGTGTATTTTATCGCCGTATATTAACGTGCAGATAAAATCGTTTTGAATTAGTTTTTTGAGCAATTCACAGAAGTCATATAGATTTTTTTTTGTTCCGTAAAAGTGGTAATTTAAAGGATTTAATACACGGAAATTTAATGTAAGTTGTTATACATTTTATACACACTCTATTGTGTACATATATTATTATTAAACAATATTACACCGAAGTACCGGTCAGAACCGTTTTGTATTGAACGCAATGATTTATCGTTGCTTTCAAACGCGTATATAGAAACAACAAAACTCTAAAATGTGTATAGCTGAGTAATTCACTTAAACGAGATCGGTGCAACACCCGCGGTTCACTATATAAATACCCTTTTAAATTATTTTTCTACGGTTCTGGACAAATTATCGATAATCGTTAATACTGCAGCAGTATAATATAGTGTTAAAGACGTGCGTAAACGCAATAATATAATACAATATATTTTGACGTTGATTTTATTTGAAAAAAAAAAAACGTTTTCAGTAGGATTTTTATACTTTGTACGAAAATACGGGAATTTCATCGAGATAACGGCGAACACAACTCAAAACGCATATTGATATTACCCCATCGTGAACGGTTAAAGGGGAAAACGTATTTAATTTTTATTTCGAATATGCGTATTACATTATAATGACTTGATTTTCGTCCGGCTCTCCCCTTGCAACACACAACACAGCTAACACAAGAAACGAAATCTATTACTTTGAGTGTATTGCCCTGTAATCTGTGTACAAAATATATATATACAATATACACGTCATGATATAATATTAAGTAACTGCGAGTATATACGGTTTAAAAATAATAATATATCTTTCCGAGTAATACTTTTTGATCTGAGTTTTATTTACGTTACTATATAAATTGATTCAATGGAAGTGCTCGAGTATACAACGAGAATATTCATAAAGGATCTAGTAGGAGCGGGGGGGGGAACAGTTTTTTCATTTGTATATATATATATATAAACACTAAATTTCACCTAAGTCTTATAAAGTCGTTATTTCTCGAATATTTTTAATTAAAACATAGTAAATTAAACGAAAATTCTAATTGAAAAAGTAAATCTCGTTTCAATTTAATTTAAATATCCGTCGCTATTATTATATACATATTTTGTTTTCGGAATTTCGTTCATTTGTTTCCCCCCTGCCCTCGCCAGATGTCTGGTTATTATAGGATACTATACTCGAATAAACATATTTTACAATAAAAAAAAAAATTTACGATAATATTTATCAGAGTTACACGTATTATACAAGTATATAAGCGGATAAAAAAAGAAAAAAAGATCCAATAACAAGTAAATGAGAATTTTACAGGGAGAAAACAAATTAAATGACTTTCGAGTCGGTGAATTATTACATAAACTTAATATATATGTGTGTTTGTTTATGTAAAACGAGAACAGTAAATGTCGAGCGTAGAAAAAGCAATTATAATACTTAAATTTTATTGGATTATTTAACGAACAAATATACTTATTTGAACTTTTTTTTTATTTTCCTTAATTTCGATATTAGTTCATTCTCAATTAACATATAATCCACACACATTTTTTACGTCGAAAAAAAATGGTTTCATCTCATAACTAAATTATTCTTAACCGTACCGTCGTTTAGAAATACAATACGTTTTATAATATATTAGACTGATACAAAAGTATCTAAAAAAAAAAAAAAATCTTACGGTTATATATTATTTTATTATATTATATAATAATGTACTTAAATCGTATTATTATTATTATTTTTTTTGATAACGCGCAATAATTCACTATTTAGCGTTTATTTTCGTCATTAAATCGTATGCGAACGTATTCGTAATCACGGTTCAATCGTCCGATTGAATGAAATAAGTATTAATTTTCAATTTAAATATCATTATTAACTGAATCGGTAATAATATATATACATTATAGGGATTTACAATATTTGTGTGCGCGGCAGATATAAAACACACTCAACGCGAGTATAATAATAGTAATACAATTACACAAAATGTGTGGACATAATATAGCGTTTTCCTGCGCGGATTATGTCGAAATATTCGTCTATATTTAAAAAATATTCGAAATATTCGTCTATATTTATATATAAAAAAATAGTATTTTAAAAGACATAAAACGAAATTATCCGTATGACTATAAAAAAAAAAAAAAAAAATAGGTAGCGAGCCGCGGGGTGTTGTGGACATCGCTTAAGTGAATTACTTGGATAAAGAGTTTTGTTTTTATTATGAATTTGAAAGCAATGATCATAAATCATCGCATTCGACAAAACGATTCTGAGCGGCGGTAATAAATAAACGACAATCGATTAAGACGGAATTGCGTTTTTATGTAATTTTTCCTGATTTTTGAAAAGAGTATTGAGAAAATCGAAAAACGACCTCTCTAAAGTACAAACCAGATGCAATTCGCGATCAGTAAAGGTGCTACACGGAGCACTCATTCTGGTAGAATTTTTGGGTACAGACATAAAAAAACACACATATCATTGTAAAACCAATACATTCCTCGCTCCGTTCAGAATCTAAAAAAATTAATAAATAAGACATAAATCCGATTACTATATAATATATAGTATACACCGCATATCTACGCGGGTTCGTAATTCATATTATAAATTCGTATTATTTGTATTATATTATTGTTCGCGCAATTTTTATATATATATTTTTTTTCATAAAATATTAATTCATTTCGTTATAGATTTAATAATAATCATTTTATCACGTACCATTCAATTTGACAACGTTTACAAGAACAATAATAAAAAAAATCAACATGTTGATTTATTACGCGTATTTTTCAATTAAAAAAATATATATACAATGCATCGTCAACGCGTGTGTCCTGCGAATTGTAAAACCTACTGTATTAAATAGAAACAAGCAAGTAATATTTCAACGGGGTTTCGAAAAAACCGAAATGACATCGCATTGACAAGTTAAAAAATACACGTGTTAATTCGATAAATCGTTGTGACGTTATACACTTACTCTAATAAGTCCAAATAAAAAATAAAAAAATTTCCCATACAATTTAAACACTGAAAATTCAGTATTAAGTAATTTTTGTTTTTGTTTAATATGTGAAATTAATATATGTTATTTCGTGTTTTTTTTTTTTTGAAAATATTAATTTGATCGTTATCATTCCTTTTTTGTTTTCTTCGTCTTAATGAGTATACATTTCGAAATTGTTTATACACCGAGCTTGAAACATAAACCCACTCGATGCGTATATAATAAGTACAAAAAGGTATTTTATATAGTTAAATCGTGTGTAGTACTCAATTAGATAAGAAATTAATCGGATAATTTGTACGTATGAATAAAAATAAAACACGTAAAAAAAATGTTTTAAATTTATTTCATTATAGAAATTACAAAAATAATAAATTATATATATAGATGTAATACTATATTTGCCAAGAATGTTAATATACGTATTTCCAAATATATCGAAAAAGCACATATTTTTAAAACGTTTAAAAAAAAAAATTAATGCGAAACATTAGAACGCATCGGTATGAAATTTGTATTTAAATCGCTTTTACATTGGCCAGTTTTTGGTGGTACGTACATATTATAATATATATATAAAAAAAAATTCTTTCATTTTTTTTTTTTCTAAAAAAAAAGCACCTTGTAAACATATTTTCTCGAATTCTCTCGTTGCAAAAGTATTATCTCTGGGACGTAACAATAAGAACGCGATTTATTACAATTTACAATATAACCCGATTTGTTTGAATATAATCTTAACAAATCCATCTATCGTATATCCGCGGTCTTGTGTTCAGTAATTTAATATAATATATATATATATATATACTCGTACAACGCTAAAATGCAAATTTCATGCGCGTTAGTTTACATATTTCAAATTGTATATATCATCGGGGCGTTTCTCCGAATCAATGTTTTGGTTCGTTGAATATTATGTTTCACCAGTCTATGTATTTATAATAATACTATTCAAATGTAATTCTATACGGTAACGCGTAAATATTAACATTTTTTTTTTTTTTGCAGCATGTAGGCCAATTAAAGATTAAAGTGAAAAATGTGAAAATAAAAACAAGAAAATATTCATTATATGTTTCGTCGTTTGAGCCTACCAATTTGTTCGTTTTTCCCAACTCGTTATTATTCGAACGAATAATCTCGAATTAAAATTCAATTACACGCGAATAAAAAATAAAACGTGATGAAAAAGAAAAAAAATTCACGAAAATATAATATGTTAATTATGATTTACGATTTTCCGTCGGTTTAAAAATTAACATATGTACATTGTACGCGTATAATTATACTACTTGAAAGTACGTGTAATAAACGTAGAAAAAAATCTATATATATATATAACAACAATATTGTAGGATAAAATTCTCTACACGTTGTGAAGAGTTAAATAAATAAAAATTTTACAGCGTTGAAAACTTTTTGTATACAGTTTTCAATTTACTTTTGTTTGTACGTTTTCCATTCGGTTTTTTTTTTTCAAAGCTTGAAACATTCACGTTATATATAATACAGTAAATTGCGTATTTTCTTTGAACACCCGAATCAAAAGATTGTAACCAACAAAAAATTACTCCGGAAGATTTATCATTACAATTATGATGATTATGAAACATTTTTAATAAGATGATCAGGTATTCACATTTCTTTTTAAAAAAAAAATATATCTTTTTCAAAATGAAAATACACTGTTTGCAAACCATTTAAAGGACACGCTGTTTGCGTATAAATGAAATTAATCGTCCGTAAAAGAAAAGAAAAATCTTTATAATCAAAAATTTAAATCGTACAACTTATACACATTTCAATATTATATTTAGAAATTTTTTTGTCGTAAAATTTCGAGATTTCCATCTTAAATTTTACTTCAAAGTAAATCAGTGGCGTACACAGAAATTTTCAATGGGGGGGGGGGTTATATAAAAAATATATATTAGTTGAAAAGATTTTTATAAAACGTATCAAATAATAATACAAATAATTATAATTATAATTATAATACAATATTCAATTTCCTTGGTTTTTGCCCTGATTCATCGATGACTTCTTCAGCTGTTAAAGGAATAATTGTTCCATATTTTTCTTCTTACTATCCGCCAAAAAATATTCATTTATTCTCTTCATTTCTCTTCGATATTTAAATTTTAAACAAATACGAATGAACAGCAAAATATTAAAACAAAACACATTCGCGAAGTCGTAATTCGTAAATCGTAAATCGTAATATTATAAACGCTCACAAGATATCAAGTCTTGCCAAATTCCAAAAACTTGACAATAAAAATAAATATATAACTGCGGTGCTGGCGGTAAATTGACAATGTCAATAAATACGAACATATTATCATATTATTCGACTGCGTGATTTCAAACAGAAAAGCGCGCACGGATCACACGGTTACTGATCAAATGCAAACTAAATATAGCTGGGTTTTGTAGCAGCAGAATTATTAGGCTGGAGCTACACTATGCGTTTTGTCGGTTACCGATTAACCGGACCCGATCGGTAATTGAACGGGAACACCCAAAATACACACATATTTAAACGCCAAACGCACTATCGCAATCACATTAGACCGATTCTCCGCAACCGACGGAATACGACCGCAACATGCTGTGGTCGTTCTTTCCCGATACCGATCGTATAGTGTAATAATAATATGTAATCCAATGTAAAATGGTGAATTTTGCACAGTCATGAAAACAAAAAAAATTATTTTTCTATAAAATTAAGACGTCGTCGGTCGCGCGCCAAATATGGTGCTATGGTGCTAAAATCACTACGAAAAATATTTTTGTAAAAAGTCAATGGGGGGTTTGAACACCCAAACCCCCCGTGTGTACGCCACTGAAGTAAATGTACACAATATTACGTTAAACAAAATAACAATGCGCCAAACTATATATAAATATATTTTTTTATAATGTTATTTAAAAATGCCGAGGAATTATATAGTACTTATTAAAAATGATTTTAAAACACATTAATTTAATGCAATACGGTGTATAACTTCAAGACTTCGGGTCCCAGATACGTGATAGCTGGAGTTTTCCTGATGCTGCCGTAAGTGTGTTCTGGCGACTGACGTGTTGTTCAGTCGGCCTCTCGTATGGATTATGCGTATAGTGCTTTTTGGCTGTAACAATTATTGTCGGTTTGTAAATATCGGAATAGGTTGGTTTCGAGAGTGACGGAACCTGCACAGTAGGTACATTTAGGAATATTTCAAGAGTGTGAGGAGGAGATGAGAACAATTTTCAATTACAGAGCAGCTCCTCACACGTCCTACTTTATCAAGTATAAATTCATAAGACATTACAAAACGTTTTACTCCTTTATAACCTCGTGTGATTTATTTAATATAAATATACGAGTGTGTTCAATAAAACAAAATGCATACATAGAATGACCCAAAAACGGGACATTTTTTTTGAAAAAAAAAAAAACCATAAAATATAGAAGAATAATCGAAAATGAACTTTATTGACAGAAATTAAACTACAATAGCTTGCAATTTAAGAACACGTTTTCAAAAATTCGCTGTAAAATCTTAGAATTTCACGGATTTTGTCTTGAACTGTAGTATTCAGATCATCTAATGTCGTATGTCGGGTCGTACAGATCCGATTTGTAAGGGTAGAACCACAAGAAAAAAATCATAAACGAACAAATCCGGTGATATTGGATGCCACGGAATATTGTGGAATCTCGAGTTACCGAACGATTCTCGCGCAGTTGCAACTGATTGCCTTGCAATGTATAGGATACGTTGAGATGCTACGATCTTTCGTTTCCCGTACACAGAAAAATTGTGGACAACGTTTTTCAACGAGACGATGCGGCTTCGTACACTTCGAGATATTCAATGGCAGTCGTTAATCGTAATAATTCATAATAAAATTTGCAGTCGTAATAATTGTCCGGTAATTGCGTCAGCTGAAAATTCGGCATCTCAAGTAGCTCTTGCGTGATTTAATTTCTATCAATAAAGTTTATTTTGGATTTTTCTGCTGTATATTACGGAGTTTTTTTTTTTTTAATTAAAAAATATATTAACGACAAAATCTAATTTCCGCGGACTCAATGTCAATTCATTTATAATTTTTTTTTTTTTTTTTAATGTCAAGATTTATACCGCGATAAACCGATAAAGCGTATTGCAGAGAAAAAATTTATATTGCGAGTCAATTTTAATTATGTATATTTCATAATAATTATTTATACATTGCCTTATGGTATCTCGTAGTAAGGTAAGGTGGTTGACTTGGGTGGAGGGGATTCAGGTCGACTCTCCCCCACAATATCGTCGATAATCTCGTGCGAAATGGTATAATATTAACACACTGATTTTGTAGAAAATAACTCGCGTTTTCTAGTATTGTTTCTCGTGTTCACGTTGTGTCATCGAATATACATTATATATTATAAGCATACAAATCTGATACCATTCGATACAATCGGTGTTTTTTTTTTTCGTTTTTATAACGCGCAACGTTATTTTCTCCGAGAAATTCAACGACTTTCATCAATGACGATTTCAAAACACCGATGGTGTATTTTTTCAAATAAATCGGACGTCAATACGAAAATCGAAAAACCTACTGGAATTCAATAAGAACAATACCATTATTACACCGGGGAACAATAACGTTGTTATATATATTGTAAAAGTTCTCGTTTTATATCAACCGATTTAAAGATGTTCTTTTGTTTATGGCAACAGCGCTGAGCTGTAACCGCTCGTATACTGGTCCGTGCGGTTGTATCGTATATAATATGTATACGCACACCTTTCAAACAGTTCGGTGGATTTAAATGTTTCAGTGCGCGATACAAGAATCGTTTTAACTCGAATAAAACACACAATTTACTTTTATTAGAAAAATAACATTTTTTTTTTTTTTTATGAATTAGCGAATTTCGTAGGACATAGAATTATTATTGATAGATACATTTTTTTTCGATACGTTAGATTAAATTTGTGAATCCAGCAAAGTCTCGATGACGATTTATTTATTTTTATAATTATGCGCTTTATTCGTTTCATCAAAAAAAAAAATATATATATATATATCGTCTCTTCCCAATTGACACATTTTGCTCGTACGTTTATTGACTACACGACGGGTACAATTACGCAGTACACTGGAAATCCTTTAAATGCGCTGAATAGACTTCCGTGATCAGAAATATTTTAATTCTCCAACAGAAATACATAATAATATGCAAAAGACGGCGTGAAATAACTTTTCAATAGCGAATTATATTCCTTTCACAACGGTCGCGTGAACACTACAAATTGAACCCAATTTACACACAGAGGTAAATCTCTTGCCGCTCTCCGGCATATTATTATAGTATAATACCGCACAGTTTTGTGTTTCGAGTAAAATATTCGCAGTTATCCAGTGTGCCTCTGTTGAATATATTAGCATATTATTGTAGAATTTATGAGCCGTTCATTCCGTATTAAAAATAGATTATTAGTGTAGATCAAACGAGACTTCCGAAAATGTCTTGTGTGTTACATACAGGAAATGAATGTAATTTTTTTGCATGACATTTTATCATGTCACACGTTTATTACGTACAAATGGCTAATAAGCACACGTACTATATACATTGTCTACAAAAGAAAATATTTAAAATATTTAGCGGAGAAGAGACGTTTTTACTGAACTCTGGTGGGACGTTTTTCAATTTAAATCTGTTTCTATAGATTTCAAGTATTTATGATTTATGCAAATCGTGTACTAAATTCCCGTGTATATTTAAAAATAATTCAAAGTAACTCGTGTATCATAACTCTAGCGAAATTTTAATACACATTTTTACGAAGCTTATAAAATTTCGTTGCCAATGGTACCGGTTTTAGTTCAAAATCATATTTTTCTTTGCGGAAAATTTTGATTTTGAAGTTGACAATGTGTTTTTTAAATTCAATTACGATATACCATCGCGAATTGCTGTCTTTTTTTTTTTTTTGAAGAGAAACTGAAAGGAATTTGTGATGTGTTGATTGAAATGGGACAGGGTGAGGTGGATTCGAAAAATTGTTTCTATTCTCAACGGAAAAGTAAAAAAAAATTTGATTAAAAAAAAGAACCGTCTAGGGAAAATATCACAATTTCATTCGTCTCTTCAGCACGCGTCCCTGATGTTGGGGTAACCATTTGAAAAGATGACAAAATTTTCTTATTTAATTATAAATTATTTCGTACACTATACGTCATTGTGTATATCCAATATTTACGATGATTTGTATTATTATTATAGAACAACAACCGCACGGGCATTCGTAGCCCGTAGGAGAGGTACAAAGACCGGAAATTAAATTATCAACCCCATTTAAAAGCCATAGCCAATAGTAATAAAACGACTTTTGAAATGCTTATGATTTAATTTATATACATACATATTTATAATTCTACTCAAAAAAGTAGGAAAGTTAAAGGAAATAATAATCGGCTCGATTGGGTTAAGTTAAATTAACAAGATAACCACCAGTCAAATGTTAAAAATCAAAGTAGAATATATTTAACTAGATACGTTTAACACGGATGAGTAAAAGTTAATTTTTTCCCCCATTAAAACATATTAGCATTTAAGTCCTTGAAATTATTCAAGGCGAGGTCCTATCGGTATTCTGATTGGCGGAAACCGTCGTGAGCCGACTGCTGCCGATAGCGACAGCCAATGACAGAGCAGCTATTAGCCGCCTGGAGGGGCAACAGCCAATGACAGAGTAGCTATTGGCCGTCTGGGGGCTGGATCTAGCATCGCTCCGGCTTTCATTCAACGTGCGCGTTCCGGTATACTCTTGAACTGAATAGTAGCATATAGTTTAATGCCCTGCACCTTTGATTCAACTTATAGGAAAGATAATAAAATAATGCAAATAGGTTGTATGATTAAAAGTTCTTTTCGATTTTTATTTCGCGTAAAGTCGTTTAATCCGAAACACTCGTTACACGTTCTCGTATAGGATAAGTTAGGTGGACGAAAATATCTTAAACGATCATGACCCGTGTACTGATTATTCGACGATCACTCGGTACGAGTTCAAACGTTAAGAACAATAATCGTTACAAAACGCACTAAAAAAACATACGAAAAAATACTTTAAAATATTTCCACGTGGTGTAGCATGCGCAGCACGCTCGTCCCAGAAAACTGTCCAACTTCCTACAAAGTGCGTTCGGTTTTCGTTTATTTTCGTGTCACACATCTCGTCTTACAGCGAACAAACAAAAAGTTTAGTTATCATTATTTTCTCTCGTCGTTAGTCAAAAATATTTTAATTGAAATTTTAATTAAATCACACACACACACACACCGCGCAATTTTGTAAATTCAAGTTATAGTTAACCTATCTTTTATATAGGTACATAAAAATATAGCGCAAAATAAATTCGTGTTTTTATTTTAAAACTTTTGCACGTCAGACAATAACGAATAATATCATCTCTTCGTAAAAAAAAAAAAACATTTTCCTTAGAATTCTGTAAAACGTAATACAATATAATTTCACGCGTAAATACTCTGTCGTCATCCTGCGACAAAAAAAACTATCGATTTTTGCGTCGTTGTATTCCTTTTTTCAACACGTCTACATTAACGGATGTATTTTTACATTTTCAATTACGTGTTTTTCATAAATCGGCCACTCTACTTCCACCAGCTATATTGATCGTAAAATTTATTATTCAATTAATTCGATCATTTTTTAAACGATCATTATTTATGCATCATAAAATCTCGGCTTATTATTACCGTTTTATTTTATCACTTAAACGATATAATTTTATAGCGGTTTTTGTATAAAGTACCTACGTATACTTCCATATCATTAAAATTATTTAATTAACATTTTTTATTATTATTATTATTATTTCTGGTATCGATTATTATTATTATTATTATGGATCATTATCGTGTACAATTTATACTGCAACAATAAATAACAAAAATAAAAAGTAAAATACAGTAGCTGGTCGTGTCTTCTTTTATGTCGTTATCTCCATTTATTTAGACAAATAGCATAAAAAAAAAAAAAATCAAATAGCGATTTATAGTGGCTATGGTAACGGATTTTACTACCTATAAACTTAAAGAACAAAAACGTGTACATTGATAGGTATATATAAATGTAAAAAAAAAAAAACACCGTTGTTATCTGAAAAGTCAAAAATCCACGCTGATTGCGAAAATATACGTATATAATAATTGATATACGGCAGTGAAATATATATTTAAGAAATTCGTATGAAATAAATGAAAAAGCCAATTCAATCAAAAAAAATCCTAATGTAGGTAGATTTTATTCGCAAAACACATACAAAATAAACAAATATTGTATAAATAACGTAATATTTTATATCAATATAAAGTATAATTAACTAATTTCAAGCTTCAATATTTCTGTGCATGTTGAGTAGCGCTAAACCGTTTAGACGATTTTCGCTCGACGGATTTTTTTTTTTTATTAAATATGTCTTTGTATACGTTTAAGACTTGAAAAACTTCTTTCGGCCGAGGCTGTATAGTGTAACAGGAAAAATTGAGTACATTTCCGATAACGTTTTTATATTCGGGAATTTCACTGTCTCTTCAGGACAATTCGGTAATGCATCCAGTGGATTATTTTGAGCCGTCGATTCTGTGTTCCGCACTTTGTTCGCCATAATATTGAAATTCTCTCACTTACGTGTATGTAAAAAAAAAAAAAAAAATGTCGAGGGCAGAGGGACACGCGCCCCTATAATGCCCCTCTGGTCACAGCACTGGAGTCAGGCCACTGAACTCAAAACGTGGAACGCGCATTCTGTATAGTTCTCGTATATTATGTAATATGATGGTGAGCCGCCATATGCATTCCGTTTCTATTTTCCGATTTTCGTTACCTACCGACTTCATTATGTTGAAAAAATAACCGATTTTGTTGCTATAACGCATCGGTGTTGTTTTGTGTTCCGTCATAAAAAAAAAAAAAAAAACACCATAAACGTCACGGAAAAAATTATATTCCGCGTCGTATCCTCCATGACTCACAACAGCGTTTCCCAAATAGTGGGTCGCGACCCACTACCGGGCCACGAAAATATAATACCGGGTCGCAGACTTAATAAAATTCTCATATTAAATTTTGTTGTTTATCATTTTGTTTGATAATTTGAACTTTTTAGCAAAAATAAATTCATCAATACGAATAACTACATTATTTACAACAAAAATAATAATTATTATTGAGATTATCAACTAGACTTCATGAGAAACCCGTATGACATTCAAATGTGTTTTATTTTGCATTTTTTCAACAAAACGATAAATGTAAAATATTATGGTGGGTCACGAAGGGAAAAAATATTAATTACCGGGCCAGGTCAAACAAGAGTTTGGGAAACGCTGACTTACACATTATGGCGACCTCCTATCCAGTGGCGGCGCCAGAACTTTTGCAGGAGGTGGGCCAGGCTGAGGCCAACCGATTTTAGAGGGGTGAGGGGGCGGCCAATATTTTTACTCGTCTATTTGTGACGCTTGATGAATACTTTTCGATACGGTTAAAAACTTCTGTTAACGTATATTACAAAATATTGAAATACATTATCACGTTACAACTTTTTTAATGTTTCCAAGATAATTTCTAATGACCGCAATTGCGTATAATTTACGAGTCTTTACATAATTTATATAAATTTTAGGGGGGGGGGGCCAAGAATTTTTGGGGTTGACCCACGCTGGCCCGCCCCTGGCGCCGCCGCTGCTCCTATACATCTGTGGGAGAGGGCTGCGCGTTTTGATTGATTGACGTTCCGTGTATTGCAGAGTTCAACGGACTTGACTTAATAGCTATATAATATGGTCTGTCCAGTGGCGTACATTCAAATTTGTTCTGGGGGGGGGGGTTTAAAAAATAACCAACACTAAAACCATCCCTTTAAACGGCGCATTATGGAATTTATGAGTAGGAGCCGATAGCGCACACAATACCTGTGCACCGTTGTAGAGTGTAAAAATTAAAACATGTTATAACGCGCAACGGGCCTTATAATAATATCACAATTTTTTTTTTTTGGTCCTGGGGCGGTTTGAACCCGAAACCCCCCGTATGTACGCCACTGGGTCTGTCAAATAAAACCGAATGACATTATAATATAAACGAGTAACGGCCGCGGATACAAGCGAACCGCTTGCGCGAAATCTCGTCGTCGTATAATAATTTCCACACAAAAAAAAAAAAACAAATACGTTTTCGGCGGCCACGGATTTCTTCTGTTCGACGTCATACTCGCGGCGGAATTTCGACCCCGACACGGTTTCTTCTCACGAACGCCTCGACGAATTGCCCGCGGATCCTCCGGCATTTCTCGCACCACGACGACGGTGTGTCGACACGTCCGCGGTCACTACCGCCTCCGACAGTCCGTCTCGCCGGACCGTCGGGACGCGCCGCGGCCGTCACTTTGTCGCCGTTCTCCCGCAACCGACGCCTTCGCCTTTCCGTTTCGGCGCGCAGCGCGTCCACGAAGCTCTGCACGACGACGACGACGACGTTCGGCGGACGAGCGTCGCGTTGCCACATCCGACCGGATTCGTTCGGAAAACGCCGTTCGTTTACGGTACCTCCTACATATATAAATCGGGGGGAAATTCGAATAAAACATGTGTTCAACAAATAAATATGTACGTACGGATTGATTGATTAAAGCCAACGGAGTTGATTTAAATAAATTAAATTGAAATTCGTCGCTCAAGAAGCAACACCGTCACTATCTCGGTTTTATCGACTTTACTGCAGGAGCAGCAAATACTATAGATTCCGTGCAGTCGGCGGGGCAGTACTTTTTACGAGGTTTTTTTATTATTATTATTATTGTTAGTTAAAATTTTTATTATTTTAACTGAAGAAAAAAAAAATCAATAAATTGGCCAAAATAGCAGTGTTGTCATGTCAATTCAGATTAGGTGGTGTTACACGCGGACAACACGGGCTATCTCGACCGAACGTATGAAAAAAATTAATATTTATAATTTCGCAACGTATATAAGCTATCCTCAACCGAGCATGACAAACAACCGTTTCTGTATTTCAAATAACACGTCACAGCCTATCACATTTAAAAACCTTAAGAAACTCAATTGCGTGTATCGATTTATATAAAATGTGAAATAAATCCCGAGTTGATTAAATAATTAACAGATAAAACCAAAACTGTTAACCGATGATGACGCGTTTTTATAAAAGTTTACGCGACGAAGTGTTTCGGTCGGCCGACTTTGACGCAGTTCACACGGACATATAGGCGGCGTTGTCTTAAGGTTTTCGATATGCTGTGTTAGCGGCGGATTAAGCAATTTGCCGCCCACAAGCAGAAGGAAATTTGCCGCCCCTTTATTTTCATAAGTGTTTTTCTAACCAGCAAAATGCATTATTTAGCAAAATATATTATTCATTAAATTATTATTCATTATTTAAAAATATATAGAACAGTTAGACATCAAAACATAAATATGAATATATTATTAAAAAAGTTTTCTTTGCCGCCCCTAAAATTTCGCCGCTCCAATCACATGCTTGTTCTGCTTGTAGGGAAACCTGACGCTGATGCTGTGTTAGCGTTTTTATCGGATTAGTGCAGCGTTATCATTTGGCACGAAATTCTGAATAAAACAGTGTAGCTAACTCAATTTGACCAAAATTTCAGACGGGTGGTGTTGCTTCTTAAGCGACGAATTTGTTTATACAAATATTCACTGTTTCGACCGTAAAAGTCATCTGCGGGTTTATACGCGATAAAATAAAACGACCCAATGAGATTTTTGTTTTTTTTTTTACAACTCATATATTTTATCAGTGGCGGCGCGAAGTCTTTTTCCCTTGAAATCATATACATGTATAACCCACCTACCTACCCCATTTAATCTTTCGATATCAATATGTTATATTCGCAAGTACTATTTTATATAGGACTCATAGGCGGAGCCAGCTTTGATGTTCAGGGGGTGCAAATATTTCTGGAGATTTCCCCTCCCCCCTCCATAATAAATATTATATTTAATAGTACAAATAACAACATAAAATTATTTTTAAAAAAAACTACAAATAGCCAGGATACCTATAATACCTATATACTTATTAACGTAGCAGCGCGGCGGTGGTGCAGAACAGCCTTTATTTTTCGGTGAAACATCGAGATACGGGTGTCGACGAAAATAACTACGGTCCGGGATACACCAACGATAGAGACGATAAAATTTTGAGAACATAATATCATTTCGTATATTATTGGTAATACCCATACAAAACAACTTTGGTGTATATAAGAATTATTTAAATCACTATTATGGAACTAATATGGAACTAATTTGTTGACAATAAAATTATTATATCATGTGTAAATGGTGTCCTATATGAAGTGCGTAAATATGCAAAACTATATTGCAGTTTTGCCATGTAAATATCATAATATTGTTATAGACTGTTGTTTTTATTATTTGCATAGATGCAATTTAAAAAAAAATTTTTACCTATACGTTTAGGGGGTGCCACCGCATACCCTGCACACCCCCTGGCTCCGCCTATGATTAGGACTATTCATGAATGTAGAAAAATATCTTTAGATAAACGAGATTTATTTTGTGAATAAAATTAATTTTCTAATATTATTATATACCCAAATTATAGACCTACCTAAACTACCCGCCCAACTATAGATATTTTTTTCTTGAATCGCGTCATTCAAATTTATCCCTTCACGCCGCCACTGTATTTTCTTATATATATACCTGTATGTCAGAGACGTATTTAGGGGGTGGAGAGGGCTAGAAGGGGCGATCGCTCAAGGCGGCATTTTTTAGGGGCAGCATTATTATTTTCAGTGGCGTATTTACGGGGGGGTCCAGGGGTACTGGACCCCCCAGAATAAAAAAAAGATTATCCAAAGGTATTTTTTATTAAATACCTTATATCAATATATCCTGTTGGAATTTTCAAAAAAAAAAATTTGGACCCCCTCCCCCCCCCAGAAAAAAGTTGAAAATACGCCACTGGTGGCAACGAACTAATTTTAAGTATTGTGGTACAAACACACCACCCGGGCGCCAAATTCCTAAATACGTCTCTGCTGTATGTGTATATATATATAATCATATTCATGGGCATCTATTTTTATGTTTTATTTTTTTAATAATTCGCAATATAATATAAATATATATATTTAACGCACTAAAAACAAAAACAAAAATATGGAACGTTTGTCTTTGTTTGTACTTAAAAATTTTATATAAAAATAAAAAATCGTTTTCATTTTTTTTTCTTTTTTGTTTACCGTTTGATGTTTACATTAAATAATATTATACAACACTCACCGCGACTTTTACGATAATTAAATATTACCGTACGCAATAATAATAATGATATGCAGACAGTGCAGCAGGCGTGGGCGCGTACGTATAACGTGCGATTTATTATTATTTAATTACATCTCTTATCTCCCGTATTTTTCATTCGTATTTCGCGTTTGTGTATTCACGAGTTTTAATTTTTTTATAAAAACGCATTATGTATGTATATTAATAACACCGCGTTAACTCATCGTTATATACGCAGGGTACAATCGGGATTTGAAAAGTCGGATTTCAAAAATGTACATGATGCGCGTAGGTTTTTTCGTAATTATAAAAATATAGTAAAAAAATCCCGTTAAAACGTCCACGAATCGCATTCAGATTACAACAGTCGGTTCGTTAAAAAAAAGAAAACCAATATTTTGATTATACGCCGTGACCTCGAGAATATATCATTGATTTTACACCGTAAATTTATTCTCAGCACTCTTATATATATGTATACAGAGTTTTAACGATATTACTCGTCTAATCGAAACAACGGACTGAATTAAAAATCCTAAATTCTAAATGTTTTATCTCACTTTTCGAACAGTATGCCGACGCGTGTACTCTATATATATATATATATATATAAGGGCTGAAAATTTTATAAAAAAAAAATAGGTCCTACGCGTTACTTCAACCGTATTCAAATAATCTCGGCTATCCTACAAGTGACAATTTTCTTATTACCACAGTAATATAAGCACAGTATCGTTTTATCGAATGCAAACATTTATCACCATTGCTTTCAAATTTATAGTAATAACAAAATTCTAAAAATGTGTATCTAAGTTAATCCCCCTAACAACGAAATCCACAACACCCGCGGCTCACAATCATTTTTACCTATTAATTATAACGCACAGGTAAATGTTTAAGCCGAATTTCTGTAAAATAATATATGTTCAACGCGACAGGCCGTCGCCTGGCATTGGACCCTAAGCGAATTGTTAATTTCTGGTAAATATCGCATTTCTATACTATTCCGTAAAGAAATGAAAGTCATACAAGGATTTTTACTATAATTGCGTTTCGCTCCGAAACAAATAAAGAAAATATTATTTGACTGTTATCGTCGTCGTTACTACCTAAACGCGTTCGTTTTGTTTTCTTCGAAATTTGCCCATTCTAATGGGATAAGGATCAGAGCTCGCTTATGTGTCCTCGAGTCCGGTCCTCGAGACCAGGTGATGCAGTACAGTGTGACGTGTCTGTATTTCGGAATAGGAGGACCCCGCGCAGACGCATATACACCAGGAGAGGATTGTAGCGACGTATAGTAATCCGTTGCAAAATTCGAAGGAACAAAAAAAAATCGTTCGTTATTACGAGCGTGTTTATTTAGGGAAACGTGCTGATCGGCGATCGTGATAACCGGGCGTGTAGAATAATTGGCTTGTCAAGAAGAGTTTTATTGTACACGAGAGCTGTATCCGCATCAGACGCGACAAAGCGTATAAATTTTGAGAAAATATTTACCAGAATGCGAAACGAATCGTACAACGGTGATTTTAAATTCTGAGCGAAGCCTGCACAAAAGGCTATTGGTTTTATGTTTATTTTCTGTGTGTACGACTTTTCGACTAGTATAGTAGGAGCTTCGAACAGTTAGTATAGGTACCCGTTTTTCTGGTATAGCAAATTTTGTTCGGGCGGTACTTTAGGGAGGTCGTTTTTCGCGATTTACTCAATAGTTTTCAAACGCGGTCCAAGTAGTTAAGGAAAACATATTTTTTTTATAAACGGCAAAAACGCGATGTTTTTCAAAATTGCTTGCCGCATAATATTTCTCCGGCATTTCGAAGATAACGGTCCTAGTGTCTTGAAATGTACACCCCGAATATGTAAAGAAAAAAAAATTCAAAAAATTTCTTCCATGGTCATCAAGGTTTACAATTTAAACTTGTTCCATGAACGTAGTCAAAAGATACGTTCTTGAAACATTGCAATTCTTAGTTTGCTTTTCATTATGCTCGATTTCGAAAACGATTTTTCACATAGGCATGACTGGCCAATGTGGCCGATTATCATGGAACTATACAGATCACGACGATTTAAAGAATACGATGTTCTATTCTTTTTAAACTAGGTTAGAACTCCGAACCAGGTTTAAACTGCGTTTTTGTAAGGGAGAGCAAGAATCCGCAGGAGAAAGGGGAGGCTCCACCCGTCCACGTACGTTCATTGTTTTCACACTCGTGCTATCCAAAAACCGTTTGCAGACCAACAAAAAAAAAAAAATTGTAAAACCGTTTTACGTTTTTCACGACATAATCTAAAATTACTGTTAATTCTCATAAATAGCTCACTACGGGCTATAGAATTAATAGTGGCACACCGGGCTCGATATCTGAGACGGGAACTCGTGTAAAAGTCTCGCGAAACCGTGTTCGAATTAGTATATATTATTTATACGGACGTAAGCGACAGACAACCCTAAATGTAATAATATAATATAGAATAAAATGTGCACGTTCCACTGCAGACATACCGATGTGCTTATGTACGTATATTCTCCCTTAACCACCGTCGCCACCACGGCGACGGACCGACGACAGGCGCATATACGCAAATTACTTTTGGAGAGCGGCATGGAAAACGCGCTCGTTATTTCCTGAACATAATAATATATATAGACTGCACCTGCCCGATGAGCGATGACCCACGAGATGCTTTGAATTCCACATTGCGGCCGACATATAATATATAACCACTACTGTTACGTAGTAGGTCCACAGTAATGTGGACCGATTGAGAGAAGCAACGAATTTGCGAATATATTACAATAATAATAATATATTAATTGCTAAACGATCGTTAAACGGGCACATGAAGCTGGACGCTACAACGTTAGCACATCTTTCTAAAACCTTCCGACAAATCATACTCGGGACTCGTCGGACGATTTTTGGAATTTATCGGGGGAAACAGTTGACGAATTATTCAACTTAAAAGTTGGTAGTGCCGAGTACACGCCCAGCACTACGTATCAAAGAAAAACTTACAAAACTCATTCAAAAATATTCATCTGTATTATCTTCTGACGATTGTTGGAAAAAACTCGATATAACTGCCGATATCCTTCTCACCACTTCAGGCGCCCGTCTGTCCATTCAGTTATACTGCAAAAAATAAGTCAATTTTACTGTCCATTAACAAGTCTGTCGCACTGATCCTTGATTTGTTTTCTGTCCTACGCTTAGCCTCAAAATGCACGTAGAACGTGCCTGCTGTGAAGCATTTAAAACTTTTAAGTTTGCCTGCCGAGTTAAAATTAATGTCTCTCCTGAAGGCTCTTTACTGTTAGATCAATATTAGAGTCATTTGGGACCCTTGAACAACGTTTAATTCTGTTACGCTCGAGCGAGTTCAACACAAATTTTGAATATATGTTATTCGTGTTTTAAAGATGGAGTGGCTTTCTCGTGACTATATACGCCGGTTCTCTTCAGCCTCTCGATGTAGACATTGTTTATAATCGTAGGCGTGTCGCTAATCTCAGATTTTTGGTGAAATTATCACGTGGGCAAATTCCCTTACTTAACTACTCTCTCAAATCCCTTTAAAAGACTCGTCTGTTTTTCCTGCAAGCAGTTCCATTTTCGCTTTCTACCTCCTCATCAAGTTTATATAGACTAAACGAACGACGTTGTATACGTCTATGGCCAGTTTTGACTCCTCATCCTCCTTTCTATAATACTTATAATTTTAAACGTTATTTGCTATCGATGTTACGTTTTCATCAATTTATATTCAAATGTTTACTAATATTGTATATCGGGCTAATTCACGAGTATCATTAAATAAATATTGGTATCCGGGTCCCAAATGTAGACAATAAAATAGGCAAAATATCGAACGCATCTTAATATTAACGGATAACTCGATGTGTTATATCGGAGTACTGTTTCAGTTTTTCTACGTGTATGCGATAATATTATATTATGATTATACGCTGTGAAACGCGTTTATACTTTTCAATGTATTTTTGGATTTTGTTTTCGACAGTGTAAAGTTTTTAGTGACGACGAGATAATAATAATTATTAATTTTCCGGTATCGGGAGAGACGAAGTTAAAAACTCTTTTATTTTAATCAACATGAAGTTTTAAGACGTCCTAAAAAAAGAATCGAGAACACTGGAAGAGTACAGATATTATATTGTATTTTACATTTGAATGTTTCTTTTTTTAAAAAAAAAGCCTTTGATTGAGTTATTGTTTGTTTGTTTTTCAGCTAATTGCGTTTTTCTTTGCGCATATATTAAAATGACTATTAATTATTTGAAATATTATAAACGTGTATTTTTTATTATTATAATTATTGTATTTAAATGCTGTACACCGTGAAAACGTATAATGTTCTATCAGCGACGCTGAACACAAATAAAATGCCACTATTATGACTTACAATATGTATATAGAAGAAATAACGTTTTAGTGGATGTTATACACACAGGTATAAACTTGGTACCCCGCCAGTTTATTCGTTAGTAAAATTTGCATTTTCTTTTTCTAGTTATTTATGTAAAATTATTATATTCAAAAATCATTTTGGAAAACGCATATACCTATTTATTTATTTTGTACAATATATTTACTTTTACTCTGATGAACATTTTCCTCTAAAAATTACATAATACGCGGCAGAATATAACATTGGATCAAACATCAAATACGCACGCGTAACGTACGTATAGAGATGATTCGAAATAATTTAATGATAAATATACAACAAAATTGTGAACGTAAGTATATATTCTATATGTATATAGAAAATTCGTCAAAAGCGAAATTCCTCGGCTCATCGTTACAAATTAAAACCCATTCTATGTAGGTATGTATTATGTAAGTATGTAAGTATAGTGCATTTTTAACTTTGAGCCCAAAAAGATGGTTAAATCTCATTACGTTTTACATTTTTTTTTTTTTAATTGCATCCGGAATGTTAGACTGACACCAAAAACCCATTATACACTCTTTTACACATCACGAGTAAACTGTTAGAGAAAATTGCAAATATTCCGTTATGATACTTTATTTAAAAACGTAACGCGGATTGAAATAAAACCTCGTCTGTCGAGACACAATAACGCGTTTTAATGACAACACGTTAATAAATGTATAACGCTTCTCCTCAAACACTTAATAGAAGTGTACAGTAATGATCGCAATCGCAATATTTTTTAAAATTTTATTCAAAGTCTCTAGACAATGTATATATGTATATACAATCAAGAAAGCGGAGTACCCTCGAAAATATCGTTCGTTTTTCATATATAAAGACTATAGTAATACGACGGATATGTGATCAAAATTATTTCCTGAAAACAAAAACACTTTCTTAAAAAACGATTAAATACATATCAGTGGCGTAATTCGGAGAGGTCAGAGTGTGCAATCCTATCCGGACACTGCAGACATCACTCTTAACAAAGCCAGTCGTTTAAAATTTTTTTTTTTTAGTACGATGTAAAAAAAAATTTATTTGAATTATATTTTTATCTATAAAAATCATCATTTTACATCACGACTTCAGTCCAAAGTCGAGAAGATCGTTTTAATTAATCGTTTTATGTAAAACGTATTAGGAAATTTGAATATTTTTAATATCGTCGCGGTACAATATTATGAGTACTTGAATTTTTATGAGGACATAAATACAATATTATACTCGTGTTCACTATACTTTACTACATTTTTTCTTACTAGATTTTTCGATAAATTTACGGTGTCCCCAAAGTTCTCGCCTGTGATCTTCTGCGTCAACTGAGCAGGTATTTCACTCGTGAACCCCGAGCAAAAAATAACGTATTTAAAAATAATAAGTCTCAGACTGAACGTTACAGTCAGTATATATAAAAGAAAAAAAACCGATGGCCCGTTTAACAAGAGCAGCTATACCGACAACCTTTGCTAATCCGTAACACGAAAATCTTTTGTGCAATCTTAAACTCGGATATTGCGTACGACATTATCATGGCCAAATTACTTTTTGCGTTTAAACTAGCAAAGTTAATTTAAAAAAAAAAAATTAAATTAATATATTTAACTACGTTAAATTAAAAGTTACACGTTTGAAATCGAAAGAAAAAATTTGTTTGAAACGTCCGTTGAATTACAATATTTAAAAAAAAAAACACATTATGTTGTCGGTTAAAAAATGCGTCAAGTACGTTATTATATATGTATACCGTTTCTCGTGAATTAATGTATATTATACAGTACATTGTTACCCGTTTAAATATAATAAGGATATAATGCATGGTTTTCATTACAATAACAGAACGAAACGGAAAACGTAGAAAAAAAAGTCCGGAAAATTTGAATATATATATATATGACGGTACCTAGGTAATAAATAGAATTTAAATTTTTTTTTTCAAGTAACCTCGTAATTTCGTACGAAAACGCGTTACATTAAAATGTAAAAAGCGTAAAGTTATGAAAATAATACGTTCCGCGAAATAATGAAATTATTTGAATAACAGCCATTTCCCGTATATTTCTGTTTAAAGAGAAGGGGCTGGATGGAGCAATTATTATAAATAACGACAAAATTCGGTACACAAGTGTCGAGCAGAAAGAATTCATAATAAAAAAAATTTGTACGTACCGTATTTTCGAGACATATATAATAATATGATTCGACACTAAATAAACGCGTGTATCTTGTTGATTCTTTTTTTTTTTTTTTTTAGAATCGTTATCCGTTTTCGACGTTTATTACAATGTTTTTTTGGCCAATACGCGTATACATAATATATTTTTCACATAATTGACGTTTTTTTTACAAGAGTTTTTAACGGGTCGCGATCGCAATATATATATATATATATATTGGTCTTACGCTCGGAATCATCCAAAAACAAATTCAGCAACCCGGCAAAATTCTAAAAATATATTATAATATTTCAGTCACGTACTTGCAGACAAATCGTTTCGTCCGTCTCGATATTATACAAACGCGATATATATATATATATATGATATACCTATACCGTAGTAGTAGCAGAATTTTTTTTTGTCAATATTTTTCATTAATAATGTACGGTTTTCGAATAAGGGGAAAAAAATTATCTCGAGAACACCCACCGCGGTCGTTACACTACTGAAAACCAGTGGCGTGTCCAGGAGTTGGGCCCGTGCGACCGAGACATAATTAATACTGAAATAAAGTGCCTAAAAATAACTAAAGTATTAAAAAAAAGTATCTACACTGCATGCAGATACATCGGTACATGTATATGTCTTGTATGTATCTCATTTATTTTTTACACGTGACAAAAAGTTACCTATAGCTATAGTCTTCGTCTCCTCGTACCTATAGACATATATATATATCTATAGATATATATATATCTATAGATCGCGCTGCCATCGCCGTTATAATGTAACTGGTAACAACGGGTATAGAAGTGGGGGGACCCGGCAGGGTGGTGAGTAGAGCCGGGTTCATGACGTCATGGTAACGCTCTCGGTGCCGCACAAATTTATAGAATGACCTCAGCCGTAAGACATACACATGTCAAACAAATTGTTTTCATAATATTATTAATTCATAAGATCTCGTACATTTTTAACGTAATTGTGATTCTCAAATTTGTCGTCTGTTTAAAATTCCAGAACCTATTTAATAATTATCAACAGGATATAGGTAATCTATTATCATTGATATACGCAAAACATTAATTTGTTGTGGTGTTTTAAAATGTGTTATTTAGTATTGTATAATAGGTATCTGTTACAAATTAAACTGTTCTAATAATAGGTGGGAGGGAGGAATGAGAAATAAAACCGTTTTGAACCTGATTTCAGTGGCCCATCTTAAAAAAAAAAATAGTTCTGGACACGTCACTGCTGAAAACGATCAGACTATCACGTGTATATCATGACATATATTTTACATAACATGTAGAAAAAACTATTTTTTTGGAAAAAATATTATTGACTTGATAACGGCGGGACGTTATAAATCGTAAAAAAAAGAAATCGTTTTGAAAACAAATTTTTCCGGGGCATTATAACGTGTACAATAATATTACGTTACGGTTTATATCTGGTAATAGAAAACGTCGACGAGGTAACGTTAAAAATATGATAAAATAAAAAAAATTATTCTCTAAATAAAGTATAATAAGTACGTAATATTAAGTACTTATTAACGAGTAAAAACTACGATATTTCTTCATAATACAAAGTATATATTTTTTTATAAGTCATTTTTAATTGATAAACGCTCTGAGACGCAATAAGTTTTGCAGTATATAGTTAAGCTCATTCTGGAAGTCGCGAGTACAAAAGGATACTTATAATCTGTATAGTACTGCAAAACAACCGAAAGCTGGGAGTATTTTAAATCATATTTAATTCGTAATAATCACGATGATAATATACATATTTCGTTTCGGAAAGCGTACTGTGCAATAGAATTTCGAGTAAATAATTTTAATGATATGTCTCCAAAAAAGGATACGCTTGTGGGGGAGAGACAAAGAGTTATTTTTATATACCGATGCACTCGAAACAATACAATAAAGCGTAGGTACGTTCGTATAAAGAATATGTATAGAGAAAACTGAAAATTATTATTTAAACGGTATGTTGTAAGTGGTCGATAAAGGGGATAAAAGAACACTTTAATTTTTAACACATAAAACGCCTAAACTCATACGCTTATAAAAGTTTTTATGAAACTACGTTTGTAAATTTTGTAAACATTATTATCGATCTGTTTGTCGAGTATGAGTATATTTCTCGAAACTTTTCATAATACGAGTTCAATAGTATAATGTCTGTATTAGTACGAAAAGGTTTATTGTCAAAGATATCCTTTATCATATCCTCACTATTATTATATCCTTAGTAATGAATTAATAATATCTTAGTTATAGCGGCATCTTAACGCGTAGTAGTACTTCATACTTCATTCCGTGTAATAAATTATGTGTGTATATGAAAACAATTATTTATTCATAATTTGTCGTGCCGACAATTAAATGTAAAATGTTTCGTCTTATTTCGACGCCGATTAACATAATATACAAGTAGACAGGCACGTACACAAAATAAAATTTCGGGGGTTACAAAATATAGCAATAAAAATTGTACAGCAACATAATAAAACAATTTCTTCCTCCTTACTCATTATTTTTTAATGTGACAAGAAATTATTTCGGGGGGGGGGGGAACCCCAAAACATAAATATAAATAACCCCAAAATATAAATGTATCTTTGATGATAAATAGATCTATAGATCTATATCCTATGTAACTCGTCGTTTGTTCTAGCAGTAGCGAATATAACAATAAATAATTCGGTACTGGAATTAAATTCACCGAAATTATACTAAGGCGATTTATCCAATAATAATAATAATGTCCACGTGCATTCGAGTGATTTGTCGACTGACGCACGATGATATACGCAATGATCTCTCCTCATCATCTCTTACCCGTCCGTTCGTGCTCAGAAGAGGAAATGTATCGAAGTCGCATTCGTTCGTTGGTTATAATAACCCTTTATATTTCCCTTCGTGAATTTCACATTTTACTCGTTAAAATGTGTTACCGGCAATATATAAATTAACGTCAAAAATCGATTAAACGATTTGGTACAAATATATTTATTATTTAATATCATTGAATTAATGTTCCGAAAAATACGGTAATTATAGTATTTCTTTTTTTTTTTTCAATGTGTTATTTTGTACCGAACGTTTCACCGGAAATCAATCAAATTTTTTTAAACGCATAGAGACAATAATTATGTATTATTTTACAATATATGTATATATTATTATATTGTAAGTGTTATACAGTACGTCAGTACAGTTAATAAAAATTGTGTTGGTTGTTAGTCTTTTTTTGCGATGTAAGACGATACGCAAAGTCCATAGTACGCATATGAATTCGATATCCTAAAGAGCAGCTCTGATTTCAGATTGAAATTTTTTTTTTTTTTTAATAAGTCGTTTTCGTGCAAAAGAAATTTTATTCTTTGCGAATTCCAAAACGCGTCGTAATTTTTAAGGAACGACCGATTTATAATAATATAGTTGACGGATATTCCTATTGATTGGAACCTTGCGAATGATATCGTTATGGTGGTCTTGGCATTACGAATGTAGCAATTTTTTCGTTGTAAATTTCAGATTTATATAGGCCGAAATCAAAACGTCAACGAAATGTTTATTTGAACAACGGTAAAAGTTACAATTTTCAAAACCGTTTTTCCAAAACCCAAAAACGAGGTCATGATAACACAGGATTTGTCGGTTATCTCGCGCGTAATGTAATTTAATTGTCCATTACTGGTATTTATTTATTCGTATAATACGCGAACGGTTCAGTCGGTAAACAAATAAAATGAATATTATAAATTATTATCATAATATTGTTATGTACACATATTTATATACCTCGCGGGAAACTTATAATACACACGGTTGTAAATACTTGTGTGCTTATACACACATTACGAATTCCGGAGGCGGTTTTTTTTTTTTTTGTTGTATTACTTCATTTCACAGGAACGAAACCAAAACTTTACACGCATAAAAATACCTCAAAAAAAATTTACCATATATTATACTATGAAATACATTCGTTATTCGTAGGAAATTTGTTTTAGGCGAATTCTCGTCACTTTTTCGTAGGAAGTTTAGAAAATATTTTACGTTCACTCGTGAACGTTTAAAACGAATAAACGTATACGACGAAATTATAACCGTAATGAAATAAAATGTTCCAGTTTAAAATATTTTCGAAAACAATTTTAGTTTTTTGTTTTGCGAATCTCCCTCAATAATTACAATCCCGTTTAAACGTCCACGAATTCATTTTACCCGTACTGTAATATTGTATACATTTTTAGATTCTGAGCGGAGCGAGGTGTATCTAATGGTTTTACAATGATGTTTATTTATTTATTTTTTCTTCTATCTTGTGTACGGATTTTCGACCAGAAGGAGTGCTCCTCGATCTTTTCGCGTGTAGTACCTTTTCTGAAAGCAATTCGCATCTAGTTGGAACATTAGAGCGGTCATTTTTCGATTTTCTCAATAGTTTTTTAACGCGACGCGATAAACTACCGAAAAATTACGAAAAACCGCTAAAAATGGGATTTCGTCAATATCGCGTATAGTTTTTTTTCGCTTCAATTTCGAAAATAATCATTCTATTGTCTTGAAATTTTCAAAAAAAAAACTGTATCTTTGCACTATACGACTTCGAAAAAATTTTCAAAAATTTTCATTCAATTTAAAGCTATTTCTAGCTATATTTAGATTTTGAGGTTTTTTTTAAAACAGTTAATTTTGAGTTTTTCGACTTGAAATTTGGACACAACGTCAGACATATATTACTTTAATTTTGTACAAAAAAATAGACAAAGTGTATTACACCGAAGCTGCGCTCAGAATCGTTTTATCGAACGCAATGATTTATCATTGCTTTCGAATTTATAATAAAAACAAAACTGTAAAATCCAAGTAATTCACTTAAGCGATATCCACAATACCCCGCGGCTCGCTACCTTTTTTTGGTCCTGTATAGGGGATTTTAACCCGAACTCCTCCCCCTCCCACCCGTAAGTAGTTACTATAGTCGGGTGAATGAAAAGTGGCCGCTGGCCTATGTGTTAGCAACGTTTTTCCTAGGGGTCCTCAAAATCAGTAGGAAATTAAAAATCTTAAATGCGTTATCATTTTGTTGTTATCACGTAATATACAGTTATTATAACCTATCGAGTAAGAGTATTAGCACATATAATATATATTCTGTGATTATAATATCAATGTTATCACGATTTTAGCGCGTATAACTGAACTATTTTACCCCAACCCGACGTGTTTTCTAACCTAACCGGGAGGGTAAAAAGATCAGCGGCCACTTTTCATTCATCCGACTAATCATTTTTATAATTCAGTCCAGTGGTAACGAGATGTAAAAATAAGAAAACTTAAACACATCACGTCTCTTTCTTATCTACGAAAACAATCTTATCTATCTCGTATAAACTATAAAACTCTATCGGTTTATTTAAACATAGTTTTCTATTTCGTACGCGATTATCCAGACCAAAACGTTTGACCGACCACGGAATTGAACGTATAATACAATTAATATGTTCGGGCCACCTATTCGCGTAACATAATCTCGGTCGGTTTATTATTATTCGATCCGACGTATTCATTGGAGCCGATAAAACGGCTAGACGCGAGACGTACTTCAATCGGCTTCCCCCTTTCACACTGTCGCGTTGCTGTATATTCGCCTTTAAACGATATTCAGGAGAATAATTCTCCTAAATACTGCACTTCGACGGCCCCGACGAAAAGGGCAGTAACTCGGTTTTTGTCATCTTTTTTTAGATTTTGATAAAATCTATTTATTTCCCTGGAAAACGGCGGTGTCTCAATTGGCCCAAAGACATCATAAAATCGATTTTTAAAAACTCCCGAAATAGCGATTTCCAACGAAAAAATAAGTGTCTAACCTAACATAACCTAACGTGTCCGCTTAAAAAAAAAAAAAAGTTTTTCTCCTGGAAGAGATTCTTAACTTGAGTACTGTGTCCTTCTGGTCAAAAATGATTCCCTACGAAAAAGGACTTAATTTGAGTTACTTCTCTTTTCGTGAAAAGGTTTACCCACGAAAAAAGCCCTGACTTAAGTTACTGTCTAAAAAACTATCGAAAAAACAAGCGTAGCAATACCAGAGTTGCACAAAAAACGAGTCTTGTTCGATTCGCAGCCATTCGTTTTCGCAATAATATTCCTCCGAATTTGAAATAATTGTTAAATCGAAGACAGAAAAAAAATAACCGTAATTTTCTATAAATAAAATAGATGTCACACGTTGCCTAGTGTACGCCTATACGAGCACTTGGTATGAGTAAATAAAACAGACAGCGTAAATACAATAACGTAATAAATATTTGGAAATCGCTATAAGAAAAATATAATAATATATAATCCTAATATTGGGAATACTGTTATTGACTTTTCCGTCTATTGTTTTTCTTATAGATTGGTATTTACTATGCATTTAAATAAAATTTAAAAAAAAAAAGACTATACGAATATAGATTTTTTTCTTTTCTAAACCTATACTCGAGTAATAAAGTAAAATAGTATAATTTCATATATTCGTTTGTAAGTCGTACGCGTTATGTAAAAAAAAAAAAACTTTATTATCCGTTTAATCGATTTAAAATAAAACTCATTAAATTATCAACAAGAGCACGTTGCAATATTTTTAACACACGCGGATGTTATGTAAAAAAGTTTTTACTAAACTATACGCGATGTCGCATTTTATTTTGAATATTAAATTACGCGTAAGTCGGACACCAAACGTTAAATCGAATAAACGTGTGTATAATACGCGCGTCGATAAACTTTTTTTTTACGTTTCAAATGTATTTTTTTCGTGTACACGAGATGGAAAAATTACACGACGCGGATAAAAGGGGTTTTTTTTAAACGTTTTGAACATAGTCGGGTGGGTATACGTATAATGTTTGATTATAGACTTTCTGCAACCTCGTTAATTGAACGGGTTAATTATGACAATATACTCGGGAAAAGGTTAAAACGATACTCGACACGGTCGCTAGAAACGTTTTATTTTTGCAGATATATAGACGAGCGACTGTTTGCATTTGACGTGGAATTTTTTTTTACAATTTTTCCGTGTCATTTCTTTCAATAAGACAGCGACACCGTTATATACGTATATACACGACGTGTATGCGATATTCGATTTTTTTTTTTTAAATTGATTCTGATTATTATTTTTTTTTTTATGAAATCTGAGCGGTATAACACGTATATTCGGTTTTTTTTGCGATATAAAAATGGAATAGCTTATTCACAGCGAAAAGAAAATAAAGATCGTCGAGAAAAACGAAAACGCGCGTAATACGTTTTATTCGAAATTTCAAACTTTGAGCACTTCATGCGAAAAATTGTACGACTAACGGTTTTCTAAATGCTGCTGTTGTGTTAAATTTTCGGATTGTATTCAAAATATTAAAATATAAATTATAAAAGATAACTGGAAATTATCGACATTTCCTGCTCAATCTAAAAACGCATCGGAAACGTTACAGCAATTTTTTCTCCAACAACAGTAATGTAATTACTTTTGTTCTATTTAATATTTTTGAGTTTCTTTTATATCTGTACGTATATACATATAATAATAATTACTAGAACCCTGCGCTACAATCAATGTATTTTAGATTTTAATTGTTTTACAATTAAAAATTTTAAGAAAATTAATTACTATTATTATTCAGTAAGCACTTGTTAATTGATTTTTTCACAAATAAATTTGATTAACTTTTATACAAAAAAAACTAAACGTACGTAATAGGAACTAACTATCAGGTAATACATATTAATTATTGATATAATATGTATGTTTGTGAGGTTATTAATAGTTTTTTACTTGTAATTTGATAATTTGAATTTGGATAGTCATTAAGCTAATAATGTATAATTTTGAAATTATTTTTCTCGCGTTACACAATATTCCTAAAATCGTTTAGTTTTAAGTAGATACTGCGATAGGTATAAGCACACAGATTCGATTTTAACCGTAATGGTTATGACATGTATTACTTGTACACTTATTCACGTTATTAAATCATGTATCCTATACAGTAGGGTTCCAGAGGTGCTTCAAACAGTGGGGAAACAAGATTGGACGAGTACATTTCATCTGACGACGAACACACATTCGATTAATCGTATTTTATTTTGAAAGTAAATAATTTCTGGTAAATCTAAATCCTTTTTTTTCGAGTCCTTCTATATACGTATATAAATGTTAGCCATTCGGAGGATTTTTTACCGCAGACCATACTTAAAAAGGTCGCGGAATCCGCTTCCATTCTCGTTTTCATAAAACGTATAAACCATGCGTTTCGTTTAAATGAAAAACGTTTTTTTTTTTTTAATATAAAATTACCTTTATACTGTATACAATACTGCACCACACTTAAAAGCATATCCAAGGACATATAATATGATGTTATTGTCGTTAGAGAAGACGTTTCGATACATCAACGCGCGCGCATCAAGCACCCAAACAGCTACTCGTTCACTATCTATCATCGTGTCCTCGTCGTTTTATTTTATATATTATACACTATATAATATGTACGCATAAATTTGCGGCCTAGAAAATAATACCTGACTTTTAGTACGCGAATCGCAGCCGTGAATAAATCACTCGGAACGAATCAAAAGCTCGTGAGATTCATATGTGCGAGCGTTACAACAAAACGAGTATAACGTATTTGACGTTTCGGGCGCTTTTCATCATCTCCTCCCGAGTTCTACACATTAAACATAAATATAAATGTTTAAAAATCGCGTCCATAATTTGTGTGTGAAAACGTTGAACGTACACCGCGATATTTGGATTTGTTTCCTGAGATGGCTTGATCGCTTATAGCACCATGTGTCCTAGGAATCGTGATCGTTGTTGATGTTTGTCATCGGAATCGGTCGGTTGTCTTATACTGTATAATACTTGTATTCATGTTGTCTTTACAATCTTTGGCCACCTTGTTCAGTAATGCATGCACGAAATTGTCTAACCTGTTTGAGGCTGTACTTTGTGGAGTACTCGCAGTACACTAAAATGTTGTCAGTCTCGCCAGTAATGCACTTCTTAAGTTCGTACAGTGAATTTGGTTGGTTTTTATACACCTTTTCTTTAACGTACATCACGCTGCAAGAAAAAAATTAAAATAATGAAAACTCGTATTTTTCAACAGCAATCGTGCGGTACATTAATACCCCACTGCGGCCATCGTATATTTTAATAAATACAACTAAAAATTGGGAGCCAGTAAGACAGTCCCTTGCTGGCTTGCCCGTACACGATTATTGCACTTTAATTTACATTTTTTTTTCGACCGAGGTACTGACAGTTCAGAAACACGTTTGCTTCGCCATCTCTGCGACAATCCGGTCCGACTCGGATCAGTCGGATCCCTGGTACAGCCTCTTCTGACCGCGTTCTGACATTCTCGTTCGTCTTCCTCCCTGTGTCTGAGTACCGAGTAATACTCTGGCAGACCTTTGCGGCATCAGCCAGATTTCGTCGCTTCTGGTCGTAATCGTCCGGGAGATGATTTTCTTCGGGACCGCGCAATACATCTTCTACGTTCCCCAGTTGGAGAGAGGGGTGCCGGAGACGTTGGATGATGACCGGTGCCATTCGTCTGTCCATTTTGAGCACACGAATACGGCGTATTCGACCGTTGCAGTGCACGCATCCTAGACCGCGAACTCTCTTAAACTTATACAACTACTGGACGAAACATCAATGTTCGATCGATGCTCGGGACAGATGAAATGATACGCTGCAGGAAAAAGTGAAAACTCGCAGTTGGAGCTAATAGGAAATCGACACGTTTGATATTCCAAACGCATCATTCATAAGCCATTTATGATTTTTTTTTTATGCCACCTATCTAATGTTATCCGAGATAAAGCTTTAACAACTACACTACTATTTATAGAATGTTATGAGCGCGACTTTTGGATCGCACTGTAAATACGCGTTTAACTCGTGCGTCGTGTGTACAACAGAGAAACGTTTTTCTTAAAAAAAAAAACGTACCCCTACGGGCCTCCTTACAGAAAAAGAAACATAAAAAAAAAATCAATGAAATCATTTTATCGTCAGTCTTTCGTAAGTCAAATATAAACACGATTAAATGTGTGTACACACGTGAAGTCTGCGCGGTGCAAAAATGTTGGAATACATGTGCGTGCGCTTTCGCAATACACTGATCGATTTCAAACAATCTACCCACGAAAATAATTTCCATATTTCGGCGTGTTTAACGTGTACACATATTGCGAATTCTCTTCGCACACTGTATTTCCCTTGAAGAAAAATTAAAATTAAAATAAGAACACTTTAACCCCGACACAATAAACTCTATTTACCGTTTTTATAATTAAATTAAATAAACTTACGGCGCGTCCTTTAGCGAATGTCTTTTCGCGTTGTACGCGCGTATTATTTATAATCGCTGTGCATTACGATATCGAGTTCTCGTTCCGCGGTGTACACCCATACGTAGGTAAGATGAAATAAAAAACATATTCGAATCGAATTACCGTTGAATTTTTATTCTCGAGAAACTTAAAAACAATCGAATTAATGGCATTTTAAAACGTAAAATAAAATAAATATAAGTATATAGTCCCTAAACCAGAAGAAAATGGCACGGCGTTCATATATATATAATGTTTAGTATACAAGATAAGTCGAACGCCCGCTCCGCTTGATATTTGTCAGTCCGCCGGTATACCGTATCGTATTTAAGCCGTTACATCATTTTTTTTAATAATAAAACAGAATGAGAAATTAAACGTAAAAAATGATATACCACAGTTTGAGAAATAATCCAGTACGTCGTGTTTTATCGTAAAAATTTGGATTCCGTGACAAAAAAAAAAAACGATATGATTGAAATTTATTGTCGTATGATTATGAAAAATGGAAATTATACGGTAAAAAACAAAAATATAAGCGTGTTACGTATAGTCCATAACGAAATTCGCGCTAATTTTTCGACAAATTTAAACGTTCTTGTTTTAAAATTTGGATAGTAACGCAGTGACATACATACATATTTTTTTTAATTATTACCTTTCCGCTGTTTTTTCTCGACCTTTTTTAACTGGTCACGAGTATGTTTAATTTATTAAATAATTAAAAATTTTATTTATAAAATTTTCGATTTTACATTTTCATTAAAAACAGTTGCCAGAAAGTGTTGATTTTAGACGTGTCGTAGACGTTTTATTAGGTAGATATACGAGTAAAAAATAATCGTTTTTACATTCGAACATTTCAATAAAATAATATGTAGACAAAAAAAAAACGCACAAACAAATTTACTGAGCGAATCGAGCGTAATAGTTAAACGTGAACAGGGTTTGGAAGACACTACCGTACTGATGGTAACTTCAAATAAGAGAACTTTGCAAGCTTTCCAGTCAGTCCGTCTGCATGTCATAATCCATCCGCTCTTATATTATAAGTATTAATAAAAATCTCCACAAAACCTAAAAACCTTCCTACCTACGGGAACGGTTTCAAAGAATTGTCCAAAACTTAACTTTCACCCCGATCTTCTGATTAAAATATTATCTCTACATCACTCTTTGGAAATATCACTACCAGAAGAGTTAAAAGGCTATTTTTTTACTTTTATTTATTTATTTTTTTTATTAGTTTTCCAATATATTTACAATCTATACAAACAAAACATGGTATAATAAGTAAGTGTGATAACAATGACAATGACATTTGAAAAAGGCTATTTAAAAAAGTAATAATAATTACCTAGTAGGTTGGCGTTGCGTTCCCCATTAAATTATCATATCGCCATCAAACTTGTATAGATTGTAAATATAGTCTTTAAGAAAATAAAATGTAAATAGAGGAGAGTGTTCTAATTTAATGAATACATTATTGAAAATATCAAAATGTACCCAGGAAATTGCACAGTTTTTCGTGCACGAGAAAAAAATATTATTATTCTATATACACTATAAATCCGAAATCACAAAAATAATACACTTTTATTGCGTATACGCATTTCGACAACTACGTTGTTATCATCAGCGCGAACCAACTACTACTAAACCGTTAGACACTATACACCCGTATTTATACAGTTTATATCTCCGATGACGTCACCGCAAAACGACCGCGTCGATTGGTCGTGAGTCAACGACCGCGCCCACCGCGAGTCTACGCTGCCGCTTGGTTTACATTAAATAATTTCAATAACGAATTTTGTAATGGACTCAAGTCCCAGTTTAACGAGTTATTTTTATTTTTTAACTTCACTTAAGTTTAATTCTTTATAATTATTTACATTTTTTTAAGTTTTGATGATTTAATATTACGGTTAGTATTCAATAAATGTCCAGCAACAGGAGATTTTTCATCTTCTTGTTTATTAATGTTTCTCAAACGTTCGTTGAGCCTAATATCTATACTTCTTTTCGTTTGGCCTACATAGTATTTATCGCATTTCTCACATTGAATTTTATAAATACGCCCGATTTCCCTCCTATTATTTTACCCTTTGTGTTTCCTAATAGTGTTTTCAAATTATTGTTTTTAGTTGTTACTATATGAACCACGTAATTTTTGAAAATATTTGTTAAGCCATACGGAATTTTGGGATAAAATATCATTGCTGACTTTATTATTTTGTTCTCTAATCCATTATTAAGGGTGCTGACCATCTTAAGTTCTTTTGACCATTTATGTTTCCTAACCATTTTTAAAATTAAATCATTTTCGTACCCATTAAATTTAGCGATTTCAATAATTAATTTTAATTTTTGGTCAAAATTATTTTTACTTAGTGGGGTATTAATACTAATCTAAAAACCATACTATAAAATGCTGCCATTTTTTTGTTGCCAAGGGTGATTCTAATCGCTGTAAATAAACTTGGACGTGCGTGTTTTCTTTCGATAAATTTCAATTTTTTTTTTCACATTTTTGGAAAATTGTTATTAGTATATACCTAATAATATGAAAATTTCCGATAAAAAAGACGATAAAGGATTTCCCACGGCTGTTCCTTCTGTTTGTTCAAAAAATTTGTTTTCGAATTGGAAAACATTTTGACTCATACGTAATTTTATTAAGTTTAATAATTCTTTAATTTTGTTTGTCTCTATTTTTAATTCTTCTAACCAATCTTTTAAAAAATTTTATAGTAATATCAATTGTAATACTTCGAAACAAGCGAAACGAAAAGGAAAATTAATTTAATGTAAACCAGATGGCGGCAGCGTAGACTCGCGGTGGGCGCGGTCTTTCACTCACGACCAACCGACGCGGCCGTTTTGTGGTGACGTCATCGGAGATATAAACTGTATAAATACGAGTGTATAATGTCTAACGGTTTAGTAGTAGTTGGTTCGCGCTAATGATAACAACGTAGTTGTCGAAATACGTATACGCAATAAAAAACTATTTTTTTTTTTTTTGTGATTTCGGGTTTGTAGTTTATATAGTAATAAAAGTATAAAACAGTCACAAGTTCTCAAGCATATTTTAGTATAATATTCGTTTATATATTTTTTTAACGAGTTTTAAGCAGTAGTCTGTTTAGAATTTAATGCTTTATTATCAATATCGGATATTATAGAAATTGCAGTGGTCGCTACCAGTGTAGATAAATAATAAAGTTCTCGATAATAATATTATTAACGAGAGTTTAAAAAGGATGTCGACAAATATATTATTCCCGAATGGTATTTTTTAAATTATAGTTTTTGTGAGAACTTTTTATTTATTTATTTTTTCCATTCCTATATATAAATGGTAACGTCGACCGATAATACCATCGCGGCATCCCACGGCGCCGTTGCAAATCCGTTCGAAAAGAAAAACGGTTTTAGTTTTCTCGTACGTAAGTCTTTTGAACATTTCCGAATGCCCTAAGTTTTATTTTTAAGGTAATAGTTTTCACCATAATATGTCCGTTGGTAATTTTTTTATTATTATTATTTTTTTTATTATTAAACAAATTATTACATTTTAATAATTTGTTTCGCAAAACTAAAGTAAAATGATTGACATCATAAACCAGTATTATCGTATTGGGCTGAAACTTAAAACAAAAAAATTCTTTCGTTTTTCACTCGCTCATCGTGAAAAGTCGATCTATAAATACATATCGCAGGGAGACTATACATTACATATTTGCCATTTTAGGCATTGCTGTTACGTTAAATTTATCTATTTTTTTTTGCTCATTTTACCGCATAATATGGATTCGAAATCGTTAAATAAATAACGCAAAACGAATAATACATTTAAATAACGCATTAATCTTCCGACGATACGACAAAGGGGAAGCGAGTATTGAATTCGAAATTCGCATATCCGAATATATTATATACGCGATATTAAGTCCGGTGCAGGACTTGGTCCTCTTTTTTTCTTCTTTTTCTCCTTCTTTTTTTTAGAACTTATATAAATGGTTTTGATGCGGTTCACTGCGCCCGAGTAAAAAAAAATGTTTTACAACGTAAAATAAAATGAATTCAATAATACCGCATTCAATATACCTAGTAATAATAATAATACATCTGTTATCCGCTTGGAATGTACGTTTATACATATTGTAGATGTACACGCTGCAGTATAATGCAATACAATATAATGAAATTATTAATTTTTAATCGAAAAACGTTATTGATTTTTATGAAATCATCGAACCGAAAAAAATTTAATGTAATTTATTAATATTGAAAAGAATAAAACTTGTACTCTCCCGTTATGTTTGTTTGTGATATTTCGTTTAAATATGCACGGGGTAGAGATAAAGTCGTCTGGAAATAATTACAAGGAAAGTCAACAGAGAATAAACGCAGCTGACAAATGCTTCTTTGCTTTAAGAACAGTAGGTATTCATGTCTGAGATCATATTACGGAAAACCAAACAAACACTTTATAAGCTGGTCATAGTTGGTACAACTAAATCACTGAGTGACACACAGACACAAAAATATGAGCAAAACGTTGCAATAATCGAGAGAAAAGTCTTTGTGAAAACACTGTTTGTTTGTTTCAAAACACTGGGTTAACTGGTGCATATATGAAGGAGGAAAATACGAAGATCTACAAGAAATACGTCGCTTTCCGTCCATAATTAAGTAGTGTTTATCGATTAAATTTTAATCGCCAGACGTATATTTGTTTTTTTTTTTTTTATAATAATACGATGTATTATGTTTTGATCGCATCAAAAACTTGTATCGAATAATACGTTTAAACGATAAATTGATTTTAAAACACGCCGATTCGTCGTATATCATTTTTGCTATATTTGTTTTATCGCTATCACAACCGTTCATATGATATATAAATTTCAAATTAATATTCCGCGTGGCGCAAAAAAAAAACAGATATTCTTTTTCTTTAGCTTGCCGGTCAATTCAGGACCATCGCCACGTTCGAAATTCCTCTCCGTCTCTCACGTCTAAAGTCGGGTTCTCCTCTATTTCATTTAGATTCTGGGCAACTACCTCTGCTAATAGAGTACTGGATCTTTTTAATCGCCGTTTTTTTTTTTAAATATATTTTTCGTATAAACACCTTCTTTTGTCGGTAACCGGTTACCACTCGGCCTAACTGCTGGTCGCCAATAAATTATGGTATAGGAGTATCATCGATCCGAGCGACGATAATTTTGACTCTAGGAGTTTCAGGATGCTGAATCGGTTACCGCGTGCTATTCCTTCTCGCGTGTATATAATCGATACTGTTTTACGTTAACCCAACCCAAGTAGGTACCTATGTAAAAGCGTCTACTTTTACAAATTATACGTCAATTATAATAACGAGAATTTACACGTTACCGTCCGATTGGGTATACTGCAATATACACACGGTGCATTGATACCAACGCGTATACACACAGCTAAATAATTACTGATAATAATTTAATAAAGATACCTGAAAAAAAAACTGCGCGCTTCGAATGAACGCTCCTAAATTTAAAAGAAGATATATTAGTTTTAAAAAAATATTCTACTCCTCGTTTTTCTTTAAAATATATAGTCGCATAATTTTATACTCGTTGGCAAAAAACATCCACGCGTTATTTTTAATATTTGAAAAATACAATGTGTGCATATATGTATGTAAAAGCGTGTTAAGCCGAAAATAATCGCGGTTATGATGTGTAAATGAAAAGTTCACACGATTTATTGCTTGAAGGAATTACGAAAAAATATTTAAACCGTCGTGTACACTAAACATATACATACGTACCTATATATGAATAATAAATTCACTGTTCATTATATAATATAAAATCGTTTTCACAATGAGATTTAATTATGATAATTTATATCGGACGGGTCAGTATAATAAACATTGACAATTTATGGCGTATTAGAAGGAAAATCTGGCCGACGGTTATTGCGGAAATATTTTTTTTTTGGACTCGGCTTATAGATTTTATCCATTTTTACAAACGATCTGTTTCCATTTTCATTTCGAAAAAACGATTTTTTTTCTCACAGTAAAAAGCACCCCTAAAAAAATCTCGTATAAATTGAAAATCGAATACAATATTAAATTATCGCATATACGCGGTATATACTATTATTATTTAGATCCGTCAATCAACTTTTGACAGTTTTTTTTTTTTTACGCGCCCAGTGTGTCGTTCAAAATCGTTACGTTTATTAAAAACACGTAATAAAGTCGTCTACTTTTCATCCGAATTCCTTTTTTTATATTTAAATTATTTTTCCAAAGACTTTATAATATAAAGTTTGTACGTATTTAATTAACAAACAAATACCCGACAAGTACTCCACTCTGAAGACGGAAAATAAACAAATAACGTTTACAGGGATAATAATAATAATAATACAATGCAGGGACGCGTCTCACGGATATCTGACGAATAATATAACTTTCGTTATACTCGACATTTTAAAGTTTTCTTTTTGAATAATTGTAATACTTCTGCAGTTTAACATATTATTTTAATTGTAAAGAACTTAAAATTCTTTAAAAAAATTTTAATTTTATTCTATTATTATTTTTAAAAAAAATCAATAACCGAGCCAGGTTGAATTCAACTATAACTTAATGCTGCAGCTAACCCCGACTGCATCTGCAGGACCATTGTCGAACGGTATATTATTATTTTTGTTCTAAAAAAAATACATTACACTCAAATCTCTTTTCTAATTATCTGACAAATTCGCCTCCGTATCATTTTCTTCGTGAAAAGAGGTGTTTTTTTTGTGTCTTTATTAGGAAAACAATTTTTTATTCCTTCCTGATTCTCATCTCTACGAAAACTCAGGTTTAACTGTAGTTTAACTACTTTTACTTTCAGATGATATGATAATACGTCCCACGAATCTCTTAACTGCAATAACTGATTTAAAAATCCTTCTATACGCCAAGAGTATACCTATACGCTACCGCTGCAAAGCTCTGTTACAGCCATTAATAATTTTCATAAGTTTATCCCGGTTAGTGGATAAATGGCATACGTATATTATTTATAGTGGTAAAACGATAATAATATTATAATATATTCTTCGGCGGTATTCGATGTGGTGACTCAAAAAACAAAAAAAAATTAAAAATCAATTATAAATACATTATAAACAAAAAAATTATTAAATATTAAATAATAATTAAATTATTAATAAATAACGGTCCACTGCAAATATATATATATATATATACGGTGTATGTGGTAATATACGAGTAATATACGGCACCCTGCCACCCTCTATCACCGTCAATATTTAAAGTGCTTCACAACTCTCGGAAAATTGAGTAAACAATTCCATTTGTATAAAGTTTACACATAAATTATTTATTTGATTATTTGGTGATTCTCGACCTGAAGAGGCGCACGCTGTATTCATCACGAAGTAAAAAAAAAAAAACATTGTAATTATTTCAAAATTTTTTATTAGAAAATAGATTATTTCTTCAGCAGCTTGGCGATTATATATGAAAACAATACACAGAAATAGTTTGGATATAGAATAGGATTCAGAAGTGCTCTCTCAAAAAAAAAATTTTCAACACTATTGCTTCAGTCTTCGCATTAATTTCTTTCTGGTTCATTTTATTTTTGTGAACTGTAAAAAATACATATTTTATAGTTTTCCTTAAAATTTGTAAATAAAATTGTTTTCAATCGCAACGTGTTTGAATATTATGTAGTCGGATAATGAGTCTGTTTATACTCATAAAAATTACCCAAAAATACATTTTTTTCGAGTAATTCTATAGAAAAGTGTTTATAAATTATTATCAACGAAAAAATTAGTAATTGTATCGCTTAATTTATATTTATTCAAAAACCATATAGAACACTGTGAAAGCGAATTTTCTTCGGGCGCCATTGTAAAAATGACATTAGTTTTGAATGACCTGAAACTGAGTGACAATGAAGAGATTGTCTATGACCTGGTATAGCCGAAGATTAAAAATTATTTTAAAAACCGTTTGGTGAGATTTTTAATACCTACAAATGGACAGCGTGGAATAAAAAAAAAAGTTGGGAAACACTGGTATAAAAACGAAAGTAAAGCAATTTCCAAAAGCGTTTTATTAAAATAATATAATATTATACACTATACACGTCGATGTCGACGGATAAATATATATGTAAACGAGCTATAAACCAACAAACAAATTGTATCGTGTATTATTTACTATATGTGTACATATTTTATTATTCGTACAGATGATATTCGTATAACGGCAAGATTCTTCGACCTTTTTCGAGGGAGAATTTTTTTCTTTTTTCACGAACATAACGTCTTACCTATGTAAATGTATCGATGGCCGTTCGCCTCAATAAAAGAAAGAAAAAAGAAACGTAAAATATTATAAATTTATGCGTACCTATATTGTATACGAATAAACGATGAATGAATTATTAAACCAGTAGAACGTGCGCGGTTTTTAAGTTTCGTTTTCACGTTACACTTCAGCGTAGTAACGATGAACGTTGAAATAAAAAAAAAAAAATTACAATTGTATGCACTACTTATCACAAATCACATTAACAAACCGGTAGAACCAATAAAGTTTAGATCAACAATTAACGGGATGGGCGTACATAAAACACTACCGACGGAAACGTGATTCGCCTTGACAGCCTTAAAAAGGACCTTTCTTCGTGTAATTGGAGTGGAACTGCAAATGAGCAATAGATCACACTTTTAACGGTTTTACACATAAGAGAGTTGTTGAACGAGAGGGGATAATGCGTGAGCAGGGAAGTGTCCGAGGCGCAGTCTGGTAAATCGCACAATTTTATGAGGCCTAGACAGTTGTCAGAAACTATAAACCAAGGCCGGCGAATATTTCTGTACTCATATGCGGGGCTGATCGGATCATTTTTGGTCCCATATCGTGTTTAATGTATTTCCTAAGAACCGGTGTAACGTCTGAGTCGCGTGCAGGAATTCTCTTCAAAAGACGGAGTAGAAATCAATGCTCTGCCTATGTTGTTTCTTGTGTCGAACTCTTCGAGAATATTGTACGTTGTACAACATAAAAAAAATAATACTTTTCCTGGACTTATAGATAATTATTATATTTCACCTAACGGACTATGTGAGTAATTTAAGAAATTACAGTCATTGACGATGGATAGCAAGTTCACGAGCCCTAATTGAAGGCGAGCTTATGGATTATTGTGATCGACCTGTAATTTTTGCGGGAGATCTTGACGTTCGTTTTTCATTGCCAGAAGCTCGACCATTGCTGAATTTTCTTGAACGGGAATATTCTTTGTGAACGATCGACAACAGAGATTATCCGACGCTAAATGCCGTTGACGCTTTATTCGCTAGAAAACTTGAAAATATAGAATTGATGAAACATTTCGTATCGTACTTTAAATTATTACATAACTCCTTCTCATATCACTCCCGAATAACAAGTGCTTCTGGCGTGTGTACTTAAATACTGAATACAAACACACGCAAAAAAAAATTTTTTTCGAAAAATCGTTTATTCATCAGGAAAACCAGAAAGATTTTGAAATTCCCTCTCCGAAGGACTACGCGTTATGTGGATGTGCCTCAAAGACCATATTCTTGTCCATAAACATATTAACTCATGGACCGCGCATAGAAAGAGAGGTCAGGAGGTCGATATAGAGCAAAAGAGACAGAGATACGAGTTTTGACGGTCTACTATTACTTTCTTTTTTGTTTACTGACTATATCTATAATCGACATTTATTGATAAATAAATATAAATAATACACGGAAGAAATAAATTGATTAGTTTTTGTTCCATGTAATTCCCAACCCGTATTTCTATCACTCTCATACACATATTTTATGTCAACCATCTCTCTTACTCGTTATATGTAACTGATAACGAATAGACGGGAGGTGTGGAATGCGCGGTCCATGAGTTAATATGTCTGTGGTCTTACCACTATATATATTTTTTTGTCAAGGAAATATTGGGTTCGTTCTTTTCAACAAAAAAACCAATAAATACATTTTTGACCATATCGCACAAAAGATTTTTCGTGTTTTTAAAAAAAAAAGGTTCCGACAAAAACCCACCGACGTTCTCGGTTTTTTAACTGGTTCCATTTGAGGTACAGACTCGATTTTCGTATCAAGATTTTTACGTTAAATCCGCCGCCTCTAAATTTAAAAAAAAAAAACACAAGGTACAGATAATTTTCGCACGCGACCGCGATATTTCTTCTTTACCGAAACGTAATCGCGAAATTCCGCGTGTACAAAGTGGATCGCGTTCAAAGACCGACCGCAAAGAAAACGTATAAACTCCTCTGCTGCAAGAGAATATACTATTAAATAATAATGTGCAACGCGAAATATCTCGAATTTCATCGCCATATATTTATATATAATATAGTATACCACGTATACACACAATATGCGCGGCGCTAATAATTCGGAAATTAAATCCCGCAAGCAGCGTATTAAAACTGCTCTTATATACTCGTCGTCGTCGGTTGAAAGGCGATATATTATAATGTTCGTATACACATGTATAATAATATACCGTATTCAGTTCGAAACGAGATGGTAACACGGAACCCCCGAGGTACACGAGGCTGCAGTTTCGTTATTGCCGGAGAAGCGAATATATTATATACATCGTATTATTACAATATAATATATATTGTGTATTTCGTACCGATATACTATACTAACCGCGTCGTATTATGTAGAAATTATTATCATATCAGTAGGACAGGATAATGGTAATTATATTATACGTCCTGCGCGTTATACACAAACGTCTCCCGAGACGATCTCGTATCCGAAATATTGTAATAATAATAGAAGTATAACGATAATATTATAGTAACGTTGACAATCAGTGACATAGCCAGGGGGAAGGGAAGGATTGGGCGTTTCTCCTCCATTTCCCCATACGTTTTATAACCTAATAAATGTTTATATAATAATTTATACTATTGCCGTGTATTTCGTTAATTCTAGTGCTATTACTTGCAAAAAAATACGACATATTTTGTCGTTTTATGACGAGTATGAGTAGTTGAAATAGCTGTAAATATTTCATTTATATTAATAATGATTTTATTCGGTCGTGTTTATTGCATAATATTTTTTGAAACCTAGATGTTAATGCGTAGGACTCTATACGAATAAATAAAAATAACATACAAGAATTTCATATCGCAGTTATTTTATTTTTATTCTTTTATATATATACGCCACCGAACCTGGTCCTTGAATGGTTCAATAAGAGTATGAGCGTTGAGCAACAGACTTAATATATTTTCATTTATACTCAAACCTCCCCTGTTGCATAATCCTGGCTACGCCACTGTTGACAATACCCAAAGAAATATATGGGTAGGCCACTCCTGTATTGAATGTGCATGCGGTAGCGGTCCATTTCAAAGGAGAGAGAAGTCACTATTATAGAATGGTTCTCTTTTTTTCTCATGGGGTTTATTTTAATGAAATTATTGTATTTATTATCTTTGGAAATTATACGTGGTGATAACAGTTATTTTCAAATTTTGATATTACATAATATATATAGAAATATATGTAACACGTTTTTCCGAAGTTTTCCCTGATGACTGGAATACCTGACTCGACTACTTATACACATACTTACTTAATTAGATCAATATATGTATATATACATATAAAAGGGCTTATTTGCTATTTTTATGTTTATATTTATTATTTATTATCACGTCGCGGCGTTTTTGGCGTGGGAGAAAGAGTAACTTGTTAATGGAAGAAAGAATAAGCTACCCCGTATAATTCCTATAAAACGACCGCAAGACAAGACGTAATGACCCATCCGTATATATTTATTATCTATGACAATACCTAATAATCGTAATCTAAAATAAAAAAGTCCAACACCGCGGTGTACGCGTCGAGTAAACTCGCCGTTTATTTATAAATAATTTATTTGACGGATTAGATCGTGAACGAGTTTTTACGTCGCAATGGCAACGGGGGAAATTCCACTAAAATTAAACGGCGCGAAATGTTCGAGTACGTTAAAATTCATAACATTCACACGAAAAAAAAAAAAAACGAATCAACAATACTTTGGCGATGCCCGGGTACGAATGCAGCGGAGAAGAGGATTCATTTTTTTTTCCCGTTATCGTACTCTCGTGGACGGACGAAAAGAATCGTTTTTTCGTCGAAACTATCGAAGCAATATTGTAATAACGCGTTTTAAAACCTATTCTTGTAACGAGTTTTATAATATTCCGTTGAAATAAACTTATTATAATAATCGCTCGGGTTCATCAAATAAGTATATGTACAAAAAACAGCAGCAGAAGAAATTGACCGACCGCGTCGAAATAAAATCGTTTTCGTGTACGTATTTTATTAATTCTAAACGAAAAAGAAACCGGCGCGCGGTTTAAATTTAATTATTTATCGAAATAAACTATGAGTAACGTCACAAAATTTATTATGTTCCTCGAAAATTTCACAAACACGCTTTTTAACGAAGTCACTGCGTTGTGTCTGATATTATTGCTGTACTTTTTTTTTTTTAACTGTGGGAGAGTATTTAAGTCCGCATTTATTCCGTTTAATAAAAACACGTAGAGTGTTTTCAAAGAGAACGCAACGTTATATTATAACGGAATTCGAACAAACCGTCCACTTCGTACTACTGCGCATTTACAAAACGACGACGTACGAAATCGATTTCAATATCAACAGGTTAACATTAATCATATTAAATTCTTTTACGTAGGTACACTTATTGTGAACGCAATAATAATAATAATAATAATAACAGCGAATGTCGGTTATATCGAGTGGGGCACTTGTAGAATGAAACGTTTAAGAATATTGTATTATTGTTTTGAATTTGAAAGCAACGAAAAACGATTATGTTAGTTCGTTTTTTCAGCTTTTCAAAAAAAAAAATAATAAGAAAATCGTCAGTTTCGGAAATTTTAACTGCTTTTTTCCCCCGCGGTTTTTTTCTAAAAACGTGTCGAACAAAAAATGCCGAGCACTGTTTCTACGCCGAGAACTTGTGATCTAAAACCGTTGGATCGATTTTTACGCTTTGGAAAACGTTTATACTGCAGGGGTTTCAATGAAGAACAAAGAGCAGATTCGAGAAGAATAAGATACGGGGGGGAGGAAAAAAGGCGAATAACCGCAACGTTTAATATACAAATGAAAAATTTAATTACGCGTTTTGACGATGACATATCGTCGGTGGTTTTAGACACTCGGGGCTTATATTTAAAAATATTTACACATCCTCCGATACGGAAGGATGCAGGATCTCTCGATTCGTTTTCTGAATGTCGGTACACGGACTTTTAATTAAATCAAAACTATGGCGTAACGCGATACCCACGACGCTGCACGTATTTATTTTTATACGAATAAACTCCCGTTTAAATGGATTATTTAAATCACGCACTCGGCGACTCCGGGACTTTATGGGCTTCGACTTTGTATACATATATATGTGTGTGTGTGTGCATAATATTTTATGAAACCCTATGTCATCGTAGGTTATTCGCGAAATCGACTTAAACGAAAAACGCGAACGTAATATCGATTTTCAAAACGCGAAAATGCTTTTTGTATCCGTATAGTATAACGTGTGCATTTTTACCATAGCTTATATATTGTAACGGTTTTCAAGAAACACGGTTTTTTTTTTTTTTTACCTTCCAATATACGCTCGAATCGTCTGCAGAGTATTTTCATATTTTTATCGAGTATCGAGTGTACGGTATATACAAATAGTGTCGGGGGAACTATTCCGCAGTTACTATACTTCCGCACAAAGACGGTTTTCCAAAATGAGTTTGCTCGGTTTTTTTTTCTTTCTTCTACTCATAATTAACGACATTTACTAACCTTCAAACTAATGTCCTATTATAATATATATATTCTAATTTTACTTACATCGCGTATTAAAAGTTTTCAAATTGTTAACAGGGTTTAGGGGTTTTTTTTAACTCTTCTCTGTTATTATGTCTTCGGGAATGTGAGATTGTGTGTGCAGTAATCGAATAGACCATTAAAGATTTTCAGGTGAAACTTAAAAAAGACACGTTTACGTTCCGTAACGGACCAAGAACTTTACAATAGAGAGTCTAATTCGAAAAAGCGGGATTAATGAATGGATTAGACAATAAACCATACTGCAATACTGACGCGTACCTATTAGAAAAAAATCCTCGTTATTCGAATAATGATAAAAGAAAAATTATAATTTATTTTCTCGAGCGATTATAGACGGTGGACCCGAAAAAATGATTTGAATCTCAATATTTTTTTTCGAATTCGTCCGATCCACTGACTGGTATTAGTAAAGTCCGTCCGAACGCTTTTCGCAATAATAATTACGTGTTATTATTTTTACTTTGAAACGCTTTATGCTAAAGCGATTTATCCTTGCTTTTGCTCGGTCCCCCACATAGTCGACAGTATTCGATGCGAACGGATAACGGAAAAAAAATGTAATTTTTCACACTGAAATACAAGAAACGTCGCCCGAAGTTCGCAGGACTCTCGCTTCAATTAAACCCGAAATCCGTTTGAGTCCCTTGTCCATCAAACTGGTATAGCGCTGCAGCAGTCCTGCAGTGCGCTTGTGTGTCTGGCGACTCGTGACGGTTCACGGTGCATTGTGTGTAAATATTATGAATAATCCATTTTCGATAGTCGACGGTTTTTCGTCGGTGTCCCTGAAACTCGATATTTTATTCGCCGGAATATGCGCGGATCGAATTTAAAACAATATCGGTACTAAAAAAAAAAACGAGTTGACGGTTATCCAAAAAAAAAAAAAAAAAAATTATGCGCCGAGTCATATAGGCGAAAAGGATAATTTCAAAATTCTGGAAAACTGAAAACAAGTAATCAAAAAAAATGAAAAAAAAATACAACTCAATCGCTTCGTTCAATTGCAGTCTGTATATGCCTAAAAAAATCGTATTATATTTTATTTAAAAAAAGTAACGTGTTCCGCGCGTGTACGGATTTTTTTTTTCGATCAAAATAGCCAAATTAATATTTCTGCATTTTCTAGCTACAGTAAAACGCAAAACAAAATATACCATACCCTTCGCACACATATTATATATACGCTATTTCAGTCAATTGCAGCGTTAAATTTTTAATAAGGTCACTTTTTAATTTTCACCGTTAAACGGAATTAATTTTTCGCCTATTCGCTATATTCGTACGTACTTAACGAACGTTTTCCGCTCCGCCGCGAAACGCGCAGTATTTTATTTTTTTAAAACGCGATAATATATTGCGAAATATACCGCAAAGCGCTACGGCCGGAAATCGAATTTTTTTTTTATGCATATAATTTTCTCGCGAATTTATTATAATTCATAGAAATCAACTAAAAAATTACGCTACTGCAATGTGACGAATCGTTTAAAATGTTTGATTTTCAAATTTTTCCAGCTGTCCCCCGAAAACAATAATTTTCGAAAACGTTTATTGCGTCCGAATTCGCCGATTTCCATAATTTTTTTTTACTACTCGTCTCGTAAATAATAGAACAATTACATAAAAAAAAAAAAAAACGTAACCTGCAGTACTCGATGATCAGACATGGAGTGCGAAAAACGAACGTTTTCGACCCTGAGATACAAAAAAAAAAACTAAACCGTACACATATATATTAGGAGGTGTGTTTTAATATACGAAAACCCGAAATGAAATTTTATTTGTAAGTCTATTATTGTTTCGGCGCGTACGCGTCAGTGGCTAAGGACTTTGAATTTCGAGGCACGTGCTTCAACTTTATTATATTGGCGCGGTCGGTTATAGGTTCTTTTCAGCTATAAATCGAACGTAACGTATATAAACAGTAAGCGAATTTTTTTGTCTTATCCATTCACGCGAAATAATTGTATTAAATACTAGCCGACGAATTACCCGGCGTTGCCCGGGAAAATAATTGTGTGTTCAACTCCTTTTTTGGTGTAACTCGCTGTGGAATCAATGTTTTTAAGACTATAATCACCCGAAATAACGGTTAAAATATTTTATCGTATTGTAAAATAATTAAAAAATAGTCTGTAGTCCTAGCGATTTGGGCTGTGTGGTTGATCGACGTATCAAACTTTTAATCCCTTTTTCGCCCCTTTAGGGATGGAATTTTGACAAATACTTTCTCAGTGCTCACGTACGTTGTATTGAGAACCTCTCTGCAAAATTTAAAGTCTCTAGACCCAGCGGTTTAGGCTGTGCGTTGATGAATCAGTCAGTCAGGGGACAAGTTATTTTATATGTATATATATAGATAATATAGTCTGTGCCTACTTGTGATCGGTGAAAAATATAGAATAGATACAGAAGGAAATTAAATACATCTGATTTTATACTCGCGCTCTTAGTAGTTTCGAATTGTTAATAGAGTTTAATTTTTGGACGCCTTATAGTATTTAAAAACTCCTCTGTTTTATCAAATCTTCGGCGACGAGAACCCGAAATATCGCGTTTGTTCGTCCGTAGAACGCGTCTTGCTCGATATTATTGTGTGTGGGATACATAAAATAATATACACGCGGTTCGTCGCGCGTTAGCGCGTTCTGTATAATATAAGCCGCACATGAATTACGAGAGAAAATCAATCGCGGAGAATAAGGAAAAACTCGATAGATTTCTTTCTCGTCGCCTATTTCATCGCCGTGGGAATTCGCTATAATATATATATGTACTTATGTACACAGAGATATGTATTGAGGGAGATACGCGTTTTTACGCCGTCAACGTGCGACGAGCCATATTTTTGTCGATCATCCGGAAGAGAATCCCTGGGGTCTAATGTACCGCGAACACCGTTGACGAGAAGTATTATACACGCGAAAATAAAATACGTTTTCTTCGCGACAAAATATATGAAATTATAAAAGGGCCGTATACGAACAATATCGTCGATACGAGTAGTACGCATATACACACACATATATACATATATACAGAAGAAAGGCTGTTAGTTTTGATAGTTTATTACGCTCTCTCTCTCCCCTTCTGCCTGGAACGCCTGGAGTTTCTAGAGTGTCCTTATTTTTACATAATATATACGCTCGGCACATGGTTACTTGCGTTTTCCAGGGGAAAAAAATATAATTCCATACACCGCCGAGCGATAACGTCTCCACCTCGCCGTCTCATCAAATAACAGTCCGGAAGCGTTAGAGCGCGCGTAACGTCTGTTGTGAATATAAAACCTGAAAGAAAAAAAAAATCTATATTATAAATATGCCGCATATAGTTTATTGAGACTTTCGTGAATCAAACTATTAGTTTTATTAAAATATCCGCGTTTTCGATTTTTCCCAGTATCGTTTTCCAAAAACGTAATTAAAAAAAACGACCGCCGAAAATTGCAGAATACAAAAAAAACCCGTTGGAAATTGTTGACATTAACAGTTTTTTGTATTTTTTTTTAAAAGCTCAAAGTATATAACGAGCTTGTAGGCGTATTCATTAATCATAATATTAAACTATGTACAGACGTCGGTCGTCAGTAACGTTTTTCGAATACAATGACTGTGTTCAAATTCAAAATAATAATACAAATGTAAAACGCCTGCCTAAGTGTGTCCCACTCGAACATCCGCATCACCTCCAACGGTACGTTTTAAAAAGAATTTTAAATTACATAAGTATACGCGAGCCATTTCGAAATACATAAAAAAAAAAAATGTAACGTTTTGGAACATTTGCAGGTGGTATCATCGTAGCGCGTTTTATTTACATCGAGTTCTGTTTTTATTATTATTTTGCGGCTCGGCAATAAAACGAGACGGCAGTTCGATCGTTTCTTTTTTTTTTTCGCGTGGTTCGTTAGGATACGATTTGTCTTTTTTTATTGTTAGACACACGAGACTCGGCGCGGCGGCCGTCGGTAAATTCAAAACGAAATTACTGCGATTTCCTTATTGTTGTTCCGCGGTTATTTCAATATTTATACAAGAGAAACTTTAATTAGGTACATAAAATTATGACTTAACGAACACGTACGGAACCGTTCGTAACGAGTATTTAATATGTAAAAAAAAAAATTATAAAGTATATAAACGGATATTTCCATTTTATAGTACTTTACCTGTGCGTAAGTATTATCAAATAGAATCTTTTGAAATGACAACGTATCGAAAAACGCTGCGTATTCCGTGGACAGCTCACAGAACAAATGCAACGATATTTTTTTTTTTTTACAATCCTTAGATCGGTTCAATGACTTTGATGGATCTCCACTCGTCTCTGTCCATCACCGCTACTTTTAGTTCTTTATAGTTGGTTTTACCTGTGTCTTTTATGATCTGTTTCATAAATGGTGTTTTTGGTCTACCTCTTCCAGCTTTTCCGTCTATCTTTCCTTCTATTATTGTCGTTATCCATTCATTGTTTCTTATTATATGTCCAATCCATTTTTTCCTCCTTTCTCTAATTGTTTTCCCTATTACTTTTCGTTCGTTCATTTTTATGTATACTTCTTCATTTTTTACTTTCTCTGTTCAGGGAATTTTCAGTGTTCTTCTCCAGCACCATGTTTCAAAAGCTTCGATCCTTCTTCTTTCCGCTTTGAGTATCGTCCATGTTTCTGCCCCATAGAGGGCTATACGCAATACAAAACTTTTTAACGATATTAGAAGAATGAAATTGAACATACGCAATAGAACAGACGACTCCTCTTCTCGATACAGCGTCGGATCCTTAAATTGTTTTGGTCGTATCGTAAGACGTGATGGCCTGGTAAAAATAATTATCCGAGGAAAAGTGCAAGTCAATAGGAATAGAGAGGACGACTCGATTTATCGATCAAATCAAAGTTTTAACAGGAATCGGGTCAGTAGTAGCAGAAATCATGCGAAGCATAGAAAACCGGAAATTTTGTAGAAATATTAATAAACACACGCTCGTTTTAATGGTCACGACGTTCGAAATCAAGAAGAAGAAAAGTTTTCAAATTTAAAAAATAATTAATAATCACGTACGAGTACGTATTGTAAATTACAAAATTAAAAGAGAATATTCTCGGATATTTTATGCGAATTTAATAATAATAATAATTTAATATGTATACGAGAGTTTAACTTTAATTAAATATGTCCAAAGTTAGTACGACTGTTATTACTGTCACTGCGTTCTTCCGAATTTGAAATCAGGACGAAGCGTCCTGAGAAAGGCTCGGTTCAAGTATCCTGCTATATTTCCGTTGTCTAGTCGTTGTCGTCGCCGTATTATTCGGCTCGTTCGGAGTTTGTTTTTCGCTTGATAGAAGTTTTGGAACTGCAGAGTTCAAATCCAATTTCGGGACAGATACGGAACAGGGATATCGTGGTGAATACGATTATTTCTGTCTCGCACCAATACCAATACACAAAGTCCGTTTTAAACATGCCGTACAGAAATTCGTTTTGGAAAATTTGTAATTTTTTTTTATTATTATTATTATTATTGTGACTACTGTAGATTTGGTGGCTCGTATAATATGCGTGTAAGATATGCGACAAATGGGAATCGCAAAACGAAAAAAAAATGTTTAAACGACAGTTCTCATGCAAAAGAACAATATAAAATATATAAAAAAAGTCCTAAAAAAAAAAACATAAACAGTGAAAATTTAATTGCGTACAGTTCTCATTTTAGTACAATTTTTTTTAATACGTGTATAATTCTAGATAAGTTTTTTTTTATGTATCGTTACCATTTACGACTTAGTAAAACGAATTGTTAACTTTTTTTTCTATTTTAATATATTTTAGGTTTCCATTGTTTTTTTTTCTTCAGATATAAACACTCGCTCCGAAAAATAATATTTTTCTTAAATATCGAATTGTTTTGTACTTAAAAGTTTTATACGAATTTAAAGTTATTTTATAAAAAAAAAAAGCGTATGGAAAGGTAAAAAAAATAATACTTTTATTCTTTTCACTATCTTATAATATAATTCAACTTTATTATTGGTTTGAAATTCTATAAATATTTATGCAAAACAAAATTCGGAAAATAATAACTATAGTCGGGTGAATGAAAAGTGGCCGCTGATCTTTACGCTCCCGGTAGCGAAAACACGTCAGGTTGGGGTAAAATAGTTCAGTTATACGTGCTAAAATCGTGATAACATTGATATTATAATCACAGAATATATTCTATGTGCTAATACTCTTACTCGATAGGTTATAATAACTGTATTTTACGTGATAACAAAAAAATGATAACGCATTTAAGATTTTTAATTTCTTACTGATTTTGAGGACCCCTAGGAAAAACGTTGCTAACACATAGGCCAGCGGCCACTTTTCATTCACCCGACTATAGTAGCTGTTTTATATATACATAAAAGAAATCACGACAAAAATTATTATTATTTTTTTTATTATTACTTTACGTCACTTTATGCGTATTTAAGAAGAAAAATATTGACTAAAATTGATTATAAGTGTTATAATTTGTTTGGTTCAACTATATCGAAACATTATCGTCTTTTTATTCATTTGCACAACTATTATTGGTATTAATTTTACACTTTCAAAACGTAATATTATAAAACGCATTGTACTGCAACACAGAAACAAAACTCATTAAAGAAATCTAAATTTTATAATTACTACAACCAGGCACGTAGACTAAAAATTATTTCAAGGGTGTTAGCCAAAAAATACAACTATATCATATAATCAGTGGCGGTTATAAGGGGGGGGCGATAGGTAAATCGCCCCCCACCCCATGGAATTTAATATTTTTCAATTTAGTATATCTCTGACCTAACAGCAACTTGTGTCATGTAAGTTGGTCCAATTATGTTATGGTTATACTCCATTTTCGCCTCCCTCTTTGAACATCATGTATAAAGCGTTTAGTGTTTAGTTGACGACATACTCGGTCGGTCGTGTACAGTGTAAACGAGTGAACGTTAAATAAATAGTAAACATGTAAAATAAACGAGTTTACAATGAGGAAAGGTGAATTCTTACGTTCATTTCATTTAATTGAAATACGCGAAATAATAATATTATTATTAATAATAATAAAGATTGCATACGCGCGTACGATCGGTCTCTCGGTCAGAGTTAAACTAAACACCCGCATATACCGACAGAACGCGTCAGCCGACCGTAATAAAACGGGAAAAGGAAGTAGTCACCAGATAGCGCTACGACACAACATAGAGGGCGTGGCAGAAAGGCGCATATAAATAGCGGTCCGAAACCATCACACCGCTCAGTGTAGTCACGGCGGTCAGGCGTGAACAACGTAATTCGCGTCTGATTGCGGCAGCGGCGTATTTATGGGGGGGCTGATGGGGCTTCAGCCCCTCACCCCGAAATTTCAGGAACTTTCTTTATGTATTCCTATTCCTATGCCCTATGGATATAGGATATAATATTTTTAATAAATTCCTAATATGTAGTTGGTTTTTAAATGTTCAGAATTTGGTAATTTGTCCTATTTTTAAGATTCAGTCTTGGATTAGAATTTAGAAGTAATTCAACAATGATATTTACGCAATGCCTCAGCCCCCCAAAAAAATTTTTAAATACGCCCCTGGATTGCGGTATGTGAGTGTTTGAGACTGACTGCAATTTATATGCGCCTTTGTGCCACGCCCTCTATTTTGTGTCGTAGCGCTATCTGGTAACTACTTTATTTTCCCATTTTATTGTTATTTCGTTTACATTCCATGCACGTAGTTCTTCCTTTTTCTATATCTGCATTTCGTCTCGGTACATTAATAGATCTTTCTTCTTGGTCATTACTCTGGATATTTTGTTGGCAAAGAGTGTTGGCTCTACTTTCACCCCCCTGAACATAATGTATAACCGCAACTGAATATAATATTTATGAAAATAATTTGTGTTGTTCCTTAGATATATGTTTTGAGCCGTCGAAGTGTAGAGAAAGAACTTTCGGCCGTAGCAGTTGTAGTAACTGGTAGTGTGGCCAAAAAGGCTATGTATTTTTGGGAAAAAAAATCGCAGGACGTTGTAGATAGAGTGGCCAATGAATTTGGTGTACGCATTGAAACTAGTAACTACCGAATAACAAAAACGCACTAACTAAATAAAGATTATCGTATTTGTCATAAACATATTAATTATTATTATATATTAGGTATATTAATATAATAATCGATAATATATTATAAAGGCTGTATGTTGCTTTATCAAACTCGACGTCGTTTTCACGGAATTTGACTTTCGTAGAATAGCGTATGCTTTGATAACGCTCCGTGTTGCCCGGGTCTAATAGAAATCACCATACTCGTAATACACGAAAATTATGTACCTATGTGTGGATATATTATGCTGGACGTGCAGTTACAAATAATATTATTACACACATAATTTTACACGACTTATTACTAGTTGTATGAAATTTACTGAAAAATATGAAAGCACGGTGAGTACTTTCAAATATTTCGGAGGGATTTGTACCCCCAAAGACCTCCCCTCCTGTATACGTGCCTGACTACAACGTTAAAATAATCTCTAATCTGTGTATTATTGTACACTTGTAAACTAACAGCCAGTGTAGAGCATTCCGCGGCTTAAACTTAAAAGAAAAATAATAATAATATGAATTAATAAAAAGAAATGCACTTTCCTATAATTTTTTTCTTTTTTAAACAATGCTTTGTTTGGACATCGACAAAACTATTACTAGGACCGAGTAAAAAAAAATATATATATATAATAAAATTTACTCCGTGCGTTTTTTAGAAACTTTAAAATCAATTATGTATAATTTTAATTTTAATTTTAATGACTTATCTTGTATGCTGCAATCATATTTAATCTTTACAATTTAATTTATTATTAAATATTATTCGTTAATTTATTATTTATAAAATATTACAGTCGATTAATAATATAATAGTAAATTATAGTTGTATATAAAAATAAAACGAATAATATGTGCTCCGAGTATATTTTACCTTTTTATAAAGCCTTTATATATCAAATATTGTTCTTTTACCGAATAGTATATGGTACTACGCGCTTTTGCCTTTAAATATATTACCTCCTTTATAGTATTTTTTTTTTACCGAATTTCACTTCAATGGCTTTTTATCTTTTACCGAAATATTTCAGATATATATATATATTTTTTTTATCACTATAATATTTTATATTTCGTCAATAAAGTCGAATCCATTAGTACATATATATATATATAAGAACCACTATAAAACTTATTTTATTTATTTACGACGGAAATCAATTTTTGTCAAAAATAAAAAGCATTTTTTATAATAACAAATAATAATAAATTTATCTGGATAATCAATCGCGGTTAAAACTGAATAATTTCGAATGAGGTTAATATATAAATGGAAAGAAAGACCGATACCGTTTCTCGTACATTATATTATTGTAATGTACAATGTCGTCGTTTCTGAGTTCTGCTGCTGCTGCTGCTGCTGCTGCTGCTGCTGCTGCTGCTGCTGCTGCTGCTGCTGTTGGGGCAACCGTTGACCGGAGAAGAACTCTGTGTGTACACGGCCAGTGCAAACAGTTAAAGGTGAAATTCATGTATTATGCATATATTTGTATATATATATATATATATATATATATATATAGAGAGAGAGAGAGAGAGAGAGACAGGGAAAAAGAGAAATCGTGTATAATACATACTACAGCCGACAACGACGATGACGCGAAGAATAAAAAAAAAAAAAATTGTCTACGCGTACTCCTCCTGAAAAGTTCCCCGAGTACAGTGTAAAAAATTCAGAAATATACCGTATATATACGTATACTTATTCCGACACAATATATTTATATGTACATATAAATCACGGGGATAAGACGGGATGGGCGAGAAAATGAGACTGCTCTGCAGTATAATACAATATATACCCAGTGAAAATACCGACAGAATAAATAAAATTTTTGATTTTTCTTCCGTCTCGAGCCTGTCACGCAACCGATACGTTTGTTCGACGTAAACGTAAAGCTGTCTATTATAATCGTACATATATATTTACCTTAAACGTTCAACGATTATGCTATTTTAATTGAATAAAAGAAAAACGAAAAAAAAGCAACTGGGGATACAGATTTTTTTCATAATAGATTAAGACAGGTATATAATAAATTCGCACATATTATATTGACAGGAGCGTTAAGACCATGGTTCGTAGACTGAAACGGCGCGTAAAACGCGTTTGATTGTCTACATATAGTATTGAGACTAGGAATTAAGAAATTTAACTTGGCAAGTACGATTTGTCAGATAATTGTATCCGTTAAGTAATTTGAATATATACGTATGATCTAAACTTATCCTTCTTGTTTTCAATAATAATTCGGAGTTCAGAAATAATAATAACGGCTGGTAACAGGAGTGACGTACCTGCACATCTAAAGGACACTGTTCTCAGAAAACGATTTTAAATCGACTCAATTATTTATACTTTAATCGATGATCAAATCGCAGAGTTATTGTCAAACACTGATCTTGCACGTGAAAAATAATATATACGTGCAATACTTATGTATAGCATTATGATTAGTGCTCGGAAGTTAAAGGAACTGAAAAAAGACAAAATAGGCGCGAAATTGTATTGAACACGCAAAAAGAATCATTCGAAATTACATTACGTGTATACAAGTACTTAGAAATATTTTTATGGATTCCGGCGGTTCGGCATTATTGAAGTGAAAAAATAAAATAAACATTTATGAAACTGTATGAAAATCGAGAAATATACGCAATTTTTTTTTTCTTTCTAAAATTGACGAAACACGCAATATACACGCGCATTAAATTTTTGTTTTTTCTCAAACTCGTCTTTGTATAAAATGGATTTCTACTCTGTTGCGCTGCGTAAAACGAGAGCCTATAGAAAAATACGCGACTCTTTCAACTGCCGAGCCCCAGTTATAACCGGTGTTGTAAAGTATTCGAGAGTACCGGTATTTTTATTAACTTTTGTTTGTATCGAACGCTTTTTTCAATAAATATTTTAAGTGTTTTAATAAACGATTCGAATACGATTTCTTTGGTATTGAACACGAAGCGTATTCAATACTTTTGCTTTGATCGAGTTTTTTCTACCGATTTTGGCACAAGATAATGTTAATTTCCAATATTACAAATGATTCACTACCAACTGCGTGCATATTACAGTGCCTTATATTGTGTAGATTCGGTGAAATAAAAGATTTTTTTTTTTTTGTTAACTATTTGAAAATGATTGGAATACTTTTAAAAAAATATTCGAGCATTACACAAATATTTCACTTTTACACAGTAGATGTACTTTTTATGTCTTTAATAATACTGGACTGATATTGTCATGTTGGCCCTTATAACTTAAATAAAAAAATAAATCGTAAATCTTGTGGTTATAACTAGTGTTTACTATTATAAATTCTATGTTTCGACCGATTCCGGGTATTTATACACTGGGACATTATAACGTTTACGTCCACGACAATCAAAACGTCGATATGCGATTTTATTACGAAATAATTATAAAAGGTGTGCACCGTAAACATTTAAAAATTTAATAAATCGGTAAGTGGTAAGAGAAGCAAAAATGCGTCAGAAAAGTGTCAGGCTAGAAGGGACTTTTAACATAAGCAGATGATGTAGTATTGCCGGCGAAAAATAAAGACACCGACTAAAAAGATAAGCAAAAAAAAAAATAAAAAATTTAGACGCAGCGAAACGTATATGATTAGAGATAAACACAGAAAAAACTGAGTACGTGCTATTCCAAAAACCGATACTTCATAATCGCAGGAATGAATAATTGGTGGTCGAAAACTGTCAGTTCAGAAGAATACAGCAGTTTAAACACTCGGGTACCACATAACGCAACAGAATAAAATAATCGGCGAAATAAAGGCGAGAATCCAATGTGGTAATAAATGTTATTTCGGCTTGACGAAGTCATTATACGATCCAAAATACTTTTAAAATCTGAAAACTCAATTACATAACAAATGAACGAAAATTCATAATCTTTGATTGCAAGGAAAGTACACTGGGGAAAAATGTATGGACAGTGTAAAGACGTAATAACGGGAGTATGGAGAATACGGGGAAAAATAGGAAATGAATTATATCAAAGCCCAAATATTTTGGAAGATATTACCAAAAGACTCTTCTTTTTTCAAAATATTCAAACGGGCAGGACGTGCAATGGCGTTAAGAAAGATCATTGCTGAGAATACGATTCAAGCAAAAATACACTTGAAAGGCCAGGACTAAGATGGTAAAAAGTAAAGCCAGGAGTGGATTGGTAGGAAGCGTCGTAAGATAGAGAAAACTGAAGACAAATGTGCTGGACGTTATGGCCTTAAAGAGGTCAAAACCACGAAAGCTGAAGAACAACTCGGTCAACTTTACACGGGAAAACGTATATTTTATAGGTTTAGTTATAGATTAAAATCTAGTTTGCAATAACATTTTCATCGCCTACTTTTCCCGAAGATTTTTCAACGATAAGACTATACAATATACATCAGTTGCTTCGATGTCTGAAAACAAGAGATTTCACGTAACGTCGCAGGACGTTTCCTATTGAATCCACTCGTTTCGTGAATTTTTTTCCGAAACGGCAAGATCACGGGCTCACAAGTTTTCCATTAGTGCGGTGCATGTCGTGTAGCCAAACATCTCTTTGGTCACGTCCACAGAAGAAACCTGCTCCGGCCCTAAACTCGCGAGAGAAAAATCACTCGGTTTTTTCGCGGAAGCATTTGAATTTCTCGAGGTACACGTGGACTTTCTATAAGCCCCGAATGCGGTTTGTTCGCGTACTCCGCGACCTCAAGTGAAAACGCGCCTGAAAGCCGTTTGCCCGGATGAAAAGTTTTCGTCATACGTTTCTATATACTATGCCGCACCACTGACGTGCCATCATCCACTGATCCGACGAAATCACTCGGTCGCGACCACAAACTGCAAACAGCACTTAGTGCTTGCCGACAAAAACGTTCTTCTAATCGAATATAACAACAGACAGCGCGGAAACCACGATTAAAACAGTGTTACTTGGTCGTAGCAAAAAAAAAAAAAAAAAAAATTAAAAACCCCGTACACTCTCGCGAATTAACTCGGCCCGTTAAGCAGGTACTGACTTTGCCTTTCTCACCGCTGCAGGTCTACTTGCTAATTTTGTCTTTCTTTTAAATCGAATACTACAAAACGATCGGATAGATTAAATGGAAATTAAAAATCGTGTTTACGATCGTTCTTAACAAAAACGAATCGTGACGTGGTAGACGTGGTTTTAGATAAATAATTATCTATAGCCAGTGGTCGAAGTGGATCAAAATACGTGGAGAGATGGAAACAGTGTCGTAATTCCAAGTTTTGACAGGGGGTTCAAAGTTGTGAACGGTCCACATTGTTGAAAAATAAGCAAAAGAAAAAAGTCTTTTTTTACCAAAAGGCCCTATAAAAAATTAAGTAACATAACAACTACAAATTATAAAAAAAAACTTAATTTTTAAAAATCCAAGGGGGACGAACAATTTTAAACAAAATAAGTGGGGGGAGGGTGGAATATGCTAATTAAAAGAAGCGGAGAGATGGCATCCCCCCCCCACTTTGACCATTGTGTATAGCCGTGCAGGTGCAGGTAATGTCGCAAAACGATTTAAAATATACTAAATACCTTTCATTGTATCGTATCAATATAGACGCGTGCAAATTACTTCAATTAAAATAATTATTATTGTTATATAACGGAGAGTTCAAAAAAAAAAACGTGTAAGTGAACTGGCAAGAAACTGTTTTTTTTTTTTATATATACATTGCAGTTGAAATTTTTTTACCATAAAACTAATATTTTAAATGAATTAAAAAAAAAAAAAAAAAAAAATACGAATATTTTTAGGCATCTAAAACACGGGCGTGAAGTTAGCAGTACATTGTTAGCAGAACTTTTCAAAACCTATCCAACAATATTCGTATTGATTTGTTGGACATTGTTGGAAACTTGTTGGAATTTGTTGGAGCCCTCTCTTCAACTTATCCCACGTTAAACTTTGTAATGCTAACTTCACACTTAGCATTACATTTTTAATAAAACCATGTGAAGAGAGGGCTCCAACAAATTCCAACAAGTTTCCAACAATGTCCAACAAATCAATACGAATATTGTTGGATAGGTTTTGAAAAGTTCTGCTAACAATGTACTGCTAACTTCACGCCCCTATCCAAAACGATCCCGATACTTATTATGCCCGCAGCGCACCCGGATACTATAGTGTATTGGAAACAAACGAGACCATTCATTTTTGCTGTGTTGAAAATTTCAGACGTGATTGTGACCTGCATAAAAAAAACGAGACCATTCATTTTTGCTGTGTTGAAAATTTCAGACGTGATTGTGACCTGCATAAAAAAAAAATACGCTTGTTAGAAAAAAAAAAAATTGAAACCAGCTGGTTTAATTGATATCCGACACCTGTATACCAGGGGCGTAATTACGGGGGGATATGGGGATGGATCCCCTCCCATGGGCTTTCTTTTTTTACATAACATATCGTCTAATGTACAAAAAAATGTAATAATTAAAAATAATACTTTTTTTGCGTTAACAAAATTTGTTAGTATTTATCATAATTCATAGGATTCCTCAGTTTATTAACTAGTTACTGGTATGATACGGTTAGGTTAGGTCACTGAAGAAAGGTCTATCCATATTCAGATTTTTAAGTAAAATTGGATGAAGTACTCAATAAATTAGCTAAAACAAAAAAAAAAAAAAACGAAGAAAATTAGAAATTTTATTATAAAATATGTCATTTTTATTAAAGAAAATAATAAAAATACGAGTATCGCAATTACTTTATTAATTTCGATTGATTAACGTTTAAAGGGTCGTTAGTCGTTACAGTTATTATGGATTATCCAATAATGCTAAATTGTCTATCCCCTCCCATATAACATTCGTAATTACGCCACTGCTGTATACTCGTATATAGTATCGGACGGGTTAGCAGCGTGCACTACGCGTAGAATTCGTTCGGGTGAATCGCGTTTTCCAACAGACTTGGCCAGAACTGTGTCGGCGTTTAAACGCTGTCTAGAATATAATATAATATTACGGTTGAACGAGTCAAATGTGACGGATGATCACCTCGCGTCCGAAAACGCGTAATGCGTAATACATAACCTTATCAATGTGCGGCGCACAGAAGTGGAAAACGCGAGTCTTATTCGGTTTTTTTTTTCTCCCATCTTTTACTGTATCTACTCTTTCTTTTTGTTTCTAGACCCTTTCGAGTGTGTATACTTTTACCACAAAATAATCTACAAATAATAATCGCTTTATCTTTTCGCGCAAGCTTATATCCAACTGCAGCGGACTCTAGCGCAAACAATAATCGCGGAAGATGAAAAAAAAAAAAATTAATAAATATTTTCTTATGAAAGTCCGGTGTGTGTTTGAACATAATTTTTGTAAAAAAAAAGTAAGATTTGTTTTCAAATATCGCGTTTTACACGTAATATGTCGTTTTGAATTTTTTTTTTTTTTACGAAAATTACGCGTTCGAAACGAACGATTCAGACAAATCCCCGATAAATCGGTTGGTAAAATATTTTTCTAAACGCTTAATACGTTTTAATTTCCGCGTTTCGTTCACGTTTTTGCTTTTTTTAAACGGATATTTACGAAGAAAAAAATGAATTCTGTTCACAACGTTTCGACTTTTTTTTTTTTAGAGTAAAACTATAACATAAACCTCTTAAAACGTCACAATATATTTACATAATATACTGACTCGAACTCGACTACTATACGTTATTTTGTTATATAGATACAAGATAAAACCTACTACTCTACACGTAATATTTAGTTTTAAAACTACTTATATATTGTGCGATGCTTTTATATTTATAAACACACACACACACATAAATAAAACTTAATGAGATTGCTACGCGATTTGTTTTTATAATTTATACGTTGGTGCGAATCGATTAAAGACGATTACAATTTTCGCTCAAAGCATTCGGTAGTTTTCGGAAACATTTATTTTCGGTATATTTGTATTTCTCGTTTTGTTTCGTTTATAATGTGTACACGTGCCAGTATTATTAGTACATATCGCGCAAAATTATAATAATATTTACTAATAATTATTTTTTAAATAATTGCGCGCATATATCGGCATATGATTACAATAATCTTTACAAACGTTTTAAACGCTACGCGTTTAAGAGATCATTCGCAGAGACAGCGCGTTTCTGTGATATATGTATAATTTATAGGAGTAGAGGGGAGAAATCTGAAAACGATTGAATTTATTTCGTATATATTTTTTTTCTCAAGAAAAACGTACAAACCACAGAACGTAAACGTTAAAAACGATTTTAAGTTCGGCCTTACCGAAGTATGTGTTTGAAGTTTTAAAGAATTTTATTACGTCATACGTTGTACGGAGACTGCAGGAGCCGAATGTTACGTTATATTAAAAATATTTACAAACGTTAAATTCTTCCTTTAAAAATGTAAACGGTATTTATAAAATCGTTGAAAACTATACGATCCGCGACACGCGCGAGAAATTAGTTATAAAATAATCTCGAAAAAATATCATTTTTTATTTGCAGGACATAAATTATAACGTTCTTTACTTTTCTCGAACCGTCGTAACAATAATACATTATAATCAATCAATAACGTACATTACATTTAGTATTAAAATGTACTTATTATAAATCCGGCGGGGGATTCAATATAATTTCCCTGAACGTATTTGTTTTTCTTTTTACGAAACTTATAAATATTATATACAATTAATAAAACTATAAATTTAATACTCGTAATTAATAAAAATAAATTTACACATTAATTAAAGCCAATGAGTAATATAAAAACAATATATATATATAAGATTTGTTGGATTATATCCTTTTATGTACTACCGCGATTTCGGTTAAAATTCATCGTCAGCTATATTAGGCGAACAAGAAAATACAACAACCAAAGTAAAAAATAAAAATGTGAACGAAAATGAGTCGAACAAAAATAATAAAAACAAGGAAACCTTGCATAGGTAACGTGAATTAAATTTTAATTTATATATATATATATATATACTAATAAATATATCGATATAAAATATTATTATTAAAATATGTTCGTATATTCAAAATATTATTAAATTTATTGTTTTTGACTTCTTTTTAAATGTGCAATTCTTCCAAAACCGAATTCACGTAAATATTATATTCTATATACGTTTAAAAAAAAATTTTCCGATACTCGTTCGCTTTATTTATTTATTCATATAAATATATATAAAAATTGTTATTATACAATTATTATTTGTTCACCATACGCAACGTAACCGCTGCGCATATTTCCATCAAACTCGTTCGGACAATTGAACGTCAATAAACTAAAAATAAAAAATTATATTATCTATTTTTTCCTTGTTTTACAAACAAACAAACCAAAACGAATAAACAGAGTAACAAAAACATTTACAAAAAAAAAAAATGTCGAAAAATCCAGAAGATTTATTACGTATCCGTACAAAAAAAAAAAACGGGAAAATATCGAATAAATATCGGAAATAAAAATATTCATCCGAGATCGCATTCAAACTTAAACTGTTTGAAAACATATTTTATCGAGCAAAAAGAATTACAAATATCGTCAGAATTGATGTTTATATGTATATATATATATACGAATAACGAGGAAAACCACTATTTCGTGTCTTTTTTTTTTATTATTATTATAAAAATATTATTAACATTGCCGGGAAACCGTCACGAACCGTTACGGTTAAATGGAATATGAAATTCGAAGAGAAAATAATAATTATTATAGAGTAGGTTGGAAAAATTCCTATTCGAATCGTTTATATAATTATTTCAATATTTTTGTACGTATATAAGAGCACTATAAAATGCACGTTAATTCCAAAAATCGATACGCAAATTCGAAAATAATAAAACACGCGTAGGTATTTTTTTTAAAAAACGGGTAAAACGTACGAAATAATAATAATAACTTACGGGTAGTAAAAAATGAGTATGGTCTTGCCCGTTTTTTTTTTTTTTTGTACAATTTTCACCAAAATCCTTTCTCGACGATATTAATTTAATTCAAAACATTATCGCGAACCCATTAATATATATATATATATATATACGCGCGTACACAACTTATGCAGTCCTTCCCCAAAAACTATGGTCGCTCGTTGAAAGCGCAAAAATTATCATAATTATTATTCTACCGTCATTTATTTCACAATGCGAAAACTAAACCTAAAACGACTTACAGCCTTTTTTTCTTTTTTTTTTTTTCTGTAATTTATGAAAACCTCCGAGCATTGTTCTCGTTTTACTCGCGGCACAGTATAATAACGCAATAATAATAATTCGGATTTCGTTATATAATTTCACTGTACATAATTCCTTTATTTCGCCGCGATTTTATTATTATTATTATTATTATTCGACGAGAAACAGCGTATATACGTATATAAAACATATTTTATTTTATATATTAAAATAAAATATGTTGCCCGTATTATATAAAATATACGCGATGAAAAAACAAATTTATTTAATCAATAAAAACGTAATTAGTTCATACGGGACGTTTTGGTGGTGGAATCTTAACGAAAAGTTTCGCGCCCCACGCTATAGCTATAGCTTTCATTTATATTAGAAAACTTTTTTTTTTTTGATAAATCATCATTAGCCTGTATATATATATATATATATATTGCCGCGGGCGTAAATGAAGAATCGTTTAAACTGGGGGGAATATTTATTTTTATACAACTACTATACTTTATAACAAAATATCGATTTTTAGAAAATATACGAAGAAAAAAAAAACCATCTCGCTATAGGAATGTTGAACGATATTTTATGTGAGACTGCAACGGCGCAGTGAGTTTATACTCGGTAGTTTTATATTAAAGAAATAATAATGTATACTCGATTGCCGATAAAGGATACGACGGAGTAAAAAAAAATGAAAATCGTTTAAAGTGCCTTAACTTAGGCGCGCCAGTACGAAATTATATATAAAAGTTTCAAAACAAATTTAAGCGTTGTTGTACGCGAAACACTAATCGATATTGGTGTTTTATATAAAATAATTTCTAATAAAACAATTTTTATTTTAAAACCGCATTAATAATAACCCTGTCTGAGACTTACCGTCTACCGGAGTGCGCAGTTACCTAATAAAAAAAAAAAAAAAAATACTCTCGAAACGTTTTCGGCCACCTTGCAGAAACCTGCATCCGTATGTGTCGCGGACAAGATATCACCAGACAGGACGGTCGTACACAGAGAGGATTGCTCGTTTTTTAGCTCAGGTCCTACAAGGACCGTCGAGGAGAAGAAAGCGTACTCGAAATAAATATTTTTTAAACGCGTGACTAAATGCGCGTTATCGTATCGAATTTCAAACGTATAACGTTATATATATATATATTTTAAGTAGAATCTATATTCGCTTTCGTTGGAAACTAAAATTCGAGAGAAATACCGGTCTGTCGATCGAATACAAAAATAACGCGTTTACATAATAACACAAATATAAATTTATATCAAAAAAAAAACTACGTAATACACGAGTAATATTATTATAAATATAATAGGAACGATTTTGGATAAATCAATATAAACAGTCGAGTTACGTATTATCACGATGACCTTAGGAATTTTTTTACTCGAAATATACTGCTGGAGTGATTTTTGTCACGAGCCGGCTAATGACTGTCCGCGCCGATGTCTTGAACAAATTTTATTTCGTTAGTTTTTTTTTTTGTTCGCGTTTCGTAATATCGCGTTTAAAAACGATTCAGTCGCAAACCATTTCCACAATTATAGCCCCACTACCATTCAGGCGAATAAAAACTTTCTTATCTTTAAACGACACGATCTACATTTTTGTCTACACACCGTCTTTGTACAAGTAAAACAAACGATTTTTCCAATTGTTTTTTTTATTTCAATATCCCTTTACAAAACGTCTGATAAAACGTGTTCAAGAGTGAACAACGTCTACTCATTGTATAGTTCCTCCACCGCGTACACCGCGTCTTAAACGCTTATCACTCGGGAAATATTCATCGGATTTCAATTAAGCAAACGCGCGTGAATTCTCGCATTAAAATACCTGTTCCTCGAGAATTTATAATAATTAAAATCGTGAGTCGTCATTTAGAAAAAAAATCAAAAGTTCGTGTACAGTTATAACGGATTAAAGAAAAAGGGTGAAAATTATGAAAAAATTCTAAAAAAAATTTCATTAACTTTTCCCGAAATATAGCTTGATAAAAAAAAATCACTATACATTATACTGTTACATAAGCCGATCGACAATATAATATCTATATTACGTACGTATACTCGACGATATAAGCAGTGGTTTTCGTTTTGATGGCTAATCATAAAAATTGTAAATAAACAATACCATATTATAATATACAATATTCTATCGAACAATATTATTTCAGCTCGTGATTTCATGCGTGAATTTAATTAATCGGTACTTTACAAGTTATACGCGCGTCGACGTATACAAATATTGGATTAATTAAACGTTGTTCAATAATTACTATCAAAATGTATACGCGTAGACGACGAATTCAATATTAATTGAATATTATAAGCTAACGCGTGCATAATGCAAAGCGTATATTACAATAAGTCGCCCACAAATCTAAATTTTAATAGCGAAATATAATTATTTAAGCATATTGTCACCATTCTGTGTCGCAATAATATAATACGCGCGGTGCGCAAATATTTTTATTTTATGCAAAAAATATAAATTAAAAATGAATGACTTTAGGATTTTGCTCGCGTCTTCATAACTTTATGAATTGATTTATACACATCAAAATATGAGCGAAAAGACTAGTATTTAATATATACAGAAGCCAGAACACGATCGAAATTTTTTTTTCCCCCGCTTTCGGATATGATAAAAAAAAAAAACCATTACCGACCGATCGGAATCGGTAAATTAGTAAATTCATTTTACCCGACACGCGGCCATCAAGCTCCACGCGTATAATAAACGATATTTCGTTTTTCCTGGTCACTCTCTGTTAAATAAAACATATACGCCGTTCAAATCTAAACACTTTGTGTGTATAGTGTGTACCGTGAAAGGAGTTTAGGAATTACGGCTGCGGCCTTTCCTCCCGCCGCCTTCTGTAATAGCCAAACAGTAGTGATGACGTCGTCCAGCAGCTCTTGAAACGCTTTACACGCGCGAAAAGTCCTATTCAACTGACGAATCGTCAAACGGATGTGTTCTTGGATGCGAGAAAACGTCTCCCATCCTGCAGCAAACGAATTGCTTCGGACGGAATTCGGTGGTGTTATAGCCGGTGTGTGATTACCTTTGTCAACACGCCTTTCGTTTTGAATCGTATGTTTTCAACGTTTCGCACAGTAACAGCATCGGCGTTAAGGGGATTGGAAGCGGATATTTTCTCTCTCTCTGTCTTGCACACGCGCGAAACACATATAGTAAAATAAACGTTTCCTACTACCGGTCGACCTAGTGCGGGTGTGATAAGAAATTCGAAAACAGATTCGTCGTGAAGTCTACTCGAGATCTACCTTCCCGCATTCATAAATCCCTCCAAAATTAAACTAAAAAAAAAAAAACTTCTAATAATCAATTTTTGAAGATCTCGTGATAAGAAAAACGAAAAAAAGTGGAAAAGTCGATCTATATAGTACCTAAAATTCACGGAAGAATACGAATTTGTTTTCAGAATCCTTATCGCATCACTAGATCCGATGATCGATACCTACTTTGGAAGTAAGAAACGTCTGTTTCATCGTGTTTCGACATGTGCAGTAAGACAATAAGAGAGAAAATACCCGCTGCTTCTAATCCCCTTAATCGTACGGCCCGTTGTTCGAACTCGACGTGGCGTGCTGCAAAAGCGACCAATCTTCCGTCAATACATTTTCTCCGCCGACATAACGTCGGTTTTGAATTTTTTCCGAAATTTATATCTTTCTTTTTTCTCGACCCGTCTATCGCAGCCGTCACGTTGCCGCTTTCGTTTGTTCCGTCAGCGGAACGAATTTTCAGGTGACGGAAATTCTCGGCTTTTTTTTTCACGCGTGTGTGTATTTTATACAATAAATAATGTTGTTAATCCTTTCGACAATCGCGTCAACTGTCGGGCGAAACCGGCGGGGTTAACGCGCGTGTGAGGTGATGTACTGACGTGGATACGGTGCAGACACACCGAAGCACTTAAGTCCTCTGGACCGCCGGTGCGCGATTGATATATCGGCGCCGCCTGCAGACGACCCCCCGGTCAACGCGAAAAGCGCACCGACTCCATAAAATGCTCAAAATATAACTGACTGGCGGTGTTAACGCGCGGTATATATTTTTTTAATTTCGTATAGAAATTATTTACTTTTTTCCGTTTTAATACTCAAACGGAATTGTATTCAGTCTGTTTCTGACTTGTACCGATTTCACGAATACTTTCAATTTTTTTTTCTTAATTTTTATTCCTAGAAGAAAACGCGCACTTCGAGTGTACGTTAGTGTTGTTCAAAAAAGTCCAACAAATTTCGGGAAATATTCCAAAAATTGGACAACACATTATTTGTTGGATGCGTATCTGTTATACAGTTGGATCAATATTTGGCCCTTTGAAATCGACCGGAGAACGCGATCTAATCGGTTCGCAATGTATAACTCGTTAATTGTTCAACATTTTGGATTACTTATAAAGATATAAATAAATATTAAACACGTTTTTTTTTTATCGAATATTTGAATACGACCTGCACCGGTTTTACAATATTAAATAAAATGTATAAAATCAACGGTACAACGATAATATTTTAATCTTTCAAAATAAAATGACTTTTCGAATTCTAAAAGGAAAGCGACTTATAATAAGTATATATAAATTTCGATTTGATAAGATCAGTAGACTACGGAACGACGATAACGTGACATTGTACAATTTTTTTTTAAAAAAAAAACTAAAATATTATGTTTTGTTAATACTTTTAAACGTACATCTGAATATGGATATATTTGAGAGATTTTCAGCCTTTCGAAATTGTATTAAAAACATTTTTTTTATATATATATATTTTGAAGACATCCGTCCTTTTTTTTTAAATTTAATTTTAAAATTTGTTTTTTCAATAAAAACATATTTTTTACAGTTCGTCGTTTCAATATACGTACACTGTTGTATAGCCGTATATAAAGTATAGATCTGGCGCATTTTTCAACTGCCAGTTTTTAATATTTGAAAAAATAATAATAATAAATTATTCAAATATTTATACGTTAAAGGAAACACTGTGTACAAAATATTAAGTACATAAAAAATTGTGTTTTAAAATAAACTGCTAGCGAATTTATATATTCGATAAAATTATGATAATATATAGTCATTTTAATCGCCTAATTTAAAATTGACGTATTTCATTATATTCCCCGGGTTTCGAAATTCTTATATCCAGCAGCCGACAAATACGTATATAATTCTGGACGATTTAAATATCTGACGTTCACTAAAAATCGACAGAAATACGCATCTCGACATAATTATGATGAAAGTATATTTTGTTAATAATAATAATAACGGAGATTTACAATTGAACAATCGTCAAAAATATCGAATATGGATAAATAAACAAAATCAATGCATATATTGCATATAATATTACAGGCTTATTATTTTCCGTTGTTAAATACCTACATTTTTATTGTCTAAAGATGACTTTTTTTTTTTGTTTTTTTGAACATTGCCGAAGCCGGTCGTAATAAATATTATTTTAACCGTTAAAAATCCACTACACCCGTGTTTGTTTATCTATATTTGAAATAATAATAGAGTTATAACTGACTTAACTCGACTCCGATATATTTTATGAGATTCAAACGTATGAGTTCAACGGTTTCTGCGTGTTACGATTAAAAACGATTGTACGCGCTTTTTGTTGATTTTATTTCTATAAAATGCAGGCGGTTTATTGTTTGTACCACAAACTTAAATCTCTAAAACTGAAAAACATTTGACTTTCGCTGAACAGTGTTGAAGATTATTCAGTTTTTTTTTTTTCGTACACGCTCATTTTATCGTTTTATTCGTTATACATTATACTTCGTATATACTTTGCGCATACGTACGTACGTCTGTATAACTTTATACAAAGTTACAAACCACTCCGAAAAAAAAAAATCACTCGCAAACATCCATCACAAACACTAACACCACTCGCTCATCGCTTGCGAATTCCGAAAGTTTTCATTTCATCTCGACGTCTTCAACTTCATAATTTCTATTTTTATGCGTATATATTTTTTTTTCTTTAGCGATAGGAAACATCAAATTTTTCTAAGGAGTATTGAATAGGCAATTTCCGGACGGCAGCGTTAGACCGTGAACCTGACTATCAATACTTTTCGCGTCAACAATCCGAAAGAGTTTAATAATTGTGTGAACGAAATATTTAATTTTGACAAACGATTTGAACTAGTCAGCTTTTTTTTCTATAGGTTGTTGCGCGAGTATTTTAACAATTATATACAATAATGGTTTCGTTGGGTATGCGTCTGGACTATGCACGTTTAGTGTTCATCGTGAACAAGTAAATTCGGAGAACGATCGATCAATTGAAAAAGCGCTCACACTGCAATTCGGTAGATATAATGTCCGCGTATAGATTACAATTTGTATTTGAATGAAAAACAATGTTGTAGTAATCATAAAGATACTTAATAATATTTTTGTAAATGTTCCACTCATTACCTACACGTTTAATAGAACCCGTGTATTCGTGATAACGACGTGTTAAAGTTAGAGAATTTATTTTTATACAAATAATTTGTCATTTATTTTTTAAATTACGTTTTGCCCGCCAATGGAAAAAAATCTGCTGTAATCGAATTCTCCTATTTAAAATAGTACAAAATAATATACGCTGTTTCCGATCCCCTCGAAGACGTGTATGACGTTTATCGTTTTTCCGCTATAAAACGCTTGAAATAACGTTTTACAACAGCAAATTGTACTCGATCGCCGTTTAAAATCTCTGGGTAAAAAAAAAAAAAAACATGTATAAAATGAGTTGCGACTACCGCCAAGTTGTACAGCGGTAATGAACAAAAATTTATAATAAACAAAATGTAAGTGTTCCGCTTACAGTGGCGCGCGTAATAATAAATTTACAGTGACACGGAATAATGATAATGGCACCCTCTCGAGGGTGCCGAGCAAAACTTTTATCTCTTCATAAGTTATGTGCGCCATTAATTGACTTTTTAATAGCCGTATAAAACAATGGTAACTATTAGTCGTGAAAATTGTGTCTGAATTTATTATATACGATATACGTAAGAGGTGTATATTATATTGTATTTTTAATTAATTTCATAATCTCTTCTTTCAGCGCCCTACAACATGCGAAACTTAAACGACGCGGTGTTCTCCAACCCGCTAGGAACAAAACAGTGTAAAGTTTCAGGAGTGCTTTATAACCACAGTCAAAAGGTACGGTATACATACCACGTGTATTTAAGTAGGTAATTTAACGTGTTGTTACAATAGGTTTACAGGGACTGGCCACACATCGGGCTCGCGCAAAGAAAAAAAAAAAACGTTTTTTTATAAACATAATTAAACGTCGTCTGTGTTGAGACTTTATTAATTTTCTTTTTACATAAGCCCTGCATAACGAATCGATTTTCTAAAACGTTTTAAAATATTTGAAAAATCAACTCGAATACAGTGACTTTTTATTCCGGGGGAGAAATAAATTAGATAAAATTGAGTTATTAATTAGATAAAATTAATGGAAATTAGATAAAAGAAAAAACATTTAGAAATAAAAATATTTTATACATTATTCATTAAGTAATTTTCAATGAAATAATCCCATAATATTATACAAAAACAAATTCAACTCGCCGATTGTTGATGTATATCTAAAATTTCTCCCGCGTTAATATAGTTATTGAATACGCGGTTTTTGTGAGAAAATTAAATTTTTCATATTATATAATACTCGATTCAGTTTAAGAAGGGACTTTCTCGCGTTTTCTACAATCGAGTAAAAAGGAAAAATCAATATTTCTTCTTATCGATTATTTATACCTCGTATACATTCACATAATATATAACATTGTAATGCTCGAGATTTTGAATACTATTCGTATAATATTATAGTAATATTATTATAATTCGCGCCGAAATTAAACGTTACTTTCACCATGTTAACGAAATACGATTTCAAACATTTCAAATAGCAAGAAAGATTTTTTTTTTTTTTGAGAGTGAGGTTTAGAGGAGTGCGAACCATTCCCGCATCTACGCCACTGCTCAGATATTACACAGTCCGATCCGAGTTGACGTTCGAAGAATATTTATGGAAAACTTTATAAAATATGTAAATCCGAAACGTTGTTTAGAACGTTTCTACGAAAAATGAATAAGTTCGAAAATTTTAAGCGACAATAATTATTAAGTTTTATTTTTTTTAATTACAAAAAAAAAAAAAAACCCCCCGTCTACGGCCTCTTCGGTGATATTGAATTACTTTTAATTGCAAACGAAAATTAGAAAAATGTAATATATTTTAATTTACACGATACTAACTATTGTGAACGTTATTTTAAGGTAAATAATTTTTTTTTTTTGTTGCGGGTAAATTTAATAATCGGGTGCGAGTCGTATATGGTAAAAAAAAAAAAAATTTGTCCAGACACTCCTTACAGGAAACGTGTGTGTGCGCCACTGAAAGTGTACAGTACTGGTTTTTATCGATCGTTTTCTGAGGCACGAGAAAACTGATATTTCGACTATTACTCGGCGTTTAAATAATTTGAGAACCACTGCAGGACGAGGCATTTCGTGAATATTCGAACATAATATAATATATATGGTGTGAGGTTATTCAGTGCGTGTCCCTTGTACAACACACGTTATTATCATCATATCGTCGCCAGTGGCGCGGTGTTATACATGTGTCACATATATTATATTGTACGCGTGCGTTGTGTGCAAACGGCAAAATGTCATCGCGGCTGAGGACAGATATCCGGGTGGTGCGGGAGTCGTTCTCTGCAGAGACGTTTTCCCTCTTCTTTCTGTTTGACCCCGTAGAGACAGTATATGGTCACCTGTAATATTATTATTATTATTGTTGTAGTTGGTTTAAAATATTATTTTCGAAAATTCGTTCGTCTGGCAAGATGTACACGGGAACCACTGCACCCCGTTGAGCGGTACACAAAAAAAAAAACAAAGAAATAAATAAAATAGTAAAAAAAAATTAATACACATATAAGTATATATTTTTATAAATATGCGAAAATATACGATCAATAACGTATAATATATGTAAATTTAATACAACTCCTATATAATAATATTGTAATGTTGTCGGTATTAAATTTGTTTGTTTACTGTACCGGTTTTGGACGAAAATACGCATCGTCGAATGCGTATACAATTAAGGGGAAACCAAATCGCGTTTATTTTTTTTTTTATAAAACTAAATTCGTCGTTCGAATTGAATTCACCGTAACACGCGCGTACTAATACGAAACGTCTGAAACGGGCTAATAAGATGACTCGGTGCCGTGTTGTGTGACACGCGATTAAATTATATAAAATGTAATAATGTTATATTATGTGTTTTGTGCGTATACGAGACGAATAACGACGCAGTACTGTGTTTACATATTCCCACCAGATACTGTTTACCGACCACTGCAAGGCGTGTATTTGCATTGACGGTCAAATATTCTGCTATTGGCAGTGCGATGAAACCGTTCCGGACGCGGTGGCGGCCGCCGACGAAACCGAAGACGAACCTCAATCCACTACCACGGCGAACAGTAATTACAAAAAAAAAAATTTTTTTTACACAATTTTAATTACTTATTATAACATAATTGCAGTGTATTACAATGTGTTCGCAGACGTTTTTAAGCAAATCGAACGTTACGCGCTAATAATATTTATCCTTTTTTTTCACAGTGGCGGATCTAGGCGGGGATTCGAGGAAGGGGCGGGGAGTCAGCAATTAATATTTTTTTTATAGCCACGAATTGGAATACGAAAAAAGCCACAATGGCCCCGAGAATATTGCGAAGGAATTCGAATAAAAATTATCTACTCTACATATATTATATTATATAAAACGTTTAATAGCAGAAAAAATGACTGGTCACACACTGACTGCAGCACTGAGAAACCGAACATTGAGATCCGCCACTGGTCTTTGCAGGATAATCGTATCTCGGAATTTAGAACGTTCTCCTCCTGCAGGATCTCAACGTACCGCGTCTTCTTCCCCCTTCATTAAATATTATGATCGATTTAAATATGCGCATTTATACGTATAGGCACATCATAAACTTATGCCATCGATTGCATAGTCGGGTTTAAGGAGAGCGAACGGGCTCCTCCTCTTAGGCCTTATTTACATCTACTACAATATCAAAACAATTATTAAACCTCCTCCTTTTCCCCTTTTTGGCAAGCAATCAAACCTGATAATTATCATATATTAATCCAGTGGCGGTCATAAGGAGGCGATAGGTGGATCACCCCCTCCCATGGTATTTGATATTTTTAATTTCAATATTTCTCTGACCTAACAGCACCGACCTGTGTCATGTAAGTTGATCCAATTATGTTATGGTTACGCTCCATTTTTGCCTTCCCCTTTAAACATCATCTATAAGGCTGGAATTAGTGCTCGACCGACGATCGCACTGATCATCGGTCGTGATCGAGCGTTTAGTGCTTAATTGACGACAAACTCGGTCAATCGTGTACAGTGTAAACGAGTAAACGTGTAAATGAGTGTACAACGAGGAAATATGAATCTTTACGTTTATTTTATTAATAATAATAAGATAAATAAATAATAAAAATTGCATACGCGCGTACGAACGGTCGCTCGGTCAGCGTCAAACTAAACACCCGTATATACTGGCATAGCGCGTCAACCGACCGTAATAAAACGAGAAAAGAAAGTAGTCGCCAGATAGCGCTACGACACAACATAGAGGGCGTGGCAGAAAGGCGCATATAAATAGCGGTCCGAAACCATCACACCGCTCAGTGTAGTCACGGCGGTCAGGCGTGAACAACGTAGTTCGCGTCTGACGTGGTGTGTGTGTGTGTGTGTGTGTGTTTGAGACTGACCGCTATTTACATATATGCGCCTTTCTGCCACGCCCTCTATGTTGTGTCGTAGCGCTATCTGGTGGCTACTTTTTTTCTCGTTTTATTGTTATTTCGTTTACGTTCCATGCACGTTGTTCTTCCTTTTTCTACATCTGCATTTCGTCTCGGTACATTAATAGATATTTGTTCTTGGTTATAACTCGTCGATGTGAATACTCCATTGGCAGAGGGGTTTGGCTCCATTTTCGCCCCCTTGAACACCATATATAACCGCCACTGTATTAATCGATTGTAAAATATATCCGAGTAATTATTTTTATACGAATATTGTGTGTGTATGTACATTTTAAATTAATCGAAATTTAACGTGTGAGGAAAATATCCGTTTTCGTTAGGGAAGAGAACGTCTGGAGATGTCCGTTCGACTATTTGAATAGATAAATCCATATACGCATACAATGACGACACGTAATTTAAAAATATAAAAATTAATTATTGCGTTTATTTTTTAGTAAGCACATTATATATATATATATATATATATATGATAACGACGCGACCGTATTTTTTATGGAAATAAAAATGGTAATATTTTTAAAACGTTTCGGCGCGTCTCTATATAAACCGTTTAAAACTTAAACACGAACGCGTATAAAACTTATGAGGGATTTTTTTTTTACACTTTTATTAAAAATGAATTTTACATCGCAAAAATTAAATAAAAAAAAAAAAAATTATATTTTTATATAATATACGTGTGTCATTTAAATCTCGTATAAATAATTATATTGCGATTTATACGAATTTCACTCTCTAGAGGAAGCGCGCGCGTAATATCACATTGAGGGGATACATATCCTGCGAGTTTTTTTTTCGCATATTATATTACTTTTAATAGCAAACAATACACAGTATATATAATTTTAAAATGTTAAAAAATTTCAAATGCAAAAACACCGCACGTTAAAGGCGTTACTTTTGCTGTAAATATTAATGGAATCGTATTATTCCCACACATTCTCGGTTCATTCTAACTCGGGTCTATTATTTGATCGCCTCCTGCAGGATTTTCTCGAATCAGCGTTATTCTTGCTCTTAAGTAATTTTTGTTCACTCGAGTTTATCGAATATGTATATATCAATATAATACAAACACGAGTCTGTGTTTCGTAACTTTGTAAAATGTATTTCACACACGAATCCCAAAAGACGCGCGCAAAATAACATACGCGTTCGCGCCTATATAACGATATCCAAACAAACGTTAAAACTATTTTTAAATATAGTGGTAAATAATATATAATATCGAAAAATCGATAGAGATTTAAAAAAAAATTATTAATAACCGAACCGGCGCGCGCTACTTAGAAAAAATTTTGCCCCGGGAGTGAATTTTTCAATTGACAATGCAGTGGTATTATTAATATTATAGGAGGGGGCTTTGGAGAACACCACATATCACACATAAAATGTATTGAAAATACTATTAAAAGTCAGTAAGAAAAAAAAACAGTAAAGTATACCTTTATAGTGCGAACTGTTGTGAGATTTTTTTTTTTTTTTTATTCTCCACGTAGCTCATATACTCGTTATATATATATATATATATTTAATAAGTATTCAAAGTCCCTACGGTATGTTTTTTTTTTTTTTAATATGGAAATAATAAATAAAACGTTCACCTGGATTCTGTAGAGGAGTCAGATAAAAATATTATAATTCAAACACACTTTTTTGTACTTAAAAAATGATTAAAAAACGGCCGGCTCCGCAATATGAGCGGTGTCATGTCGGAGCGTCTGATCTGCTCCGACGTGCATATTATTTAAACGGCAAATAAAACAACTTATCGATAAAACTCAAACGATTAGTTCGCGGCCAAACGTTTTATTGTTTTTTCTTTTTTGTTCCAGTCTTTTCGACCACCTTTGTCGAAACGGACGGGATTTCGAGAGCTACAAACGCTGTGTCCGCCGCGCATTCGAGCACACCGGACGTTTTGCAGACGACCGCGATGACACCGAACGACACGACCGAACCGTTTTGTCTCGTGATGGGTATGTGTACGGTCACCTATTTGGGACTGAATTGGGGCCTTAGGCGCTTCGTTTTTATTTCCGAATCCGTTTGTCCAAACCAGAAAGTCTTCCTAAAACATCTCAGACGCGGTATTCCGAAATGTAGAAATCAGAACAACGATCGTTTTCGTTTCTACGGGTATTTAAAAAAAAAACGATTTACCGTTGTAATATTATATAGCGAAGTGATCAAAACACTAGATTATTTGCATCCGTCGGAGCGAGGAAAACAAATCGCGTTTAGTACTGCAGAAATTAATTCGATTTTACGAATATATTTTCATAACGCGTAAACGAATTATTTTTTTAATTTTCGTCATTTCGATGTACGCGACTTAAACGAGAAAAGAAAACAACGTAAACGATGATTTTTAAACGTTGAATGTAAAAAAAAAAAAATAAATGTTGTTATTTCGAGAGAGAAAATCCTTTTAATCCTTACAGTCCTGCAGGCAGTGGCTTATTTACGGAGGTGTTCGGGTAAACCTTTCCCCCGCCCCTAGGACCAAAGAAAAAAAAGTTAAAAATTATATAGTTGTAACAATGATGTTCCAAAATGTACCCAAAAATTTTACCAGAAGGAGTACACCGATCTTTACGTGTAGCAATATATTTTCCTGTACTCAGTAAATTGCATCTATTTGGTACTTTAAAGAGGTCGTTTTTCGATTTTTCTAAGTACTTTTTTTTATAGCGTCAGAAAAAAACTACCGAAAATGTACATATAAAAAAGAATCGATTCTTCGCGATTTTCATATAGAAACCTGAAATTTTCACCAAATATGTAACTATCTGGACTGTATTAACGGAGACAAATTTTTCAAAAATATCTTGAAAATCGCTTAGACACAATTTCTTTTTATAACCAATACAAATTTTTCGACAAATATATATATATATATATTTTTTTATTTGATTTATTTCAATAATACGGTTGAATTCGAAATATTATGGGGACGAAATTTCGATGTTTTATATAAACTCTTCCCCCTTCCCAGAGAGAAATTGAAAGTACGCCACTGCCTGCAGGTTATATAATATGTGTGTGTGTGTGTGTGTGTGTGCGAAGGACAATTCTGTTTTGTCTTCTTCCGTTTTTGCAGCACATTTGATTTGATTTTTTTTTTTTATCAAATTATTTCGTATACAGGTGTCAGATACAAACCCGGCAGCGTTTTACCGAGAGACACGGGATCGTGTTTAGAATGCCAGTGCGGCCGAAACTCGCAGATAACGTGCAGCCCAAAGGATTGCATTACGTTGAACTCGCTGAACGACGAAGACACATCCGAACCAGAATTCTACGGTAACGGTAACGACGGGCAGAACAACGGCGGCAATTTCAATTTGGACATGTTCGCCGTGAACGTGGTTTAAGAAAGAATGAAAAAAACGACGGCAAAACGAATTCTCGACATATATCACACGATTTTTACATATACATAATAAACATATGTTACGAAATACTTTTTAAAATAAAATTATAATTATTATTACATTATATACTCGTTAAATGTCAGCGAAGAAAACGTATTCGAGCAGTATAGGTTTCCTTTTTTTTTTTTTTTAAACACGAGTTTTCTCCATATTTTATTTCCCCAACCCGATGTGTGTAATTATCGCTTCTGTTTTTTTTTTTTTTTGTAAAACGAAAACCTTGTTTATTATTATTTCGACATATTAAAATATGTACGAGCGACGCGTCTAAAGATTATGTCCGCCTGAGTAGTGCCTTTCCCCCCACCCCCGCCCAGTTGAATGATGTCGCCCACGTACGGTTTCCGCTGTGTATTTCTCGAATGAAGAAGATTAATATAATTCTTCATTTGTTCTCCGAGGTAAAAAAAAAAAAAAAAGTAAATTTTAATCATATTAAAGCGCGTTTTTTTCTTTTTTTGTTAAGAAGTTCGCTGGTTTTTTTCATTAAATAATTCGTAAAAAATAAACGAATATTCGCGTTTCTATCGTCTATAAATTATGTAAGTTAATAATACTCTTGTAAAGACTTTTTTTTTCGAATCCACTTATAAACCCATCAGAAAAAAAAAAATCTCGTCACTTGATCTGGATAAAAAGAAAACGAAGTTATAAGACTGTAATACGGTTATAATTTCGTCGCTTTATATAGTCGAATAATATTAAATTGTATATTTATAGTCTCTACAGTATATAATACGTCGTCTGATTTTGTTTTTTTAAAACAAATTTCACAATGACTTATAAGGAATACATTCGATTTTCTTTATTATTAAAATATCCAAAAATCACTTGTAAAGAGTATAAGAAAAGTGCACAATATTATTTTACGGCTATTATAATATATCGTTTGGTCGCCACAATGACGCGCCACGGAATCGAATTTTTTATTTTATTTTTTTGAGTCGTTTGGAAAAACGTAATGTATTTTTGAACTTTAATTTACATACACAAGTTAAATTTTAATGTACACCGTTTTAGAATTTAGGCACTTAACGTCGTTTTGCACCTTCGAGTGTTAAAAATTCGAATCAGGTTTCCTGAAAAATCGTGTTTTTTTTTCATTTTATTTATGCCGCTGTTGCAAACAAGCGAATTGTCCTTTTAGTATTACGTGTTTTCATTCATATTCCAGTACAATTATTATCTTTAGATTTTTCGTTTATAATTTAACAATTATACATAATATACATATTATCATGAATTATTGTATTATTTAATATATGTATACATGTACTTTTTTTTTTGTGCATTGTGTACTAAATATCACGGTAAATATGGAAAGAAACGAAGCGTATTTGCTAAACTATACACTTGGACTTCCCTTATACAAAATAAAAATATTGTTCACATTGTAGGTTAAGTTATCACCTATGAATAAAATAATTTCAAAACGTATATTTATGATTCTTAAGAATAAAAAAATACATTTATACACCGCTCCTTCTAAATCATATTGTTATAAATACTTAAATAACAAAAAATATTATTATTATTATTATTTTATTATTATTATTATTATTATTATTATTATTATTATTATTATTATTATTATTATTATTATTATTATTATTATTATTATTATTATTATTATTATTATTATTATTATTATTATTATTATATACATATACTAGTTTATAAATTTAAGTACCTATATCATATCCACAGTATATATAGTTATTCTGTATATTCAATTTTATAATACATATCTATACGTAGATATATCATAGTATTTCCATAGAATAAATAAAAATTTCATTTATTCTGTGGCATTACAATAAAAACAAAATTGTATTAACTAAATTAAGAAAATAATAATAATATATTTACGCATACTCTTAACACTTTATTAGTTATACATATAGTTATATACTATATATCTTACGGTTATTATATATATATTATATAAGTTTTAAATAAATATATTATAGACCACGATAATTAATATTCAATATAAACTAGTGAAAATTTGACATTAAAAAAAAAAAATGTTATTGATATAAAATATAAAAGGAACGTCTGATTTAAATTGTTTTTTTTTTTCAAACACTTATTAATACGTATATTCACTTATGAAGGATTCTATTGTCCTTCATCCATCAACCTACCCGTGTAATACATATATATTATGTAGTAAAACTTCTTTACATAATTCGGTCTTTGACAATTTAAAAAAAAAAATCTCCTTGAAATTTTATACGTTGTTATACGTGTACATGAAAATCAATAACTCGAAAACATTATACGCGAAAAATGTTTTCGGTCCATTAATTTATTTATAATTTTAATTATGCACGTTCCACCGTACGGCTAAAAATTATATTATTATTATTTTTTTTTTTAAATAATAATAATAAGTAATAAAATCACGAATTCGTAAATTGTTAAGTGTAATGCGTGCTTTTTAAGAATTACGCGGAATGTTTATAAAATGCAGTAAATTAGAAACGCCGTAGGTTTTACACCACAGGTTATTAAATAATATGTATAATAAGTTTGACGCTAAAAGAAAAACACATTTTTTTTTTTATTTTTCTATTAAATTTTTTTCATATTAAACGATATATTGCGTATTAATATATACTGGTGTTTTGGGTTAGGGACGTTATGGTTGGAAACAGAATTGAAAAGAAATCAATTCTAACGCCGTTTGATTGTACTCTGCAGTGCTACGCCACTGACATTAATGACGTGGAAAACGTAATTAAATTATTATTTTCTTCTATTAAACGATCACAAAACTATCAAATCAATATAAACAGTCATTGCGTCAAACAGCACATACGTTTATTGCGTACAGATTTCCACGACGACAGTATAAAACTAATACGGAAATTAACTACTGTTTCGACTGCTGCAGCAGTGTGCGACTATAATGACACAAAATTGTAATCGTAAAACTCGTTGTAATCGATAAATCGTTATAAAATTTGTCGATTTTATAAATTTATTATTAAAAATAATAAATATTGTAAAAAAAATAAATTTTTTTTTCCCGCTAATTCTCGTATTATAGTGTTATTGATACTATAATAACTCATATTACACACAGATCGCAGTCGCAGTGCAGGCATAGGCGGAAATCTATTAAATTTTCTGGGGGGCTAACATTTTTAACATCAGTCATAATCAGTCAAATATCCAAAATACATATACAAATTATAAGAATGCGCTCATTTGGGAAGCGATTTACATATATACATTGGTCGTTTAGATACACAGGAGGTGAGGTCAGTAAAAATAATTAGATTCGATTCTCTACGATTTCGATTTCATCGCGGTCACCATCGCTATTATTATAGCGTAATCACTCAAACGTTTGGATACTGAAAACCAGCGCTTATTCTAAGGATTTTTGCCAACTGCCCAAAAGCTAAACATACGGTTTTTTTTTTATCTTTTAATTTCACTCCTTGATTTTCAACAAAGTTACCTGATTGAAATAATATCGATAACACAATACGAGAAATCTTATTAATTCTATTATTTAATTTGACATTTAAAACATTCTTTTTTATGATTTAGTATCTCCTTCCGGAACTTGTACCTACATTACGCGTGTACTGTTTTAGGGTGCCATTTGACATTATAACCAATTCGGGTCCTGCTGCCTTTTAGAATAAGACGACCTGTTGAAAATGAGTCTTTATAACGCGCGAAACATTTAGACGTTTTCCTGCACTTCCAATACGATCGATCTAGCGACGCGACAAGGAATCTGAAACCAGATTTGTACCTATCGGTCGCCAGAAGTCCACTGATATTTTTCCCGTATTTTAAATATTTTTCGCCCGCAGTATAAATCCCTCGAAAATCGAGAAATTAAAATAAAAAAAATTTTCCACGCTCTATCTCGCGAGATGGAAAAATCAATTGAATAATAAACAACCGCGTGAAAGTCGATAAAAAGTGAAATTCAAATCGGTTTTCCGAATCCCTCGCGTATACAGGCGATATAATCGCGATATACGTCTCTAAATTCCATCACACTTTTCACACAAGACGCACACAGCGGCAAAACGTGTACACAGAAGCTTCCCCTTAAAACGTGCAGGTGAAACGTCAAACCGAAATCTTACGGTATATATATATGTATTCGTACACGTACATACGAAACGTTTTGAAACAATTTATAACTCGTTAACCGTAAACAGTAATTATATGTATTATTCAAAAATATAGTAATTATACACGCGCGTATACCGAGAAACATTAGACGGGGTACAATATTCACAAGAACGTCGTTTACTATATTTCGATATTTTCAACGTTATAATAATTCTATGAAAATGCAGTAGTACAAAAGAAGAAAAAAAACGTACGACCGTTTCCATAATATAGAAACGCGATTTTAAAGTTTTGCGTGTTAAAAGTGTATATATAAGCACCGAAAAGTCCTATAGAAATGTGAAAATTGTACACGATAATGGCGCGCTGCAGTCACGCATTAATTCGTTTATGTCGGCTCTACAATAATATATTGTTAGGACTCGACGTAGAAATGTATAGAAAAAAAAAATTTTGTTTTTGTACACAAGACACAAAAATGTATTATTTAACGCGGAAATCAAATTTTCGGTGTCCCTGCAATTATCGAAAATATCTCGGACTGCAGGGAACTTATAGTGAATAAAATGAAAATTAAAGCCTACATGGTCTATAGAGGAGTCTTACGGTACAACCGTTTGGTAACGAGAAACGACAGAATTTATATGATAACCGCGCGGTTGTAACGATCGATAAATTTATAAATCTAACTTTTCAAAAAAGAAATACGTATTTAGACGTTAAAAATGAAAAATACATTTTTTTTTTCTCTTTTACAGAACATATATATGTATCGTGCAGATTATATAGTTTTTTTATTCTTCGGCATTTTATCTTCACTATACGATATACCTAGAGAAAGCGCTATAAACATAGCTACATATTTACTATAATATTGTGTTCAATCTAACATCATGATATTAATTTTAGATATTTTTCTCGAGCCAATAGGATATTATTGATATGGCATTTTCATTAGCTATATAGTCGTCAATTGCGCATCCTGGCCGGGCCAGGATCATGCTCATCGGATCGGCTTTCACCGTATTCGCACTACACGTGTGTCCGGTCCTTCTCGCGGTATACCCATTTCACCGCGTTTGCTCTTACTTATTGGCTACTCCTGCTCTTAACCAACTATATTTACTGTCTTCCGCACGCGTGTTCCGTGGTAGATTTCAGCCATGTGGTAAACGTTTAGCAGGCGGGACACGTATACAGCTCTTCTCTCCATTCACGTAACCCGAGCTGGTCTTGGGTCGCATTCGAATTGGCGACAAAACTCCTTCGTGATTTAAAGTCTCCTTTGGGCTCCTGATTGACCACGCGTAGGACGCCTTTGGTCCACGGTTTGTTCGGTTCTTTGGGGAAACAATTTCGACAATGTGTCTATAGGTTAAGGCTCATAGATTATCGTAAAACAATTTCAACAATAATCCAAAAGCGATTTTCAAATAGTGTACTCGACGCGTAGCGTCGTGACCATTAAAATAAAGTCCGTGATGCGAAAATTGTGATTTTCATTAAGCGTTCCTTATCGTAGTTGTAATTAATGATTTCTTCTTTTCGATGGAAAAAAAATATTCTACTTCGTCATTCCGCTTGAAAAATAAAACCCCCTAAATACGCGCCACTAAACTTATACTTATATACATATACGTATCCTGATACGATCAGTCTTGTAAAAAATACTTTTAAAAAAGTATTTAAATACTAGTATTTTTTACAAGACTGCCTGATATATAAGCGTACATTGAGGGGAGACCACTTCTCTCTCAGATATTTTCCTGAAGTGGGGGGGGGCATTGTTTTGAACCATCTGCAGTCATACGAGCTCAGATTTAATTAAAATATAAACAAATTTCAACTATGTATACAATATTAACGACCAACGTAATAAAATACACAATAAAATATAATAATTATTATTCGTTATTCGACGTGATAAACTATTAGAGTTGGGCACTGCAGTTATCGCATTATATATATATATATATATATATATATATATATATAGATGCAACGCGCGGTTATTGCTGATAATAAAAAGATAATAAGTATGAACGTATTAAAAACGGTTAAATTATAAGTAAAAAAATGGCGGGAAAGTATGTGTAGGATTACTTTTTTTTATGCCAGCGGCCAGTGTCGTTAAAATTTTTAAATTTTTAAAAATAAAAACATAATTTAATTATTCTCAATGGCCAATAATAAAATAAATAGTCGCCAAACCACAACTGTGTTGGATTTCTTAAAAAAAAAAAAAACCATTATACTTAAAATATCCAAATTAAAATGTATTAAATTATTATATCGTACTGCAGTAGTATACACGATACGTTATTATTCAAAACTGAAGTTTAGAATTTTTTTATTATTGTGTAATGTACTTAATATATTATTATACTATTATATTACTATAAGAATGAACGGATTTTTATTACCAGTTGTGTGTTTGTATTTATTATGGTCTATATTTATGTTCGCCACAAAAAGTATATTATTGCTGCACGTTATTTGCGGATTCCGGGTTTGCTTATAAGATATTTTTTTTTATCGAAAATAATAAATAAATCGTTTTTCTTCAAATCGGTTGTTGCGGTAAGGGGTGTTAGCGGTCCTCCGTCAATGTGTTTTTATGCAAAATATTTTTTTTTAAATATTCACTACAATAAAAATCCAGCGAGTTACACCGGCGGTGTACTATTATATATAGTTAAAACGGGATTGTTTAAAAAAAAAAAAAATCAACGGACGAAACCGCGTGGTTTATATAATATGTACAGGTGAATTTTATACACTAAAAACAATTTCTCGACATTGAAACAATTTATATACGCGCGTATTTAACCTTAAAATCGCGAAGGCTTCTATATACACATAATCGAACGTCTCGCTTATATATTATACCTATATATTAATTCTATGTAGTACATTGTGTATATTATAATATCGTCATATTATAATGATCGTCGCTATTGATTTAGATTTATTATAATATGTACGCGTCGTATATATAGTTTAAATAAATAAAACGTGTGCACAGGAATTATTATTATTATTATTATTTCATACGGATACGCCGTATTATTATAACACATTATAATATAGGTACGACGAACGCAGAAGAGTGTACGCGGCAGGGGTGTAATAAATTTAATAAAACCTGTTTGGTCCGCGTATATATACACAAAGTAATATTTTTTTTTTTTTTTAGTTTATCTACATCGACGCGACACACGGTATACCTATGAATACGTCGAAAACTATATTACACATTATAATATGTATTATTATACAACGCGATATATTCCACAAATCTCATCGGTTCCCTGCGCGCGAACAAATAATGTGTTATTAAATTTTAATATAATATAGTGTTCGAAAATCCGAATGTTTATTATAAACTATTATTCGCGATTCCCAAAATAGGGGGAGGGAGGGGGCGGAGTTATGGATGGAAGGAGGAGAATAACTCGTATAAGACGTTTTCGACTATAATCGAAATGGAGAAAAAATTTCATAGAGCAAAAAACAAAAAATTATTTTACAAAAAACCCATAATTATAACGACTACGTTTTCGAGTATTTCGTTATTGAAGACGTGTTTCAATCTAATTTATAAAAAAAAAATAATAATAATAAATAACGAGTCTGCTAGTATACTCGAGACACTGCGATGTGTAAACGTCGCGTGAGCGGTAAAAATGGAACGGGGATTGTGATTGGGTTTGGTGAATATCGGTATCTTTTTATTCAAAGTAATTTCGATAATAAATATTATTATTAGTTTTCATGACAATAGCAGCTTACACATTACACGCAATTTATAATTACGTGTAAATCAATTAACATTATTAATATTAATAAATATTATTATTATAGTTGCCATGACAACAGCTTACACATTTCCGTTCCATTTCCCGAGATTTACTCTCATACCACCGTAATAGATGTTTACACATCAATAATAATAATAATAATAATTTATTTCGAACTTAGAAAAAATATATATATATACATGTATATTCGTCTCCAGTGTTTATATCGTTAAACTGGACAATTGTAAAAAGATATCAAATTTCATATAATATATTATGCAAATTCGACAGATAATTATGTTAATGCGACAAAACGAGTAAACTATTCCAGTTAAAAGTCAAATGAATATTATCTTTTTAGGTACACGTACCAATAAAGACCGCCTTTGCGGTTTTGTAACATTATATTATATTATAACGTCGTACACGCGAATTATACCTCGGAAGAAATTATATCGTTTCCGTATTTAAAAAAAAAATATATATATTTATTGCCTCGGGGAAACTACAGAATTCCCTTTTGAAGGGTCCAGAGACCAATAAAAAAAATTAAATAAAATAAAAAAAAAAAGAGATCGCATAAAACCTTACTGTTTGACGTTTATTTTACCATTAAACTACATTTTTGAAAATCGCAATACGTTTACTTATAAATAATTAAAATAAAAATAAACGAGTCATCATTATATTTCCATAATGGTTTACGCAAATTTTCTTCTCGATTGATTCCGAGCAAAATAATATATATGTTTATGGAAAATAAAAACCGACGCGGTAGTTTTTCCCGATTATAATTTATATAAATTATAGAAACTGGTCGATGAACTATATTATACTATAATAAAATACTTTTACCACTTACGTATTCGGACGATGAAAATCTAATGTACAGAACTAATACGAAAAACAATTTTTTTTTTTGTTTTGACTCTAATGATTAAATAATAATAAAAAAATATTTTAAATATATTTTTCGAAAACATACCCATTACCGCACAAACACCGCTTAATTATATAATTCCATACGAAATACCACACACACGAAATAAATATAGCTCGAATACAGTATAAAATCATTTTTTACTATTTTTTTGGAATATTCAAAGAAAATCATTGAAATCTTACGATTTAAATGTTTTTTTTTTTATACCGTTGTAAAAAGGTAATAATTTATTATTAGCAGTAGTAGTAGTAGTAGTAGATTTTAGTAATATTATTATGTACGACTTTTAATTAAATCGGTTGAGCCGCAGAATCCGGAGCAACTGCTCTCCTATACTTCACGTCTCCCACCCTTCTACCATCATTGACTACACGTTACTTTGACGAGAGAAAAAAATAACGAATACTACCCCGGAACGACACAACGTCACTTGATAGTTGATTAATATCTGACCGTCGGTTAAATATTATATTATTATATTAATTTTATATACGGATAAGGTATTATATTTTTTTACGATAAATTTTCCTATACGCTTCTTCACTGTGTCCAAGTAAAAGATAAAGGATGTCAGAGAAGTTACGCTATGCGGGTAGTGTAAGAAAATGATACGAGCAAGGAGTTATATTTTTGTTTTTAGTCAATCGCCTATCCACTATATCGATAAGCGAAAACGATAAAATATTGCAAAATTCATACATCAAATATTCTGCCACACGCGCGTTATTATATTACAAAATTTCTGAAAATATTTGACTGTAAGTAAAATAAAAATTATTTGAACACATGCGATCCATATAGTACAAAATAGTAATCATTAAAATATTATTAGCTTATTATTAAGTATTATATAAACAAAATCAAAAGGAGAGGGTTCGAACTCTTTAAAATCTCCCTCCCGGCAACTCCACTGTTTATATCGGTATATACAAATATATACAATGGCGTAATAAGGGCTAAATCAAGGGGGAAAGGAATCAATATTTTGTCATAAGAACAAATACAAAAAAAATTTTTTGAAGTAAATATTTATTTTCATTTAAATAAGACAACATTAATAGATACAAAAAAAAAAAATTGTAGTTCGTATTTCAGATCTTTTATTCTTGGCATCAGAACCATTTCGTTGAGTAGATCCTCGAGATGGACCGGCAGCATATTTTCAAATTTTTTTTTTTTCTTAAACAATCCGTTTAATCGATTCTAAATGAACATTTAGTTAATACTAAGGCTCATCCGCAGCAGCATCTTCAAAACCGTGTCTCGTTCTCGTATTCGCCGTATATTGACAAGCGAACTGTTTTTTGACAAAATTTTATATCTGTGGTTATATTATATGATTTTCGTCATCTGCATGTAGAAAACATTTGTAGGTATTTTAAAAAATTCCAACACACTAAAAAAAAAGGCCAAGGAAACCGTATCTCCTTCATGTTTAGGTCACTGCGTACAATATCTGAAAATAAAAATCATTCGAATACGCGTATAAGCGTGTACATAATAACAGTTTAATGTTTTTGTTGGAAGAAAATCAAATACTAATGGAACATCGGTGACCTGCAATTATTATCGGGCAATAACGTGCCGACAGGTTAAAATTTTTCCACGTTATTTGTGAGAAATATGTACCAGGTGTTGACAAATATTTTTAAAAATCGTTTCGCATATTTTTCGAGTATAAACGAACACGTTTTTCTTTTGATTTACTGTGAATCTGTGGCGTAGTCAAGATTTTGTTTTGGGACGGGAGGCTGATAATTTCTTACATTTGGGAGGCTTTAAATAAGATACGTTTGGTATGCTGTTGTCGTGGCTACATTTTCAAATTTTAGTCTCCGATTCTTTTTGTTTTTAACCAATATGAAAACACGAAGAAAATTGAAATCTGTAAACTTACATTTTACACTTTAGCAGCGACTCTCGTGTACAAATTACAGTTTTTTCAAATGTTCACGTAACACGTTTAGAGAACACTGATTAAAGCGTTTTTGAAATTTTCCTGAAATTTCGTATAACGGGGTTTGCAACCCAATCCCGACTACGCCACTGCTCACAATATTAATTACCATTATCACAATGTGAACATTAGCGGTTTTGATTAGTTTTTATGATGGCATATTGCAATTGCAGAGGGTTTGGAAAAATAGCTGGTATAGAGTCTTTCTCGTCGCACTACACGTCGCAGGTACCTACTGGTATTTGACGGACACACAGCGGTGTGAGTTTTCCGATGATCGTTAATTATTCGCGAATTATTTTCAATACGAAAACATTTTTAAACACTGCAGTTGTGCGGATTTTTCAGAGTTCATTTCAAACAGTTATTGATAATCCGCGTTATGGTCAATAAATCGTTAAAACGGTTTTATCATTTGTACCTAACCCGCGGGGCCGTGAATTTAATGCGCTAAAAAAAAAAAACGAAGGAAATAATGCACTTAAACACGCCTTGAAATATACAAAATTATGGCATCAGTTTTTCGAAAAATACGCAGAAAAGCAATTTCAGCGATGCTCCTGATAATATTTATTTACTCGCTGAATAATTTTAGTAGGTATACCTATATATTTTAGCTTTGGATACCTCGTCTTTGAACGCGCGTAACCTAGGATGACACTATGGAAATGTATAAAAAAAAAAAATGCCGAATTTCCTCTCGTGTTTGAGTAATTAATTTTTCAATCGAATCCGCGTCGTTTTCGTCCACATTTTCTTAAGTGTTCGCTATAATATTATTTATTTTACGGCATAAATCCACGCGTGCCACAACGCGTGAAAACGGATTTTCTAACGCCCGCGTATTGTAATAAGGTGTCCTTTTTAAAAACGTGTGCGACCAGCTCATCGGCTTTCGGAACTTGCAGCAGAACGCGGATTTGTTTAAATAATTTTTTTCTCACAATTTACGCGAACGCGAGAAAAATATAATTCATGGCCTACAGCTTTTATAAACACGCACAGAACGAGATTTTCTATTCGATCTACCAATTAAAACACGTTTTTCACGAAGTAGCGTTTTTATACAGAAAAAGAAAAAAAAGTCACGCAAAACACATTAAATTCACTGTCCCCGGTAATAATTCGACGCGATTTTTTCTAACACAATTATATCGGCCGAACTCGTTGATTAATTCAAAAACCGCAGCACGATATAACCGTCAAAACGGACAGGAACTGCATCCGCTCGATTGTTTCGTGAACAATATTATTTACATCCGCGACGACGTATAATAATGACCGAATATTAACGAATTTTATAGGACAGGTGTCGAAAACCCGTTGGAAAGACTATACGGCGAGGAAATCGGATACAATATTATCTGGATCCGGTACAGGGCCGAGAAGTTTTGTCCTTAATTTTCATACAATCCGTACACGCGATAATATAACACACGTAATAACAAGAAGTGACAATGCATTAGTGACACTCGATTCTAGAAAATCCACCGACACAACCGTCTCTTTAGTCGTCGTCTGACATTGCCGTCCAAACCACGTGGTCCATCATTTCAATACAAGACTGTTTTTATGATTTTTGTAAAACACAACGGCAGTTCCTCTTTTACGGTTTTAATACCGAGGTCCTTATGGGCAAATTATAATTTACACAGGTATGTGTGGGTGAGCTTTAGTGATTTTTCTCGGGGTACATCTGTGCTGAACCGGACTTTTTCGCAGTACCGCGTAATAATGATTGGGATCGGTTTTCATAATATAAGCGATTTATATGAAAACATTGGTTTTCGGGTCAGTGTATGTGGATTAGCGTAGCAAACGAAAGCGCAAATAGGCCGTACGTTTAAAAGAATATTCACAAAACGCGCGTACGGCCGCGCGAAAGACGGGGCCGCCGTCGACTGTTGCGCGCGGTATTTACCGAAACGTTATTATTTGCGCGGGTAACACGGATAAACACGAGTATGTCGAACCTCCTTGACGAGCGCGGAGACCATAACGCGCGTATTTACAATATTATTGTTGTGCCCGTACGGTTACGGCGGCGGCACGCTCTATACATACGTACAGTGTTGTACGCGATTACACCGTCCTTGGGGACCGCGCGGCGGTTCTTTGTGTTGTCGTCGGCGCGCGCGTCGCGGGATAACGCCGGGGCGAGACAGTGTGACCAACGTTGACGGATAATCGCGTCGTCGGCGGGGGCCGCGGCGGCGTGCGTTACGTCGGCCGACGACGAGGCGCGCGCGGCGGTCGGGCCCCCGACCGAATACGAATTGATAGGCCGCCGCCGCCGCCTCCTCCTCCTCCTCCTCCTCACCGTTCCCACCACCCGTCGCCGGACGTACGTGCTACAGGACCGCCATTTGCGTTCGCAGCAGAGAGATTATTAATCGGCCGTGTGTGTGATAGCGTCATTTCGTGTGTGTGTGTCTGTGTGTAGTACGCTTTGCCCCCCCGTGTTTGTTCGCGGCTATTACACGGTTTTATTTCGTACATTCATTTTTTTTTTTTCCGCCTTTTCGTTTCGTTGTTTTTTCTCTCCAAATTATCGTTACTCGTTATCGCGTACGGTTACGTGTGTGCGCGCGCGCGGACGACAGACGGATTCGTCGTATTATGTAGCTGGGGGGTCGGTCGCCGTGCAGTGAGAATAAGCGCAACGAACGAGAGGAGCCGCGCCACTGGAATCGGACGCAGCAAAACTAGAGCCGAGGACGACACGGAGAAGAACGTCATGAACGCAGCGAGCAACGGCGGCGAGACGAAACAGCCGCAGCCGCAGCCGCAGCCGCCGCCGCCGTCGATGACGACGACGACGACGACCACGACTACCGCGACGAGTACGACCGCAACGAGTACGAGCAACGCGGCGACGGACCTGTATCAGATATGCCGCCTGTGTTTGAACACGTTGAGCGCGGACGACGGCGAATCGGTGTTCAACAACCAAGTGCCGTCGCTGCCGGAGAAAATCTACCGTGTGTTCGGGGTAAGAAACGGATAATTAATAATCACCGCATACCGATAGTGTCTCTGTAATCGGGTGTTTTTTTTCCGTACAAAATTGTTTATGGCGGTTTTGTTAACACGGGGAAAAAAAAATATTGTTAACAGATAATACGCGGAAAAATAACGAAAACGTGATAATGCGTTGCGGCGACCAACATCGCCGCCGCCGCCGCCGCCGATAATGGCGTTGCGCGGTTTTTATCATCGCGGCGAATTTTTTTTTTTAATATTTTATCTCGCTCGTACAGCTATTACACGGTGCGACGACGACGACGAATATTTTCTACCACTCCATCGTCGTCGTCGTCGTTTTTAATATTATGGGCATTGCGTTTTTCCCACCGCGCTCTTGCATAATATTATTTCGGATTATCCTCCGATTATATTTGTGTATTATTATCATCAACTACGGGCCGCCGCCAGTACGTAAGGCCGACCCGTACGTACGTTCCGTGTGTGTGTGTGTGTGTGTGTGAAAAATGGTATTATGCGCGCGTTGATAATGGCCGACCGTTGTCTGATAGGCCATTGTTGTTGGCGGTGTGGCGGGCGCGCGCCGTAATCACACGGCACGGCGCGCGCGCGCTCGCTTGCCCACCCGCCACGCTGATTGCGTTGTCGATTCCATTGGCCGCCGCCGCCGTCGTTAACACAAAAAAAAAACGACGTTCTGTGACTGATTATTATTATTATTGTTATTCGCGTTGGCGGGTATTATTATTATTATTGTTTTTTTCTTCCTTTTGCGCGATTTTTCCACCGCGACACGATACGACACGGCGCGAAGAATATTTTCCGGTTTTTTTTTTTTTATTCCTCGGTCGTTTTATCATCGGTAACAGATACCGCGCACGTATGTCACGTCGCGTGTTGTATACCTTTTTCTCTCTCTCTCTCTCTCTCACTCTCTTCTTCGCGCGCTGTATACGCGTTTCTCCCCCACTCCTCGTAAACAGGTTTTATTTTTAGACGCCCCGGTATATCTCTAGTCCCTTGTTTTTTTTTCCTTCTTCTTTATCACTCCGCACGTCGTTCTTCTTTTATCGTTCGGTGTACGGCGCGTTTTGTTTTTTTTTTCTCCATCTATCTGTCTTGCAATCGCTCTTTCAATTGTTTACGTCGCTTGTTTATTTTCCACTCGTGTTTTTTTTTTTTTTTTGTCATCGATTTATCACGTAATAATTTTCATACAATTAAAAAAAAAAAATTTTTTTAAATGAAGTCAAGTGTATCCGTCCAAATTTCGTAATCGTCGAGAAGAAAAACCATTTCTTTCGGTAGACGTTTTTTTTTTCTCGATACAATTTCCGTACGCTTTGATCGCCTATTTGTACACTGTTATTGTACTGTAGTATAGATGTGAAAATAATTGCTTATAAAAAAAAAGTACTCTGTTTACATTAGGAAAGAAAAAACTGATCTTTAATTGAAAGTACGCTTTAATATTGTAATTAAAATTTTTTTTTTAAAAACGAAATTTTTATCGTCGTAATCTGTGGTTTTCAAAAATGTTATTACCTAACCGGCTAGTTTTATGTCAATATAATCGTCGTTTTTTTTCAAAAGATTTCTTTATAAAAATAGATAGTTTAAATATAATTAATAACAAATAGTTTGTATTCCCCTGTAAAATGCGTTCCCTTTCTGGACAGTGTGTGATAATAATTAATCATTATATAAACGAATAAAATTATTTCGCTTGTAGAATGTGTTTGGAATTTGATGAATCGTTGTTTTTATTCTGCTCAGGATAACACTTATGTGATTGTACACGTTTTAGGTGCAAATAACCGATGCTAAAGATTTGCCAAATAAACTTTGCTCAAAATGTGTGCAAAATACCGAACAATGTTACAGTCATAGAGAAACATACAAGCGCCAAGAACGTGTCTTGCATGACATGATTAAAAAACCAGCGGTTGTAAGAAAATTTTCTAAATCTTCTATTGAGAATACAATGTTAAAAAACGAATTTGTGGTTCAATATGCTTATCTACCTACCTGAATGAGAATTCATTTTTTTTTTTTTGCCGAAAATATTACATAATATGATTTCAATCCATTTAATTGTATTTTAATTAAATTTTTTTTTTTTTTGGAAAAAAAATTACTGCCACCAAAAACAGTAGATTCTTATGGAGCCAAGTAAAAATCAGTATAAAATAATCGGAGACTTATTGAACGCTTACAATGGTGGTATTCAATAAATAATAAATTGGACGATTTTTCCTGACAGATGTCAAGGCAACTTCTTCTTACAACACGAGTTGTATTATCAAAAACTTGGGCTGTGCATTTATTTTTATTTAAATTTATTACAGTTTCCGAATGTTTAGTAATAAATATAGAAATTAATATAATCTTAATACCGACATAAATTATAAAAAAAAAAATTGGTAGATAACTTATTGGACCAAAAAAAAAAAAAAACAGTCTTATTGTAAACCACTAATAATTGTTTTACGATAAAAATAGGAGGAAGTTAAGAATTCTCCACATTCTGAATACGTGTACAGCCCTGCGGATTCAAACCACTCATCGTCCTCGGGTGTATCATCGGATCCCCGTTACGTTAAAACAAACAGTTCTACTAATAATATGAATAATACTTCTACGTCTCCGCCGTACGAGACCAATGCGTCTCTTGCTTCTCATGGTAAGTATTGACATCATATACACTGAAATCAAGTGTATAATTGTATATAAATAGCTGTATGTAACGCATTTATTTATATATAGTTGAAGTTATTCAAGGATGCGATGAAATGGCGGCAGAAGTGACCATAGCTCATGATTCAGAAGAAACCGTTTCGGGAGATGACACCATTTGTACTGATAATAATGCCGAGTATGGAACGTACAACGATGACGAAAATATTATTGTGGTTAAAACTGAGCCCGATGATGAATATGATGAAGAATAGTAAGTTATATGATAATCTAGTATTTTTCTTAATAAAATAATTATTGTTATTCGTCGTTCACATCCAAACTAATATTAATATATTAAATTAATAGTTACAATGGTTTGTATAGTAAAAATGATGAAAGCAATGAAAACTATGAACAGCAAGAAGGACCAAAAGTTATAGCAAGTGTCCAATTCCCGATTGTAAATGGTACAATTGTTAATGGCGCCCACAAAATTGGTCAGAAGCAATTTTCTTTAGTAAATTGCATTCCAACATCTTGGGTAAGATTTTGATATTTAACAATGGTAATTACATCATCATTACAAAATTGGTTTTATTTTATTTTATTTTTTTTAGGCTTCTGGTTCGAGCAAAGACCGCCGCAAGCAAAGTTGTCCGACTCGAGCTTTGGAATTAAGTGGTTTCCGAACACAAGTTGCTGGTGATGACACTAATTCATCAGACGAAGGAAACGTTTCTAATTGGACAACCAAAAAAATTCGATCTAATTCTCCTGCTGTTATAGTAAAGCCTGCATATGCTTGGCCAAATTTACAAGGCAGTGGTCAAACCTTAATATTTCAAACTAAAGTTAGTGTACCCCTGTCCAAAGTTATGTAAAAAAAAAATTAAAAAACTTAAGTGGAACACATTTTATTTAATATAGAATCCTGATGGTACAACATCTGAAATACGTCCACAAGTGATGCAAGTCGGTGAATGGGCCAACAATCAAGGTCAATCAAATGCACCTACTGATCCGTCAGATCGTATGGGTATGCTGTTGTTCGCTGCTACTCATATTCAAGAGCTGTCTACTGAGAGTGATGATGGTCAGTCCCCTGGCACACCTAAGGGCGCAACTGTGGTCCGTGGGAAATTAGTATCGTCTGACCAAAAACGTAAAATATATCAGACACAAGCTACTATCAGACGGTATTCAGATGGTCATCAAGTACAACAGCAAGTTAAAGACATAAATGCTTCACCAAACATGCCCAGAAAACGCACCGTAAGTATTGTATTAATAATGGTGACTGATGACATCGTTTAATATTTGCTGTAATTCTGTTTCCGTTCAGGCAAGAGAATCGTCGGTTCAAAGAATGTGCAGCAATTGTGGAACTACATGTTCGACAATATGGCGACGACTAAATGAAGACCCGGTGTGTAATGCCTGTGGATTGTACTACAAACTACACGGAAAAATTAGACCGCCGACCATGAGACGTGATACCATACATACTAGACAACGTAGAAAACGATCAGACAACGGTTAGCATTCCCGCCTAATTTAATAATAAGCTAGATAAAATCAAATATATATTATTTTCTTCTTTAATTTAAAGGCCTAATATTTATGTATATATAATATATATTATATATATATATATATTTCTGTTTTTTTTTTTTAACGAAATTCGGACGTCTCCTTTCTGTCTTTAACTAACACCCTTCTAGTTACTATTATTAGTCGTGTAGTAATACTCTATAGCTATATGCCAAACAATTGTAATTTTTTTTTTTTTTGTACACTAATATTTTTATGCAATCGCAGCACATTAAAAATACTAAAATTAAGCGGTGGTCAGGACAATTATACCAAGATTTTTACGCTTGTTGTTTCAGGTAAGATGCCATAGCGGTAAAAGTTGATGACTAAATCTAATATTTTTGTTATTTATTAATTTATATATATATATATATATATATATATATATATAATCAGCTTGTAATATGCTTAGATTTATTAGAAATAATTTTTATTTTTCAATTTAGATTGTTTATTTTTAATTAGTAAACTCACCAATTATTTGACTAACTTTTCACAATAATTATTATCATAATGAACGCATTATTTTTGTTAGCATGATCATAATAATTTTGTTATTATTTAATATGTTACAATCTAACTGTGTAAAAATCAAATATGTTTAAAAATAGTTTAGTTTTTAAGTATTTTTAAAACAATTAGTTGTCAAAATTTATAGAAATTACGGGATATTATGAATATGTGATTTAGTTCATTCAAGAAAAAAACTCTTGAACTATAAAACTATTGATAATTTTATTGAAATCAATTTATAGAGTACAAAATTTCAATGTTTAATATTCTTGGTTTCTCTTATCTATTGTTTAACTATTAGTTATTTATAGTAACTGCAATTATTGGTACAGGTTAATTATATAAACTTATCAGATATATCAGATTATAAAATTTAAATATTAACTGAACTTTTATTGTAAATATTTAATTTAAACTTAAAAATAACTCCTTTATTCGTTGTGAATTAAAGTGGAAATATTATTAGATTACAAAATATATGTTGTTTTAGAAAATATAGTTTTTCTTCAATATACTGGATAATACTCATCTCTCGAACCTATAGATGTGTTTTGTGACAATTTGTTTATATTGCTGTTTAATTATATCGTTCGAAACATCATATATTAATTGTAACTTTTTTTTTTTTGGTGGACAGTTTAAAAATATTTGCTTTTTCACTTTTAATTAGTAAGTAATCTGGTGGTTGTTATCATCTGCTTAGTAAAGTAAACCTGATAAATAAGTCTATTAATAGTGTAGTACCTTCGTTTCTCTGTTATTATCATTTGAAAAATGCTTAATGGCGATGGGTCTAAATAATGATTGTTTACTGTTGTCTATTTATCTGAAAATGTTTTATTATTGTAATAAATATTTATTTTTCAAATGAAATACGTAAGCCCATGAAGCATTGTTTGTAAATCTTACATGCCCACTTACAGCTCATTGTGGAGTCGTCCGATTGTACGTCAGAACAGTTGAAAGTACTTAACAGTTTATTCTTGTGTAGGTATGGACATAAGCATGAATAAGAAAAAAATCAAAATTAAAAAACCAGAAGAAATTAAGTTAAGCGAAGAATATGAAGTAGAACAACCACCATCGCCGAATTCAGCGGCGGTGCAAACTATAATCGAAGAACCTGTTCCGGACGAAACGCCATTAAATCTTGTCAAATAACACGAGCGTGCGTAGTACGTACAAAGGTTCGTCATATTCCTCGAATATAATTTTTATTTTTATTTTTTACTATCCTAATAATACGTACATTTAGTAGTTGTAAGATCTAGTTGAATTAAGTATCTGTATATTCATTTTGTACCGAAGACGCACTAATCACAGCATTATTTTCACGCATCGTATCAACATAATATTTTTAATATCATTGTAAATCAAGTTGGTTATTGACCATTATTTCTCGAATCAAAAGTAAATATTTAACGCTACAGTTTTTACAAACATTTAAAATCCCTTTCATTCCATTTTGTAGATAAATTCGTGACCAACAAATTAAAGTCGTGTGTTACATAACCATATTCACATATTATTGTATGGTGCATTGCTATCGTGCTTTGTCATTTGATTTTATGCATATACTTTTTTATTTTTTTTCTCTTATATACATAAATTTGTTATTAAGAAAAATTTTAATATTTTTTACTAAGAACAATATTTTATGAATATAAATTGCATGTTGAAAAAACTGTTTTCGGTCAGCACCAAGAGTAGGTGTTCTCTAATCGTAAGTGCCCACATTTGTGGTTCCCTTATTACTTGTATACATAAATGTCTACCTCCATTATGCACTGTACACTCTCCCTACTTATTAGTTTTGAATGTAAATCTAAGTTTTAATTGTAAATACTGCGTAATATTAATGATTACAAAATATTCAAAATTAGCATTATATAAAAATATACATATATTTATATATTATTTATTGATATTTTTGCAGGTTTTCTATTTACTTTGTGTATAAAATCATTGGTTTTTACATTGTAAATAAAATTAATTTAATTAGGACGTTTTCATTCAAAGGGTAATTATTACTACTAATCACATTTTACGAAAGATTTAATAATCAAATTGAAATATTTAAACTTTGAACGTAAAATTCTGTCATTGAGTTATTCGTTAAGGATTTTTTTAAGTTACAATTTTTTTTCTATTTTTTAGAAATTAGTAGAAATTTTAAAAAACATATACTTTTACAAGTTGTAAAATTTGTTTTCACCAATGGTCAAATTAGTTTTTTTTTTTTTAAATTGTTCTATTATATAATTATATGATATGACTGTAGGACTAATATTATAATTAAGTGTATGAAATATGAATGGATTAAGTTACACGAATAAAAAAAAATTAACCGTAATAATAACTGTTAAGTCAAACAAAAGAAAATTTGTTTTCTCTATTACATAAATGGCGACTGAGTTTTAATTATACTGATACAGGTTTACTGCGAAGATTTAGTGTTTTATAACATACGGTATAATGCAAATTACCCCGTTGAAATGGTAAATCTCTGCGATGACTGTACAGAATATATGTCAAATACATGTACAAATATATTATTTGTATGTTAGAGACGTGTATATATATAATTTTGTGATTTACGGAATACACAAGTATTTCAATATTAGTGTTGCATTAACGCGTCAAAGATACAGTTAAAAAGTAACTTTATGTTTATGTCTAAAAATACAAATTATTAATTTTCTACGTTTTGAAAATAATCAAGTTAATGCCATTTATAGTTTATGCACCTTTTGCTATACGAGTTAAATTGGCATTTTTATATTCTATTAACATTAATAATGCAGAGAACGGTTTCTCACAAAAATTAAAAACTTGTTAAAAATATTTTAATGTTAATTTATTTTTATGTGTGCTTGATTATTAATAACAGTAATAATAATACATTTATAGCAATAATTTCCTTTCCATTAGTTATTGTTAAAAAAATATTTTTGTGAAATCTGTATTGTATTCAAACGTGTGAACTTCTATTCTGTTAATTAACTTACATTAACTGTCTTTTATTTATTTTATTATTATTATTTTTTTTCAATTCAAAGTAAATCTGTTGTATAGAATGACATATTAATATAGAGTTCGCAGGACTTGATGGTATTTATGTTGCTTTCTGGTATTCAAATTGTACACTATTATATGCATAAGTAATATTTAAAAATAATTTATATTTTCTAAAATATTATTATTATTATTACTTTAAATCGGTTAGCTAAATATAATATATATATATATATATATATATGTTTTTTTATTATTGTAGCTTTTAACACAATAAGTTTAGAGGTATTTAGACATTTGAACCACATATTAATTATAATTATTAAGTAAACAATAAACATTTAAAATATTATTTTATTAATTGAATGTATTTATTTTTTTTGTTTTCAATATTATTAATATTTTCATTGATCCATGTTTATCGTCTATAAGTTTCCTTGTGAGTCGCATAGAAGTTATTATATACCGTTACGAGAGAGGTGCAATCTTGCAATCAATGTTGCGTTTGCATTATGTTTGGATGGCAAATTTAATTGTCTCACTCAGCTATAGCCGTGTATGGACGGTATCTATTAAATTGTTATTATTAAAATATTTCATATTATAGAAAATTATCCTCCTCATTAAACGAATGATAATTTGGATTTCATTGTGATATAGGTACTTGAAATTCTTTTTATTATTTAAAAACTACGAGTGTTAGATTAGGTGTACTGCACACGCGACGGATATTATTGTCTTTATAGGATTTAACTGCTATTTACAGATTTCCATTGACGTGAACGTTCCTTCGAGACGGGACAACAAACACGAGTCTACAGATAAATAACACGAAAAATATGCATGAAACAATATTTTTTTATTTTTTTTCAATTATCTTGATAAATTAAAAATACCATACGGTAATATAATATATTAATATACTAACAAAATGAGTAAAAAAAAAACGGGAAGCTGCTACAAGAACGGATATTCCGAAGACGGTTGGTATAAATAAATCGTAAAGTATTGCAGTTATGTAAACATAAAAACATGCCGTATTTGATTATTTCACTGTTAGTAATCTAATAAGAACAAACTCGGAAACTCTCTAACCGAACTGTTTCTTGCTGCTTTCCACTCACCGACCCTTATATTTTAGCTACCAGAAGGCAAAACGGCGAGCATTGTTTACAGAGAAATTTTTGTACTTTTTTTTTTTTACTTTTAATTTTATCTGTAAATTATAAATGTGAAGTCGTCTCGGGCATCTGCAGCTAGACTGAGGGCGGCAAAAAGCTTGCGTTTAATCCGGAGGTGTTAAAAAAACGCCGATGAAAATTGAGGATAATAAAAAAAACAGCAGTGCACGGGAAATTCAGCTATACAGTCATATGTTTATATACATTCAGCGGTGTTCCCATCAATTTTTTTTCTTCTGGAGAGTATACTACAATAAAAGTTGACGACGAGTGCCTAAATATTGTAGGTATATGTTAATTTTTGTGATAAAAAAAAAAAGAGTTTATAATGATAACAATTCTTTTAAATTTTAAAAATAAGTCGACAAAAAATTCTTTTTTTTTCGTAATTCGTCTTCTATATGTTTACGCTTATAAATGATGTCATTGTAAACGCAACGGTCTTCTGTTGGGAGGAAAAAAAGTAACCGTCCCAAAATTAAAACCAATATTTATGTATTTTATCTTTCTTCGCGAATTCCTCCAGAGCTAGTAAACCCGTGATTTTTTTTTTTTATAAAAGTTGCTAAAGTACGTATTGTACCCTATGGGAACACTCTACTGCAGGTTACTGGTTATCAATTCGCTAAATTCGTTTTTATTCCGTCGCAGTGTATTTCCACTGTATATCGTGTAACGCGTCATTTGGCGAACGTATAAATAATACCGACATTTATGCACTAGGCCGCCGAATTTTCACAATCCGGTGTGGTCCAGCAAGCGCGGATCCAAGGGGGGGGGCTAAGGGGCTTTAGTCATTGCTTAAAAATTATACATATAACTACCTAAATAGGTATAATTTTAAGTAGCTGATCATCGTATAGCCCCCCTTCTGTGATTTCTGGATCCGCGCCTGTGGTCCAGATTTGGTGAACGTCACCGTTTGTTATTATACTCATTACTTTCTATATCGCCTCACCACTGTATATACTGCACCAATTGCAGTTATAAGTCCACCGGGAACTATAATATATTTTTAACGTGACGAATGTGTGTGTGTGTATACATAAGTACGCGCTTAAAACCGTTTAAATATCGTCTAAAACGGTGGTGGGCCAGGGCCCACCCCATTAATTCTTGGCCCACCCTGAAATTTATGTAAATTACGTAAAGACTCATAATTATACGCAATTCGTATGGGATTCAAATTAATCCTAATTGGTCATTAAAAATTATCTTAGAAATATTAAAAAGTTGTAACATAATGTTTATAGGTATTTCAATTGTAATACGCATGTTAATAGAAGTTTAAACGTATCGAAAAGTATTCAAGCATCGCAAATAGACGAGTAAAAATATCGGTCCCCCCCCCCTCTAAAATTGGTTGGCCTCGGCCTGGCCCACCTTCTGCAAAAGTTCTGGCGCCGCCACTGGTGTAAAATATACGCGCAAAACGTTGAAAACATTTCGTGGGAGGCAGTGGCGCACCCAAGGGGGTGGACTCCGGGTCCGGACCCCCCTTGGCTACTGTAATCACAGATTAGATGAATAATTATTCATCTAATCTGTGGTGTAATAGTTGTATGTTTTAGATTCTGTATTGGTTTTACAACGATGCGGTTTTTTTTTTTGAACGTCTGTACCCAAAAATTCTACTGTAGAGAAGGAGTGCGCTCGAAATCTACTATATATACCTATATATCGTTATCAGTTTTGAAACTAAACGGTTATAGAAATAGGTATTCATCGAACATTTAACATTTTATTGGGGAAAATAAATAATACGATTCCATACCTACTGAATCTCCGCTCAGAATCGTTTTATTATAATATGGAACGCGCAATGATTTATCTCGTTGCTTTTAAATTTACGTGTACAGTATAATAATGACTGTAGGGTCCGGAACTTGATGCATTTGCATCTTTAATAAATATTAATATATTAATATTGCTTATATACAATCGAGGTTCGTGTTTATAGAAATTCGACTTATGTCAGAATTCAATGGTATGAAATTTATTTTGCATTTTTTGCATTTTTCCAGTAATTCTCGGTTTATAGCGGTCATTTTTTTTTTTTTTGAGCTATTTTAGTGCATTTTTCTACTTTTTGTAGCGGTATATTTGCATTATTTTTGTTTAAATATTTAAATTCTGAGCTATAGGTAAACATGTTATATTCATTTATTAAATTCAGATTTAAAAAAATATATAATATTTAATTCGGCGAAAAATGTGTGGTAGTCGAAAGAAGTTTTTTCTGCATTTAAAACTCTTTTATATCTGATAATCGCCGATCTTTTTTTTATTTGAAAATATTATGCATACTCTAGTTGTCCAATATAACACATTTAATGATTAGAAAATTATATTTATTTTCTAATAATTAATATTTAAAACTAATAATTTTCGAATTTATTTTCCTGTATTTTTAACATTTTCAATAAAAGTCATTTTTAACATTTTTATGTCATTTTATGCATTTTAAATATTTTTTTAGGTCATTAAGTTCCGGGCCCTAGCATTGATTATATAGAATATATTCTATAATCAATGGCCCTAGTAACTCTAAAATCTTTATCCGATTATTATTATTTTATTAAATAATAAGTATTAATTTTTATAATTATTATTTATAATTAAATGACGTCCACAACTACTCGCTACCTTTTTTTTTTTTTTAGATTGCTATATAAACGAATTGTAATTTTATTTTTTTTTTCTACTTTCTCGATCCGTTAAACTGAATAAATAAACGTGTTACGTGTACGTAAAATGTTACACGTTTTGTATAATATGTGTATTTTGTGTACCGCGTGATCGCTATAAATTATAATCGCCGCTGCGTAATCCGCCGCTTCGGTAATTTACGTTATTTGCTATAATTACGTATATATATATATATATATGTTAAGTATCAGTTTTATATTAATATCGGATTAAATCCCTCCTTTGCAAGAGTAAAAAAAAAAAAAATACAAAAATATTATTGCATACCGGTCAAAATATGGTCTTGACGATGGAAATGTTATCAAACTCACACAAAAAAAAATAAAAAATATAGTGAAGATGTGTGCAGAAAATTGAAAAGACAAGAGAAATTCGCGACTATATTATATAGATAATATATTATTATAGGCGTATCTATATTGTGACACGTATAATCAGTATATTTATTAATTTGATATTAATGCATTTAAAATCGCGGGTTATTATTAACAGGGGACTGCGCACTTATGTAATGGTTTATAGCTCGATTGGCGGAACACGAACGCGATAAAACTCGGAAGAAGTTCTCGCTGAACTTTACAATAGCGACGTTTGGAATTTTAATACCTATATATTATATTATATATAAATTTATAATGTTTTTGTAAATAATTTTAATAAATATATATATATAATCGAGTTCTATTACACGACGAGTAATTTATTTACTATTTGACTTATATGCAGTGGTTGACTTGGGGGGAACTGAGTACCCCTTCTATTTTTTCAGATATTTGAGCGTACCCCTACTATTTTTTTTTTTTAAGAGGAACGCGGGGGACGGTCAGTGCTTGATTTGGGGGAGACTGCAGAGTACATCAATTAATTTTTTGGATATTCTAGCGTACCCCTACTTTTTAAAAGGGAACGCATGGGACAGGTTTTTATTTTTATAAAATTGCTCAGTTTACGTTTTTGTATTAAATACATAAAGCTTACAAAATGTATTGATATATCATAACTCACACGTGATAATATTGATAAGTAGCCATCAATGATAACCATTCATTATCTATAAATTCAGGTACTTTAATGATTATTATATTCCTTATTCTGTTTTGTTCATGATACGCGTTTATGGTTTTATATCAATGCTTCTTAGGGGATCGTAAAAGGGATTTGGGGTGAAGCCCCCCGCGGTAATGCGAGGGATGTTAAAATGCTAGGGACGCGCTACTCTTTAAAAAGTAGCTAGAGTACCAGAGTCAAGCACTGCTTATATGTACACTATACTTTTATTTAATTTATTACAAAAAAAATATATATACAATTCGAAATATTACATGTATATAATAGCGTTTATATGTATAGTGCGCGGGAGAACAAACAGTTTCTATAACGTTTTAACTTGGCAGCGAGAGAAATTGAAAGTACGCCACTGCAATATCCTCGTATTTATATTCGCTACTTTTTTTTTCCGATTATTATTTTTTTTAATATACAGTATAATATAATTATAATGAAATTTATAAAAAACACAATTGTACAAAATATCGAAATAATATATACCCGCCGCAGCACTGTTGCGTATATACATTTCGAATGACTTTGCGCGAAATGTTTACTTTTTCATGATAACTGCGATAATATACAAAATGCGCTTTTCAATCGTATACAAATAATGTTTTTTTTTTCTATATTCGCTTTCGCGAATTAGAATAACAAACAAATTATGGCGACGAAAGTTTTAAATTTACCGCGTTATACATTTAATAATTTAACACCATATATTATAATGTACCTGCAGTTTTATACGGATTATTAAAATGTTTTTTTTTTGTGCACGCCGTTGTATAATTGTCTGTATTCCCGTAGTTATATAGAAGCCTCGGTGTGCAGGGAACGTCGCTGCACGCGTGTCAAAACTATACCGAGTTTTTATTTGAATAAAATATAATATACGGATACGCGTTTTCGATAGAATTCAAATTACGAATTATTATTTAAACCTTTCTGTATTACGCATCGAACGGCCGAATTAAAAATGGTTTTTTTCCCCTCAAAAAAAAAAAAAATGTTTCTACAAATAAAAACCGTACGCGGTTTTAATGCGTACAGGCGGTTATACGCGTATAATAAATAATGTAACGGAATACTGAAACGAAACGCGCGTATATAATTTTTTTAAAATACAATATTTTATTCCAAACGTCGTATTTTCTAAACGATTAAAAATTTTTTTTTATATTTGATACTATAAAACAGCGAGTGTTAGTATATATATATATAGGGTACGTCTCGGACAAAAAAAAAAAACGCCAGTTTATTTAACACCTGTATAATTTTTTTTTTTACATTATAATTTATAAAGTACAGGTATATCCTGCAATGCCGAAGACGATTTACTCGCGGTATATAATTAATGAACGCATCTTTATACGTTTATATTTGTTTTTTTTTAAATATTACTTTCCAAAAATTAATAATAGCTGGTACCATATATAATTTCGGTATAATTTTAGGCGTATATTACGCGCCCGCGAAACGTGCGTTATTCGGTGCAATTAAAACGTGTATAAATAGGAAGTACCTATATATATACGCAATAATAGTGTTTTATTTGAAATAATAAATTTTGTACGTATCGTATTATTTTCAATTTGTAATACGACCAAAATATGATTAAAAAAAAAAAAAAATTCGAAGGGAGAGAAAAAAAAACGGTCGTTTTGCATATAGGTACCCGCGCGTGTCGTTATTATAGCCGATATATTGTAATGTATACGCGCGTTTTGTTCAAACGTTTCCAAACTCGTTTTAATTATTCGCGTTGGGGAAAAAAATTGTATTGCTTTGTATGACCCAAACGTGTTTTACTCATCCCACTGCAGCGTCCGGACCAATCAGATATATATTATCATAAAGACTATTGCAGCCGATCGGAACAAACGTGAAATGAATAGGTATATCGACCGCTATTCTATATATTTTATAAATAATTATTATTATTTTAATTATTTTACTCGGCGAATCGTCGTCGAATTCGATAGAGCTACGTTATACGATGGTTATAGCTGGTTAATACGCCATATAAAATAGTGTTGGACTAGGCCGTAGCCAGGAAATTTTTTTTTACAAAGTTCAACATATATTGCTCGACTGCAGGCCGTCGATTATTGTATACCAAAATAATTAAGATTAGCTGATATAGATATACCCATGACAAAATATCTGTTTTGCACATATAATATAAAGCTATACACGTGTATACAAATTTCAAATGTAATAGACATTTAAAATCATTAAATTTTATTTTAAGAATAAATTTCGGGGGTCTGAACCTAAAACCTTCCCTCCTGCAGGCTATGGCCTCGGTGTTGGGATATAGGTTTTCCTTTAAAAACAAATCGTTTACACGTGTATATGTGATGGTATTTTTTTTTTTTTAAAGAACATTATTTTTCTTTGGCTTATTTCTGCACCCTCCGGCGCCCCGAGGTACTTTTTAATCATTTTTCTTTCATATAAATCAGCCGTATAAAAGGACAACACGCCTATTTTCGGTCAACGTTCCACAAAACGTTGTGTTCTTGTGTTTTCCAATCCCTGTACAAAAAAAAAAAAACGGTTTAAAAAAGGTTTTTTTTTCGAATTCCGTCGTTTTTGATATTTCAATAACCTTTAACGTAGCGACCTTTTCCCATAACCTTTATATTTAATCTACACGTATATATATATGCGCTAAAGTACTTGTATATATTTGTTACTACACAAGAACGCTGCAGAATTGTATATATGCGGTTATTATTACGTTTTATAACATAATAATGATATTCGATATTATATATATATATATATATATATATAAAATTTGGTCGATTTTTAATATCGTATATTATAAACTGGCCGAAAATTCGATAACGATATAAATTATGATAAATTATTATTATTTTTGTAAAAGTCACTCGCGCGGACCATTATTCTATCGATAATGGAAAAAAAGAAAAAGAAACTGTTACTCGAAATAAACATTTTTTTTTTTTTTGGTAATAAATTATTTAATATAATATAATACTTGTAAGAGCGGAGATAAACGGTGAAACAATTCTATACATACAGGAATCACGTAGTTGTCCCGTGATTGTATTATATTATTATAGCTACATTAACACTTTTTTATGTATGTATATTATACAGGGTGTTTCACGGAGATCTGATAAATACAATAATTTTTGTTCTATTCAATATTTTTAAGTTTTTTTTTTTCTGTAACACTATAGAACCCTGCGTTACAGATTTAATTACAAAATCGATTCAGTATCGAGTATCAGTATAGTCATTACCTACCATGTAACATTGATTGTAGCGAGAAAAATATTTGAATTTAAACAAACTTTAAAAATTAATGACGTGTACGAGTAACACGCATAATAACACTACAAAAGTTTTCTAAAATATATATTCTGTAATTGGCTATGTTGATTCAGATTTTAAAACAATTTAAATTAAATTTAAAATATGTTTACTATAGCGCAAAATTATTACAATTGTTAAAAAAAAAAAAAATTTTAAATATCGAATAGAACAAAACCTACAGCTGAGTGCTGGCACAAAAAAAAAATATATATTAATCGTTCTTCGCTTTTTTTGGCTATAAAGTCTCTAAATATCACTGTAATATCGTTTATTGTAAATCCGTATAATATAATATTATTTCCCAATATTCGTTTCCATTTTTACCTTGAAAAATTAATTCAAGTGTATATAAGTCATATATAATATTTGATAATTGATAATATTGTGTAATATAATTATTTATCGTTCACTGTATCGAATAATTGTTTTTTTTTAAATTTTATGTTAGACGGTATTAGTGCGTGTCGCGTGATATAAAATAAAACGATTAACGTTTTTCAATTATAAACAAATATATCATACTCTTAATAGTTACACGTGTTTATATTATTTATCAAGCTTATGCTTTACTGTCGATATAATATGTACAAGACTCGGATGTATTATTGCACTTGCAAATTTTTTTTTCTATAATATACCGTTTGAATTTGTTGCCTATACAAGTTTTCAATTCGTTTCGTATTGATATATTATATGAAAATTAAAAATATTGTTAACAATTTGTATAATTTATAAAATCATTTAGGTAACGAAATAATATTGTCGGAATGTAGTGCACGACTTTCAGTGAATAACGCGCAATAAGTCCGCCGGCCGAAATTTCGTTTTTTCTGTTTTTTTTTTTTTTTAATACAATTTTTTAATTTTTTGGTGCAAATTTTTGAGATTTTTTTTTCAGCGCGTAACAATGCAATATAAATTTCATTAACCGCGTATACGCGTAACCGCAACTATATATAATAAAATAATACGTATTTCAGAGAAAGTATATATCAACAGTTTAAGCCGTTTAAGGTATATATACAAAACGGGTTTATTATAATAGAGTATATCGCGTTTGTGATTTAAAACATGTAAAGAAATCTATGCATATACAAACACTAGTATATTCTATTTTATGACATGTAGAAACTATATATATATATTGGTACGTAATAGGCGCGCGTGTTTAAATGATCGTAATCTGATGTTGGAGACACGAGTCGTTAATGATTTATCGTTAATACGTGCAGACAACTTCACAAAATTGCCTTCTCGGGGAATTCGTTTATTTATTATTTTTTAAGTGAAATCGTATTATATATATATATATAATTTAAAGGATAACAGATCAGTCGAGTCATTTAAAGCCGTGCAATAATTTATAAATAAACGATAGGTACATCAAATTTGCGACATCTGTTCGATATAAGGATTCCTGCAAGTACAAATTCTAATACTACAACGGAACTCATACCTATACATATTTAATGGACACGTACCCGTAATAATTGAACGGACAAGAGTGTAATAGTGTTACGCGTTTTATGAATTAAAAATTTTTTTTAATGATTTACAACTCATATAATGATTATACAAGAAGATAAATTATAGATGTAACAAAAACGCCTAAAATCGTTAACGCTGGAAACCTTATATATTATAATTGTATAGGAATAGAATTAATCGTGCCGCAAGAAAAAAGAAGAAATGAATGGAAGCACGTGATTTATAAAAAATTAATAGAATTATGCATTTATTAATATTTAATGTAAAGACAATATTGTTATTGATTAAAATTGTTTAAATATTGTTTTGGAGAATCTCATAATCATTGCGACATACCGCCGCGCACGATTTGAAATATTTTCGAATCATCAATCAAATAATTATTTTATTCTATAAAATTCGTATATGCGCATACGATTCGAATTGTATACATACTATATACAATAGCATAATATTATATACACTTATTGGTGTATAAATTTGTAGTTTGAAATGTTTTAAATTTTAAATGGTCATTGCGATCGAGATATGACAATATAAATTATTTAGGTATACCAATACTGCACTACGCTGTATATAATTTATATATTATTAGAATGTTCATCATCCTCCTCTGTTCTGAGACCAGTTATTCTACACACCGAGTTGAAAAAAATAATTCTCGAATGGTTATACGCAAGTGATTTCGCACTTGAAATTCGATTCGGTAATTATTCGATAGGAAATCCGTGCCAAGACGCTATATAGAAATGAATAGCTGTGTAATAGTGCGTGCGTTGATACCTGCAGGCAACTATTTATATATATAAATATTTTCATGATCCATAATGGCACAAATTACGTTTAAATTACGAGCTAAAAAAAAACGGGGGTCATTGCTATTTTCTGTATAGCAGTGCAGGCATTTATTATAATATTATCTATTATTCAAACTAAAAATACTCGAATAATATAATTCGCACAGGCGTGCGCAGACTCCGGTTTCAGGTGTGGCTTTTATTTATTTATTTTTTGATCACCCATCCCCTCACACAAACCCCTCAGAAAAAAAAACTGTCAACAATTTAAAAGTAATAATGTAAAGCAGATAATAGAATGGACACCACAGAGCCACAACTGACTGACTGATAGCTTACCGTCCGTCCGGAGTATGATAACACGGCAGCACGCCAGTCACGATAATTTATATGATAAAATTGATAACAAATTTTCTGATTTTCCAAAAAAAATAAGTTATTGGCTCTTTTTACCTAAGTACGTGGTATCTACCTAAAAAAAAAGTCTCAGGTGTGGCTTATAGCCCTATAAGCCACACCTATGGTAATTTGTAGGCATATATCGTATATAGTTTTAACTACAGGATGAAATAAATTGTTATAGCTATAACTAGCGTTAGTGTTGCAATGTTACGAGATGTTTTTCAAATGTTTCCGATCTGTTCTTGAACTGCAAACATGTTGTATACGAACGTACTAAAAATATATTATAACGCGTGTAAAATGATTCCACCAATAATATAATTGTTACAAAACAGTTATATTTTTCTATTTTATATGTACCCCGCAGGTCTGTGAATTTTTTTTTTTCATCAAAAAAGCGTTTCTATTGATGCCTGAAGCCCGATGGCAATCGTCAACGTGTTTATAGAGATTTTTAAATCGAAAGTATAATACGCGATATTTTCTATATGAATTAAAACAATATTTTTCTAAGTAATTTCGATTTTTGAGACATTATTTGCATAAGTCAAAGAACACTATATATATGTACGCATATACAAGAGATGCTGCGAGCCGGAGGTCACATGATGGTTTATCTAAATAATATTGTATCTGTTTCTATAGTAAAATATTACTCGTCTTATTGTATATTACTTTAATAATTGACGACGGTCAATCGAACGTATACATATATACGTGGGTCGTGGATATAGTAATACATATCATCAATTATAGTAGTGGTACGTATAAACCAACGAACGATACTTTTGTCTTAACGTCGGGAAGAACTCACTAAAAATGTAGATCTGCAGGAGCATTGCGCTGTATACGAGTATGAAACGCGGACTAAGGAAAAAAGGAGAAGAATAGAGGCGTTCGAAATGTGGTGCTTGTAGAAGCGAATGCAAAAGATAAGCTGAACTGATAGCAGGATTACTAATGATGAAATTTTAGCAAAAAAAAAATCATTGTGGAAAAGTATACCTACACAGAAAAGGCGAAATGAATGGATAGGGCATGTTCTCAGACACGGAGTCCAGTTGCTAGCTGGACTGATCTCGGAAGGAATGGTTGATGGAAAAAATCACAGAGGAAGATCACGGTTACAGTACATAAACCGGATTTATGGAGAAGGCCGAGAATATAATTCGTACCGAGAAGCGCAGAAGAGGAAGGCCATAGACAGCTTATAGGGGCATGGAAATCGTTGCGAACCAAATCTTATAGATTGGAAACTTCAGAGAACATATCGACTAGGACTCACATATATTAAAGCGTTATTGTCATTTGCTGCAGGTATGTAACCTGCCGCTAGAGCTCTGTGCCGTCTTTTTTTTTTATTGTAATTCATAGTGGTTCAGTTCCGCGGTTGTTGATAAACGTTTATTTTTGACAGTCTTCGGTGCGGTCCTGCAGATCTAAATTTTAGACTCCGAAACGATAATATAATTTTACATGTGTAAAGCAAACAACGCGTACAACTTTATTCAGAACACTGCAGTAAATAATAATATAAGCTCGTTTGCCGTCGCTCGTTTCTCTTTTACATTTTTACTGTCCATATACGAACAGTGAAATATAAAATTTAAAAAAATTATCAAAATTATCGAAAAAAAAAAGAACTTTTCTAAAATATATGTACACACGATGCGATAATATGTCGGACTACATAATATGTATTTCGTTTCGGTTTCCGTTATAAATTTCATTTTATCGGTCCGGTCCGGGAACTCGGTCGGTCCCAGCGGCCGTTTCGGTCTATTAAAGTCGAAAAGAGTTTATTGCGGTACCGCGCCGCAGTACAACGATTCGATTTTTAAACGATCGGCGCGCTTTGTTTAAATCGCAATATTATAAATAATAATAATAATAATAATAATAATAATAATAATAATAATAATTAGAATAAAAGTGTCGAGTGTTTCCGTTTCCTGCATCGTGCGCAGGTCTCATTAAAATAAACTGTGTACAGAAAGAAAGAAAGAAAAAAGGGCCCGCCGAGCCGCGCCGCCGTCGCGCAAATAATAATGCGCGCTATACAATATATAATAATATAATGTCGTTTAAATAATAATAACTGGTATTATTATACGCGCGTGTAAAATGCCAAGGCCTGAAATAATGAAACTCACAGCAAATAATAGTGTGTTTGACAAATTGAAATAAACGCGCGAATATACGTCATCTGTATAAAATTATATGTAAACGACGAATAATAAATACAAATATCGAATAAAATAAATCGACTACGGATAAAAAACACTATAATAAACAATTTTTATTTTTTTTTAAAGAGTGTTAGTCGAACGATTGCAACACGGTTTTGCAGTAGAATATAAAAGTTGGAATATAAATTTGTGAAACAATTATATATAAAGAGCGCGTGTCCGAAATAAAACTGAAAAAAAGCTAATGCGACTTGAAATTTGACAAGAGATATTAATTCATAGTTACGGTCGTTTCGGATAAAACTACATATTATTATTTATTTTTAAGGAATTAAACGTTACAAATTTAAAAATATTTTAAACAAATATATTTCAAAAATAATATTTTATATTTATTAAATAATATTATATAATAACAAGCCGTAGTTGTTTTTTTACCGATTTAATTCACTGAACGCACACAATTTCTTAGCTATAATTTCTCTAAACTCTTAAGTTCATGTTTATTCTAATATTTTTAATATTATTGTCTCTACGTAATTTTGTTCATTTTTATATTTTATTTTTTTTCGCTTTATAACTGGCGACGACATTTTATCAAAACCAGTAGTAAATATATAAATTATTAATACAATACGACTATACTGACTTGTATATTATATATTTCTTTATATTTCATAATACTCTGGCTTGATTGTATATTCACACACACACACACACACACACACACACAAGTTTAAAAATGAATATATTTTAAACGTTGATATTTTTTTTTAATCTTGCTAATACAGATGAAAATATTAAGAAAAAATATGATGTTCATCGATTTTTCAATTTTTTTTTTTTTTTTATATTTTATTATCGTATACAGAGGGAAGTTTCAAATCTTCTGAATTGTATATTTTCATTATGTAACATACGAGGTGGACTTGTATACAGATATTTTAATATTCATTTATGTATTATATACACAGTAATGAACAAAAATATAATATATACGTGTGACTTATATTTGAAATGTTCACATTTTTATAGTATTTATAATTTATACATTCATAAACATATTATTGTGTATGGATAAATAAAAAATATATCTATAATCTTATAACAAACGGTAATTATCTATATAACAATATTTATATTCGAAGGTATTGTAATCTAACGGTGAAAACAATAACATTTAATTACCGTATTCTCTAGTATTGACGTTAAATAATAATATAAAAGCTTTAAAACATTATATTCATGTTTTAGTTCTTCAAAATTGAATATTCTTCATACGGCTAAAATTAATTTAATCTCGCATATTAACTATAAAATAATATATATTATATATATACTATTATTATGCCCTTAATCCATTTAAAATTAAAATATATACTACCTATACCTACCTATAAATTATATATTCATTTTATATATAAACAGTATGAATACACTCTAATATAATATATGTTAAATAGTTTTAAATAATTAGAATATTATTATTTGTTTATTTTTTTTTAAATATATACTAAAAAATATATAAATTTTTTTTTTTTAATTTCAATATAAATAAATATTATTAAACAGTATCATTTTTACAGTTAGAAAAATATATACACGTACTATAGTAAATACGCGCCATTATAATTGCCATTTAGTTAATTACCATTTAAATAGCTCGGTCGGTGTCTGTGTACGCGCAGATGAAATAATTGAAACGATGACTGCCACATTATAATAGAAACCGTATTCGAGGAGAAAATTGATTTTATGATTACCTATATATAGTAAGACATATTATTATAATGTCTTATATATAGTAATATATGTATATACATTATACCAGCTGTCTGTACAATTTATTATTTAGATAATTAATGAAGCGAAAAACTTTTCGTAAATACGCTTGTATTTTCCAGTAGTTTTATTTTTTTAACGACGAATGACTCATCGTAAAATTAAATCATAATTTATCTTCGTAACGTAATTTTTCAAAAGTTTATCGAACTATCGATAATTATCGTTATTTTTTAACACAAACTGCTGTAGTAACAGCGATAAACCATTATATAATATAACCATTATAAAATAAGTTGAAATCAATATATACTTATACATATTAGACAACGAATAAACTATAGGTAACCAATTTTGTACATGTTGCACTTTCAACACGTATTCGTATACGTTTTTAATAATAATTTCATAAATCAAGTTGAGAAAAAAAAAATTTTTTTTACAATGGCTATAAATATACAATAATAATATTACAGTTATTACAAGACTCATTTCGTAACCTTTCGGAGGGAAACCGCATTAAAACAATATTTATTGTTTATTATAATCGCCCCAAGTGTCAAAAATATGACCTTACCTTAAATATTACCTTAGATCTATATTATATATATAGTTGATTATGAGAAGTATTATGAGTATATGAACATCTGCAGTCTTTCGTGCCGTGTTTGCTCTACGGTTGCGTAGTTTATTTTAAAATTATAATTTTCATATAATTTTGCTTTTCCACTATTCATACGATATTCATTTTCGTATTATACACGTGTAATATAAGACACGATTAAAAAAAAAACTCAAAATGAATAAAAACAATAATACTCGATTTATAGGTACACGTGGTGTCCCAAAATAAACGTTCGAAATATCATATGTGCGCCATGCGATTGTATATATGTGTATAATAATAATTATTATGATTGTGTACTAATATAATATAATTGCAGTTAACGAGAGTCAAGAATGTCTGTTGATTATTATGATTGTTACTTAAATATTTTACATTTTATTTGGTACATATAGGACGTATAGGTATTTGTGTTATTGCGTGCAGATGGACAATGGTTTTTAATTTGATATATTATAATAATATCTACTATCACACACACACACACACACACAATATGTTTCGTTATCGTGTTATCGTGTTTGGAGCGAGAGGAATTCAATAATAAAATTGGAGTTGTTTTGCAATGTAAGCACGTTGTAATAACACACATTTTCAAGAAATTCGTGAAACGATTGTACTAGTCGATACATAGGTACAGTTTCCGCTTTCCATAGTCGAAGAAAATATATACAAAATGATGAAAGACAAGATATGGAAAAAAATTGATTTTTTCGAATGAACTGCAGCAACAATGTCTTGTGTGTGTGTGTTTTAGCGGTCGGAGGATTCTAAATGAAAACCGTTTTACGACAGAGCTATAAAATTCAACGAATACACAAAATGACAGTGTTATATGGATCCTTGTATACTGCAAAAAGCGTAAACGATTAATCAACCGAGTTTCAAAGGATTAACGAACCAAAAAAAACGATACAGACTTCTTTAAATCAATGTACATTTTCGTGTTGATGTGTATACGATATTTTTTTTTTTAAATAATTTCAAACAATTTGGCAAAAATATTGTAGAGATAGCGTGTATTATATCACAGCATTTATTTATCCTTATGTTTTGTTTTGAAACTCATCACGCATATGCGAACTTCTCTATATAATATTGTACTTAAACGTCTAATGGTATTGTTTTGGTCTTTGATGACCAAATAGCGTCGATATGTAGTTAGACATCAACTCATAAAGTGTAATAGAAAAAAAGTCGTCACTTTCCGCATGATTTAGATTTGTATAATAAGAACAAGACGATATATACAATATACTCAGATACACAGACTATACACTTTGTATACTCGGTAATAAAGTTCCAAAACTTTAAACAAAAAAGTGATACTTTAGATTTGATTTTTTTTTTAATATTAAAATACCCAAAGTATATTTTTTCGTCGTCCATATGGCGTTTAGTAGATTTAAAATTCTTATTGTTATCGAAACAGGCCGTTTTAATATATAATATTATTTGTATTTTATTATTTTTCCACGTAAACGTAGAAAATAATAAAAGTGTACTTAATATTGCTCGGCAAAATAATTTATTTATACTCTTCCTGCTTTCACACAAAAATATTATTTTGATTTTGAATGATATGCAGAGTGTATACACTGCACGCGTATATAAATTGTCTTCAGAAAACACAGCTACATCGTTTCTTAGCTAAGAAATCGCGTCGGTCAGAAATGATTAAACGCTTATGCGCGGAAAAAAAACCATTTATAAAAAAATTAATTTTCAATTCACGCAAATGTTTTTTCGTGGCGTTCAAAAAAAAAAAAAAACGATCAAGAATAGGATTTTTTGATTTTACATTTTTGTCAATTACAAGTCAAATAGAATGCATCAGAATTCCGTTTTTCAAGGCGAATGATGTTTACCGACGATTACCAAGTTTTTCAATAAAAACATTAAACTATTATTATCTGTCATCAATGAAATGTCCTTTTCACGGCCTTGTATAAACTCGTATATTCAAGTCAATCAAATGTGAAAAACGTCATTCAATAAAGTAAGCCAATATTCGTTATACTCTTTTTTTAGAGAAAAAAAACTAAAAAACGTGCTGTTTTGAACTTTAAAAAAAGATTTTCAATTCATCTGCCCGCATTCCCGTTCGCCCGTTCAGTTACCTGTGTACGCGTATATATATTATGCGTGATGACAAGTTCAAACTGCTACACACATGGTATTTATAAATACACATTCGAAATGTTTTCTTCCCGTAACAAGCGTATATTTGTCCCGTTAGTGCGGTAAAATATTTTTTAACTGGTTAAACAGATAATTGGACTCAAATCAGTATTTATTATAATAATATTATGTAGTCGCGACGCTGATTTAATTTTCTTACCTATTTTGGGTGTCGCGACACTAAAAACGTCGAGAAACCTAACAATCGTATTCAGCTATATAAAAATGTTCTTTTATTCTCTTATTCAATATTAATATTATAAATCGAGTGGCTCAGAATCGTTTTTTTTTTTCTATAATAAAAGTTAACACGAGCACTTTTCTTTTAAATTTTATGATTAAAAAGTTATCAATTAATGTTCGTATCTAAAAAAAATAATATATTCGTTGAGTAGATAACCGTCGTATATTATACCGTTTCAAGACTTGAAATCGTAACATATCAACAGAGTTTTTAATATATTTCTCTTATATGTATTTAAAATTCGAAATTGTCAATAAAAACGGAAAAACATGTAAATATGATCAAGAACGTTTCTTTTAGATATTCTGCGCATTAAAACGTATATGTAACACATAACGCGTAGATATATGCCCGTCATATCTATGACGTAATTTAATACCCCACTCAAATCGTATTCGAGTATAAATTTAGATATATTATTTACACCCCACTCGGCGGTATTCGCGTTATGCAGTTAAGGTTACCGTATAATACAACTACTCTTCAGAGCCAAATCGGGACACTTCTCCGCTGTACGGAAAATAAAAGGAATATTTATTTAAGAATATAACGTTCTAAAGTTAATACAGTTGTGTTATAACCGATGATTATTTATTACGATATCTCGTTACGAAAACATACATATTATTATATGCGACATAAAATAACCACAAAACCTATACCTATATACTGGAAATATACATTTTCATAAGTCAGGAGAGTATAATGAACAAATCATTGCATTCGATGAAACGATTCTGAGCGGAGCTTCGTACACTTTGTCGGAAAATTTTTAAAGAGAAAATAAATAAAAAATTGTTACTTAGGATTGTCGAGATTTTTTTGAATATAGTCAAAGTAACGTAGGTCCTATTATTTATTTTTTTCCCATAAAATTTTTTAGCCCTTAAAATTACTCCTTTTATATAACTTAAATAGGTCGACATCTAATAATTGCTATATAAATAGCCCGAAATCGGATGAAATTTTTTTGAAAATCGTTTTACGCGTACATACGCATATAGTATACAAAAATTTCATGACTCTAGTTTTCGTAGTTTTTTTTTTTTTTTTGTTCGGCGTTTAAAAACTATTTCGAGAAAATCGAAAAACGTTTCCGAATAAAATACCTGCAACTACAATATATAAATACAAATTTTCTACCTGCAGAACCGTATAACGCATGACGATACCGTCCGAAAACTCTTTCCATATGTATAGTCGAAAATTTGTACACAGAAACAAAATAACTGTAAAACCAATAGCTTTCTCACTGCGCTCAGAATCTGAAAAAACTTGAAAATAACATACAATATACGTACGGCGTATGTATATTAATTTGTTTATTTTAAGAATTTGGCAAGTTTTCAGCTATTATAATAGGTTATTTATAATATACAAACTATACTAAACATATTATACGCGACTTAATAGTGTATAAGATATACTTATACCTATTACTTTGATGTTTTTTTTTCAGAAGCTTATGCTATGTAATAAAAAAATTGTTGTTTTACAAATTGTAAACAATATGCGTCCATATAGTGCGTATAATAAAATAAATGCCATTTATTGTGTTCGCTACGGAATATATACACTGCAATAATATTATATTATAGTGTCTGCAGAGCAGTAAATGTGTTTCTTTGCAATTGTTGTTTCAATACAGCAGGTACTCTAAATATTTATGTTAGGTACTGTACGGTTTAACATAATATATAAATGTATATGTATATAATGATTAAATAAAAAGTTATTGTCTACGATTTCGGTCTCAATAATATTACAGATGAAAAAATTATTCGAAACCGGTGAAAAAACAAATAAAAATTTCCGAAAATTTTTTTTCAATTTTCACGAGTGAAATCTAAATCCGCGTCGTTTATAATTATTATAATAAACAGTGTTTTATGAAATCCGAAAAATCGTCGTCGTCCGGGAAAATAATATATAAATATATTATAATAATTTATATATAATATATATAAATCGCGTATATATTATAAAATATATTCGAATACTCCAATATTACGTATAATACCGTGTACACGTGCACTCGTATAACATTTGAAGGTAAACAACGATTAGCTCATCTATTAGGTGTCGTTGTGCGGGAAAATATTTGTGTTAATATTCGTTATTATATTATACTAAACGAATATATATTATAATTTAAAACTGGGTCAATATATACCTCCTAGTGGTGTTTATTAAAAAGTTGTACCGTTTATCGCGTGTAAAAAAAAAGTGTCTCGCTCCAAGTTTATCATATACGTGTACTCGTATTATTATAATGTCAAGTGATAGCACAGTACACACTCGTATAATAATAATAATAATAATAATAATAATAATTAATAATAATAATAATAATAATATTACACTCCATTTTAATATATATCGTGGGTCTTTAAAAAAATTCTTTATATCAAAGATTCTTATATGTAATTTTGTAGATCCCTAGCTGGATGAAGAATTTTTTTCGCGGACACTTTACCAATTTTCTTCCGAATAAACATTTTTTTTTTTACAAAATATCTCATCATATACGATAATTTAATTTTTTTTTTCTTTTATAATATAAATCACATAAGTAGATACAGTAGCGTATCTAGGATTTTTCCACGGGAGGGGATATACAAATTTTAATAGATATTTTTATTGTATTCATTATAAACATATATTGTTATTATTATACACATGTTGTATGTAAACAAACATTTGTCATTTGTGTACAAAATTTGATTTATTTATTTATTTTTTCAAAATTGAATTTAATATCATTCATTTTCGTCCATACAGTTATCAAAATATTGTTTTAAATAACCTCCCGGGGGATATGACCCCCATATCCTCCTCCCCCCTCGTAAATACGCCACTGAGTAGATATATATATATATATATAAGTATTTACATTAAAAATCAAACACATTTAATATTTTATTTTTATATTATACTCGGAATTCATTTAATAAATATTTAATTTTTATTTATTCAATGCGAAGAACGGTGTCGCGTTCTAGACACCCGTTTTCGAAGACACATCACGCGACTCAAAAGCGTTAATCGTAGTTCGCGGACTCAATATATTTATGTTTTCTATATGCGCGGTCGCGAAACTTGTTTTTAATATGTAAACTGCAAGAACGGGTGAAGGCTCTTTTTCGCATATGATAATGAGTTGTGCAGAGCAATCGTGAAACTTTTAGAGCTTCACTCGATATTTCTCGATTTAATCTTTTCGTACGTGCGACCAGAAATTTTCCCAACGAATTCCGATTAAATTGTATTTTTAAACTGTACTGTCTGTAGAAATTTCTATATAAGACTTCCCCTATCGGCGCTATGTCGGTCCGTTTATTCAATTGCAAATTAATTCAGTTGTTACTCTATAGAACGGGAGAGTATAGTAAGTTTGGATAACTCATCCGAGTACGTACTTTCAAATGTATATATTATTGATATATCACATATGTACGTACGTACGTCGCGTATACCGATAGCGTCGCGGATCCCCAGCTCGAATATGTCACAGGGACCGCGGACCAAGAACCGCTGCTTTATATCATATTATATTATAATCTATATAGATAGAATGCAGACGAGGACAGAATAAAATTAGAATATCCACCGTACATCAGCTATATCATACACAATACGTTTCACGTTATAAATTTGAAATTAAAAAAAAAAATCCGCGCATATTATATAATATAATATTTAAACTTTTTCGTTACAACTGCAGTCGACGACATGACGTGTGATTTATAATAGGTATAATAAAAAATAAATTCGCCAGCGTTATACTGTACAAAATACAACCGCGGAATATTGCAAATATTATCTTATTATATAATTATATTAAAAGCGAATATATAGCGTGTATATTTATATTACTGCATAGCTATAATATAGGCACATTGTGATAAAATTGCATATTGTACCACTTTCCCCCGCCCCTCCCCGTATATCCTTTTGCTATTATTAAGAGTGATTTGTATAATTGTCGCAATATTAAATTAATAATTATAAAACGTTCGATCTGTTCAATTCACGTTCATTTTCACGCGATTACTTTCAGTGAAGACCGTCGTAAAAAAAAGTTATGATTTGAGAAAGTGGTGAAGTTGTTAACTAACATACCTACGTGTTATACGTACAGTAACACGTATCGCGAAACGTGTTGTAATTTAAAAGTTTTCCAACTCAAGAATACCAAAAAAAAAAAATCCTCGTCACGTTTATATATATACTCGATTTTCTGGCATTTAATTTAATTTTCGCACACAAATCCGGCCCACAGACATTTATGTATTGTTCGGGAAAAAAAGATCGTCTTGAGTAGATTTCACGAATCGAAATCTTTATTATTTTCTTTTTCTTTTTTTTTTCATGCAATCCGTTACGCGTAAATAATAATAAGCAATATCGATGGGTAATAATTATTAGTAAAATAATATGAAATACGCTCGATGCGAAGAACAAAACCGTTTTGCAGATACGGAATTCAGTTGCATATTATTTATTTATTGATATATAATTTACGGGTTAAAACCCTTTAGAACAACAGTACAGTAAGTGATAATAATTAAAATAGATCACAATTAACAAACGTTATAAAAATAATAATTAAACATAACAAATTAGACACTCTTACATTATAATAATATTATTATTAAAAATAAAACAATTAATTGACAGCACGCAACTTAATGGTAAATAAACGTTGTGTTTAAAAACATGGCGCGACGTAAAAAAGAAATCGATGTGATTAATAATATTGTTGGCTGAAGTATAAGAACTCTGGGGAAAAATGATGCGGAACTGTATAATAATATTGTATAGTTGTTTTATTCTTTAAGAAATTTTCGGACTTATCCATGTCATCAGTTTGTGGCTGACGTTTCGAACTTGTTTCAGAGTTCATCTTCAGAGACATTGTTACTGCTCCGTGGTCGTAACTATACCGATACTCAACAATCAAACAAACAAGTTTGAAACGTCAGCCACAAACTGATGACATGGATGAGTCCGAAAATGTCTTGAAGAATAAATCAACAACCCATGAAAGCTTTAACACGTTCATATATATAATATAGTTGTTGTTATAAAACGGGACGAAGAACAAAGTTTGTGACCTTGTACCATAATTATTAAAGTTAAATCCAACCGGAGAAAGTAGTTCGGACGAATCTATATTTCCATACAGTAAATCGAACAAAAAACATCAAGTCTGCCTCTTTTCTTCTATATAAATTCGCATAAAGCCGTACTCAGACGTGTAGCGTGCAGGTGATATGAGGTCTCGGTCAATATGGACTCAATATGTAGTCAATCGAAGGCACGGCGAGATATCTGCAAGGAAGACAGCAGTGCAGGAATATTATTTTTCAAGAGCAACGGCCGTTTTATCGGTTAACCGTTGTGTTGCGGATAGCGTGGGCTGCGGAAACCCGCGAATCGGATATTTTTTCAATAATTCGTTAGGTACTTGGATGAAAAAAAAAAAAACGTTTTTTACTCGCTAATACAGCAGCAGTCCTGCTGCTGAGTTTTCTGTCTGCGCACAAAATACGCCGGTCCCGCGATAACACGCGGCCTAGTAAAAAATCACACGGAACAAACAGAATTATTCGTAGTGAAATTTTCGCGAAACAACGGAAGTATTCCGTTATTTTCGGCAAAAACTTCCTCCTTCCGATCTACGTGTGTAGGTACAGGCGCGAGAGTACGACGCGGGCCGTCTCCGTGTCGAAATCGTATCGCGCGCGCGCGCGCGCGTAACGTTTTTATTCGCACGGCATATAACGCGCGCTACATTGAAATCTGCACAATACACGCGTTAAGGTACATATACGCATATAACGTAACATATCGTACGGCGTGTGTGTTTGTGTGCTTAAAGTGTGAAGGACGACGGCGGTACCATATATTTTGCCGTTGAAATCAATACGTTTTTTCTCTCTCTCTCTCTGTTTACACACCGGGCGTCATTTAGACGGCCGGTTGTACGAGTGACGTTGTGTTGTGTAAACATTATATCGCGCTGGTTTTTCGCCATTATATTATTTGAAAACGCCGCGGCTCGTTTTACGCATTTCCGATGAAAAGAGCACACAGAGAAAAAAAAAAAAAAACGTAACTCGCCGTGTTTTCTCTCTCTCTCTCTCGTTATTATTTCTTTTGTAGACGGGCAAAAAGCACGAATATTGTAATAAACTATTACTAAACGTTCGTTATTCGGTTAATATCGTTGGAATGCCGAGCGGGGAAAAAATAAAACCGCCGAACGCGACGTGAAATAAGTAAACGCGCGTCGCGTGTATAACATAATAATATAAGAAATCGTTTTTCGTAAAAACGCGTCTGGCGAATAATTCTCATGGAACAATAAACGGGCACGACGGTTTATTATTCTTCCATGCGCATCGTTTTGCGCACTCGCGAACGGTCGTCGAGCGCCGCCGCCGCCGCCGCCGCCGCCGACGACCGTACGGATGCGCGCGCGGTACCGCCGCATATTTTCGTTGTCTTGTCCCGTTTCTAATCATAAACAAAAATGGCGTCTACTGTGTCTGCTCGTTTGATCGTCGCGATTCGCGAGTGTTGTTGTTGTTGTTGACGTTTTCACGTTGGACTGTCGGGCAGAAAAATCGAACGGACGGTCGCTACGACAACCGCTGTCCCGCCGCCGCCGCCGCCGGGCTACCACAATATTCCTGTGATAATATCCGGATCCGTGTGCGCTTCGCAGAAAGGTACGTGAACGCCGTTTTGTTTTCGTTTTTGTCGTACGTAACGCGTCGTCGTGGCCCGTCGTATGTGTTTATTCCCGGTTTTTTTTTTGTTTCTCTCCCCCGGTCCGTCCGACCGTCCTTTTGTTTTGTTGGCGCGCGCGGAGATTTTATTGAAAACACCGGATACCGCCACGTACCCGCGAGGTCCGGTGCTCGCTCGCGTATTCGTACGGCGTCGCGCGCGGCTTCCCCGGGGATACCCTCCGCTCGTTAATTGTTATTTCGATAATAACGGCAATATAAATTATATTATTCTTCGTTAATTGCTCGTCTCCGCCGCCGTCGCGTACCGTCGACGACGGTCTTCCGAAAAACCGCGTCGCAGTTTTATTTTGGGCGCGCGCGCTCGTGTGTGCCTGTGTACGAGGGACAATCGTTATCACGACCATTTATTACGCCCTCGGGGGGGGGAGTGCGAATTTCTGTCTGCGGTTTTTTTTTTTGTTTCATCTAAGTACGACCACCTTTTTTTTTTTTCTAATGCTTTTCCTACATTTTCCCATTTCGGGTTCGTTTGCGCGCCTTTTTTTTGCTCTTCGTTTTTTTACGCCTTCTGTGGAACGGACCAGACGGTGTGATTTTCCCCCGGGGTGTGTGTGTATTTCGATATGTTTTTTATTCGTATTCCGGATTTTATAAAACGGATATGGTTTGTAACGCGTTCGGTCGGAAATCATTAATACGGTGGGGGGTGGTATTGATTGTACGGCCAACGTGATAATAATAAATGTGTTATTAATAAAATGATACGCGTTGTTTATCGCGCAAGCACTCTGCACACTACTACTGTCGGTGTGTGTGTGTTTTTTTTTATTTTCTCGGGTGTACACCTTGATAAAAATTTAATTGGTTCTTTAAACGCAATTACGGCTATTGCACAGTAGTCGTGGTAGTAATACGAGAAACCTTCGAATGTTGCCGGGCTCTTCTTATCTTCCGTTTTTATCGGGCGCGATTTGTAGATTTCGGGCGAGCGATGGTGTATGTAATAGGTATACGATCTATAAGTCCCCTGTTATGGTGTAAAATTATGATTGTGTACGAGGAGTCGGCTCGTACCGTTTTCCGTTGTTTTTTTTTTTTTTTTTATGTAATTCGTCTTGAGGTCATATTTACAATCAAATGACTTGCACCTGAAAACAGTGCTCGACTTGGGGAAAAAACTGGTAGATGTACTCTAGCTACTTTTTAAAGAGTAGCGTCCCCAGCATTTTAGTATCCCTCGCATTACCCTCTTTGACGGTCCCCTAAGAAGCATTAATATAAAACTATTAAACACTACGTATCATAACGAAACAGAATAATTACATAATAATTATTCAAGTATACCTGAATGTATAGATAACGACGAATGATTATCGTTGATGGCCACTTATCACGTACGAGGTATGAGATACGTCATACGTTTTGTAAATATTAGAAAATTTTGTAAGATTTGTATATTTAATACAAAAAACGTAAGTCGAACGATTTTATAAAAATATAAAATTAAATAAAAACCCGTCCCACGCGTTCCCTTTTAAAAAAGTAGGGGTACGCTCAAATATCTCAAAAAATTGGTTGAGGTACTCAGTCCCCCCAAGTCAACTACTGCCTGAAAAACGTACGACTTTTAACGATATTCTCTGGTTCGCTATAGAACGTTTTAAAACGGTCTGGACCGAGGGGGAGAATTCATTCCTTCTCGGCTTTTATTTATATCGATGGTTTTTGCGTTATTCGATTCGTTGTGGAAAAACGCGTGCCGAACCGAATCTCCGTGTATTTTTTTGTAGGACGACTCGCGCACGCCGTTTATGATGATAAATATAATAATAGTTTGTCGATAAAAATACAGTCGATTTAAAGAAGTAATTTCCTTCGGATGTAAAATAAACGATAACGTTAATGGCCTTTTTTTTCTTGTTTATTCCGCGTAATATTATAAAATCGTTATAATTACTGGATGTTGAAAAAAAATACCGTTTTTTACGTAACGACTGCCGACAAAATATGCGTTTGAAATAATTTTTAAAATACCCGAACTACTATAGCGTCGTTACAAACCAAAAATTTCGAAAAAATCTACAAATACGCGAGAGGTTTTATTGTGGTTTTAACGATTCGTATTCGTAGAAAATAGGTCAAAAATGCACGGAAATAAAAAAAAAAAAATCATTACTCGAATTGTGTGTGCGTTTCTGAAACAGATGTGTAGCGTAATACAGTGTCAATCATTCCAAAAAAAAAAAAAAAAAATCGGACTCAAACGTATTGAAATTCGAGCCGTGTATATTTAGTTATTTAAAAACATGGATTTATCGATATTTCTAAAACAGGTGCTTTACACTTGGTCAAAATGTGTCCGCATATTAAAAAACGCCTTACGTATATTCTAATAAACCTGCAACAGTTGCGGGTGGTAACTGAAATATTCAAATAGCGGCGAATCGCCGGTATTTTAATTTTTTTTTTTTATAATTATTAACCTTTTACTATTTTTAATAAACGTATTTAAACAGCAGTCGCCGCCAATCATTGTTATCGTTGTACGTAATTTAGTTATTCGTAAATCGATTTGTCGCTATATGAATCGAGACGCGATTAAATTTAATTACACCACCGAAGCATCCGTCTCTTTATATATATATATAGCCTACATTAGCAATCAAGTGGATTTATCCCTGTAATTTATCTAATAATTCAGTATAATCCTTTAAAAATTAATTTTTGTATCGACGGTAAACAAGTTTAAAACGTGTATATATTGAAAATAACGAAGTCGGAATAATGATTGTTGTAATTAATTACGCTGTAGCGAAATATGCGACGAGTTAATATTTAATTTTATTATGGAAAGTGTTTTGGCGGAGTTAAAAATGATCAAATGTTTACCCGTGAAAAATTAAACTACGAATTATACCGAATCGGTTATAACGGCTTAAAATTTTCATTAAATGCGAATGTCTGAGAAAAAAAAAAAATTTTAATATATTTTTTTCATTCCTACGGTTTTTGACAATAACCGAATATAAACAATTAAAATATTTTGTTGCCTACCCGGTATAAAACGTAATTTATGTTATTCGAGGTGAATTTTCGTATATTATGAATGATATTTTTACTTTTATTGTATGTGTATGTTTAAATTTACATAATTTTTTTTTTTTTACGTACATAATTAAAATATTTATATATTTTATTCATTCATGTTTTCATAAATGTCGAATATTCATTTTAATTGATAAATATTGTTAATTGCTATACATATATAAATACATATAATATGACCGTTTAACGTTGTAATATAATATGCAAAATATTATTTTTTTTAAAAAAACCAGCCTTGTTTGCTTCATTCGTTTGGACTCGAACCGGTATTATATTATTTTAATTTCGAAATTAAATAGTCGTCGAATTAATAAAATTCAAATAGAGTGAAACTCCGCGAATTGCCCGAACGCCATAAAATATTTCTTCGCTATTTTCTAGAAAACCGTTTAAAAAAACGTTCACTTTTTATTATATTATTCGAGTAGTATCATTGATTTTTTTTTTTTTTTACTGACGAAAATATTAAGAATTCTTATAACTCTGTTAGAACGTATTGAAGAAAATAAATGATAAAATAGGTGTATTATTATAGTTTTTAATTTGCGCCGCGTATATTCAAGAGTATATTTTTTTGTATTGAGTTCATCCGTTTTAGATGCGTTTATACAACGAGAATATAAGAGTTTTATTTACAAAACTGTACTCGACACTAAAATATCTCATTATACTTTTGTTGTTACCATCAATTATTATACTGTCGATGATAATATAATAACACCACCGTGTTTTTCTACACCAATTGCTCTCGGGGAAAAAAAACAATTTAAAAAATATATAACAGACGCGAATGCAAATGAAAATCACACTATTAAGTCTTCGTGAATAATTACACGCGCTGAACCGTAAACATTATACATTTCTGTTCGTTTCCTGTGTGTACGATATATTGAAGCGCAAATTGTATAAACGACGTATTGCCACTTCGATCCCGTGTTCTGTACTTTTATATATATATTTAATCTTTCTATCCGTTGAAATAGAAGGAAAAAAATAAATTGAAAAAAAAACGACGATTATAATGGTTTTATTAAAAAACAAAATCACAACGAATCCCATTAACGCGTTTCCGTAACGGTGCAGTCGATCATATTCAATTTATTTACCGCGCGTTATTTATATTAAAAATACCCGATTAATTACAGATTTTTACACAATATTTTACTATGGGTATTTAAGAAAATGTATATTATATAAGTATCTTCTCGGAGGTGACGACAACGCCCCACATGACATTAAGTATATATTTTTTTTTAAAAATAATTATCACCTGTTTAGCAGCACTTAACCTTATGTAAATGTATGCACTATGACATATATTGGGACGTTTTTTTTTTTCTATATACCGTAGTAACCACTACGACGGGTTATACGTATAATAACGTATCGGAACGACGCGGGGTATTCGCAGTTTTTATAATACTCTAAATTTATCTTTGATGATGTCGTAATAAAAAAAACAACGATTCTGCTGATCCGTTACAAACGATTCAATGACAATCCTCGTTTCATTCCAAGTTCAGCCGCGGCGTATAACCCCGTTTAACCGTGTAAATCATACCAAAAAAAAAAAAATCGTTCGTTTATTATTTTACCCTATTTTAAATAACTCGGGAAAATGTTTGGCACATATTTAACGCGTATTTCGACAATTAACGTATCTCGCCGCGACGACGTTCTTATTTATACGAAGTCCGCCGGCTGACGTGCACACAGTTTTTTTTTTTTTGTATATTTCACACAACGATTTACCGCATAAACTTTGGTGGCAATATTTTGTTTAGTCGCGGTAGTGTAAATAACATTTTCGTTATTTATTTGTTTCCAATAATTTTTTCGTGTGTTCCATCGGCTTGTAGCAGCACGAGTGTAAAATTTTATCGTTTTTGTTCGCCATTTTTATAATCGGATTTGTTTTTTTCGTATGTATTGTGTATACAACTGCTTTCGGTTTCTGAAATTCGAATTTTTTTTTTTTCTATGTTTTCGTGTTGTTGTATACGAAAGAAAAAGTGCTCGGATTTCTTGTGAAACAACGCGAGGAGAAACACTCGTTCAGAATAAAAAAAAAAATTATTTTACTCGAAAGCGGTGATAATTATTTTGTCGACATTTAATGTAAACTGTCGTTCTTAAACTCGTCTTGGAGATTTTTTTTTTTTTTTTGCCTAAACTTTTATTTAACGACGCGTACGAGCCGAGGAAAAAATCCTCCCGTCTAATGGAGCATGTTATTAAAACATCGAAGGAAATAAAAAAAAATTTCTAAAATGGAAATAATGTCACGATTTTAAATCGTTTTTACGAAGTGCCTATTTCGAAAAAAATTATTGTTCGTCTCTCTCTCTTGTGTCGCCAAATGCTCTCTGTAATTATTATAATGAGATATTATATCGTTTGTACGGACGGATATATTAGTTAGTGACGTCAGTGGCGTCGTAGCCAGGGGAGCTGCAGCCTCCTGAAATGAATAAATAATCAGTTTTTTTAGCGGGTACCGTCTACACGTATTAAAATTATTAACATATTAATTATCAGTCTCAGCCTTCCCTCCCCCCTTAAATAAAAATCCTACAGGCTACGCCACCGAGTGACGTTTATTGTGTTTCGATCAGTGTTTTAATCCGTTTTGGGATAATCTCCGATTAGTCGAACTTTCCACGATGATCGCGTGCCAATTGTTCCCGTGCGTATTAAATTATAATAATTTCGCTTGTACGATTTTTTTTTTTTCCATAATATATAAATATTGTGAATCCTCCGTTAGTTATTATTATTTTACTATAGACTACCGCGGACGTCGGTGGGGTCCGCGTGTCTGTTGTTTGTAACGTTCGCACTTTTCGCGTATCGCGGATGACGATCACGGGTTTCGTAACAACAACAACAACAACAGAAAAATATGATTTTCATAGCGCCGAGTGAACCGGCGTGGAGGGGAAAAATTAAACGCGACGCGTAAACAATAAACGAATAAAAAAAAATTTAAAAAAAAAAACCCGCCGACGTATATTGATAAAACGTACGCAGTTTAACGCGCGGCGGTCGTCCGCCCAGGCCCAGACCCTGCAGCGCGAGCTGCGGCGGCGGAGGCGGGGGGTTAGGTGCAGAAGTGTTGTTGTTGTTGTTGTTGTTGTAACCTTGGTCAAGCCCCCAAAACGTATTTCGTCGGTATTGTCGTCCGCCGCCGCCAGCGCTCGGTTGGAAGCTGCGCCGTATTACCAGATACGTTTTTTTTTTGCCGTGTACAGTGTGACCAATAGTCGTCGTCGGCATACCGCGTAACGGCGGCGTAGCATTTTTTTTTATGAAAAAAAAAATTTTTCACGATCCATTGGCCGCGCGCACACGAAAACATCGCGTTCCCCCCACTCATCGTGACCCCGTCGGCAACAGCAGCAGACTTGGGCGGCAAGCAGCTGGCTGGCTCGACTACCACCGCCGCCGCCGAGTCCGCGCGCGCGTTTTATTTTTATTTTCCCATTATAATAACGCGTGCAGCAGCAGTGCCGCCGCCGAATCGTTTATAGATTTTCAACTCGATAACGGATATCGATTTTTTTTTTTAGCTCCCTCGTCCAAATAAAAACGCCGCTGGACAAGAGTGTGTCAACCGTGAGATTTCCCGAAACGTTACAAAAACGGTTTAGTTCACTGGCGCGCGCGCGGTATCGGACTGCGGCCGCGCGCGTTTTATTATTTTATAAAATATACTTTCACGTTTCTGTATAGTACGGGGCTAGGCAGCGGTCAAATGTCAACGACCCGCTTCGTCGTCGCTATAGTAGCGAACGATTTTCTGCGCTACTATTTTTTTTTTTCGTATTCGGATTGTTGTGTTCTCTCTCTCTCTCTCCGTGTGTCCGCACCTCCTCCTTCCCTTTTCGTAACAGAAACAATAAAATTCGTATGGCGCGCGCAAGAAGAGCAACAGCTCCGGCGGTCGTCTTTGTCTGGTGCACGGGTGGGAGAGCCGAGATGCGATTTCTATCGGTTATATATATATACATTATTCTCGTCGAATGTCCTGCGAGCGAAAAGGAAAAAAAACCATAAAACATACGCGTCTAACTGTAACGGTTTGCCGGCGGCGATGTCGGACAGTCTCTCCGTGTGACGGTCGTGAGAGGGGCGGTGTAGGTCGGCTGTGTATATATACCACCAGTGTTTGAGAGGAGAGAAAGTACCGTTGTTCGCGCGATACGCGGCCGGCGTGTTGTAAAAAGCATAGCGAAACGCCATACGAACGCGCGCGCGCGATTGTACGAATAATAATAAATAAATCGTGCCATAATTATTGTATCCGTTGGCCATAGTGTTTTGTCGTGAGCCTACTACGTCGTAGAGGTTTTTTTTCCTACAAGCATTCCGCCGTCGTCATAGTTCTAGTTTGAAATAATACTTTCTAATTCCGCGCGCGCGCGCATTTCTTCCTCCTGTCCTTCGCGATAACACGCACTGAGAGATACACGAAGAGTATAATATATAGAGTAACGCGATGATTTCGCGCGCCCCCGTTTGTATTATTTTTCGTTTGGGGGGAAAAAAAATGGCGGGTAATATAACGAAAAAGTAATACCGAACGACCAGCACTATCAAACAGTAGTAGTTATATTTGATTAAAAAGTACTCTTTTAATACGTACACACGAGGGTTATCGAGCCGTACCCGCGCGCGCCGCTATTCTCCCGTGTGTGCGATATTATTATACAGAGTGAGCGACGTATGTATGTGCGTTTTGTATTTTCTCGCGCGCACGCGTTATATATATATATATATGTATGTACGCCGCTCGTCGTGTGTCCCGGATCAATTTTTATTGTCGCGCGGCGGCGTTGTCGGTGCCTCCTGGCGGCGGCGGCGGCGGCGGCGGTGGCCGAGGGAGAGAAGATTGGCCAAACGGAATAGGTGAACCGGATCGGCGGCGATTGGCCGACACACCGCCAACACTAGAACGATGCCCTCTCGCGCACCGCACGGTCGTGCCAGTGTTTTTTTTTTTACGGCGTCGCTCGCCGTCGCGTTTTCCTACGCCCGCCGCCGCCGTTGTGTGTTTTAAACATTCGTCGTCGTCCCGCACCAAAACGCGAACGCTACTATACTGATAAAAAAATAATCATTTTTTTCTTTCTCTCTCTCTCTGTACCCCACGACGATACAATAAACGCGACACGCGTATAGTCATAAATATTATATTTTTTTATTATTATTTAAATCAATATTTACTATTATTATTTCGTTCCGACGAAAATTCACAAAAATCAATTATGCCGTTTTCTTAAGTCAATGATATTTTTTAATGCACACGTTGTTATATATATATTTTAATCGTTTATAGTGTTGTTAAGTGTAATCTCTAATAAAATCGTGTCTGTGTTATTAGTGTAAGTTTGACAAAAAAAAAACAAAAAATCTTTGAACTCTCCCGGAATATTTTTTGGATATTAATAATTATGGTGCCCGTCAGAAGAAGGTAAATGAAATATAAAAACTCGCGTGTAGAGATAATATTGTGTGAAATAATAAAACGCGTTTTCTCGTAGAACGTAACGTTTATATTATATTTTACTGTTTCTTTGGATTCTTCTTTTTGTAAAGTTTCGTGTAAACGAGATCGTTGTATTATTGCGCGCGTGTTTAATAATAATTTTCTTGTTATCGGCGAATTCTACTAGAGTTTTGTTGAGAAAAAAAAAAAAAAAGTGTAAAATTCAACGTTTCGAAAGAACGCGTAGGCGAATTTCGTTGTCGAAAAAACGTTTCGAAAACATTTTCATTACAATCGCGACCCCCGCCGCGGGTGTGGGGGGGGGCCACACGGATCGATTTTTGTAAATGACATTTCGCATTGGCCAGTGATGGCGTCGCGTACTGTTGCGAATTCCCCTTCCACCCCCTCACCCGCGTACACGTCACTGTGTTGGTATCACTGTACGCACCGTTCACTCGTGAATATCGTGATATTTGATAATGTGTGTCGAGCACCATAAAAATTATTGTTGTAAGTTGTTGTGATGTGTGCGCGACGTTTCGTGGATTTCCTTTTTGCCGTTTCTTCGGATATTATTCAGTGGCGCGGGTGTTGGATTTTGCTGGCGTCTTCGATCGATGTTCAGCCGACGTTCGCCGCGGTTGTTGTTTCACCGAGTTTTCCGAACGAACGGTGGACGTTATTGAAAACGATTCCCCTCGCACGACAATGAACGTCGTTGTCGATGAATTTTATAAAGGTGAATATTGTGAACTGTGTGTGTCGCTAAACTGTTGTTTTACCGTTTCGGTATTATTATTATTACTTTTTTTTCCAACGAATTCGTTCAACCTCTTTACAGCACTTCATTATCGCTCGAGACCGTTCCGCCGTGTACGTATTCGTTTGTGATTTGTTTGACGAAATCGTTCCTTCAGGATGTCGTGCTGTGTTTAATATTATTATTATTATTATTTTTTTTATCGATAGTCGCTCGAGCCGATTTTTTCGATACAATAATAGTGTGCGGTTCACCATTATTGGTTTCCAAACGCCGTGTGCAATGTACCCTATCGATAATTAACATAAACGTACAACAAGATAGTAACGAATTGAATAATGATTTTCATTAATTTGTAAAAGTGTACATAAATTATAATTGTCGTTCGATGTTTATGTTTATTTAAATGGTAATAAACCGTAACGATAGCCGTTTGTTCCAGCATGCTAATTTGAACTTGCTCACAGCCGTTGGGGACTAATTTTTATTTTCCGTTCCCGTAGCCAAAATGTGAGTGCGCGTTCGAGCTCGTACGAAATCTCGAGTTTCAGAATTGTTTGGAACCTGCAGTCTTCTCGTAGTCTTTCGACTGTTGAACAATTACTACTGCTTCGGAAGACGCGCGCGTGCGCTCGGTTTAATGTCGATTAGGATGCGCACGAAAAACGTTTTACAATTTGATACTCGCGTATACGTGTTTTGTTATGTATAACATAATTAGTTTTACATTGAAGCACGTCAAGTGTTGTTTAAAGTTCCAACCGGTCTAGCACCAACTATATAGTTTGCGTGTAGTTCATGATTAGCTCGAGTGCAAATGTGCGCTAGCGTTTTGAAATACAATAGTTTAGAACCGTCTGTGCTGGAACAAACTTATAATTCACATTTTTTTCTTTTTTTTTTTGTTCATCTGTGTAGGCGTACATGTGAATATATACATATTTAACAAATATGTATAGTTTATTGTAGGTTTATTTGTTTCTACTTTTTATCTTCAATATTTTCAAGTAGTGTATGTGTGTATCTATGTATAGAGTTTTTAGTTTTTTAAATAAGTGACAAAAAGCTACTTAGGTATAAATAAATATGATTCAGTGCGTCCAATGATCATAAAACAATATTCACTAAGAAGTATGTTTACAATTATTATTTCAGTTGAATTTTGAGTATAGAATAAAAAGATATAGGTGCTGCTTTTTATATATATACCTATTGAAAAAAACATAAAAATGTCCAATATTTTATATATTATTTGTATTACTACCCAGACAAGTATCTTATTGGCAATTCTAATTTGTTTTATTTTTAAATATTTAATAACGTTTAATTTTATATTTTAATGGAATTTTATTAATATTAATAAAAGAATATTGCTCTGAAGTGAAATAATTGTGTCATGTGTTTCTGTTAATTATCGATTGCTATTAATATGATATTGGTAGATTGTGCACTGTATTTGTAAACTAATAATAGATAACATATACTTATATCAATTACTTTATTTGAATAAGAGATTATTGATAATTATTAGACATTTTATATGTTCCTTTTACCACATACATTATTTTTATGTATTATACTCGTATATGTGTTGCTATTATTGTAATATTATTTATTTATTTATTTTTTTTAATAAAATTTAAACTAAGTTGTTTAATTGAACATCTAATTTCAAATAGGTATAATCATTGAAAAACGAAAATAATGTGTGTATATATATATATATATATGAAAAAAATAAAACAAATCTTGTACAAGTACATTGGTTATTTTTGTCCAAAAATTAAAATAATTTAAGTCTTTATAAAATTGTATTTCAAACTATAAATGTTATGATGAGAACTTTTTTTGTAATGATTATTTATGATCATATTTTTGAACTCTCTCACTGAACGTTTAATATTTTTAATAGTCTAACTATTTTGTTACAATATACATTTATTATTGTGTTTAGTCTAGTTCTAAATATTTACTGATAAGAATAAGTGAAACATTTAATATTTTAATGAGGTAATTTTATATATGATGAGATTTTTTAACGATTTATTATGATCATATTTTGAACTCTCTCACTGAATGCTTAATACTTTTAGTAAAATTTAAATAATTGAATTAAAATTTAAGTTTTTAATGAAGTCTACCTACCTGTTTATTAGATGTTACATTCAATTTATTTGAAACGAATAATGATGAGAAATGTATTTAATGATTTATTATTTGATCATATTTTGAACTCTCTCACTGAATGCTTAATATTTTTAGTAAATTTTAAATAATTGAATTAAAATTTAAGATTTTTTAATGGATTCTACCTATTTATTAGATATTACATTCAATTTACTTTAAACTAATAATGATGAGAAATGTATTTAATGATTTATTATTTGATCATATTTTGAACTCTCTCACTGAATGCTTAATATTTTTAGTAAATTTTAAATAATTGAATTAAAATTTAAGATTTTTAATGGATTCTACCTATTTATTAGATATTACATTCAATTTACTTTAAACTAATAATGATGAGAAATGTTTTTAATGATTTATTTTATGATCATATTTTGAACTCTCTCACTGAATGCTTAATATTTTTTAGTGAAAAAATGAATTAAAATATTTACCACTTACCTTATAAAATCTGTATATTAGTTGAAATAATCAGTTAACTATGAATTTCTGATTTATCCCTAAACAAATAAAAAAAAGTGTATATATATATATATATATATATAGGTAAAACCTATTAATGTAAGCAAATAAATAATTCAGTCATTATCTAAATTATATTAAGTTTGATTTTTATTATTAGGCATATTCAACAATTCGTAAATAATTTATTGATAATTCAAGTATTAAAGCATTTACAATTTGTCAGGCTACTATAATATCATAAAATGAGTAATTTATTCGTGTCTGAAACATTTTAGTTCTGTTAACTATTATGTTTGAACAGATGTATTTTGCAAACAATTATATTAAATCGTTCCCTCTAGTCCTAGTGTGATTATAACACCTGTGATGATTGTGAGCTATAATACTATATTTATCCAATAGTCTATTTATTAAATTTTTTTTTTCGATGTTTCAGACTTGGTATATGCATCAATTTGCCAAAGAATAAACGGTTATAAGCCTAATGGTTATATGTATATCTGATACAAATGGTTCAAACGCTGTACAAAAAGAGGTTTGTTAAATTAAAAATTGTATGTTAATGTTTTTTCATATTTAAAGAAACTTTTTTTGTTTTAGAAGGAAATAAAGACAAACAGAAGTAAGAGCTTGATGGTAAGTTAAATAAATATTTTTCAATTCATTAAATTAAATTGGTGTAACAAGTAATGTAAATTCTCATATTTGTGCTATTTGTATATATATATATATATATATATATATATATATATATATATATATATATATATATCATTTACTTTTAAATAAATACACAATAGATTTAAAAAAGATAATTATTTTTAACTTCGTATATCTAGTTATTTTATGTGGTAATTGTTATGTAATATATTGCATACGGATATAATAGGTTCTTTAGGATTGAATAAATGCATGAATATACAAAAAGTAATTATAATAAATACTTTGATATACTAAAATATTTTTCGATCCTTGGTCAGTTATAATTTTATTTAATATTATTATATTATAATATTAGGTATTACAGTATAATGTGATTGAAATATGAAGTTAAATTTAATTAAGTGTATTTATTTTAATGTTGATTAGAGTAGGTCATACATATAATCTCAAAATTTTAATTTATTTGGAAGTTACTAATTAGGAGTTATTATTTATTAAATTGTTTAGGTATATACTTATTTTAAAATGGCAGGCAAAATTTATTATTACATTGTATTAATTGTATATAAATATATATTTTTTAGGATGATATTGTGTGTGCCACAACAGTTACCTTTCCACCCAACTTAAGTTGTGGTGAAGTCCTGTCTTTGAGTACAGGTGATATATAAAAATAATTTAATAAATTACGTTAATGTCACTTTAAATAATAATAATAATATAATGTATATATTTGTAGAATGGTGTAATGTCATTGATAAGGCTGATCATTCTGCTGTAACAGCAGGAGATAAGATTACCGGGATGGTAGTTGGAGGAGGAGCTGGCTCCCTCTGCCATTCCCGACAATCACCACCATTGTTTGTATTGCATTTGCCCACCACCCCCTTAAATTGGTCTGTGATATCCAGCTCAACATTTAGATTTACTAGAGGTCCTCCGTCCCATCAACAAACACAGGTAATTAATTATGTTTGTTGTATATTTTTGTTTATACATAATGTTATATACTCAAGTGATATTTGTTTGATTGATATTGTATTATTTGCAATAAAACAATGCTTTTAGAATTGTACTACAAATTATTTCAATTGATTAATGCACTAATGAATATGTGTATTTTATTTATTTAATGAAAACTGAATTGAATTATTTATTTATTTATTTTAGGATTTGTATGGTACGATGGTAACTGCCAGTGACGTTGATAGTTCTACGAGGGGGGGAACTGGAAGACGAACCTTGCTGGCATGCTACTCTGGTGCTCACATTAAAGATGTTACTACTACTATTAGTTTTAGGGTTAAGTCTTATTGTTCAACAAGTGATAATGACAGTGATGATCAAAGCGCAATGTACAAAACCATTCCATTTAACAAACTTTATGTTGATCCAGTCGCACAGTACAAACGAAATTGGGGTATTTCCACTATATGTCGTTTGTTAGGAGGTGGTGAAACAACTCTGGCATCTGGTAATGGTACAGCTACTGCTGGTTGGGGAAATCCCGGCACTACACCAGTGCCCACATCTGTCACTGGTACTGCAAACTGGAATACAAGCCCACTTGTTGATGGTCAATCTCCTCCAAATGCTGTTTCTAATGGTCCTTGGCAACAAAGTCCGCAGTCCTCTAGTACCAGCTCAAATAATACTAGTCAAACATCTAACATAGGTAAGTATTTAGACATTTTTTCCTTATATATATACATATATATATATATATTATGTGTGTACAAGTATTGTCTATTTACCAATAGGTAATAAAGGACAAAATTCAAACTCCGGATCATCAAGCGGCAATGGTACTATATCTACATCACAGACCACTAATAATCAACAAAACACTACATCATGGGCTCAGGCAGCTGGCAAAAATCTACCAACCTCTTCAGGGCCTCAAGTTTCTGGTAATTCATCGATAACAACTACAACAGCTAGTACTACTTCTGGCGGAGTTTCTAATACTCAGTCGAGTAATTCACCTCCAACAAATGGTGGAAGTGGAGCTGTTAACTCTTCAACTAAACAACAATTGGAACAAATCAATACAATGCGGGAAGCTTTGTATGCTCATGATGGTTGGGGCGGTCAACATGTTAATCAAGACAGCCAGTGGGATGTTCCACATAGTCCAGAACCTAACACTAAGGATGGACCATTAACTGGATTAACTGGCGGTCCTGGATGGAGTAAGGTCAATAATGGTACAGATTTATGGGAAGCAACATTACGCAATGGTGGACAACCTCCATTACAAGTAATTTAAATCATTTAAGTTCATAATAAGTTATTTAATTATGTTTTTTTTTTTTTGTAATTAATATTTCTTGTTTATAGATTCCAGTTCAAAATCCATCTAAAACCCCTTGGGGACATACTCCAGCTTCCAATATTGGTGGTACTTGGGGTGAAGATGATGATGTTAGCAGTGTAAGCGGAGTAGAAGGAAATACTGGTAACTGGGGTATAAATCCAACAAATACTATGGGCAATCAGTGGGGTCAAGGACAACCTCCTCCTCAAGGACCTGGTGGTCCAATGTGGGGTGGTCCACCTAAGAAGGATATTGGACCCGAAGGTCAATCCTGGAATTCTGGCAATACTGCATGGAATGATCTCAATCGGCCACCAGGATCTATAGATCAGGGTCCTCATCGTAGAGATATTTTACCAAACGGAATTGTGGACCATAGGTAATTTTTATAAAGATACAATTGAATAACTGGTAACTTAAAAATTTTATATTACAAAAATATACTTACTATATTTTCTTTGTTAAATATAGTAGAGGAATTGGTAGTGATGCTCGTGGTGGTATAAGCGGTCGGTTGAATGGAACTTTATCTGGTGGTGGTGCTGGTATGGAACCTATGTGGGGTGGACCACCACCACATCATATGCAACATCATGTTCAACCCCCTTCAGTTGGACCACCACCTTCAGTTATAGCTACGCCTGGTGCCAAACTTGGACAAGGACCAGTACCAGGTATTTACATGATTTATTTGAATACTTACATTTTTCAAAGGCCTAATTTGGACCTAAATGTGACAAAGATTTAAATGCAAAATAATACATTATTTCATGTGTAAATCTGTACTATTATCACATGTATAAAAAATGTATGTATGTTTATGCTTTTTATTATTTTATCTCTTCTACCACGCCTTTATATATTAATATTTATTGGGGTTACAAAATGCACTATATTATCAACAGTAACTAATTTTAATTATATGAAGGACGAATAGTATATAATGTAATTTGTAAGTGTTAATTAATCAGTTTGTTATAAAAATAAAATTGTGTGAACTAATATAAAATTTAGTTAGAAAATTATTAATTATTATTTATTGAAAGTTATGAGAAATAAGTATTTCTGTAAGGTAAAAGTTATAGCTTTTAGTTTAAGGATAAAATTACCAATAAAATAACAAATTTATTTAAGTTAATCATTTTTTAGTCTAGCTTTAAACTGTAAATTAAAACACAGTTCTACCAAAAAAATGTATTTGCACACATAAGTAATACACATCTTAATATTTAATTTTAGCTTGATTTCTGTTAAATATTTTGTGGAATTTAATGTTTCATTTAAGCGCATGTTTCATATTAATTTTGTATGTAATTTATATATTGGTAATATTTTTATGTCAATTTATGGTTTAAGTTGGTTAGTAATAGTTTTTATTTATTAAAATAATAAATCTTCAAGCCTTAATTTAGGTACACATGGTGGATTTATGTTTACAGTCATATCTGATTGACATATATGTTCTGTTATAAATGTATGAGTACCTTATGATATAATAATAAACCTAACTGTACTGAAATGTGTCCATACAATAATTGGAGGTGGTGGTTTAATTCAATAGTTATAGTAATAACATTAACATATATTTTAGTTTGAAATTCTATGTTATTTCATAGAAAACAGTATATAATTTCATAAAAATCATTTTTTCCTAAAGTAGTCCATTGTTGTGGAAGTAATATACTATTTTAAAATTAATTACAACATGTTAATCTAAACATTCACTAAATATTATTGTTAAAGAAATAATGTATTCAAAATATTTCAACTTAATTGTATTTATAAAAATTTCTAACTGAGTATTAAGTGTGTTTATTCATCATTTGTATAAATTATTTAAAATTAATTTCTTAAAGTATAACTAGCTTCATTTCTAACTTAACGCTTCTGATGAATGTTACTGGTGGATATTTAATTAAAATATTGTTCATAGACGTGGTTTTAAATAAGTAGATCGTTTTTGAATTGAAGCAAAAAGTTCTTTATGCTGTTTTCAGTAATTAATCAGTGGTCGGGACCACCACCACCCAAAGATTTAAATCCTATGAATAACAACAACAAAGGCAATGGATGGGAAGAACCATCACCTACAGATCACAGGCGCAATTTATTAAATTACGATGATGGCACATCTTTGTGGGGAAATACTCAAACTAGGCCCAATGTGCCTAGCGGTGGTAAGACAACCAAACCTATTAGTGTTTACTTTGTAATATTTTAGTCTGGTCATATAAATTTTATATGCATTTTTAAACAGTGTATTAATCTCTTGTAATATGGTGAATGGTGTTTACTTATATCACAAGTATTGAAAAAAACAAAGGTTTGAAGATTTATTTGTATAAAGGACACATTCAAATCCAAATAAATGTATTTTTATTTTCTTGTAATTTTATACATATTTTATTACGTACAATGATGCTAATAAAAATTATTAACTTTTTTTTTTTTTTTATATTATTAAACAAGTGATTTTATTGAATAAGATTCACCTTGCTTTATTTATTAATAAATAACAAATGGGAAATGTTCTTGGATAGTGTAAACAGATCAAAGTGAAATAGATTTATATAGAATTTATAATAGAATATCAAATGATTATGATTAAAATGTATATTTTGTTTTTATTTATAATATTGTCATGTTAAATAAAACAATAATTTGATTATTAATTCTTTTTAGGTGGTTTATTGAGTACTCAGCATAATATGAATAAACATTGGGGCAAAGCAGATATGGCTGCTGCAGTTGCGGCAGCTGCAGTTGGTAGAAACAATAATGGTTCTGGTAACATGGGCAACCAATGTCCTCCTGGTGTTCCACCAAATAGGGCAGGTATGCCACCTAGTAAAATGGTTGATCAACAGTTATGGCCTGGAAATCCAAGGTAATAAAGAACGGGAAAAAAAAATTGAAAACAACAACTAATATATTTTGTTTTTTAGAAATGGAACATGGGGTGATGTAAGTGGAGGAAGTCAACATGATTTGAATGTTGCGGGTCCTTGGGGTGAAGATAAAATGGGATTGAGTGGCAATGCTGGAGGTCCTTGGCCTAATTCTGAATGGGGACCAGGTCCTAAGTCTAAAAATTCTTGGGGTGATTGTAGTAATAATGACATGGATCCAAGTTCATGGGGACAGAAAAATATTGTATGTGATACAAATCTTAACTCATTTAAAAACGGTTATTAGCGTATTTAAACTAACATTTTTATACTTATTAATGCAGGGTCAAAAGAATCAAAATAAAGATTACATATGGCAAAGTAAATCATATAGAATTCTCGCTGAAATGGGAGTTAAGGTATAATATTGTATATTGTATATTATATATATTAATACATTTTAATAAATAAATAAAATATATTTTAGAAAGAAGATGTTGAAGCCGTTACACGTTCTTATAATATTAGCATGGAAGAAGCATTAGAATTTTTAATGTCTACCAGGGGTCCTGGTGGAGGAGGTTTAGATTCATGGAATTCGCATGGTGGTCGTGGTGGACAACACCCGGATGATCAAAATCCATTTGATCGATCTAATATCAATCAGCAACGATTCAATTCACAACAATTACCTTTTGCTGTGCCATCTGTAAGTTCAGTCAAGTTTTTTGTTACTTATATAAAGAATATGATTTATTATATTATGTATCAACATTTTATGTACTTTTAATTAAAGATTGGAAATAATTCTAACCAACAGCAAGCTATGCTTCAGAAATTATTAGCCCAACAGCCACCTGCACAACAAAACTCTATACAACAACAGTATTCTCAAGTATGTACCATTGTGACTAAATATATTAACCACAACTAATGGTAATTATGAAATAGGGTGGAGGTTCAAGACAAATGCAAAACCAACCAACTGCTCAACAGTTGCGAATGCTCGTACAACAAATTCAAATGGCTGTTCAAGCTGGATATTTAAATCATCAAATATTAAACCAACCATTGGCACCACAGACTTTAATTATGCTTAATCAGTTATTACAGCAGATCAAAATTTTGCAACAAAATGTTCAGATTCAAGCCGCTGTTGCTAATAATCCCAAATCTGGCCCTGCCATGGTGACAGCTGCAATAGCCATCAATAAAGCCAGACAACAAATAGCAACACTACAAGTAAAACATTTATTATTTTATGAATTATGAATATTTATTGAACTTGTATATTTGTAGAACCAAATAGCCAACAATCAAGCAATGCACATGAAAGCGCAAGCACACCAAAATCAATCCAATTTTGCAGGATTATCTGGTCTCATGGGTGGCCAGGTAGGCGATTTTTTCAAAAATGATCCACTAACACTTCTGCAGTCCGGTTTTTCTGATTTGGCGATGAATAAAGATTCTCAAATAGTAAGATATTATTTATAAATTTAGTTTTTAGTTATAGTTACTTATTTAGGAGAAATTCATTAAAGAATAATGTTTTAACATATTACATTGTTATTTAGAGTGGTCAAGGTTTTCAAACAAGTCAACAATCTCGATTAAATCAGTGGAAGTTACCTAATTTAGATAAAGATGATTTGGGAATGGGCAATGACTTTAGCCGAGCACCAGGGGCCAATCCAAAATCTACTCCTGGAAATACTTCTCCTACATTTAATTCTTTACTCAGCCAAGGCGATGGGTAAATTTTACATTTTCCAATTTCTATAGATATAAAATTTTATAATATTGTATATTTCCCCCTATTTTTACTATACTTACATTATACTGCAAAGTGTTAATGAACACTGGTAATACTTCTCTAACTTTTAAGTAATTGAACTTAAATTATATTAAATTAAAAATTTAGGAAAAGATACAGTGATGAAACATTTGGTAAACAAGTATTTTTAGGATTTTTTTTTTAAACTAAAATTAATTTTAGTACTTGGACTAATGTCGGTGCTCGTTCTGATAGTGGATGGCCAGATAATGCTGAGGATAATAAAGAAGTTTGGCCAAATAATGGACCTAATTCTCAGTCTAATTCATCATCATCTGCATTTGCTACTGATCTTGTACCTGAATTTGAACCAGGAAAACCATGGAAAGTGAGTACTTTTAAATTTGTACATTTATGGATTGTTGAGATTCATTTAAGTGTTACCAATCAATCATAGTTAGTGATTAATTTATTAGTTATTGGTGATTTATTAGTTTTAATATATTTGTTAATATTAATAATTCGTTAATATTATTAGATTTGGCATTGTAACTACATAGTTATTTATGTTTTTAATCATAATGTGAATTTATAACTAGGGTAATCAAATGAAAAATATTGAAGATGATCCTACTATTACACCTGGATCAGTAGTGCGCAGTCCACTGTCATTAGCAGCTACAATGAAAGACTCCAATAATTCAGATTTGTTCAACAGTGGTGGTAAGACATCTCCAACTAATTCTCAATCAGCAGTTGATATGCCATTAACACCTTTGTCACTATCATCTTCAACATGGAGTTTTAATCCTCCTCCTTCATCTACTCAGTCTTCGTTTACTAGGTAAATACATTTTGTAATTTATAATTTAATAACTGACAGAAATACTTAATAACCTTTATTTCTACAGTCCGCTAGGTAAAGTGAGCGGCCCAAAGAGCAATTGGGCAGACGGTGGTTCTGGGAATGACCTTTGGGGAGGAGTTTTAGGATCTAGTGGTAAGTCCCGTGGACCACCACCAGGTCTGTCTGGTGGTTCGGCCAAAACTGGAAACGCACCTAATAATGGTTGGCCCCGCTGGCCTTCCAACAATAATACATCATCGTGGCAGTCTTCATCAAATAATGTAGCCAGTACATGGCTCTTGCTAAGGAATTTAACACAACAAGTAATTAAAATTATAAACAATATGTAATTATAATAAATGACACTATGTTTCCAAAATAAATTAAAACTAATATTTTTGTAGAAAACGTATGTTGAATTTTTCATTAAATTTTAATATCTAGTTATTTGAATAATTCTCATCATTACTTAATATTTATATGTATTTAACAGATTGATGGATCAACTTTAAAAACACTTTGTATTCAACATGGACCATTGTTGAATTTCCATATGTACCTAAATCATGGAATAGCATTAGCCAAATATTCAACAAGGGAAGAAGCCAGCAAGGTTAGTGATTATTAGCATTTTTAAAAAAATAATAATAATTTCGAGTAAATTCATACATAATTAAATTAATGGTAATTATTCGTAAAATGCATGTGATAAGATTTTTTTCACCTATATGAACTTGCACATTATAACAGAAACTTACTATTGCATTAGATGACTGTTGGTTTTGTTTCCTTGTATTGGTGTGTTACTGCAAATTGCAATAGATCTTGACTATAATATTGGTTAAAAATGAATACTTGGAAAACTTATCTTAATAATGAATGGTATAATGTGCACAAATTTAAAAATACCAATAGGTCTTTTTAACATAAACTAAAATTTTAGTTTTATGTGATTAGTATATGGTAATAAATATATTATTTCCATATGTTTTTTTCATCCATAATTTAGATATACAATTTTTTTTTTAAGTTTTAAAATTATTATATTATTAATTAGCAAAATACCAATACAAACATTTTCGGGGGGCTGCTTTTTTTATTAGGCTCAAGGAGCGTTGAACAACTGTGTACTTGGAAATACGACAATATTTGCCGAATCGCCAACAGATGCTGAAGTACAAATGTTGCTTGCACATCTAAGTGGTGGTGGTGGTGGTAGCAGCAACAACTCAGCACAACAACAATCCAACTGGAATAGTGGCCGCAGTGGAAATGGTGGTAACTCTCAAGGACAGCAGGGTTCAGACACTTGGGCCAACAGTCAGCTGTGGGGTGGTAACAACTCCGGACCTCCTGGTAATGCATCCTCTTTATGGGGGGCTGGAGCTGATCAAATTGATCCACATCGTACCACACCATCATCTTTGAACTCTTTTATGCCTGGTGATCTTTTGGGTGGTGAAACGATGTAAAATAAAATAATATATATATATATATATTTATACACAATCCTGACTTATAACAAAGTCCAAATACAATGACATTTTTATAATAAGGTCTTAGAACACCATGAACACTTAATCGACTTATTTATTAAGCTTAAACAAATCGAGCCAAGTTTATATTTTAGATATATAGTTTTATTCTGCTTGCCATTCGACTCTGGGTAATCGATTTGGCAGCACACCTATAACTTTTTTTTAAGACTTAAATGTTTTTATTTTATTAATTTATAATGTGAGTTCTTCTTTTTATTTTTAATTGTATACTACCAAAGTAAATAAGGATTATAAATTAATTTTAATATTTAGTAGTTTTGTGACTTAGACGTTAAGACGGTTACGGGGTGTTTAATTTATGAATGAGATTTTTTAGTGATTAATTTTATCATGTTCACCAGCTACAATATTATATATGAATTTCTTCCTATGTTTTTTTTTTTAAAAAAAATTATTATTAAAAAGGAATTAAAATTTATGATTATAAATCGTTTTAGGAATAGTGTTAAATTTATAGGTCTAAAAATATTATATATATAATTATATATATTTAAAGTAAAAGATGAAAAGAAAAAAAAGCAAAAAGATTATTGTCCATGTTGTTATTATTGTTGTGTTTTAAATTAGTTGGTTAAGTACAAAAATATCTTCCCTATGAAATAAATAAAAAAAAATTGAGAAAAATGTATATGCGCATGTGTTTGTATATGGGCCTTCATGTATTTGAATAGATTGTTACTAGTACAAAAACAGTATTTCGTTTTAAAGACTAAGCGATGACCAACCATAAAATTGTTGCCTAATTTTTTTTTTTTTTTTAGATTTTAATTTCTTAGATTATTTAATGTTAGAAAATTATACAATTTTACCTTTTAGCATTTAATCAATTTTTGGGCATATCTTTAATTAAAGTTAAAAAATAATAAAGGAGTGAAAGTGATAGAAA